>JAFIDI010000008.1:0-740599 GCA_020280125.1 Kurtzmaniella quercitrusa var. comoensis (nom. nud.)
CCATACACCCATACACCCATACACCCATACACCCATACACCCATACACCCATACACCCATACACCCATACACCCATACACCCATACACCCATACACCCATACACCCATACACCCATACACCCATACACCCATACACCCATACACCCATACACCCATACACCCATACACCCATACACCCATACACCCATACACCCATACACCCACGTTAAGTCGAAGAACGTTTAGCAGGTAAGGTTCAAAACAGATATTTAAGACATACATTTCGACAAATAAGTTTCAACAAACCAATACTACTTATCATTCAAACAATATGATTACATATACAATTAATAAATGGCAAATGATCTCCAGAAGAAGATGTCTCAGATCGGAATAATTATCCTTATCAAGATCCTTTCTGGACGGGAGTGTTTAATGCCACGCGCTGTGAATTATTGCCTTTTAGTACTGTACGTCATTAGTAAATCAACTCAAATCATGCAACCATCATTACCAAAGTTGTAAAAATTTGGAATTGTCAGACTAGGAGCATTAATTCATAATTCAGATTCCTCAGTGTGTTCAAATTGGGATCGTGACAATTTTTCAAACACCTTCCCTTGAAACTAATTTTAATGGCATTCGCAGTTTCTCTAATGAAAATTGTTTACGACAAATACTACCAAAATGCTGTTGACATTAGATGATCTAGTTTCTTTAAGATGGGAGATTCTTAAATAATTCTAAAGGGATCAACATTAAGAATTATCATATTTGGCCAATGCAAAGCCATTAAGGGCGGCATTCACTATTAATTTTCATATGTATTATCACTATCGCGATGCCTGAGCAAAAACATTATAGAATTGCCAGCCGCGAAAATTAAAAATTTCACACATTAGTTAAACATGTTACGTCCAAGATATAAAGATTTCTTTTACATCTACATTAAATATCTATACGTCTTTTTATTGATAAGTTTCGAGTTAGCAAGGAAGTAAAGAAATTGCCCAGCGGAACTTTTTCTCATCAGTCTTTGGCCTTCACGGTAATCGTTTCTTCGACATTGATCACGCCGTCACTGACAGACTCCAGTTCATCATGTTGATGTACAGCATCCCACTCTTCTAAATCTTCATTCTTTACTTTGACAACAGAATGTCCCTTTTCGCCGTTATCCAAAATATAATATTTGGTTCTGTGTTCATAGCCACCAATTCTTGGCAAGATAAAAGCCCACACGTAGTAGTAAGCAATACATGCCAATAAAATTCCGATTGTTGTAAATGCATAAGTTGCATAGAAGAAGGACACATCGGATCCGATAAGGGTACCTTTTGGAGGAACGAAAGACATTGCAATGACAAAAGTCTCGTATAGGGTTGTAATAATGAGAATTGGGAGTGGAACCTTGAAACCGGCAAAGCCCAAACCTTTCCGTTTACGTTGTTTTCTGAGTAAAAACAAGCCGACAACTGCAACAAGCTTAAATATGTAACCAGAGAACGAACCGATATCGACAACAAAGTTGTAAGCGTCCCCTGGGGGTGGAGCAAGAAGCACAATAAGATTCACCAAATACGTAATTGCCAAAGGTAACAAAGGAGTTCCAAACGGTTTAGTGGAAGTCCATGCCCGAGGGAAAGGCAAGACACCTTGTCTTCCACATTCTCTCAAAGATCGGGAATGGCCTACTTCCACGGCAATCAAGTGACCCAAAGCAGAAAGTGCCACCATAACGTCTAAAAATTTCTTTGCAGACTTCGAATGGAAGACATTATCAAAGAATTGACCAGCAATTAAAGTACCAGAAGATTTGATCTGTTTAAGGTCGTTAACACCAGCGTAGTAAGCGGTAATCATCAAGATGTAAACCACGAAAACAGTGAACATAGTTCCAGGTATGAAATATTTGAACATCTTCTTGGTTTTGGATGGATGAGATTCACCTGCAACCGCGATAACATAGCCTGTTCCACCGTAAGAGAAAGAAACCTTAAGAATTGCATTAGAAATTGCATTTCCGTCTGTAGTTGTACCTTCCCAAGAGTTTTTGAAAAGAGCTGTGGGGTTCTTTACCCTGGTATTTTTACCAAGAACGACAAATCCGGTAATAATGATGAAAGCACAAAATGCTAACTTAATGAAACCTAACAAATTAGAGAGTTTAAGGGCAAGCCTAGTATTGACAGCGGACAAGATAAAGACAAATGTCAAAATTGCCACACCCACACCTCTTTGTTCCCAAGCAGTTGGGGTTTTACCTGCAGCAAGTAAAATATACTGAGAGGCTGCAATGGCCGAGGAAGTGGCAAATGATAAAATCACGTTAACGGCAGCATAAGTAGTAGAGACCAAATAATCTGGTTTTGGGTATGCTTGTTCTAAATAGACGACATCACCACCAGATCTTCTCTTAAAATAAGTAACGAATTCAACATAAACCAAAACTTCAAAGAGTGCGATAATAAACCCACAAACCCACAACAAGTAACTTGCACCGACAGAGCCCATAGACTTTGTGACTGAGGATGGAGTTGCAAAGATACCTGTACCAATCATACCTTGAATAGTGAAGAAAAAAGCAGTGTAGTAATCAAGGTTGTACCCCAAAGGATTTATCTTTTCCACTGGAGCTCCTATGGAGAGTTGCTCCTCACCATCATTATCGGAATAGTTATCCTCAGGCGCTTGATTTTGGCCACCAATAATTGGATTCAAGGCTTTTCGTAAGAAGCTCAGCATCTTGAAGACTAATTTGAATTTCAAAAGACAAAGTCATGACCTCATTTATATGATTTCTTAAATGTCATCTAAGCTTTAGCGGGTAAATTGATGGAAAAATCGCAGCATTTCATGCCACAATCCACAATTTGGGACATTTTATTTGTGGCTGCGAAAAAAAGAAAATTTCCCAATTAGTGCGGAGAATCGATTGCGATTGCGAAGAGAACAAGGCCAATGATTTCGACTTATATAACTCTAACTTTCACATTTAAGATCAGTTTGTATTATAAGAGGGCAAAAGCTTTGCAATACATTACTGTTCATTCGAATAACATATCTCAATATAACATGACCCTCGATTTTCTCAATAAATTTTGTTCGGTGCTGCCATTAAAGTGGGAATTTGCGTTATCTAAGATTACGCAATATTTTCAAACTCGGGGGAGAGCACTCTCATAACGCCCTTCTGCCACAATAAAGATAAAGTATTACATGAAAAATTCTTGGTCTATAGATTTGCATTAATTAATTTTTGATTGAAACAGGTAATTTAAACAGGACAGCCATTGATTGGGTGAAAACAATTTCGAAGTTAATGTAGTACATCCTTGTGAATAAAGAATTTTGGAAGCAAGGCGTCAAATTGTAATTGTCGAACGAATAACCTTCTGAACAATAATCTGCCTTATCAGCCGAAACTGCTTTGGAGAGATCTAGAGAAAGATTGACGATACTATTTAAGCCACCCAGTTCCTTCTCGGCCCACTCAATTTCTGGTCTAGAGTTCTGCAAGGGTACGTCCAACGAGAACCTTTTAATTTTAAGATCGGTAAGCCTCTCTGCATCTTTAATAAAGGGATCTGTGGCGTCCCACTTAGAATAACGACTCGTTGACGCCTTGGATTTGATTTCTTGGACCAATTGCAAAAATCTTTTTTGCACCAATGTTTCGAAGTCTTGACCAGTGAAATTATTGAATAACATTTCGTGATTAATCTCAATAGGTATGCCTGATGTGGATGTAATTTGAATCTGCACCAATTTAATTTTAATTTCCTTTATCTTGGGAAGGGCAGATTTTTTAAATTGTGTACAATTAAATTGGAGGGGAATGTTGATCTTCCATGTATTCAAGGCAGAAGGATTCATTTCGTAAGATCTGTAAAGTTGAGGTGCAATATATTGCAAATTGATGTGAACTTTAGGGATGATCACTGAAATGCCGCTTAAAACTTTCTTGCTTCTAAGAAAATGTTTCTTGGTTTGATGCAATGAAAATCTTGTTTCACCAGAGCTGTTTTGCAACAAATATGTAGGACTGGTATCATTATTATGTGCGATCTTTCGCTTGGATCCATTGTTGAAAAGATGATTCTTCATGACGTTAATTAAAGTATTGAAGTTGTAGTTTACTTCTGCTTTATGAAATAATTCATCCTCCTTACAAGGTTCTTTTTTCGATGGTATTATTCTAATTGGAATTTCGGCTTCTTGCAACAATTGGTAAGTTTTTAATGCTTTGTCCAATCCGATAATTTTTACATCAACGCTGTACTGTATGAATTTTTCCATTGCATTGAGCTTTGTTGTAGAGGTTGTGGGTGGTAATTCTTGATGCTTTGATACCCTTGACTCCCCGTTTTCAAGCAATTTGTGTGGAACCTTAAAGGAAAAGCATCGTTTGTAATTAATCTGAGGCAAAATCGTATTATTCTCTTCAAATTCAAGCTTCGAGGAATCCAAGGGGTCTAAGCAAGGTTTATCATGAATGCTTATAAAATTGGAAGAAGCTGCCAAGTCTACTATTTGTAGAAAATTTTTTGAGCAGAACAGCCTTTTAGATATTGGGTTACTTTGCATAACGTTACCTTCAAAGATAACGTAAAAAGAGGTAAAAGGGATTGGTTCACTCCCTGTATTTCTGATGTGTACATAACCGGAAATGGTTTCGCCTTGATTGTATTCTTTTCTTTTAATGTCAATCAATTCAGAATTTTGACTCATGTCGTTATTTTCGGTAAAATGTATTGACATTTCAACTTCCTTTTTGATGTTATAAGAATTTAAAGTTCTGTGCGAGTCTAAAAGTCTAGGACCAAAAGAATTATCATCAGTAATAGAATCGAAAGTATCCCCGCTTGAAATTGTTGAAGATGAAGAGAAAGACTCCAAATCAGAATGATTGGATTCAATGTCATATGGTGGTACATCTCCAATAAATTCTGTTCTCAAATGAATACCTCTATCCATGATATTTTGATGCATTTGATATGATGGAAGAATATTGACTTGATGACAAAAATTTTGTTCATAGCTTGGTAAATTGAAAGACATGGTTCTTAGAATGATTTAACAAAGATCATTTGGGGACTTTAGAGTCTTTAAATGTTAAAAAATTTGAAGATGGCTTTGGTAAACTAACCAATGATATCGTTCATCGCTTCCAAAGGAGCAAAGAGAGAGTTAAATCAAGGGAGCAAATATACCAAACAGCCAATCATGTTGCACGATTCCAACTTAAAAATGAATTCTATTCTTTAAAAAGATAAAATAAGAAACATAATAGCTCAAACTACCAATCATGTTGCTGGAAGTAAGTTCAATTAACTCAAGTAAATGCAGCTTGTAAGCAACACGGAGCCTAGATTGATTTAAAAAATGAAAATTGTAAATACGGCACTATTATTTTGATGTATTTGGCCAATAGGAAGGGAGAATTCAATAGAACATTTCCGTTTCAAAAGCAATACAGATATATTATCATGCAACTTATTTTTCAATAATAAATTCGTGCCCATAAACACGATTATTGACCAATCATGTCAATAGTTTGAAACAAAATTCCACCTGTCATCCCAATCGGGTAACCCCCCTAACTTAGGAGCTAGATGCGTTATTTTTATTTCAATTACGAAAAAAAGTTATCAGAACATTTTGCGAAAATCACTTGAGAATAAGCCAATCATGTTCGCGGATTGGTGTCCATTTTGGGAAATCTACAAAATTGAAGGAGTGAATTCAAAATTTGTCAGCTGAAGTGACAAACTCGTGTTCCATTATTTATGTACAAGTTCATTAAGTGGGGAATTTCTATATGCAATGGGGAAAAGAAAAAGGGGTCTGTGGTTAGTATGATTGGTCTGGAATCAGATATATAAGATGGTCTCTTCAAGGATGAATCAGAAGTCTAACGTCTGAAAATCTTTTGCATCATCATTTAAGCAAACTAAACATACCTTTTCAACTTGGTAGAAGTATTTTCTATTTTTTTCTCTGGTTATGTACCAGCGTCGTAATTATGCGATGGATACCTCATTTTTGACAACTTTAGGTAATCCCTTGATCCAACTTTTTCTAGTTTTCTTGTCAACGATGATAAATACTCTCCCCAGTTGTCTCATTCGACCAGTTCTTCCTATTCTATGAACTAAATCGGTAGAATTATCCGGTAAATCAAAAATAATCACATTCTTAACACCAATAAAGTTCATACCTCTAGAAAGCATATCGGTAGTAATGAGAACTTTCAACTGCGGGGTACTCGATTCTTCGGAGGGTTTGACAAATGGTTCAATTTTTTTGAGTCTTTCCTCTAAAGTATCTTTCCCTGACAAGCAAACAATATCCTCAGAATTTTGAGTTAATTTGATTAAAGAGTCTCGAATTGGAATGACATCATCCTTTTCATTAACGAAAATTATAGCTCTTTTGACCATTCCACCCTCAGTTCCATCTTTTTGGATAGCGTAAAGAGTCTGGGCAAGACAACGTGTTTTACTACCATTGAAAGGAGAGTGCAGAGCATCTAATATTCTGACTTCAATTTTCTTGGGAATTTTGTGCAATCGATTTGTAACGACACTAATGATATCGTTTTGTCCTGGGAATAAATCTTTCAAAGTTTTGCTGAACCTTTTAGGTATGGTTGCCGAGACAAAAATAATATCTTTGACATTGGACATTTTCTCCATACAAGTAATAGATGAACCTAACCACGAAGGCTCCAAAAGGGTGTCTGCTTCATCGAAAACGATAGTTTCAACGTTATGAGTATACTTCCAAGGGTTACCGATACTTCTGATATTAGAGATTGTTTCAAGTTTCCCTGGAGTTGTTACTAACACATCTATACCACCTGGAGCCTTCAAAGAGTCAAACAATTTGAAATGCTTTTCTCCTTGACTCCATTTGAAAAATTTCATACCCAAAGTAGGAGTTTGATCTGGCAATTCAAAGAATTTTTGAGTCAGTTCATCTCTTTGGAGCTTTGAATTCAAAAAATTTTCGAGTTGAATGTTGTTGACATTATTGAGGGTTTTATAAACTTGATCTACAAGTTCAGATGTGGGGAGTAAAATCACAGATCGGGCCCCTGAACGACTCTTCAATTTTTTATAGTTCTCCGGAGAAACCCTGTATGCTTCAAGTTCCTCTTGCTTTAATTTTGAAAGCAATGGACCCAAATATGCCCACGTTTTTCCGGAACCTGTTTCTGCGGCAACGGTGAAAATTTTCAACTTATTTTGTAAATGTGTGATTGCATCAGGATCTGGATGAACGTAGTCATCAGAATTGATCTTTCCCTCTCTTATCTTCTGCTCTTGCTTCTTGAGTTGATATAATCGGGATTTAGCAAGTGTTCTGATGGCACTCGTTTGGACTGCAGTAGGAACAATTTTCAAGTCACTTTTAGATGCAATATTTGGGTTTCGTAAGTTGTATTCTGACCTAATTTCTTGAACCATAGCATTTCTAACACTTGGAAAGAGCATGAGATCATCGAAAGAAGTTATAGACTTGGGTGCAGCCGACCGTTTCACCTCATCGTTGGTGATTGTCCTAAGCTTGGAAAATTCTCCAAAGCCGAATGGTGCTCGAGCTTGATTATTTTGGTCTTTGGGTTTAGTTTGTGGCTTAGAAAACTTACCTTTACTAGCTTTATCCCCAAATGATCCCCTGGCAGACGCTCTGGATAAGAAACGTGCACTTCGAATCAACATAGTGCTACGTCAAACTTTACCTCTTCGTCTTGCAAAGTGAAAAAATTTGGCGCAGAGCTAGATACCTGCAGGAGAAAAATGGTGGAGCCAACGAAGATTTTCCGAATAAAGCCAATATTGTTTAGGTTGGTGGTACAATTAAAACCAAGAAAGAATGACTTGAAAAATAGTTTTAGAAAGTAAGCAAAATTATAATACCATGTAATATTTATAATCAAAATAACGTTGACAATGATCCTAAAGCTGGTTTTTTGAAGGTAATCTACTGTCAGCATCACGTGATCAACCCAGTTTTTTGTCCACCAAATCTGAAAAAATCTGAAAATTCTCAGCACATCATGCTTAGACCTTTCGCTAGAATAGCGGCACAGATGCCTGCAGCTCGCTTGGTTCGGCCTCTTTCGCTGACCAGCGTTGCTTGGGCCAAGCAAAAGGAAGGAAAAACCAAAAACAAGACCGGATATCGTAAAACCACCACAGCAAAGGTTAGAAAGGGAGGTATGTCTGACCTTAAATTCAGAGACGCTGTTAGAACTTTGGGATTCGACAAATTGGCCCCTTCTGTTGCTGATCTTGGTTTGGCCACTTTACTGGCAGAAAAGGTCACTGGAAAAGCAGAAGTGGTTAGATTCACCCCTGAAACTTTGAAAAAGCTCGAGACCTTACAATTCTTTAAAAACTTCCAATACGAGGAGCGTTTTTCTGAACCAATTACGCTTGTTTCAGCCAATACTCAGGTAATTATGGATAAATTTGTATCCAAATTGGCTACAAAGGGGGATTTCCCTCGTGTTCTTCTCAAGGGCTCAAAAGGAACTGGTAAGCTGACTTTACTTACCCAAGCATACGCTCTTGTTTCTGAGTCAGATGGTCCCAAGATTCAGTTGCATATTGAATCCGCCCAGGACTTGAGAAATGGTACCAATGATTACATATTTAATCACACCACGAAAAAGTACCAGCAGCCAACGTACACAGCCCGCTGGATCGAGAAGGTTCGAGAAACGAACAAAGATGTGCTCAAGCTGCTCAAGTTGCTGAAGGACGTTTCATTTGTTAACGAAAAGAGACAACGGGAAACATTCAAAAAAGATCTTACTAGCTTGTATGATTTCTTGGCCACCCAGGAATTCGGAAAGCAGGAGGCACTGGACGCCTTGGGTGTGTTTATCGAGGAATTGCAACATCATTCGGAAACTTCTGGTGTTTCGGTGGTGATTTCTGCCGATGACATCCTGGACATTATTAACGAATGGAAGTCCAAGTACCGTCATCCTGACTTTAAGCCCATTAGAACTGACGAATTGGAATTGAGTAATATCCTTATCCAACTTTTGGCTGGTGAATTGAAATTTGCACAAGGTGGATTTATATCTGCTGCCAGGGGTGATCCTACATCATACATGACCTTAGACGTGGGTATTGGTGCTGCTGATTACAACCCATACTGGAAGAGCGATAAATGCCTGTTCCACGTGGCCCTGCGCTTGCTTGCCGGAAAGGATTCTCTTGTTGTAGTGGAACCTCAAAATTTGCTGAAGGATGATACTCGTGCACTTCTTGGATTTTATGAACAAGTAAACACACTTCACTTACGTGACTTTTCAAGAAAGGAAAAGAAGATCACTGTGGATCAAATTCTGGAGCCCATGGAAAAGCCTCCTACTCCAGAAAGTGACCAAATTTTCAACCTGAAGGTGCAAAGCTTCTACAGTTTAAGTGGAGGAAATATCGGAGAGATTGTGAAGGCTACGAACTTTTTGTTCCAGTAATGTAAATAGACAATATCATCATTGAAGAAAAGAAAGTAGGCAAATTAGGATTTGGCATGGGCATTAGATAATTGACAATCCGCAATATATATATGATGGCGAACGTCCGAATTTGATAAAAATTTTATAGCTATCACTAGAATTCGTGACAATCAAATCAATCTTCAAGGTTCAGTTTGGATCTACATTCATTTGTGTCTACTTGTATTTTGTACATATATACATATACATGTATATATTTCTATGCAAACCTTCTCCCGGACTCGGTCAGATTATCCTTTTTAATATCACCATTCAATTTAATCTCTCCTTTCAAATTCTTAAATGTCTTTGAACTTTCTTAATGAATTTCCTTCCCTTAAGTGAATAAAGTATCTTCTTCTCTCAAGTATTCGCCAATGTCACCCTGCCTGAAGGCCACAATTGCCGTGGGCTGCAAGTTTCTGGCCTCAGTGGTCAGTTTAGCACTCACACCAAAACCTAGAGGTACATCATTCATAGAATACACCACCACTCCGGCGTGTTCAGGAATATCATCAGACATTCTACCAACGTGAGCCTTTAAAACATGGTTACCATAAAGGAAAGGCATTTCACCATTTTGTTTAATCCAAACTTTGAACTTTGCATATTGAGCAACATATGGTAAGGCAGTGATATGTAATCTGAATTTTCCGGTCTTGGTAAACTTACCGAAGCATGTTCCCACACTCATAAGTTGGTTTCTCAGTACTGAGGTAGCGAAACGAGCAACCTCTTCACTTACGTAGTAAACTCTATCTTTCTGCAAACGGAACACATGTGGAGCCGTGGTGTTGTCCACAAGAAACAGAATATTACGACCAATATAGTTGGCCAATTTTTCAAACACAACCTTAGTTTCTTCTTCTGTCAACGATCTCATCTTTAGCTAATTGAAGGTGAAAAAATTCCAGCGATGAGCTGCACCTAAAAATGAGTACTGGCCTGCATACAACATCGCGACCTCATCTCTGAATTTTTCAATCCCACCACTTAAAGATTCAATCATTCTGATACCAACACTATACGTGCAATGAGTGATGAAGTGGATGAAAATGTTTATAAGCGTTCTCAACAGGACAAGTGGACCCGTCAGCGCAAGGGCGACGAGCGTGAAGACGGTGCGAAACGTTTCAAGAGAGAACACAAGGTCCAGTAGGTACGTTGGGCGGGGCAGACAATAATAATTCTTAAAGAGTTACCATATGTCTGACCATGAATCCCTTTTCCATTTTCGAAAGAAAACAAGTTTATTAACATTTATAGAGAGTTTAAGCCTCGTTTAGATGAAAATGGTAACCCATTGCCTAAATTGGAGAGAAAACCAAAGAAAAAGGTTGCTGTTATGATCGGTTATTGTGGAACGGGCTACAATGGTATGCAAATTCAAAACAATCCTGACGTTAAAACTATTGAAAATGATTTATTTAAGGCATTTGTCTCTGCTGGTGCCATTTCTCAGGATAATTCCGATGATTTGAAGAAGAATAATTTCATGAGAGCAGCCAGAACCGATAAAGGTGTTCATGCTGCTGGAAATGTGGTCTCTTGTAAATTAATTATTGAAGATCCAGAAGTTTTGAGTAAAATCAATGCTGAGTTGCCAGATCAAATTAAAGTTTGGGGTATTGAAAGAGTCAACAAATCATTTGACTGCAGAAAGATGTGTTCTCTGCGTATCTATGAATATTTGCTTCCAACTTATTCACTTCTTCCACCAAAGCCAAAGAGTGTTTTGGCAAAACTTATTGCCAAATCTGCAGAAGAAAATCCAGGATCCCTCAGGGAAGATGAGGAGGGAGAAAAATGGTGGGCTGCAACTAGACAAGCTATATTCGATGCGGGCATTACTGAAGATGACCTCGCGAAGGCACAAAATCTTTTAGAAAGTCAAAATCAAAATGCTCAAAGAAAGCCAGATGAGGAAAAACCGAAAGAATCTTTCCAATTGTATGATTCTGAAGGTAACATTACCGAAAACGGTAAGCTTGTTCGATCAATCAAACAAGTTGAGAACCAAAGACGTAGAGGGTATCAAGTATCTCCAGAACGTTTACAGCTCTTACGTGAAGCACTTTCCCAATATGAAGGTTCGCACAATTTCCACAATTTCACCGTTGGAAAGACTTTCAAGGATCCTTCTTCCAGAAGATATATGAAGAAATTGACCGTTTCAGACCCTTTCGTCATTGAGGGAACTGAATGGGTATCTATTAAGATTCATGGACAATCATTCATGTTGCACCAAATCCGTAAGATGATTGCCATGGCTGTTTTGGTGGTGCGGACCCGCTCTCCTCTTCTGAGAATCACAGATGCTTTTGGATCTACCAGAATAAATATTCCTAAGGCTCCAGCATTGGGATTGCTTCTTGAAGCCCCTGTTTACGAAGGTATCAACGGGAACCTTGAAAAACTTGGTTACAACCCTATAGAGTTTTCCAAGTACCAAAAAGAAATGGATGCATTCAAAATGAAGTATATTTACGATAAGATTTACTCCGAAGAAGTTAGAGAAAACGTCTTCTACGGTTTCTTTGGTTTCATCGATACTTTCGAAGGAAATGGAGACACTAAAGAGGGTAGACATATTTTTGACTTCTTGGGTGCCAAGTATATTGAAACAGAGAGTTTAAAAGATATTAAATCTCGTGTTCTGACAACCGATATCAAGAAAGACGAAACTCAATCTGAATCTAATCCTGAAAATAACGAGGCCGAATCTACGAAAACGGAAGAAACTGAAAATTCTACTACAACTTCTGTTTAATTTGCAAATAGTTATCAATTTATATATAAGACAATCAAACTACTCTAGCCACTCTCATGATTAAATTTTTTAACTTGTTCCCTTACTCATCCCCCTCGATTTATTCTGACCTCTATCTCTAAATCCACTGGGGATTGGTCAGCCCCTGCGTTTGTCCCGGTGCAGTGGGGTTCGGATAATGCCTTGCTCCCAGTGCCTTTCTCTGCTGCATCAATATCAGGTTTTCATTGAAATCCCCAATCGCTTGTTGTGATTGTTTGGGTAAACTTCGATTAGATGCTTGATGTTGTGGTTGGAGAACCAGACTAGGGTTCATGAGATTGCTGTTATTGATGCTAATATCGGTGTTATTGTTGTTGATGTTGTTGTTACTGTTATTGTTGGTTGGAGTCATGCCATTGTTGTTGATGTTACCGAGGTTGTTGAGATTGTTAAGATTGGTAGCGTTGTTGTTGATGGTAGAGTTATTCATGTTGGTGTTAATGTTTTTACTAGTGTCCTCTCCATCTGTCACTTGCTTACTTTGTTCACGCTGCTTTTCCTTTTGGAACTTATACAATGTCCAGTCAAACACATAATCATAGCGATAATTTTCTCTTTTAAACAAGTCCCGGAAAATCTTACGCAAATACAGATAATCTGGTTTGTCGTCAAATCTTAAAGTCTTGACGTATGTCATATACTCCAAAAATTCACGAGGTAATCCCTGAGTCAAAATGTCATTGGGAGTGGTGATTTTCTTTTCCATGATGCGATCATATTTTTGTCTTTTGGTGGCTGCTTTCAAACCTTGCCATGGTAACAGACCACGACAAAAGTAGATCAAAACATATCCCAAACTCTCCAAATCATCTCTACGCAGTTGTTCAATCCCCAAATGAGTATTCACTGAGGTGTAACGCGCTGTTCCCGTTAAATTCTTATTCTCTCGGTACGGAATGTGCAAATGGGTGCGAGGATCCCGATACTTTTTCGCTAAACCAAAGTCGATGACATTGACTTGCAGGCCTCTACGGCCGATTCCCATGAGGAAATTATCAGGTTTGATATCACGATGAATGAAACACCGAGCATGAATGTATTCAATTCTACAGATGAGCTGATCTGCCAAAAGTAAAACCGTTTTGTAGGTGAATTTACGGTTGCAGTAGTTGAACAAGTCTTCTAAAGATGGGCCTAATAAGTCGATAACCATTGCATTATAGTCACACTCAGTCCCATACCACCGAACAAATGGAATACCAACACCACCACTTAATGCTTTGTATACTTTGGCTTCATACTCCAACTGAGGATGCTTGGCTTTGGTGTTTTCGAGCTTGATCGCCACTTCTTCACCACTGATGATATTTGTACCCAAGTAAATGTCTCCAAAAGAGCCCAGGCCAATCTTACGACCGATTCGGTACTTCTTTCCGACCCTTAAGTCCATATTGATTCGTGGTTGTGCTATGAATTCGCCCTTTTGCGAACGAGTAAGGGGGTCGAAAGCTGTAAAAAAACTGCGCTGCCGTATCAAAAATTAACACTCACAAAAAAAATGGGCGGAAAAAGCAATCAGCCGGGGTGAAAAAGAAACGAACACAAAGACACGCTGGAGCAAGACACGGCTGGATCGGCTTTTGGGCTAGAGAAAAGGTGATTTGAATAATGTTTGATCAAATTCTGATAGAAAATGCATGGAATTTCCTCGCAATAGCTACTTATTTAAGGTATTTCGTACTGGATGTGATAAAAATGATGACGAATCGCTGGCCTAAACAAACGAGTACTGTCACGTGTGCGTGCGTCGGAGAAGCGCCAAAACAAGCATGCAGCCAGATCAAATCACAAGAAGAGAGTGCGAAGGAAAGAGAAAGAGTCAGAGAGAAAGAGAGAGAGTTTATGTGTGCGAGAAAGAAAGGTATGTGGAGATAAAAATAAGATTGATTTGATTACGCTTATTGAAAATGTGAACTGCTATTAATTTCTTAAAACCCAATTCCCTGAAGAATATTCTTAAGGCTTTGACTAATCCTGACATAATTATTATGTCAAAATATAGTTATTTAGTATCAAACCTTCAGATCCAAAAGCACACATAAATATGTAAAGACAGATATTTAAAGACAAATATTTTGCCTGCATCTTTTCAGTATACTGTCCAAGGCGGCCTGTTATTAAATAAAATTGACAAATGTCCATAATGGGTTATTCATCCTCTTTCATTCACAAGTAGTAAGGTCTTTATTCTTCTGATGAAAGAATAATGTATCTGTAAGGTGATTTGGGCATTACCATCTATAATAAGAACCCTGATCAGGTGAAATTTCGACCCGAGGCTACAACTTGCATACAATCCCCCTCCTCTCCATTTCTCCTCAGTAGCTTGAAAAATGCGTTTCCCGGGAAATAACGGCGTTCCTGAGCGCAAAATATCAAAAAAATCAGTTTTAATTATCACGTGTGTTTAATCCGAAATTGCCTGAGGTTTGTGTTGTGGTTGTATTATCCGAAACAAAGTTCTTGATATAAACACATTGTATATGTTTTAACTGGAATTTTGAAATATTTAGTGGCTGTGAATTCTTTATTCATATATGAACCGTCTAATTCAAATAAATACCGATAACGCAAAGATGACGAGAATAGACGAGAATAGACGAGAGGAGGAATATTTGTTTATTGAGAATTGAATCATCATCGCGAATCAAGTTAAATTCAGTTATTGTACATTAAGGGCGCTAGAGTTATTACCCTAGAAGTATTTAGAACACCGTCTTCTTTTTTTACAAACCGCAATCAATACGAATTTGGCTCTTAACAATAAATTCATCTCGTGAGAATCTAAACGCGAATTAATGTAATTCACTGATGATACAGATGCATCTTCTTTGAAACTTATCTTTTAAAATTCTTTGAACAGTGTGTGAGTTGATCTTAAATGAACTTTGGAGATTTACTATTCTGGTTGGAAGGTATCAATGTCATATTTTCAAATTGATCTTTAATGGTTTTAAAACCAGCATTTGTTTGTTAGTAAATAATGATCTTCTATTCTTTACAAGGCCAGGCGGAACAATTAACAATTACACACATTATGGGACCCTTACAGATGCATATTTTAATCCAGCGAGTATACCCCAGGTGATTTAATTAGATCATTCACAATTGTTTACTCATTCATTTCAATAAACTTGGTCACTTGTAATCGACCGGCATTGCTTCCAAAATGTACTTGACCTGGTTACGTCTGTCTCACAGGCTAATTTAACTTTTCTTATTTATGATCCTTATCAATAATGTGGCTGCTTGAGCGCCAAATTTGGCATTTCGTGACAGCCGCACCGTTTTACAAAATTGCCATAAGGGTTTACTTTGATAGCATAACCTCTTAATTATTGTTACAGTAGGTCTTTTTGAATGAATGATTCAAGAACTTGGTTTCAAAAAGGAATCTTTAACATCTTCTCTTACCTTATTGGAATATCATTTGTTGCTGTCACACACAAATATACACACACATTTACTGTTACTACCAAACAAAGACCCGCAGTGGCTTATGATTATTAAACCTACATAAGAAAACAATATTTTTACTCGATTTGCTGCAGCTACCCTTTGCCGATAAAACTCTAGTTCAGAGATATTGACACTGCATAACAGCATCCTACAGTTATTTTCACAATTAATTATTAGATAAATTATTTACTGATAACCACAAATTGCGGCAGCCATAAAATCAGTCCCTTTCTCCCCTTGAGAAAGGCGGCGAGAATAGAACACCAAACAAAAAAAAAAGATATCAAACCTGAGTTAGGTATTAAAATATTACTAAAACCTTTCACTCAATTTAAGCAGCAATTGGCTTAGATGGGCTGCTTCTCTTGAATTTGTTAAGAAGCTTCTTAAGGAAGTCTTCCTTCTTCTTTTGGTCAGCAGCTGGCTTTTGAGAAACTTCAGCAACTGGTTCTTCAGCCTTTTCAACGGTTTCAGCTTCAGTTGCAGGAGCAGCCTCAGTAGTAACCTCAGTGGCTTCAACTTCTGGTTCATTTTCAGTAACCTTGGCAACGTCTTCTTCAGTTTCAGTAGTCAAATCCTTAGATGGTTCAATTTCAGTGTCTTCAGTTTCTGGAACAACTGCCTCGGTGGCTTCGGTGGTGGTCTCCTTTACTGGTGCGGCTTCATCCACAACTGGTTCTGCAGAAAGAACAGTAGGTTCAACTTCAGCAACATCGTTAGTTTCGAGTTCCTTAGCTTCAACACCGGCTTCAGTTTCAGCTTCAACTGGAACATCAGTAATTTCTTCAGTAGCAGTAGTTTCAGTTTGTTCAACATCCTTGGAAGTTTCAGTTTCCTTGGAGTCGACAACTGGCTTGTCGAGGAAAATCTTAGAGGCTCTCTTAACTCTGTCCTTAATACCCATGATTATAATAAATTTAAATTACTTTGAACGGTTGACACAAATTTTTTCTAAAAAAAAATACCAAGATGTACCTAGTGTTCACGATTTTTTTTCTGAATTGAAGGACATCCTCTTTTATATATTTCTTGTTCAGCCCTCTTGTATCTCCAAGAGTAATTGCATGACCCGGTTGCCGGCACTGCATACTGGGGTGTGGTTCGTTTTTTTTTTGCAGACGTAGCCGCGTTTTCTAACACAAACAAACTTAGATTGTTGCATTCTTTTTGATTTTATTTTTACTTTTGCATGCGCCTTTCAGTAGTGAAACTGGTGGGATAAGAGAGGAAGCGACAAAGGACAGTAAGTCATAACAAAGACGAGACGATTATATAGAATACGGCAAAATAAGATAGCATCAACTTATTTATGCAGATATATTTCTCTTTGTACTACCCCAATGAACAGGATCTTTTCAAAACGCGATCTATAATAATTTTTATACTGGTCTAGAGGTAGGCGATGCTGGCACACAGTTTCTTTATTTTTCTACATAACTCTGGATGCTTTTTTCAAGCATTTCGCCCTGAAGATTTTTACCCAAATCAATTTTATGGGACTAATGGAGATATACCCAGTACGATGAAACGGTTGTAAGGCCAATCTTTAAAACATTTTTTTTTCGAGTTTCACCGCTCACATTTGAAGATAATTGTAGTCTTTCTTAACTAAAGTGGATTTGTTAGTTTCAAATAAGTCGCCAACCGTATTAATGAGTCTAAACTTTGGTTTTACGGCTATAAATTTTATTTTAACGATAAAATCTACTCTCTTTCGCAATTCCATTTTTGGAAACAATTTCGTCTTAGGTTAGCCTTTCGTCTAAAAATTTTGCACCGACAAGATGAACAACGCGTCGGCTGCAGTACTATTTGGGACCTTTTTACTAGGAAATATTTATTATGTAGGCGGTGACGTGGCGAATGAGTTGAACGTGGCGGGAGATGGTGAATACAGCGATGACGTGTTGCATTGATGCTATCTTTAGTTCCGGACATACACTGCTAGGCCCGTTATGCCCGCTTTTAATCCGCTCGACCACAGCTTTAATAATATTTTCACGGAATTTTCCAACTACTTTTCCTTCGATATCAAAGAGTAACTATCTACAAATTATTTACCAATATATTCAATAGAGGCTAAGAATTGCCAAAAATTGGGTACATCTTCAGTTCTCTGTCCCTCACCGGACTTATTGGCGGCCCTAGTTTTTTTTCCAGCGCCGCAGCGTTTTTTTTTTACTTCTACCTTTAGGCAAGTTTTTTTTTATACAAGGCGTAGCCAGCCGCTCAAAGTGTCAGGGAAACGCATGAGAAGCCTAGACCAGTAAAAGATGTCGAAGAGTAAAATGGAGGGCTAATAATTGAATAAAAAAAACATGAAGATATTCTCGTAAATTCCTTTCTAAACCATTTCATAAGGAAAAGTATGGTCAGGTGAAGAGAGGAAGGTTTTTTTTTCCTTCTTGCGTTAATCGGAACGATGAATGTGGGACGTTTCTCTAATAAAAGTGTAAAAGAGATGTATTTTCATCTGTCGCTGAGGTTGCTACCGCGTAAATACGCAGGAGTGGTGCCCTAATTTTGCGCAGTATTTTTACGAAATTAGGTCTCTTTATAATGATTCAGGATGAAGAACTGAGTTGAAAGAAAAACACGAACAACATATGATAAAGTCTTAAAAAACATTTTGGAGAATATTCAGAAATGAAAGACGGGAAGTAAATTGCAACAATATGAAGGATTCCAGAATTCTCAAATTCTTCAGTTTTTTTAGAGTGGTTCCTTTTTAAAGCAAAGCAGACTTTTCATTGATATCTTATAGATGAAAAGAGTCATCAAACCAATGAAGTGAAAATGAAACAAAATTTAAATTGATTCTGGAAGTGATAATAAAAGCGAAGATCAAAATCCATTTCCAATTATAAATCAGACGGCAACAGAAGATTTATTCGATTTATATCTCTTCTACTATAATTCTTTAGCACAAACTGATGTCAGATTCTTTCATTTTTTCACATACCTTTCCAAAGGTAATACCGAGGGTCTTTGTGACGTGAAATGATATCAATCAACCTATCAATTCTAAACTAAAAAACAAATTTCATAGAATTCCCCCCTCCCCTCTCTCTTCTTACAGTTCTATCTCCGGTAACTGTGTCGCGTTTGGTCCTAATCAATACTCAGCTGATTTATACTATTCCTCCCACTTGACCCCACCCCATATCTATCCAATAATATCCCGCTGACAAATGCCCCGATTCTACGCTTAAGCTCGGTTGCTTGCATATACTGTCGCAACTGTTTCACCACTTATCATATGCTAGCAGTTCTGCAGCTCATACACCGACGCTGCTTTTCCCACACGCGAGCGCTATTGTCAATCGCAGCAAAGGACTATTACAAGATGTCTCATAGTAAGCACACAACCATTGCAGAACAGCAAAGCGACATCTTCTTTGGCCTGGAAGTTCTCAATCGGGTTTCTTTCTTGCGGGAAGATTCAGACTTCTTATCGCAATGTATTCAACATCCATCAGCTCGATTTGTCGCCTTTAGTAAATGTAACCCCTTGGTTAACAAAGTTCTGGAAAAGAAGTTGGTAATATTTGCCAATGGTGACGAACAGTCAAAGACCTTCCCCATTGGGTTGCAAAAGCTGTCGATTTGGACCAGTGCCGTTGAGCAATGGATATCTTACAATAGAGATCATTCCAAAGATATTAGAGGTCCAGAGCGTCCAACTTTTGTATTCTTGGGTCTTCAAGATGAATCCGTTGGCCTTGATATCGCCTCGTTAAAGCTCTCTGAAGCAGATCAGGCCGAAAAATATCTCGATTATCAAGGTAAATATCAGGGTATTCCTTATTTTGCGGTTGATTTAACTACAACTGAAGAACTTCTGAATTTCTTTATATCACAAGTTCCAGACTCTACTCCTGAAACCGTTTTCTTTAGTACATCCCGAAAGCATTATCTTGGATTCGACCAAACGGAAGCAGCAATCTATTCTCATGCAAAAATGTATCTCGATTGGCTCAATCGAAATCGTTTTTGTCCTGGTTGCGGAACCAAGACTGTTCCTATCGAAGGTGGAGCAAAACTTATGTGTACAAACGATAATACTACCACTAGAATCAGCAGTTCCGGCGAAGAAAAGGAGATATACGCATGTCCTGCCAAGAGTCAATCGGTATCAAACGTTTTCTTCCCTCGAACTGATGCAGTGATAATAACAGCAATTACAAATACTGATAGACTGAAAATTTTACTTTCTCTTTCAAAGCGTTATGAATTTACAAAGATGTACTCGTGCACAGCTGGATTTATGGAGCCCTCGGAAACAGTTGAAGTTGCTACCAAAAGAGAAATTTGGGAGGAGACCGGTGTCTGGTGTTCTAAGATCAATATTGTTTTGACTCAACCTTGGCCTTTCCCGGCTAATTTGATGATTGGATGCTTGGGTGTGGTAGAATTCAATGGTAAAAATGAAAATATTCATTTGGGTCACGATAGAGAGCTTGCTGATGCTCGTTGGTTTGACACTGAACAGGTCCGTAGCTGGATTTACGACAGTGACGGTGGAGATAATCCCGAGGGACTTTTGTTACCAAGCCCAGAGTCCATCTCGTTCAGTTTGATCAAAATGGCTGTTGATCAGAGGCAACAAAAGTTGTAGAAGATAAATTAAACACATTTGATTATTGATTGTAGAAATAAAGTCAATTCAAAAGATGTGACTTTGATAGGCATTATCATTTGAAGGGAGGATAAATACTTCCTATGCTAAAGAAAAGATCATTTTGTGGGGTAAGCAAACCCTAAGAATAATATATTTACAGCTGTGATTTTTAATCTTACAAAAAAAATTGTGAAAGTTATGGCATCGTTTGGAACTTTATAGTTGATATTCAAGATCATTTGTTGATGAATGTCAAAGTTTGTCTGCTATTATTTAAATCGTAACTTCTCGAGCTTTTCAAGCCAAGTTGAATTGTTTTACTGCATACACTGTCGATTTATTTTCTGTTATCAACGCTTTAATTGATGGCATTCTCTATTTTTTTTTTTTTGCCAGGCTTTTAGTGTAGCCTTTGATTTGGCTCTATCCAGTTTTACTCCCATAAACCCACAATTGTTGTTCCAAATATGGCATCAGAGGTTGCTAAAATTACCCAAGGTGTAAAAGAGACCTCAATTAATGATGTACTTTCTCCAGTGGACACTAAATTAGAAGGCATTGATGCTCAAATCAATTCTTTATTGGATCTCGTGGACAAGTACGAAGAACTTGCCAATGGAAACTTCAGGACCAACTTCATTGATGGTTGCTTAAATATTAGCCGAAGCAATTACCATGGCGGTCAACTGTTTAAAAAGTATGGACCTGACGCTTTTGACATGAGGAAATATACTGCCTCCACAACCGTGTTTGTCGATGACGGAAAGTTTGTCTTGAAAGATGGATTGGAAGAAATAAGAGTTCAAAAGAAGTTTATATTGATGCAAAAACGTCAGGAAATGGAAAAGAAAAAGGTTGAGAAAGCGGCGCAGGTAAATGCAAAAGAGAAAGAAAATGACGAGGATCAAATACAGAGTTCGATTCCAAATATCGATGAAAAGTCATCTATCAAGTCCCCAGAAATATCCCAAACTGTAGCGACAGGCAATGTTTTGGGTGGTGACAAGTCGGGAATTAAGAACAGAAAGGACAATTCTACAAGCATAGCTACAAACTATCCTCTGAAGAAGAATTTGACTGTGAAAGGTGTGGATCCTATTGATCAATTTGGAGCTTTAGTGCCTCCGCTGCTATTCCTGGCCCAAAAGAATTTCGAAGAGTGGTTAAAGGTTTCCGTCGACCTCATCAACTTGCAAAAACGCATAACCAAATTGATTTCGGATATTGACACTGATCTCGAAAATAGAAATAACAACTTGGATCACTAAATGTTGGTTATATAGAGAGAAGATCCACTCAAAAGAAGAACAACCAAAGGTTCGTCAATATCATCAAACACCATATAAGAACCAAGGGTTCACGAATATATATATATAAATTAATGTAACTAAACTTTCACTACACGATATTCTACATTCAATTAATTCATGGTGTCTTACTCCTAAGGATAAATTGCTAGCTATCAAAGAGATACTATTCGCTGAAAAGCTCGCTGTCATAACCCTCGATGGCATCAGAGTCTTCATCAGAATCATCAGAATCATCAGAACCCCCATCTCCTTCAACAGCTTCGCCATTAGCCTTAGCAGCGGCTCTTCTTTCTTTTCTTTCCTTCTTCTTTCTTTGCTTGGCTTCAACGTTAGCCTTTTGCTCCGCTCTTCTTTTGAGTCTGAGTTGCTTAGCAGCCTCGTGTCTTTTATTCATTTCCTTTTCGTCCTTAGACAGCTTTACTACCTTGGCGTGATAGAGGGTCTTTGAAGAACCAACAAGACCTTCCTCAATTTTCATTAAGCTCATACTGATTCTTGGACCTAATTCGGTTAATTTAATGGCTCTCTTTCTCGTTTGCAGTTGCTCATTTCCTGTTGTTGTAGCCTCTTGTTTCTTAGCAAGTTCCCTTTTATTTACAACGGTGGAATCATTTTTAATTTCCACAATAGCATCATCTTCCAATTCACTGTCAGAAGTGGCAGCACCAACCAGGTATGGATCAAGCAAAAGGTCAGAAACATCTTGAGTTCTGTTCAAATTAGGCAAACTTTTGGCCATATTGTGATGCAGATTGATTAATTTCTTGACATTTCTGTTTCCCTCTACCAACTTTGTATCTATAGCGTAATGTCTCCACTCTATCTCTTGTGTTTCTGGATCTTTCAGAATCATCAACACTCTTTTGATACCTGAAACTTTAGTCAGTTGTGGTTGAATTGGTGGGAACATGTTTTGCAAAACTGTGACCAATAATTTTTCGTGTTGGTTATCAGAATCCACCAGAAAACCATTCAACACAAGCAAAGGTGGGGACAAAAAATGTACACTGTCCTTTCCTACACTCTTTGGATGTCTCAAGATTCGCTTAACATCTTTTGCAAGTGAATAAGAATTGATTTGAAATTGTAAATTTGGACCACGAGGCATTTTACCAATTCTTAATGATACTCGACCAGTTTCTTCGTTTTGGTTGAAAATGAATAATTCGCTGACTCCCAATGGGCCCGCCATCACGACAAAATCTTTCAACTTGTTGGCCTTACGCTCCCGCAAGTTGATAGCTGTATGTGGCTGCATAACATTTCTGAAATCACGAACAAGCAGGGTAAGTGAATGGTTCTTCAATGTCAGTCCAAGCCTGAGTACCATCGATCTGGGGATCTTGGCAAGCTCTTCCTCAGACACCTTTCTATGGGTTCTTGTTTTCGTCTAATGTTAGTAAATGTCTTTGGTAGAATCAGATTATATATAAAGGGCCCATATGACCTAGTTTACCTAGGTATTTATTCCGTATTACATACCCTTCTCTTAGCCATGGTTTATGCGATGAGTGTGAAAGTGTGAAATATTAAATTTCAACTCATCGCATCGCATCAAAAAAAAAACCATCTTTCAAACAGTGATTAATCTGATTTATAATATGTCTGCCGTGGCGAAAAAGAGTCACAAGTCGCTGAAGAAGGGTGACGTTAAGGCCCTTGCTGAGAAAATCAAGAGGAAGGCTTTAGAGTCTGAAAAACTTAAAAAAGCTCTGGAGGAAACCGAGACTACTGAACAAACCTCTACTCCCACCAAAGAAATATCCACTGAAGTAGATCCAGATGCCCCTCCAAAGTTCACCTCATTCTCTGAATTAAAGCTCATCCCAGAGCTTTTGGAGGCTATCGAAGCCATGAAGTTCACGAAACCAACCCCAATTCAAGCGGAAGCTATCCCACATGCTCTTGAAGGTAAAGACATCATTGGATTGGCTCAAACTGGTTCAGGTAAGACTGCCGCCTTTGCCATTCCAATTTTGCAAGCACTTTGGGAAGACCAACTGCCATATTATTCTCTTATTTTAGCCCCAACTAGAGAATTAGCATATCAAATCAAGGAAACATTCGATGCGTTGGGTCTGCCTATGGGGCTTAGGCTGGTTTGTATCGTTGGAGGAATGGACATGATGGATCAGGCTAGAGATCTTATGCGTAAACCACACGTTATTGTTGCCACTCCAGGTCGTATCATGGATCACTTGGAACATACCAAGGGTTTCCTGCTTAAAAATCTCAAGTATTTGGTTATGGATGAAGCAGATAGACTTCTCGATATGGATTTCGGTCCTGCTCTTGATAAGATTTTAAAGATCATTCCTGTTAACAGAACAACCTACCTTTTTTCAGCTACTATGACCAATAAAATCGCCAAATTGCAACGTGCATCGCTTCATAATCCAGTCAGAGTTGCTGTAAGTGACAAGTACCAAACTGCAGACAATTTAGTGCAGCTGATGATGCTTGTTAGTGATGGCTATAAAAATACTATATTGGTACATCTTTTGAATGAGAATGTCGGAAAGTCTATCATTGTTTTCACCAGAACTTGTGCCCACACTCAAAGATCAACGTTACTTGCAAATATTTTGGGTTTTGCTGCGGTTCCATTACATGGTCAACTTTCACAAGCTCAACGACTTGGCTCCTTGAACAAATTCAAACTGGGAAAGGCCAATATTTTGGTTGCTACTGATGTAGCTGCTCGTGGTTTAGATATTCCCCTGGTCGATTTGGTTCTTAATTATGATATCCCTACAGATTCTAAATCATACATTCACAGAGTTGGAAGAACTGCTCGTGCTGGTCGCCTGGGAAAGTCAATTTCTCTTGTTACTCAATATGATTTGGAAATGTATCTCCGGATTGAGCTGGTTTTAGGTAAACGACTTCCAAAAGACCCCTCTCCACCAAAGGATGTCTTGGATGCTTTGCATGTGCACGTTGACCGGGCTGCAGCGGAGGCAATCAGAAGAACCAAGGAATTCCACGAGAAGGGTAAAGGCAAGAAGCGAAGAGACGATAGGGATAGAGAGGAAAGATAGTTAGAAAAAATACATTTTGCACAATAAATACATCGATTTAATCTCATAAATACCAGTAGAGATATTTAATTACATTAGAGAATTTCTCGATATTTGCTCTCCATCACTTGAGCTACCTTTAGCTCATAAATTATGAAAACAAAGCTTGTTCCTTATCTTAAAATTCACTTTATTGACTCTCACATCCTTTCTTTAGATATAATGTGAAGCCAATATATATCACATAAAATACCTCAGTGGTATAATCTCCATTTCCTTTATTCCATCCCAATTAAAACCATTCCTTTGTTCAAGTACCTCTCGAACTTTCCAAATTGTGTTTACCTGTGCAAGAAATGAACGGGACACTCGCCGTAACCCTTCTTGTTAAACCAATCCTTGATACACTTGTAGTGAAATACACATAGACATTCTAAACGGCCCACTTTGTCTCCAGGCTTAAGATCTTCCAAACAAATTACGCATTCAGGTGCTGCTTGAATCTTTTCCAGTGGAATGGTCACATCCAGGCCGACACTTGCGTCAGCTATCTCATGAACATTACTCGTGCTTGACTGCATAACAACACTCGCTTCAATAGTATTGTATTCATTAAAAGAATTTCTTTGAACGCCATCAATCGTTTCGAATTTTGGTGGCGGAATCGGTGGGATGTTATATACTAACATCTTATTTCTCGTATGCTTGCGATTCCCACTAGCGGTTGGACTTCTTTGGTTATCGAAACTAAAATCAAATTGGGTCAAACATGCACTGATATGAGCTTCTTTAAATTGTTCGAATTCTTCTAAACCTGCGCCACGGAAAGTTTTGGCTAAATCTATAGCACAAACAGGACATAAATTTATATCCAGCAGAGTTGATGCGGAATCATTATCGTGATTAAAAGATGAGTTTGTTGACAGATGGATCAATCGTGTTCTTGTGCGAGCCGTTGCATATTTCAGTACACTAGAGCTGGAACTATTGGCATGAGCAAATGCTTGAGCCGCTAGAGGATGCAGGGGCAGACTAGCTGATTCTAAAGTCCCCAAATCGTTATTTTCAGGATCTTCCAGTGAAGAAGCACCACCTTCCGCAAATAAGGCGTGGCGGATCATGCGAATTTCATCCACACAAGCGTCGCAAGTACGGTATAACTCATAAGGAAGTGCCCTTGATCGACCTGTTGGCAGAACAACCAAAGTGGAAGTAAAATATCGAATCTCCTGAGCAGAGCAAGCGTTGCACACTATTTGTCCACATTTACGGCAATGATGGCGCCGGTTGAAGAAGGAGAATCGATGGTGGCAAAGAGCGCAGGCCACGGCATCTGAATCAGGCTGCCACAGTGGTTCAGACATTTGATTTTAATAAATAAAAACTTCAACCGGTGTTAACCGTATTTATGATAATATGAATAATAGATTGTGGGATACACTTTATGGCAGTAAAAGCTTAAACCTTTAACTGTGGTTGCGGGGCGCTGTGGGGGGTTAATTATGTAAACAAAACACCAGTTAGATAAGGATAGGGAAGGGGGTAAATTTTCTTACCTTGATAGAATTTAAGAAGTTTTAAACCCTCTTGATCGTTTAAGAAGTATTATGAACGTAATGAGGGTTTTTGAGTAAGGTGACCCTAGCCAAGAATGTGCTCAGACCGCGCTGGTGGTGGTGGTGGTGGTGGTGGTGATTGCAACTGATAAAGAAAAATAAAAAGCGGAACTAAATCGGTGATACATGACTGACTGAATGCGAGGAACGGCGCGAACAATTAATGGCTTATCGGGAAGAAAAAGAAAATAAAAAGAAGAAAAAAACGATGGTGGGAGATGGTAAGAGAGATGTGGCCATAGAGGAATAGTGATCTGGATTGAAATTGAAATGGTGAACGGGCCTCACAATATTTCGATCTGTACACTAAGAATGCAAAAGTTATAAGCCATTTTAATTTTTTGCTTCTACTGTTTCTTTTTGCATTTTGCATTTTGCATTCTTTTCTATTCTAATACGAAGGACTCTTTGGCTAGAGAAGATCAATATTTAGATAGATTCGGATTTAGATATTAATCAAATGATCGAGCATCGGATGTCATAAGTCGGCCTTTTATTACCAAATTACCCACCTAATCTATTATGGTCCATTTTTCTCCTCTTCATTTTTGAGCTTCATGTTTCCCTTCTTATTCAATTTTCTATTTCTCCAACTTACTCTTTCCACAAAATTGCACTGAACATTATCAAACTGTTGTATCGTCTTTATGACATTTCAAGATTTACGCATACTCAAATTGGAACTAATTTGTGATTTGTGAGAATAAACGTCTTGAGAAATTTGCCTATCAAATAAGCATAAAACACCACGCAAGAAAATAACCCCCCTTCCTAATTATTATCACTCATACAATTACACGCAATCTTCGTAGAATATCCATCAACTATCCATAAATTATTCATATTTTATATGTAGAACATTATATTGTTACAAACTGTACCACAAGAATTAATCAATTTCTATAAACATCACTTTTCATCGGCTCTCAATTACGCTTTACGTCCGGAAAATAAAATAAAAGAAAATAAAAAACCTAAATCGATTTTCTTCACTTCATGGCTGACAGGTTGACCCAACTTCAGGTCTGCTTGGACCAATTAGTAGCTCAATTTAATGCTACAATCAATTATATAAATACAAATGCCGAGCCTGCTCTTTTAGACGAAAATGAGAATTCTGTTATAAATCTTGCAGCTCTGGCACCAGTCCCAGGTGCCCAGGTTCAGGCCCCAACTTCAAACCAGAGTCCAGCTCAGGTCGATGAGCCATCCAGCAAACAACATAGCGCAGCTAACAGTGTATCAAATAATCCAACAGCCCGTGCTCAATCAGAAGCAAATTTTGACAATTCCTTGAGTGAGCTTTCTACCGATATAATCCTTAAATCTCGACAACTCAGCATGCTTATAGATTCGCTTCCTGGTATTGGTGTACTGCCCGATCATCAACTTAAAATTATCGAGGAATTAGCTCAGGAGTTACAGCTGGTTGAAGAACAGAGAACCCGTAAAATAGAAGAAAAAGACAAGCTTCTTGCGTCAGTTGAGCTGGTTATCATGGACGTTTTACGAGGCATTTCTGAATCTCAAAGCTGAATGTTTTTTGAATTGTCGATTATTTTATTCTCTCTTCTGACCGACTCAATTAATAATTGAAAGCTTTCTTGAAGTTTACTTACATCATCAATTATTTACTCACAATGCATATATAAAAGTCTAAAGAATGATCTATTTAGAAGCTTCGTAGAACATGAAAAGTGTTCCGGAGGTTATAGCTACTGCTAGAGTAATACCCCACCACCGTCTATTCTCAAATTGAAATTCAACATATTGAGCAGTGGCTAATATTGCGAAATAAAGCAGAGGCAAATAGTTGTGAAGGTGGAAAAATCCATTCATGGAAAAGTAAGGGAATAAATGAATCCCCCAACCCAACAATAATTCTAGACTGGTGGTATAAAATTGAACCGTTGACTCTTTTTCTTCGGTTATGGCGTAAGGATTTAAAATATGCATGAAATGGAACAATTGTAGCGAACAAATCCAGGTTATCATGAAGAAACCAACAAAGTAAACAACATTATTACCACTCATTAATAGGCGAGTTTCTTCATTTTCAAAAAATACTTCCTCTTTCATATTGAACGGCCAAGTTTCCGGTGCAGAACTACCAGGATCTGCCTTACCTCCAATCTCACCCGAAGACAGATGTGCTCGTAAGCGTTGCATGGCTTGAAAGTTTTCTTTCAATTTTGACCAAAATCCATAGGTTTCGAATGGAACTCTTTCGATTTTGGGATCATTATCCAACACTGGATGTGAGTTCTTCTCTACATACCATAAAGTGTTTGGAATTGTGGGCTCGTTAACACATGTAACTTCCCTTTGATAATGGCCATATTTAGGAAGCTTATTCTTGTGTGAAAAGAGTACACATTTGGTACCTTGATGAATTAATTGGAAAACAGACTGGTCTGCTAGAAGCTTAATAAGTGGTAAATTATGACGAAGATCATTTCTCTTTTTAACGATTCTAACTTTCCACTCAAAGTTAATGTCAGAAGATTCATCTCTAGATCCACTTACCAGAACTTCATTGTTGTATTCATGTTCCGAAATTGGTGGCCTCACATCTTTAACATTAAGATACTTACCGGTTCTTTTATGGAATAACCTGACAGTTGAACCATCTTTAATAGGCCTAAATTTGTCTTGAAGACCACCTTCCACGGTCCATTGACGTACTTCAATAATCCACTCGTTGTCTAAATCATCTTCCGAGTCAAAAAGTGTCACTTGTTGACCCTGCAGTCCACCTTTGTAAGTGAAATTGTGCAGATGAAGATATTCACTCATTTCCAAATGTTTTAATGTGATAGTGGATCCATATGAGACATCAGAGGGTGTATTTTTTAAGCTATTAGCGTCTTCGAAAGACGAAACTCGAAAGCCTGCCAGTACAAATCCCAGGCCACTACCTTCACGGTACAATACTTGGAAATGCACAGCAAATATTGTCAAGTATATAGCAACTGGGATCGCAATATACAGCCAGAGACGATAGGCTGTTTGGACCCACCATTTTAAATCCAGAACTTCTAAATCTCCTAAAAGTGTCCACGAATCGAGTATTGCCAATACTGCGAAAAATGCGGTGGTATAAACACCAATTTCAGCCAGAGACAAGGCAATTCCGACACCTAAACTTACGGCCAAATTAGCCTTAAACCATTGTTTCGAGTATTCGCGTCCATTACCTGTCAATTGGACTCTTTTGTGACCCCAATATGCCAAACTGATCCCCAATATGAACAAAGGCTCAATAGTGAAAAATTTCGAGTGGGTCGCAAAAGAGGTCTCGAAAAGCAACAATGTCAGACCAAATGCAGCCACTATGGGACGACAACCGGATGTTCTTAATAAGAAAAAAGTTGAAATGATTGACAAGACACCAAATGTACTCGAGATTGCTCTCATTTGCGTAAATGGGACCAGTGATGCTCCACCTGAAGGAGGATATTGTTCACCAGGTTGAGCAAAAGGAAAGATGCCATCCCATTCGAACAACAAGCAGCAGAAAAAATATACAATCTTCACCAAAGGAGGATCAGTATCCACAAAAAATTTTCCGTACATATAGTTGTGAATTATCTGCCCCATCAGAGCTTCTTCTTTGACAACTACTCGAGGTTCAGTTATGGAATGAAACCGGACGATGCTTCCCACAATTAAAAGCACGTAAACGAGCACATTGTCAAGTTTTGAGCGCGCCGATATCTCCGAAGTCATAGCAGAGACCCTCGTACTACGATAAGGCCTTACCACACCCCGTTTAAATCCGGCTGGGAGTGCCATTCTGTTTCGGGCTGAGCTGTAAGATGCAACAAATTCGAGTCGCGATCGAGATCGCGAAAAGGTGGAGACGATCTGCGAGTGAGAATAAATGAGAGAAAGAGGAAGACAGAGAGGATGAGAGGGAGAGAAACAGGGGAGTTCTAAAACTGAACCTAATATGTAATACAATATGCTCTAATATTATGCTAATAACCTATATATATTCCTCCACCTCTCTCATCCATCTCAGTTGCAATGTACGAGACATACTCTGAGTTTGGATCCCATCCAAGCTTTGCCGTACACCTTATATTCTTTAAATGCGGCAACCGCTCATCATTAAGCGCCACTGCCAAGTCAATAGGATCAATACGAGTGGAGGTTCCCAACATTCCACTTGCCTCTATGTACAAAGCTTTCAATGGCCGTGGTCCATCCATGTATCCTAGATTTTCTTCATCGAAAAATTCGGATGATATATAATCCACTGCTATTTCTAATGAAAGTAAATTAGGACACAAATCAAAAACACAATCGATCAGTTTCTCCTTGAAGAGCGGCATGGGATATTGCACCCGTAACAGCTTCAAGTTCAGACCCATTCGACGCATCATTTGTTTGAAGCCAATTTCTCTTATCGCTGGACAGTGTGCAAACTCCAACTGAGTGATCGACTGTGGGAATTCCGTATCCATCAAGAATTGATCTGATATCCCCCCTGAGAGTCTGAGAAATGACAATTGTGGTGGCCACTCTAAACTACCACAAGCCTCGTCATTTATCGCTACCGATGACCGTGGGAACGAAAGGTGTGTTAATTTCTGGAGCAGCTTGATCAGCTTAAATAATTCTGCGAGATCCAAGGTTTCCGACACAAGTCTTAAGTCTAAGATCTTTAAATTATCACAATGTTTCAATGATAGAAGAGGTGCATAGCCAAAACTAGTTTGAGGGGCCACAAATAATTGTAACAGTTTACGTGAACGTTTAAGAAGTTTTGAAACATAGGCGTTCTTACCAGATTGAATGACTCGCAGCAAGTCCAATTGTACAACATTCTCACCAGCTTTCTTGTTGCTGTTGATGGTGTCCACGAACAGGTAAAAATTTGTCGCTTTGAGATATGGTGTATTGTAGATCATTGGAAATGCTATGCTGAAAAAAAGGCGATTTATGATCAAGTGCTTGGGTCGCAAATACCCTTTGCTTTGAAGAATTTCAAAGATTCTAACCAAAATTTCTGTTGGTAGCGACATAAGGCCCATTTCGACCAGCGAATCATTTTCATCATTTTCATCTTCTTCTTCACCATCTAACATTCTTTCATCATCGCTTATGCTATTTTGTTTTAAAGCCAACAGAAGCACATCCACCTTTCTGAAGTCTGATCCCCATTGGCTTTTCTTGCTACCATCAGTCAAAACATACGTGGAAGTGACATGCGCTCCAGCTTTGAATAATGCTGTGTTGCCTCCATAAATATCCTTCTTACTAATTGAGGAGGCGTGCCCGTTACTCGGTTTCACGGTTTCTTCCTCGGTTTCTTCCTCTCCATCATCGTCATCGCTCCCTCGGTTGTTAATGTAGTTCAGGCGGTATACATACCTTCGGTATGGTGCCTGAACCTTCTTAGCACGACGTTTGTTAGCAATTTTGGATGGTTGGTTGAGAAAAGTATCTGAGCACGATGATAAGAGAGGCTATCTGCTCAAATCTCCATGCAGGCGCGATGCCTCAATTTGATCTGATCGGTACAAAGTCATGAAAATATGATTGAGAATGGTCTGAAGTATGCAAGGAACAAATATATAAGCTCTGAGAAATAGTGTTGAAATTTGAAGGGGAACCCAAAGCATGAATTTCATAGTGCTCCAAGCTTTTTTGGCATGGATTTTAGAGGACGTTTCAGATTGATCCGAAAGTTTGACGTAAAATCCATAATCAGTGTACACTGCTGGATATGACAAAAGTTTTCTAATGTCGGATGGTTCAAAATTCGTTTTGGAGATCCCCACTTTTTCGAAGAATTTATCCCTAATGAATCTTATTATCAGTAAAAGTGACTTTATTGGTTGCCTTACCGATATATTCGATAGAAGCCTATTCAAATCCGGCCAATAGGAATTTGAGATCGGCAGCTCAAATGGGGTAAAAGTGGGTAAAGTAGAGGCAGAATTCATAGATAGCTCTGGTTTCTGAGAAATTCTTTCGGTGGTTCTTTTGAACGAATTGTTGGATTCGTGTCTTTCAGTATTTCTAGGACGATTTTTGCTACCCTTCTTTGAATTTTTCATGCTCTTCTTATCTATAGTGAATGGATATGGAGTAAAAGAAAGATGGATATCGGTTTTCCCCACATCATTCCTTTTCCTCTCTTGTATTAAAGGTGAAATAGTAATCGATTCGAAATGATCTGATTTCGTTGATAAGTCGTAGTCATTTGTATGATTAGTGATTTTATGGTTGGCTTTCTTAATTTCATCGATTAGAAGTAACACACGATGTATAGGATCGCATGATAAAAAGATTGCTTCTATACGCCAAAATATGGTCAAGGTACATAGAATTAAGCAATTACCAAAATCAATCTTTTTGGTTCCTAAAGCCAAAATACATACTATGGCAACTTCAAGTGTATTCCAGGCAGACCAGAATATCAAATTGTTGCATCTTTCATTTTTTTGATGGCGTACGTAGTAAAGGCTCGATTCTGCCCAAATAAAAAGCGAAACCCCAGAAATTAGCATACCAACAGACGATCCAAAGCTCCGAGTAAAGAAAAGTGGCCACATGAAGCACATTACCCAAAATCCTATCGAAATCTCCATCTTGGAATACTCTCGGACCTTTCAAGAGTGAGGATCATTCCAAATGCTGCAAAAAAAAATGTACACAATTAAGGGAGGCTAATTATTTTATAAGTCATAATATAGAGATGGCTTTTTGGCCTAAAATGGAAAATCAGAGAATGCAGCAAATTAATTATTGATGGGGATTAATTGTAATGTTTTTCTATTAGGTCATGTTGCAAAGACTTTTTACAGATCCTGATAGACCGAAGGTTTTGTATTAAAATAAATGCTGCAAAAAGCGAGTCACATGTCTGTTAGTTGCGGTTAATGTTCACGTGACATTAAGGCAAATTTTCACTTTTTGTGTAACTTTGACCCAATCTGGAAAATGTGGCAAGACTCAAAAAAATCCACAGGGAGGGCGAAAAGTGAAAATTTTTCCGCTCCCTTTTTTTCTTCTTCATTCTAGTCTACATCAGCAGTTCATCATGGTTTTAGTTCAAGATTTGTTACACCCAAACCCAGCTTCTGAAGCTCAAAAGCACAAGTTGAAGAACTTGGTTCAAGCCCCAAGATCCTACTTCATGGATGTCAAGTGTCAAGGTTGTTTGAACATCACCACTGTCTTCTCCCACGCTCAAACTGCAGTCACCTGTGACAACTGCTCCACCGTTTTGTGTACTCCAACCGGTGGTAAGGCCAAGTTGACTGAAGGTTCTTCCTTCAGAAGAAAGTAAACGGATCGTTGTGTCAATCAGACCCAATCATTGCATGTTTAATTTCCTTCATCTGGCTCAAGTTTGCATTTGTATAATAGACAGTACGGTTTACCCCGACTAATAAAAGGTTTTCAGCTTTAAAATAATTTGTAGTGATATTGATTGTAGGATCTTTATGTAAAATAGTAATAGAAGAATCAGTGGGCATTCCATTAAAGTTTATGCATTTCGTTTGCAGTGTCTATGAGTGGCCATGTAACATTAATCCCCTTTTGCGCGTGCCTGAAAATCTTTCCTAAATCTACTCAACATTATATTTCTTTGCATGCAACAGTAGAGACTTAGGTGTCTTAGTTACTACGATCGTATTAGAAATTAATTAATCCGATAATGTTTACATTTGTGTCAGGATAAACATTGGTAACTAACTATTTTTTAGTTAACTTCTAATAGATGGATCACCATAAATTATCATCAACTTGGATCCTTGAGTAGCTTAATTCTCTTTACCATCAAGGTCGCCTTTTCTTTTTTAGCAGTTAGTCTTGGTCGTTCTACGTCTGTTAAAAGTTTATATCGGCAGCCTGTCCGAGTGGTTAAGGAGAAAGATTAGAAATCTTTTGGGCTTTGCCCGCGCAGGTTCGAATCCTGCGGCTGTCGTTATTTTTTTTTCTATTAATGGTAAAGGCTTTAATCGAAGGGATCGAATCTACCTTAAATTGTTTACAAACTATACTGTGGTGGTCGTTTATTTTTCTACCCACTCTATTCAAATCTACGTATTGAGACCTTTTGGTGGTATGTACATTGTTTAGATCTTTCTATTTACTTAATTATTTTCTCACAATCCATCATGGTCTCGCGGATCAACTGTGAAGTTTGCCTTCTTTCCTTGTTGCCTGTACTTTCCAGACATTTCTAACTCAGTTGCAATCTGATCAGCTACCACCATAAATGCCAGTTGTGGGTCATCTCCAGTTTCTATATCATGAGCCCTTTGGGCTTTAATCAACAGCTTCAAATTACGCTTCCTCTCCTCCTTTTGAGCCTTCTTTTTGCTCTTTTTAGAGTCTGCTCTTAACCTAGCAGCTTTGGATTCGCTCATTCCGTGTCTAACGTGTGCGGTTTTTTTACCCAAAGCCCATAAATCCCCTCTAACGGCCTTCCGTGCGTCATGATACTCCTGTTTACCAAGACTTTTCGAGATGTCCCAAAGCTCTAGTTTTCCTGATGGAGCACAGACCTCAATTTTAACGTTCTTCTTTTGCTTATTTGGTTGTTTTAATATTCTTGGCCAATTGTCAATCAGTGATGAATCGAGCTGCTCATTCTGGTAGATTCTTTCCTCTTGAATCTTTTTAATCGACTCTGCGTCGTTAAACAGGCGTTCTGCAATCATATAGGAATAACTTCCCGTCTCAAAGTCATGCCCACCACGACGACCAGTGCCCTCCAATTCTTGACGCTTATTTTTGGCAAGTTTTTCTAAACCAAAACCATCTTCCAGGGTTGTATCCCACTTGGTAGCTAATTGTTTCCCCTTTTTCAATTCGAGGGTGTACTTGGGCCGTTCAGTAGTCTTGTGGAAAGAACAAAAATGAAGCCTATTTCTGTACTTGGGTATTTTATACATATTAGGATCACCAAGTTGAAGAGGGCATTTACTGTGATGGGGACATGGAGCAATAATTTTCAAATGAAAGTCAGCTTCTAATGATGGAGTGGTGTCCTCAATTTCTGTATCACTCTTCTTTGCCACAATATTAGACAGTGACTCGCTTTCTGTGCTTTTAGGATCGATCATATCAAACTCGCCACTGTCTTCGAATTCGAACTTTAAATCTTCTTCATCGACTTCACCATATTTTTCTAATAATTGTCGTTCAAACTCCAAATCCTCCTCGGTGATAATTGAATCTTGACTTTTCAATCTTTGCGGTTTGATGGTAGATGCCTTGAAATAAGGGCGAGCAATTTTCCCTCTCTCTGTTTCAAAATCTTCGGGCCTAATCATCACTTGACGAGCTCTTGCTATGGTTTCAAATCCAAGTGCGTTTCCTCTTTCTACAAAAACAATATGGCCACCAGGACTCAAGAGTTTGAGAATACTGTGGACGTTTAAATCAACATCCCTAGGAAATAAATGAACTCTTTTCAACAAACATTGGTTAACGATGATCAAATCGTACTCGCCAGCTAAGGGAAGATGATCTCTAAACTTGGTATAGGTATCGATCTTCGATACATTTACCGGTTTGTATTCAAATGGTGTGTACTCATCTTCCTTAGATTCAGTCTGAAGTTCTGTGGACTCCTTATTATAGTTTCTTTTGAAATCACGTTCATCTGATTCCACCACATTTTCATTTGCCTGTCTCAGTAAGATGATTTTTGCTTGCTTTTTCATGTAGTCTGTCCTTCCAATAATATAGCTTTCTTTCACATCAGGTATCCAGTTTGATCCCATAATTTCATTCAAAGCCACAAGTCCAGTGGCTGGACCGTAACCGATATCCAATACCAGTCTGGGGTTGAAATTCAGCTTGCCCACTCTGTTTTGCAACTCGATAAGAACTTGTCTAACATTAGTATAATCTTGCAAAAAAAGGGCCGCTATATGAGCATCGCAATCAAGATTATTCTCTGGAGCTTTTTGAATCTGATCTTTGCTCAAGCTTTGAAATATTTGAGCTGCTCTAGCACGCAAATGAGCAGGTGGGTGTTTAGGTAAAATCGCTTGATTAATAACTCTTGCAATTTCTTCTGGAAGCTTTGTTATGGATCTACTCTGACGGCCTTGTAAAGTCCATTCATTTAGTCTTGCTTCTGATGCATTAGAACCTTTAACAGGTACGCCATCGCTAGTTCTGAACTGGCTCATCTCTGGATCATGTTCCAGATTGAATGAATCTTCTTCAGATGTGATGGTGTTTTGGACTGGAGAACTCTCATGACGATCTATGTCTATGTCTATATGGTTGAACGAAGGCTTTAGGGCCCTCAGGGAGTACCAGCGGCCCACAAAACGCACTAGTGAACCTCTATTTCCTAGCATTGATCACTTGGTCCAGTTCTTAATGTGAAAGAATAAGTGCGATGAGGGAAGCTGTAAAACCATAAGTGAGACAGCAGCAATTTTTCTGCTCAAAATATATGAGTGAGATAAGTGGGATAAAAGATATAAATACCTGCACATGGATCTCCGCCAAACAGAAATCGCACAAACCTTGAAATCGGGCTCTCCAAGAACTAGACCCTGGTGCTAAAGATGTCGCGTATATTACAAACAGCTGTACCTTTGACGCTGGCGATTGGTGTAATGGTCATGTCACAGCTGCATGTTATGAATGAGTCGAAAAAGCGTAGCTTTTATGAAGATGAGCCTCAATCTCACGTGGTACCAATCCCTGGAACCACCACCCCAGCTCTGGGGAAAGAATTGGAAGCCTTAGGCCCCAAGACTATCGTTGAAGGTGTTACAGTACGTTCTCCAGCTCCTGTTCAATCATTCTTCAAGAATTCGCGAGAACTGGTGTTGGCTGGTTATAATGGTGCTCGCCAAAGTGTAGACAATTGGTACGCATCTTATCATAATACCGAAAGATCAGTGACAGCCAAATTTCTGGAACTTCACGATAGAAAAGAAGATCTCATGCCAAATTCGATCTATATAGCCATTGCTGCATTATCTGGAACTGTCTTTGCTCGTCAAAGAGGATTCATTGCTAAGGCTACATTTCCAGTAGTGTTCGGATTGGTAGGATTCCGTTACTTTTTGCCCGAGACATTTGCTAGAACCGCCGGATTTGCCTGGAAATTAGAAAAGGAGAATTTGCCCCAAGTTGCTTCTCAACATGAAGCCGCAATTACGAAGACACATGAATTTGCTCAGTCGATTGAAAAGTCAGCTGTTGCTGGTCAGGAATCTGCTTACAGCGGGGTGGAATCGGTCAAAAATACTATTGCAAAATGGAGTGGGTTGAATTTGGACGAAGAGGTTTCAAAAAAATAGTCACAACAATATACAGAAGAATGGAAAAATATAATGGCGTAATCTTTCATATTTAAATCTGATCCTGATTATTAAAAATCTACCAACATAATTATGTATCCTTGTAAATTACAATGTCTATCAATATCATAATCATATTTCACTCATAATCATCAAACATTTTTCAGCGGGCATGATTATTATTTTCTTATGTCGCAATTCTCTTAATAATTCTTTTTTTTTCTTTTATAGAAAAGATCTTTGTGTTTGTGCAGCTTTAAACTGTTTGCAACCGACTTAGCAAAACAATTTTCAAACATAAACTGGTTTTTACTAGTTCAAATAAACTGTTTTAAGGACTTACCATTGTGTTTTCAGTGCGCACGCGATAGCTTTGTTTGCCCGTTTAAATGTTTGTGGCCAACACACCTATGGCTGCAAATAGTTCAAGCCGACCTGCTACCGCATTAGGAAGAGTATTGGGACGAATTAGCAATGGCTCTGCTTTTGCTGGGTTGAGTACAAGCTTTGGTTTAGATCGTTCAGCTCATCCTGATTCACACTCTCCCATAATGGCTTACAACTTACAATTAAAAATTGGTAGAATCATTAAGCTTGAAGATAAAGCCAAAGTAATAAAAATGGAATTGGTCAAAGAATTTGATGACTGGGCAAAATTGGTTTCAAATCACGATATGTCCGATATGCTTTCCGAATTCAGTTCATTATTGCTCCAATTAACTGACTGTTCCTCATCTTTAACTGAAAAACTCGACGTGTTAAAGATAAATTTAGCTGACGTCCACGAAAGAGAAAAAAAACGTAAGGCCATTGTCACTTCCAAAAATCGTTTAGTTAAACAACTTAAAGAGTCCGAATCCAAATTTGGAGTAGATTCTTCTGGAAGTCTTCTACTTAAGGAAGGTTTGGAAGAAAGTAATTGCCATCTTGAAGTGGTAGAAATGCAATATCTCCGCTCTATAAACCGAAATCTCAAAGAGGCACTTGTCGAATATGTTGCCATGCTTCAAATAGTTTCAAGTCAGATTCAAGAAGCAACCGAAAATTTTTACGGAGTTTTACTTAAACTTGAAGATAAGAATCCCATCATAGAGAAAGGACCAATTTCTACAAAATCGAAGAAAAGGTATCCATATGACAAGGAAAAAGAAAAGCCAAATTCTGAGAATGAAAATGTCATTACCATTACCCCAAAAATTCAGAGTCAACTGCCAATTGATACTGAGAAGTATGGGAACGATATATGGGGGTAGTAAATACCTAGATTGGCTACAAGTAGTTGTCATGTCTCATGTGTTAATCTATATACATCCTAATGCCCGTTTCCGTTTTTGAAAAATTTCTTGCCAAACTCGTATGACGAGATCATAATGGCACATGCGGGAGCTATTTTCATCACTCTTGGAGTAATCCCAGCATAAAGTGCCAGCATTCCTTCGTTACGGAATATGCGGTATAAATATGATGACATCAGGGCCTTTTTATTGCCGGCTTCGCTGGCGATTTGAAGTCGGGTTTTGCCCACGTCAAATGGGTGAGTTAAAAGTGCAGCAATGGTACCTGCAAGCGAACCTGACACAAATGATGTTACGAAAACACGGCCGTCGTTAGATAAAGCAATTAAATTGGCAGGATTTACTGCCGCTGCCGTGTTACCTTTGGCCTCGAACTCGGCACTCATAAACAGGCCAAATCTTCGCTTGAATACTTCGTAGCACATCCAATACACTCCCAGAAAGGGAACGTCCCTCCAAAGAGTCAATTGCAATCCAGTGAAAAGAGTTTTAACTCCTCTATCCCGTACAACTTGATACATATCTTGCACTAAATTGGTGAGCATCTTCGGCCTTGTTCCCTTTGAGTCTAATGGTATGGATTGAAGTCTGGTTTTCACAAGTTCTATTGGCGAGACAAATGTTGCCGATAATGTACGGGCTCCAGCTCCACACAAGAGAGGATTGAACATGTGGTCTTTTATGGGCGAATTGTCTCTTATGTACTCGTAACCGGTGAAATAAATAATGTTCAGAGGTACTGATTGCAACAAGGTTAGCAGAAGGCCTCTCCACACAGACACGAGGCCCTCTGTGCGTGCTATGGCCCGTAAACCTTGCCATGTAGATGTTATTTTAGTGCAGTTTTCTGCGGTCTCGCAGTAATGATGAGATTGCCAAAAAAGTCGTTCATTTGCCACCAAGGTATTCTGATTTGGATTCCTTTTGGATGTAAACTTGGTTGCTTGTAAGTCTAATACACCAGCATCGGAGTGGACTCCATTACAACATTGCAAGGGCAAAATTTGTTGCTGTTGAATCCGAATTCGGATCACGTCAAATGGAGTTACCACCAAAGAAGTGACCAAAGAACCCAGACATGCACTTATCATTCGCTGAGTTAAAGTTATTGTGTCACCAGCTGGCTCTGGTACCTTTTTCGGAAGAGATCCCGCTATAAGAAGATCATTTTCCTCCATGGCGCCCGCTATTTCGGACGACATCGACATGATCGGGGTTCCAATATGAGAAAAATTCGAACTCACTAGTAAATTTAGCGGTTGCGGTAACGGTGGACAGCTGTGTGCAGGGGGAAGGACAAGGCGAGCCGAATCGCCGCTGATCAAAAAGATAAGCAGGGCGCGATCAAGTTGATGGTTTGACAGGTTAAGATGTGATGGAGCTTGTGAAAGATTTGAGACGATGCAGCAAAGTTCTACTTTGATTGTTAATTCAGTCGAACCTAATAACCTCAGCAGTTCTAGTGAATAATACCATTACGCTCTGCAGCCCGGACGTTGAGAACTGTTGGGTCTACACGTGCCAATACGACTTTGCTGCAGTCCTAGATGAGACAATGTTACGGATGAAAAAAACTATACTACACACGCAACTTAACACCCGAAAAACACTCGGCATCTCAACGGCTGTGAGTTCAGATGGAAAGGCTTTTTTTTTCTGATTATGAGCTTGGGGAAGGGCCGAGATATTTTATGATTCAAATCAGGTTTGATTATACTCTATTTATGTTGCGACTAGGTAAATAAATAATGAGATTTTGGGATGTATGATAGCTTTACTTATACAAACCTTGCTTCGTCCTACTGAGAGGTTTATGCATACTTTTTTATATTGAAATAATCTAGTATTCCTGGATAGTGTCAGTGCATGAATATATGTTGATGTGCTGATCTTGGTTGTAGTTGGTAGCCAACATCATGTAATGAGGATGGAAAACGGCATTACTAAGATAGCTCGCGGTGGCATTCCGTAAATACGTATCATTAGGATTTTTCAACAGCGCTATCACGTCTCCTGCGGTAGTCCAAAGCTTTACTGTTTTTGACCCAGTGACAAATAATGGTGCATGTTCGTGAGTATCAATGCATCTGATCAGTTTTTCACCGTTTACGTAGGTATTAACCGGATCATTGAGTCTGATGTCCCACAAATTCACATAGCCGTCACTGGATCCAGAAATTAACTCCCTAGATCCACCTCGTTGCATATGGATATTCCTGATCAGACCATTTCCAGTTCGAGCACCACTGCCTGGTTTGTTTCGCCAAGTTTTCACCATCAGTTCTCTCAGGTCCAATCTACGATCGTATACACGAATCGATCCATCATCAAAGCCAGCGATGAAAACATCCCCAGCCACTTGGTCCAGAGTTAACGAGGTGATCAGTGAAGTCAGTCTTGCTGGTATGTCTACTAGACATAATTCACGAGGTGCATCCCAGATTCTGATAATTTTGACATCACCCAGGACAAAAAGCAGACCTCTCAGTTGTTGCCACTCCGATACAAGACCTGATGATTTCAGGGTGAGTAAAAGATCAGTTAAAGCTCTCCACAGCGCGATTAACTCGACCTCTTCATTATCAGTGTGGAAATTTTTATAGATCTTGATAACACCGTCCAGTGAACCAGTGAGAAGTAATGGATTATCATCCTCATTCAAAAATTTTTGATCGGTGATTTTTGTTCCAAATGGATTTCCATTCAGAAAGTCCTTAACAGACCTACCTGAACTCCAGTCCCATACGGAAATATTATCCTTTTCATCACACAGAACCAAAAGAGATTCGAATTGAGTGAACTTCAAGAGCTTTGGTTGAACTTTGTTGTTGATGATGCTAACCTTTCTACTCCAATCTCCATAAATGGCCATTTCCTTTTGCGGTTGGGTTTCCTGGATGATGTTTTCGTTTCTGTTTCTTCTCCAAAGCCTTTTAGAATATTCTTGCAGGCCGGGTTCGTCCACTTCGTTTTTCAGCATTTGGGGCTCTTGGAAGTATTCGCAAGAATATTGGAAAAAGCCCAGCTCTTGCGAAAGTTCAGGCCTTTTGCTGAGATCTCGGGGCACGAATCTGGGGGTCTTAGGCTTGTAATTGGCTCCGTAATTTGAAGGTGCTGGACCACTTAAGTTGAGTAATCTCAGAATGTTATTTTCATTTTCTTCGGTGATGTTAAACAGTTTTAAAAGCTTGGAGAATGAAATGTTGCGTAATTTAGATGGAATCATGGAGGAAGATGAATTACTGTTTTCTGAAGCATTGTCACCTTCATGACCATTCCTATCAAACTTGCTCATCAGAATCAGTCGATTTGCCGAACTTATAGTTAAAGTGTTACTGTCGTGATTCAATGATTGTGTGGAAGTTACACGCCTTCCTTGGTGGCCATGGCCATCTCCACGTCCCATAGAAGTCAATTGACGATTGATAATTGGTTTGACTGGCTTGAAGCTTTCTTTTATATTGATGGCACTTTTGCTCAAAAGGTAGTCTTGCATTTCCTTCACCAAATTTCCTAACTCACTTTCGTTTAATTCGACCATCACGGAGTCGATAAGAATTTCTGCGAGCTGCTTAACGTCCAGGTGAGGATCCTCCAGCAAAATGAGCAATGCTTTCCAGATCAGCAGGAAAATCAGACCATAAGCAGGCAGTTTCTTTCTGAATTCATTTAAATAATTAGCATTATCAATGAGAACTATTTCTTCTTCGAGCTGATTGAAGGCCACAACCAAGAAAAACTTAGAGTAAATTTGAATGAATTTGTTGATAAAGTAGACAACTTCCTTTCTCACCATCAGCGAACCATCTCCCAAAAGTGTAAGTATGGTGTTTGCCAACTTAAGATCTTGCTGTTTAAGCTCATCTTTCCTGTATAATTGCAGCTGAGAAAGTGGGGCAGAAGTAAGAGGAGTAGTTCTATTTCTTGCTTGATTAGCATTGGTACCGGCTTGGCCATTCAGCACACCGTTGGCCTGTTGTCCGTTCAGCCCATTGCTTGAGCCCGTGGGAACTTGTTTGCCCTTGTTGTTAGAATTGCTTTGCGTTTGTGACTCCGGTTCGCTCAAAAATGTAGTCATTGCCAAAACCATCAGCGTACGAACTTCAGGAATTGGGTCCTGGATAAGTTCTAAGAATTTTGCTAAATAGCCATCTTTGTAAATAATCCATTTCCCATCTGGATATGACATCCACAATTGCAGGAGCAAAAGGCAGCACCACTGGCGCAACAAAGGATTTTCCGAGCTGGTAATGTATTTCAAGCAATTATTTATCAACTCAATCGAGAAACAAAGACGCTGACCATTCCGGAAATCCTTGATGAACAAGGTAAGTATGAAAGACAGCATAGCTTTATGGTCATCATTCACTATGATTTGATGCGAATTTGCTCCTCCTGGTGTAGGAACTGCGTTGTGACCCAAAGAAGACAGACTGGAGTTCAAGATCAAGTAAAAGTAATTATAACCTTTGTCCTTACACAACTCTTGTTGCGTCAGTTTGTAATCAATAGCCATTATTCTAGCCCAAATAAATATTAAAACGGGTTTTAATTCTTGTGCTGGCAGTTGTAGAAGCTTGAGAACGTAGGGGAAGATACCAATAGATAACGAGAGGTATACGGCCCAAGGACCCAAGTCAAGAAACTTGGAAAGGAGAATGAGGGCTCTGAGACGATGGACCTGAGATAGTAAAACTTGAAGTACAATGGGCAATTGTTCTGGAGGTTCTTTAGTCGATGAACCTGCATACTTAAGCCATATTTCGAATGCAGTAAGCTGCTGTTCAAAAAAGGAAGAATGCTGGTAATTTAATGAAGCAGCGGCGGACATCCCAGGAACAACTGTTCCTGCAGCTGCTGAGGTTGCCGAAGATGCCAGAAAAGACCCATGTTGGTTCAGTTGGGTTGTAGCCATACCACTTGAAGGGTTAGAAGTCGCCGTATTAGGAGTACTTGCACTAGTGGAACTGGTATCTGCCGTATTTTTGATAAGCTGCAGGAAGACTTGATCTATGGCCAAGTCCCAGCTCTCCCACATATGATGATACCTTACAGAGTCAGGAAGAGGAGGATCAGATACCGGATTACAATTGAAATGCGGCATAATTCTCTTGGCTAGCAAGAAATTACGGAAAAGTGCTGCCACCATCAAGTCTTGACGGAAGAGACGTTTGAAAATCAGACGAGAAAGGGTCGTCCATGCAATTGTGTCAGTTATAGCAGTGAAAATCCAGTTCAATTCACCTAAAGGAGTTCTTCGATCAGTTAATTTTCCCGGAATAACAACGTTACCAGCTGCATTACGGGGGAGCTGATTATAATAGCTTTTCTTGAGCGGCGATTGCATTACGAACCATTTAACGGATATGTCAATAGGACACGTGAGACAACAAGTGAATAAATCAGCTGGCAAGTCAGGCAGCATGGGAAGTAACTCGTTACTTCGACCAGCAGCTAATTGAATGCAATCCAAGTATGCAGAGGTTGGCAGTGGAGCGCTCATGTCTTTATTTCCCTCATTTTCATCATCTATCCGCTTTTGAACAAACTTTTTGAAGTTGTGGACTATATTTCCGGCCAGATTACAATCATAAACGAATATTACGGGAGCACCAAGCCAAGTTTGTAAATCATACAACAGAATAGGGATGTACTGGGTATATCCTCGATTGAAAACCCAAATTTCCCCCAGTGCAGTGGGCTGTGGAACTCCATGACCATTGTAGTGGAAGAGAATACGTTCTTCCTTGGCATTACGTCGCAATGTATTGCAAAATCGTTTGACATCTTCCACACATGGATCTAACGAAAGTTTGTAACGAGTTCTCAATGAAAGAGTCTCGTATTGCAGTTGAAGCAGCTTTCCAATACTCTCTATAGCCTTCTTGGTATCTTGGAAAGCTTGTGGATCACACCAAGCCTCAAATTTGGCGCAAGGGTATGTTTTCATGATGTCTGGTGGATCTACTCCAAGGTTTAAACAGAGAACAATGGCAGCCAGTATGGTCTTTTGGCGATCTTTCATCACCTTCCAGTCAGTTATGGGTTGATACATCTTAAAGTAGTCCAGATGGGTCTTCATTTCGTCGGTTATGGGGCTACCATTGGTGTTATGACGCTTATCGTCGAAGTAAATGTAGAAGGTGTTTGCTAGTACACGAAGGAATGCCTCGGAGTTGTAATCTTGGTCAAATCCATGTCGCATGGACGAGTTTAGTGGCCGTAGAGGCTGTGGGCCAAAGGGTACCACTTGTTGCGACATTTAGAGGCAATGACAGCTTCTTAGTGGAGTTGAAGTATGGGTGGAATTTGATTTGGTAAGTGGAAAAAAAGATAAGCCAAAAAGCGTGAGACAGGAGAAGGAAATTATAAAGAGGGGGACAAGATGTGAGAGATACCGGCGATCAATTGGTTATAAAAAAGCTTGTATTTAAAACCAAAATCTTTGTTTAGATTATGTAAATATGGTTTCATGTACTTAAGAATTCATCAATCATGGTTTATAAAAGATGTGTTGCCGTTTTTTGTGGGGAAACATTGGCAGTGTGGCATAACGGTGCCGCTGAAAAAATACGCTACGGGTTGCGAAGAGAGTATTAGATTAGGGCGAGGAAGTGTCATTATAAACGAAAAAATTGCGAGGGATGGAAATAAAGTGCAGCCCTTTTTTCTCTTAGTGGAGAGGATGTAGGCAGGGATATAAAATGTGCTTTGATTTTCCTTCCATCAAGAATTTAATGTGTTCGTCACCGATAAATTTATTTCGTCTGTTGTTTCTTCTGTATGTCTTTTTCAACTAGACATTCGTGTTCTCTATTCTTCCTCCAGTGCCTGTACTTCAAATCTTTAATTTCACTCGCTAATTAAATTTTTATATAATTATATGTGACTATACTTGACTATGAACTGTTACGAAGTAATATCAAGCGAAGCCTCACATCGATCCTTTTCCAAATAATTATTTGTATTTATATAATAATATAGTCATAATGATGTAGCCTATTAGAAAAATATCACCTTTTATCTACCCCCACTTACATTTTTTACGTAAATAATTTATTATGCCATATCATGATTCCCTAACACTCGGAGCTCCCCAGCTCATGCAAAATTCGTCCATTCCACGAAAAGTTTTTGGACATGTCTACGTGGTTCTTGTGCCCAGTAGAAGCTTCGTATGAACTGCATCCATACATGAAAGCATATGGTGGAGTGTATAAATGCAAAGAGACAGCAACATTTTTTGGGTCTTGGTTGCTGATGCTATGCAACCCGATCAGATCACTAATATACCCCACCTCATTTGCATGCAAAACTGTCTTCTTTTTAGGCACCATCTGCAGCCCTTCACCCTCTGGTATTTCAAACAACGATTCGGTCAACTCTCCTTTCAAGATCTTCATACAACAGTGGGCGTTGGCGTGGTCGTGAATAGCACTCCCTTTGCTTGGTTCCCATACAAGAATAAGAAGATTGGCGTTACCGTTAAGGTTCACTACTCCATTTCTGGAATAATTTTTAGTGGGATCATGCAATGCAAATTTACCCCATTCACTTTCATCTGACTGGTATGACTCCATAAGTTTTTTGATGGTATCGACGTCGATATCATCTGAAGTCAACCCTTTATCCGGTCCCAAAATGTCTCGTAACTGGCGGACTAACGCGCCAAAGTTGTTATCCATAGTGAATGCATCTTCAGCCTCTGAAGACAAAGGAGCCAGTGTTGGAGCAAGACGTGGAGATCCCATCAGACACTTTTCTTGTGACTGAATATGGGTTAATGTTTCAGCTTGAACTGTTCTTATCATCATTTGAGTCTGCTAGTTTTTTGCAAAATTTGTTCCGACGTCGGTAATTACCTATTCGGGATACGGGTGTGTCGGGTTTCAGTTTACAAAAAACACCAAAATTGGGCGAGCGGGCCCGTATTTATAGTTTTTGTGAGCTGGTCACGACTGTCGGCCGCTTGTCGGCCCACAAAAACTATATTTCCCCTTTAGGTAATTATGGTTATGAGTGTGCTGAAGCCTAGCGGGCCGCCTGGCCCGCTGTGGCACGTTTGTTATTTAAGCCACTATCTCAAGCCGTCAGATAAATCAGAAACAAATCTCTTATCGATGGATTGGTAACAATATGGTTAAGGGGTTTATTGATGCGTCAAGATTGACCTGGTGAACAATTAAGAAGAGATCTATCACTTAGCTCCAACTTTAATTTCCGTCTAGGAATAGGGCTCGCAATATAAACGGGGATTAGTAACATCGGGCCCTAACGGTGCCCAAAACGACACCGCCAGGGTGTCGGCTCCACAGTTTGGTGGCGTTTCTTGCAGGGCCGCTAATATTGGCCGAAAAATGCCTCATGTAGACACACGACCGCCGCTTGCCCGCGCGGGTCGGACTACTCAATTTCCCGACGGTACCTTCCAAATTAGGAAGGTATGACCAGTCAGTCATTTGAATTCGCAAGAGCTCGTGAGCAATTAAAAGCCGCTCATTTTCCACAATTTTTTTCACATCCCTCATCGCCAGCACCTTTATAACTTAAGATAGTTGCCTATAATCACTACATACTGGTGGTGTTGTTGTATAATAAAACCAGTTTTCGCGCATCTTTCGCGTCTCAAGATCATCACTTCGTTGTTTGGAGCCACGATTGTCACTTTTGAACTTAAAGAAGCAGCACTCATTTATTGTTGACGCCACAGTTTTTTTCGTGGTATTTCTCAAAAAATCTCGCGCAAAAAATGTCACAGCCACACTTTCCTACTTCGGACAGAGAACCTCAACAGGTTGCAAAAGGGTTGCAATTGCAACCACAAGAACATGGTAATGAACTTCTGCTTTCACTGTCAACCACTGTTGGAAGTACAAGTGATACAGGTGATGCGGCTAAAGTGCCGTCGTGTAACACTTCATGGGAAAGACTTTGCAAAGTGATCGATTCACGCTTCATTGCAGGTCTGACCCCTGCCTATTTTGTATCAGTAATGGGTACTGGAATAACGGCTAATATATTGTATAACTTCCCTTATTTTGGCCATTGGTTGAGAATTTGTTCTTATATCATGTTTGCCATTGCATTTATCTTTTTCGTGGTTTTAACATTCTTCACCGTGGTCAGTTTATTTATTCATCCGCAAAAATGGTCAATTTTCCACAGGGATATAACCGTAGCTCCTTTCATGGGTACTTTCGTTATGGGTTATATCACATTGGTCAACATGTTGTACAATTTCACCGGTACCGATTTCATTATTGGGGTATGGGTCTTCTGGTGGATAAGTGTGTTACTTTCCGTATACACTGCATTTGTAGTGTTTTTCACCGGAATGATCTCAAAGAACAAATCCCAACCAAAACTAGCAACAGCCAATTTGCACGCCACTTTATTATTGCCTATCGTAACACTCACTGTCGCAGCTTCCTCTGGAAGCATGATGACTGTGGATTTACCTAGCAATAATTGCAAGATTATTACCATGTTAGTATCATATCTTATGTGGTGTATCGCTATCTTTTTGGCCACAGTTATCATTACAATTCATTACTGGAAACTATTCGTCCACAAAATCCCTGCAACCAATGTCGTTTTCACCTCTTTCTTGCCTGTGGGTGTCATGGGCCAAGGTGCCTATGGTATAATGTTGCTTGGAGTAAACGTTCATAGATTCGTCACTGAAAATCCGGAGACAACGATTCTCCTGAATAATTTACTCGCATCAAATAATACGACTCAGCTGCTGCAGCAACTTGCCACTATCATTGGAACTGTGTTTGTTTATGGATGTGCTCTGGTATCACTTTTCTTGATATCCTTTGGCTACTTCTCCACATTTATCGCTGCAGTTTCCTGTCTCACCAAAATCAGCCCGTTTACCAAACAGCCCAATCCTCAATTTACTTACAGCCATAAAATGAACCAACATCCTATCAAAAAGTATTTCGTTGGTTTAATTCCATTTTCTAGAAACTTCTGGGCCATGACTTTCCCTTTGGGTACTATGGCTCTCTCCAATACGGAATTGCATCGAGTTTTCAACAATCTCAAGGCATTCAGGGTTGTGGGAACTGCATATGCGGTAGCCCTTATCGTTATAGTCCTCGTTTGTTTAGCTGGATGTGTTTATACAGCAGTAAAGGACGTCAAATACATTGTATGTGGAGCAAAGAAGCAAGAAATTGATGTCACAAATAAGGTTTGAACAAAAAAACGAATCTTCTACATTTTCTGGGAAACCATCATGAAAAAAATATTCATCCAGTCATTTAGCATCTCAGCACTTTCAACATATGTGCAACTGCATTAATTAATACATATTTATTAACGAAAATTATACTTGTAGAGCTTTATTAACATATGCAACACATGAGGATAAATGCAATAGTCAATGAGTTTTAGTCTTATAAAATGGGGTTTTTTTGCAAATATTCTTAGGAAGATGATTATGTGTTATGCTTCTTTGACTTTCATGTTCAAAGTTATCCAACAGTTACCTTTATACCAACTCTTATTTCTATCATGATTACGGTCTCATGTGATAAAATTGGGCCAAAAAAAATTAAAAGACTTAAACTCATTACTATATCGAAATGCTGCGCCTTTTCAATTATTGAAGCATAGATAAATTATAACTTTAGTGCAATCTGTAGAAAGTGATTATAAATCGACAAGTTTATAAAGAAAATTGACAATACCATTCATTCAACATTCTGAGATCTTTTCATTTTCATTACCCCCACCTCCAACCCCCTTCAATTATTTCCTCCTACTCTGTTATTTCTGCATTCTTCATAACTCAAATTTAACACTTATTTTTTTTTTGAAAGCTTCATCAACATACCTTTCGATATCTTGAGTCGTTCCAACTCCATGAAGGTCGATGTTTTTCTTCCCACCAATGGGGACTTGGATGGTTGTGATCCTGGAGATACAATCACGCGAATAAGGACTTCTCCTGAACGCTATATGGTCTTTTTTGATGAGTGTGTCTCCTGTTTTGTCGTGTTCTCTGGTGACAAATCTGAACTGCATTCTGTCTTTGTTGACGTTTCCATCAAGCCTTCAACTTTGGAATCCCTAACAGAATCAAACGGAACAAATAATGGTAGCCTAAATAATATAACCAACCATTCACGCGTCAATGGCTTCACAAAGATCTCAAAAAGCTCAACTATGGCCTCGCCGATAGGGTCTCCAAAAAAAAGACTTGATCATTTTCTTGACAAAAGTAACTCTGAAAGCATAGACTGCTATTCTATGTTCGCCAAGACACTTGACGAATCATACCTTTATTATGAAGGTGTTCTGCCGGAAGGTGAATCGTATGTTATCTGGAAAATCGACCTTCCAATAGTCTATCCTCGTCGACGTTACGAATCTCCTAGAATTCACTTTCTGTGTTACATCAACGAAAAATCTGGCGACTCTAATAAGGCACTGCCCCAATTGGAGGCAGAACCCTTCTTACCTCCCTATGAATTTGCAGAAAAGCCCAATATACTTGGTGACTTGAATCAAGGTATGCGTTTCGAAGTTGATTTCGAAAATACCAGCAAGCAAAGGCGTCTGGTTATCGCTGCTGCCGAAAATTCGGCTCCAGGCTTACTGTCAGCTCCCAAAATTATTGAGAATGGCTCTCTCGGAGACTCTGAAGTCGCAATGTTGTCAAATCATTCTAGCGACCGCTCGTATCTGGTTTCGTTCCCAATTTCAGTGTCCCTCGTAATAAGACTTAAATCTACCAAGCCTGCGGGTAGAAATAATGTTCTTCTTCTGACTTTGAACATTGAAAGTTCGGAAGACCTCAATTATCGTGATATGCATTTTTCCATAACAAAGCTTTCTGTACTGTTTACCGGAGGGGAAATTGAGGACTTGAATCCGGGTTCACTTGCATTCCCCATCAAATTTAGCCAAAAAGAATCGCTCCATTTAGCCTACAAGCTTATCACGAAAGATGCATTAGAATTAGATCTTCAGCAAGAAGACTACTCTCCTACAAAACCAGTAAACATCAATTTACAGCTCCGAGTGATTCTGGAATCTGGCGCCTACCTTAGTGGTTTGATCACCACAACTTGGTCACCACTTTTGGAATTCTCTGTGATTGCACCACCCATCAACTCCTCTCTTAAAAAAGTAGCATCGTCTGGTGCTACTACCCTGAATCAGGATGGATATAGCATGAGTACGCGAGGATCTTCACTGAACCTCCTCTCCACCCCCACAAATATTCGACGTTCTGCCCTTCTTAACACTTTTAAGCAGAAAGCAAACAGTTATGGTGATTTGGCTCAGCTGCAGGTCCCAAATCTGCCATATGTATCCAATGCTTTATCAAATGTCCAAGGGCAGTCGCAACCAAGAATCACTAATGCTTCTGCTTCATCAGTGACAGTAAATCTCACCAACTCATCCTCTGTGGCTCTTAGTGGTCTTAGATTGACATTCACTGGGAAATTATCGCTTGAGTTAGGCCAAGTGACCACATGGATCGTCCAAGCAATTAACATGTCCTCATCGGTACTCAATGTCTCACTTTTAGTACAACCCTCGACATCTACAGATATTGGTCTCAACGGCTCTGTGAGCAACTTATTAGAGGCTACAAACTCCCTGTTGAAACCAATGGTCTATTCGAAAAATCAGCTCAGCTCGCTCTATAATCGAGTAAAGCCGTTGAATACTGGAGTATTTGTTTTAAATAACGATCTTCGCTTCGGACCTTTAGAACCCAATTGTGCATTTGAGACTAGACTTCAATTGATTGGGGTGCATAAAGGCATGTATCATTTAGATGGAATTAAAATCTTTGATGTCAAGTCTGGAGAGGGATTGGATTTTGGAAAATTGGTGGAAGTATTTGTAGTATAGCATATAGTTTAAAATAGCATTAACCAGCGAGACTGGATACAATTGTGTAGAATTTTTTTATGAATTTTTTTATAAATTTATTTGAGGTACTCCAAGAACAAAACACATTGGGGTATTACTATACATCGGATCTCCTCTAAAGATAATATCAAAATCAATTTAAAAATTCAACATCATAAAAATTTGGATTGTTCACCGTATAAATTTGGATCGTTTAAAAAAAATAAAGAGAACTGAGCAAAAAAAATAAGGGGGCGAGCTGGGAATTGAACCCAGGGCCTCTCGCATGTTTGGTGACCCAAAGCGAGAATCATACCACTAGACCACACGCCCGTATTTATGTTTTAGTTACCTCCATGCGTGGAGTACAATCACTCACATTAGATTGAAATACATTTAAAAAATTGATTCTTCATAACCTAATGTCTACCTATAATGACCTCTATACCGCTATCAGTGCAGTTGTTTTGGTTTATCCACTTTATTTTGCAAGCACAGTTAATAACCGTAAGATTTCTAGTCATTTAGATGTCTTCCAATTCTTATTTTATAATTTTTTGGGGTGGATCGTTTTCAAAGATTCAAATCTGGTGGCGGTTTTTTTTGCAGCACATCTTTTGCCGGCTATAGTGCTCTGTTTGAAGATCAATGGGCCTCCAAGAATATGCATTACAATTCAAGTGTTTAAAAGTTGAACTGGTGGTTAATAATAAACTCTGAAATGAAAGCCTTAAGAAGTCATTTTGCAATTTCCAAAAATTCATGCCATTCGAAAAATGACCATTAAACAAATTCACTGTCCCCGATAAAGCCATTCTACTATTACCAAACAATAGCTACAATACTATACTTTATACACATTTTTATGGAAAAAAAAAACTACTCGGCCGACTGACTCTCAAAAACAGCCAAATTGGCGGTTCCTTCCTTCCAAGAAACACCTTCATAAGTGACGTCCCTGATGGCCTTCACAATGTGCTCAACGGATCCTCTGACTTGCTTGGTAGAGTCTCTTTCTCTCAAAGTGACGGAACCGTCCTTAACAGAGTCGAAATCGATGGTGATACCGAATGGAGTACCCAATTCATCGTTTCTGGCGTATCTCTTACCAATGGAGGCAGAAGAGTCATCAACCTTGAATGGAATCTTCTCCTTTCTCAAAACAGCAGAAATTTGCTTGACAATTGGCTGCAAGTCAGCGTGAGACAGCAATGGAACCAACAAAACCTTGGTTGGAGCCACGGCTGGTGGGAATGACAAAACACCACGGGCTGCGTCTTCTGGTCTGGCCCAGAATTGGTGCTCAAACACAGAGTAGATGATTCTACCGATACCAAAAGAAGGTTCGATAACATTTGGAGTGTACTCACGAACGTGCTCGGTCTTAGTAACCTTTTCGATCTTGACGAATTCAGAGTCCAACTCTAAGTTTTCACCAACATTTGGTACAGAAAAGACGATCTTACCGTTCTTAGAAAGTTCGGAGGCCAAGTCCTCCAATTCACATTCAGTACGCTGCAACAACCACTTTTCGACGGTTCCGGCGTCCTTTCTGAACTTTGGTCCGAACTTTTTCTTGTTGAGCTCCATTTCCCACTTTTGGACAGTGATTGGCTCTGGTAACATCTTTCTCACAACCAAGTTCTGACCGGTTCTGGCCAGATGCACAGATAAATCGTAAGCAGATCTGTCGGCACATCCAACACACTCAACCCAACCGTAAGAGGTGTGCAATTCAGCATCCCAACAGTCAGCAGCATAATGAGCCATTTCGTTGGACATGTGTTGTCTGAAACGCATTCTGTTCTGGTCTACACCAATGGAAACCAAGAAAAGATAAATACGAGCAATAAAGTAACCAAGGGTTTCATTGTCGACCATACCAGACTTGACGGCTTCACCAATAGAAATTTCAATCACATCGGTCAGACCAGACTCTTGAACGTCCTTTGGAAGGAAACGAAGCTTGACGTCTTTAACGGACTCAAACTTTGGGTGCAGCTTGTCTTCTGGGTCTACAAAATGCTCGATTTCGGCCATGAGGAATTCACGAACACGCAAAAGACCAGCACGAGGGGAGATTTCGTTTCTGAAAGACTTACCAATGGAGGCAGAAGCAAAAGGCATCCTTTCGTTGTTGAACTCAAGCAACTTGCTGAAGTTCAAAAATTGACCTTGAGCAGTTTCAGGACGCAAGTAACCCTTCAATTGGCCAGATGGACCAATGGCAGTCTCGAACATCAAGTTGAATTCCACTGGAAGCTCCAATTTTCCACCGGTGGCTGGGTTAGTGATGTTGTACTTGACCATAAGTTCTCCCAATTGGGGACCAGAAAAACCGTCGATCTGAGCCAAGATGTTCTCATACTCAGCGACTTCTTCATCAGGAAGCTTGACAGCCTTGATTTCCTTGACCTTCTTCTTTCTCTTCTTCTTGTCTTCATCCTCCTCCTTGACTTCTTCCTTAATACCACGAGCTTCCTTGTCACCCTTCAAACGGGCCTCGAGTACCTCTTCAACGAGATGGTCTGCTCTGAAAATCTCACCGGTTTTCAAATCCTTACACATCCAGTCAGAAAACTTATCAACGTGACCAGAGGTCTTCAAAACGTCATGTGGGGTCAACATAGTTGGGTCAACTTCCAACATATCTTCTTCCAAAATGAAATGCTTTCTCCAGGTGTCGATGACGTTGGCCTGGAAGGCACATCCTGGTGGACCATAGTCGTACAAACCGGAAACACCTCCGTAAATTTCAAACGCTGGGTTGAAGAAAAATCTTCTCTTCAACACCTGCTCCAAGTTCTCCCTAGAGAAGGGGACAGTAGTCTTCGAATCGGTCATATTGCGGGTGCTGGAAATGTGAACAAGTCTTAAACCACGCGAGTGAAAACGACGAAAATGATGAGTCAAGCGCAGCACAGAAAACAACTTGCGGAAATTTTTCAGTGGAGAGAGGAAGGGGAAGTTTTGTAATTTAACGCCGAGATAACAGACAATTAGTATAACCAGTGACTAATTAAGTGTTTTTCGACAGTATTGTGAATCTGGCAGGCGGCAGTTTATCGCTATTCCAGGTTCTAGATCAATGCCTATGGCGTGTAGTTAACCAGTTAGGATGAGATGTTAATGTTGGGTACTACACGACCACGATGATGTCTTGATCATACTGGATAGAAGAAGAGAGGGGGTGAATTGAAGAAGGCGCGGGCGAGGTAAATGGGAGACAAAAAGAAATCTTTCGATTGACTGTTAATTTTAAATGGGAGAATTAGCAATTTAAAAATCTTGGGCGCATTTTTTCATCAATTGAAAGTGATTATCACGCGTGAAAAGTATGGTGTGGGTAAGGTGGGGAAGGACAAGAAATCAACTATTGCCAAAAATGGATACATCGTAAATTAACAAGGTCAATTTTTAAGATGCAGGTGAAGGCTGAGGTGGGGATGAAGGATTCATATGCTGCGGAATGCGGATAAGGAGATTCGGTAGTTTGCGATATCGAACCATAGGCGCGAGACACATGCTTGCCGTAGTGGCTTTGTAAGATAAATTATGTGTTTTCTAAAGGGCATTTCGTACTTTCAAAGAGAATCTATTGTGAGGTGCGGGTGGAAAGATAATTTAAAGTTTTTCTAATTCGAGATGGGCTGTGTTTATTCTTTCACCATGCGAAAAGGCATCCTCCATACTATCCTCAGCTCTCGAAAGTTATCTCCAGAGCTATCGTGGTATAAAAATTTGTATACCTTCCCTTGAAACCTTTGTTATCATCTGTTTCTACTGCATCAAGTGCAGATTGATTGTCACAGTCGCGCTCAAATCTTCCGTATCCGTGTTTCCGTCAGAAAAGCCAATTTTGGTAGTCTTCCCCTGTTTCTTTAATTTTGAATGCGGCTCGACAATCACATGAGTAAATTGTGGGGTATAGCTCCGAAACTTGCATGAACCTCAACTTCCTATAAAACGTCAGTAACTTCGCGCGATGAAGTATGTCAAGGAATTATTTGATTCTCATTCACAGCTAGTCACAACATGAGTACTGTTCTGGTTTCACTTGAGTCCCACAAGACTCCACAAAAATTCAGAGCACCGGTTGAGGAAACTCTTAGGGTCCTCAAATCGGACGCTACAATTCCAGATGATCCAAAACTTCCAGTTAAGAAAACCTCCTCTAAGATTGCTATCGTCGGTGGTGGTTTCGGTGGTCTTGCTTGTGCCCTCACTTGTATAAAAAATTTGAAAGAGCGGGACTTTGTTATTTTTGAAAGATACAAGGCCTTTGGAGGTTGTTGGTGGGCCAACACATACCCTGGATGCGCATCTGATATTCCATCGGTATGGTACTCGTTCTTTTCGGAATTGAATAGCTCATGGACTGAGCTCAGACCTCCACAATACGAAATTAAAGAGTACATCAACAAAGTCGTTGAAAAGCACAATATTGAAGCACATGCAAGATTTGAGCAAGCAGTGGTCAGCTACGTTTACAACGAGTCTGCCAACACCTGGACCATACACGCTAGAGATATGAATACCGGTCAACGTACTGAGCATACCACGACCCTTTTGGTCACCTCACAAGGTGGATTGGTCTACCCATCGCAATTGAAGGCCCCAGGCTTGGAAAACTTCAAGGGTAAGTACATGCATTCTGCAACATGGGATCACTCCGTCTCTTTCAAGGGAAAGGATGTTGTCGTGGTCGGTAATGGTTGTTCTGCTGCCCAGGTTGTACCTGCTTTGCTCGATGACTACGAGCCAAATCTGTTGACTCAGCTTGTGCGTTCTAAGCACTGGATCATGCCTCCACACCCAAGATTCTTACAAACGCTTTACTGGTTGCTTGCTTGGTGTAGACCTGGAATTATTTTTGTTAGATGGCTCATTGCAACTGTCGCGGAGATGAGGTATCCTATGTTCCAGGGTACTGGACTTTTCCCACGTTTCATTCGTTGGATTAACACCAAGATCGCCTACCGCTACATGTACTCTAATACTCCAGCCAAATATAGGGACATGGTTATTCCGGAATACAAAATTGGATGCAAGCGTGTTATTTATGACTACACCTATCTTCCTCACTTACATGACCCCCGTCTTGACTTGACAAATGATCCGATCGAGAAAATTGAAGAACATCATGTCGTTTTGAAGAGTGGTAGAAGAGTTCACGCCGATATTATTGTTGCTTGTACAGGTTACGATATTGCAAGAGTGTTCGGTTCTCTTAAATTGCAAGGTCAAGATAACTTCAAGGTTGAAGACGACTGGTCGAAGAACGGTGCTACCGCCTACGAAACAGCTATGGTCAAGAAATGTCCAAACCTTTTCGTATTGGGTGGTCCAAATTCTGCAACTGGTCATTCCTCTGTTGTCTTGGCTTTAGAAAATGGTTGCAAGTATTTCGAAATTATGGCTAAAAAGGTTTTGTCAGGAGAGGCCGAGTATGTCGTTCCAAAGGATTCTGCTTATGACAAGTGGCGTGAAGACACCCAGAAGGCATTGCGTGCTCAAGTCTTTGGTACTGCTTTAGGTGGATGTGTATCCTGGTATTCTGCCAATGGATACAACAACACTGCTTATCCATACTCTCAAGTAGAATACTACCGAAGAGTCAGAAATCCACGTTGGGATGATCTTATTATCAAGAAGGGTAACAAGAAAAATATTTAGAGATTTATTGTGGTAGCAATTGAAAAGAATTCGGTATTTTTTAAGTACATGTAGGTCATAGCTTATGGAATCTGGTCCCGTGTAGCCAATTTTAATTGAGTCAAAGGAGTTTGTGTAGTTTATTCGTTATTTTGGTATGTGGATGCCAAAATGTAGTGTCTAATTATGCAAATTTTGTCGTTTCTATCATCAGCTCTTCATCAAATTCATCCCCGAATTCAGAATCGTCGGTTAATCTCCGACTACTTTCCCGTAAAAACAATTGGACAAACGCCATGATGCATGCGATCCCAAATACTTTGTCGAACCAATTGTCTATAAATTCTACCTCTTGCAGTGCTGTGTGCATTTGCAGGGATCCAGTAAGTGATAATACCTTTGATACTTGATTGGAAAGGTTTTCTGGAAGATTAGTCCGGATCAAAAGAGCCGTTGCCATGACATAGATGCCAAATAATTCAGCAATACTTAAATATTTCAACCAGGTGTAAATAGAAGCCGATATGTGTCTAAATAAAAGATTTCTGACCGAATTCAAGGTGGTGAGTAAACTGGATATCGAGCATACGAAAAGACCACCAGATAAAAGAAAGCAAATTTGATGGACCAATTGGTTTTCTGAATAGCTGGTGATCCCAAAAATGTTTATGAAAAGCTTGGCGATTGTTATAGCCAATGCATCTGAATCGTTGGAATTGGTATCTTTTTTGGCAAGATATTGCAATGGGAACTTGATTAATAAAACACTTACAATTCTGTAAATACAATAGACTGCAAAACCGAGCCGGCTCCATGAAGTTATAATAGTTGCAGCGTCTCTCTCGGTGAGGTACGAGTGTTGGAAATTGTATTTATCGAATGCGCGAACGAAGTCATCAAAGATGTGATTTTGCAACTTTCTAAGTCCATCGATTTCATCAGCCAACTCTTGTTCTTCGGTCGACTGCAGTGCCAAACTTGCAAATGATTGAACCTTGTGCATGATTCCTCCAAGTCCCCCTTTCTTTGAGCTTGAGTAGACTTTTCCTGATGAAGCAGATACAGCAATCTCATGCTGCTGCGAGCGTTTCCGCAAAAGCATGGTTGTATTATTGTAGGATTGAATCAAAGCATTGAGACTACTAGTACTCACCAACTTATCCACCAGTCGTTTCCTAATTCTCTGGGCCTCGTCGTACAGCGTTGACGCCGACCCAAGGCCAGAAAGAAATGCCATGAATGTAATACCGGCAATCGACATTTCATTAATTTTACGTTCGATGAGCGACCTAGACGTGAGAACAAGTTCGGGTGTAAAACTTTGTGAAAGGTCACCAAAAAAATGAAGGATAACGAGCCATAATAAAAATATAGCTCCAGCCACTATCTGGTGTTTTTTAGATTGATCTGGAAGCAATCCCTTGAATATCATGAGATTAATTACAAATGCTGGTATTACGATTGAAAGCATGATGATAAGAAAGCCAATAACACCATGGAAAATCCACAATCTCGTGGGAGAGCTATCCAACTCAAGCTCCATAAGGATAAGTACTACCATCAGGATTGATAGAGTGATTGACAATGCATAGGCGTAACGTACAAACTTGTCCGTGGCAGTTCCCAGCCTCAAATTTAAGGGTTTAACAGATTCCCTGGGGCCCTGATTTTCTTCTGGATCTATATCGAACTGCAAAAGGGACTTTAAGTCCAGTCTTCGAAGTTTCAATTTGGCTATGTGCCCATTCATAGACCATTTGGGTACCTTACTGTCCAATCCCATGTTCAATTGATCATGGTCGAAGGTGTATAACAGCGCAGTAAATACCACCAACAGTACCGTCAAAAGAACTAAGATGTCAAACATTTTTTTTGGAAAATGTTTTGAGCTAAGCTAACTACGCTGTAGATCTGATTCAAAGAGTCTATTGGACCCAATGCTGATCGAAACGCTTGTTGTTTCTTACTGAAAAGGCCTGGGTGGTCGCAGCCAAATATACGTACATTGTTGTATGCAGGCAATTGGATATGAAAGGGTATACATTGATATATTCTTTTGACCTTCTGGAGTGGATGTGTTTCTCATTCATTAGTTGTGTTACAATTCCATATGTAGAAGTACCTTTAGGAGTTTCGCTCTTATTGTTCGATTAATTTCCTATAAATTTTGCTGTTGATACCAAAAGTTAGAGCCTGGTATTTTTTAGCGTTAATGGTGAATATGAAACGTGAAATCTGGATGAATTTTAATATTTCTAAACCATTTTTAGAAGTAGATATACTTGGTGGAGCACAACTCAAGGTAAATTGATTCATTTATGTCGTGCAAATATTGATTCCAACGTATACAATTTTAGTGTTGCATCGGTATGATCTAAATAAAAGAAGCATCAATTTTTTTTTCAATTGAAAAAATTTAAGACATTGATAGTTTATTCATAAATTAACATCATTGTGGTCCCTTTTATTTACAAGATTACTTCTATAAGAGCTTGAATGAAACATGAAATTTACCGTATCAAAAAATGAATTCTTGATATATCTCCCAACATCCCAAATCATATGGTTTGATCCGAAAGACATCATCTACTACCTTAATCTACAAATGTGTGGGTGTCCGGATGCCTGTACATAAACCCACACTCAAAAGTTTTCCAGTGAAAAATCTCCAACCGCAATGCCTTACAGAACCAAAGGGGAGAAGCTTGCGCTCAAGAAGCTCCGAGAGGTGCTTAAATCGAGACAGATTAATGGTGCTCGTATTGCACAGGGAAAGAAGTCCGCAAAGGAGCTTGAAAGCCTCCAGATGGCTCCAGCAGTATATGTGTTTAAGAATCTCTTCTCCGGCCAGGTGATGTATTCCCAGGTACCCGTTTTCCATCAAGATCAGATCGATGAACAGTTCACAGACCCTAACTGGCAAAACCGTAAACCCAGCAGAAGAGGTGATTTATGGAGAATCATGTGTGTGGCTGAATTTGCCAATTATGAGTACGCTGTGGCCGCCTATAAAGGGTTGGTCCAACTTAAGCAAATCCGGAACTCGAAGGCTGGCCAAAGAGAGGCCGCAGAATACCGTGAAAAGAATCACGAAGGAAATGTGTGGTCTTCCGGTCAATACAGACCAGTTTATGCCCAGGAAGCCGTGGCAGATATTGCACATGTTATCGAAGAATTCGAATTAGAGGGAACCCGTTTGAATTGGGAAAACGTGTGGAGAAAGGGTCATGATTCACACTGGAGTCAGACCGACGTTGAGCACGCCGTTTTACCGGCTCATAGTCCAAAACATCAAACAGTTTTGTTGGATGAATTACGGGAAAAGGCTGTGGAGGAGTTTAGAAGATTGCGTGAACAGCTGGAATCAGCGCAAGATCAGGTTGAATCCCTGGAACCAGTGGTAGCCTAGCATGTATATAGAAAACGGGATACGAGATAGCAGCTGTAGAACACCAAGGATTCAAATTTCATGAAAATAAAACGATGGTAAGATATAAGTTTTAAAGAAACGCAGATATTTCATAGACATTTTAATTATCTCCTTGACAATAATTTCCAACTTTCTTGAAAAATTTCTATGCTGGTGAATATGGCATCTATATGCAATAATTTCAAATGGTGATATTTTCAAATCATGTTTTATAAATTCGGTTATAGTGGCAAATTTAGTCGATGGTTAATTTTTTTGTAGCATATATTATGAGAGCTGCACGAAAAGGCATGAAAAATACCAAAAATAAAACCCCTTATTAGCTAATGATCTTAGTAAGCAAAGCTCTGTAAAGTATATAAATAGACAGCAATCGCCTCAAATGAGTTCTTAATTTACCAATTCATACCATGACTACCACTGCTTTTGTTTCAGGTGCCACTGGCTTCTTAGCCGCCCACATTATCAAGCAATTGCTCGCTAAGGATTTCAAAGTTGTCGGATCGGTACGTTCGGCTGCTAAAGGAGATGACTTAAAGCGCTCAATCGGCTCTGAATCGTTCCAATACGAGGTGGTTGAGAATCTTGAAGATGAAGGCTCTTTCAACAAAGCTTTGAAAAAGCATCCAGAGGTATCCGTTTTCTTCCATGCTGCTTCCCCAGTGGTTTTTAATGTTGAAGATAATGAAAAGGATGTGATGTTGCCTGCTCTCAATGGTACTATAAATGTACTCAAGGCCATTAAAGAGGATGCACCACAGGTCAAAAAAGTGATTATTACTGCATCAATTGTATCTGTCACTTCTCCTGGTCTGGATGATCCAGCAGATGAGTCTCTGTTCAGTAATGTTACTTGGGAACAAGGTAAAGAAGATAGTTCATTGTCTTACCCAGCTTCGAAAACTTATGCCGAGAAAGCCGCTTGGAAATTCTTGAAAGACGAGCAGCCCAATTTTTCAATTTCTACTATCCATCCAGTCTACATCTTTGGTTCGCAGGCCTTTGGAATTTTAGAAAGCAGTAAGCTTAATGCTACCAATGCTATCTTGGCCAAATACGCCGAATTAGGTAAGGACGATGAGATTCCTTCGATCTTGGGCCTGTTTGTTCATGTAGATGATGTTGCAAAGGCTCATATTGTTGCTTATGAAAAGGATGATTCCGCTGGAAAGAGAATTATTTTAACCAATTATAGATTTAACCAGCAACTGATCTTAAATTCGTTGAACAAACAATATCCTGAATTAAATGATAAGATTCCTAAAGGTAACCCATCTGATGCGGAGACAATTTCCCCCAGTACCATCGATGACAGCTGGTCCAGAAAGTTCTTGGGATTCAAATACAAAGATTTTGATGAAACGGTGAAGGATGTATTTGATCAGTACTTGAAATCAAAGAAATAGGAATAAAATTAACGGGGATTGAATGAAATATAAGAAAATATATGTGATGTAAATAGAATAACAATGTAGATATAGAAATTTACATGAGATTGAGCTAAAGCTAATTGCTGTGAATGGTATGTGTGATTTTTCGGTAGCTTTATTCCTACAAATAGAAATAGCTATATAGGAACAAATACGGCGAGATTAATCAAGTTCACTTCCTTAGAATATGACATATCATTCGGAAATCACATAAAGAACGTAGCTTTCTGAGCTTCAACCATAGAAAAATGACTTCAAATAGCGAATAATTCCACAGTAATGAGTCGTTAAAATAGCCAATGAGTCCTCCGCTTGCAACCACTGCTGAACTGGCGGCTGATATACATCACGTGACTATCGTTAAGGCCCGCTCCGAGCACCGCATCCCGATCTAACGGAAAAAACGCCACAGTTATCACGTGTTATTAGATAACTTCCCCTTTTGGTCATCACCGCCGCAAGTCCCCCCGACACGGCGCCGCCGGCCGCAGAAATTTGTGGATGTTTTCCAACCAAACTTCCTTTACCAATAAAAGACCCCCACTCCATGGACTATTACTACCGGCGACTGCTCGGAAATGGTGCGGTTGCATCAAAGTTTCGCCTAGATGTGTCATCTTCGGTGAAACTGCGTCCTCTGGACATTCGTGAAGGTGGTATCTCTGATCTGGCCACCACAGGCGGCGATGGAGTGAAGACTCAAGGAGATCAAGAAGCTCAAGGAGACTCAGAAAGCTCGGGACGAAGTTTTAATTCTCCAGAAACTTCACGCAATATGACCTCTGCAATCCCAGCTCTTACCGCGCGTATGCAGCTGAATGTTTTACCTCCATCAGCGGTTCGTCCCGTTGAATCAGCCGACACTCATCATACAAACAATTGCAACCGATGTTATAGACTCAAAAAAAAATGTCTGCGTGAGTATCCTAAGTGCTCTAATTGCCAGAAATCTGGATCTGATTGTGCATATGTCGATAGAAGCACAAAGAGGCGCCGAAGAGCGTCTCCAACTATGTCCAGTGAAGATGGGAAGGATGTTTTCATTCACGTTGAAGGTGAACTGTCACTTAGATCGAGCGCTGAGAATCCAGAAAAATTGGGTGGATCATTTGGTTCTCTCGTAAATCCAAATGGGGGATCTATTTCACCAAATTCGAGCTCTAGGAGTGGTCTCACGAGTCAATCTACCGGCATGTCAATTTCTTCACTCTTATCAGATGATAGAGGCCGCAATTTTGTTGGAAGAATTTCTCACAAGGCAGCTAAAAATTCAGCAACAGGTGAATCTTCCACAGAAGAAGAATACCTTAATATAAGGCCAATAGAAGATCCAGAAATACCGGCTAGAGCTGCTCTTGCTTTTTTCCACAATTATGGTACCAGATGCCCTTTCATTCAAGAAACAGTATTCATGGATGCTCTCAGAGCCATTAATTTTACTCTGGAAACTATAGTATCTACGGAAATGTATCTAGTTCTCAGTGTTGGTGCTCTTATACATGACAAAACCAGCAATACGAACTGGTTTGGAGTATTTTTCAGCGAAAAACGGATCTCAGAAATAATAGAAGTGCTCGATTTTCAACTGGTGGCCAATTTGAAGCTCTTATTGTTATTAGTTTTGTTCTGCGTGCATCTGTACAAAGAAGATTTACTGTGGGAGTTGGTTGGCGTTTTGGTTCGTCAAGCAATAAAATGTGGGCTCTTTAAAGAGATAAATGAAAAAGATAATGAGATCGATGAAACTAAAATTCAAAACGAATACATAACAACATCAAAAAAAGAACTTGAAGGTAGCGATAACGAAACTAATGACCAAAAGAATCATGCAAAATTGGATTCAGATGTTAGGAGAAGAATATTCTGGTCTATCTACAACCTCGACAAACTTATTAGTCTTGTGGTCAATGTTCCTTCACAATTACCTCTGAATGATTTCATAACCATCAAGCTTCCCCAGTATATGTCCACTCTGATCACTCCACTTGTGGAGCTCGAAGTGACGTTCAGTCGTCTTGTGGATCGACTTTTGAGTATGAAAATGAGCAGTCGTTTTGTAGGAGTGGACGGTCAAGTTGCCAAAGCAGACGAATTGAAAAGCCTCAGTTTGGATATCGAGAAGTGGCGAGTAGGAATGACCAAGGCAATTCATTCAAGCACATACCTGGAACCTGAGAGCTACGTGACTTTGGTAAATATCAATTATTACTACTTTTTAATTGAGATCGATCAAATTTCTCTGAGCGAATCGTTCCAATTCACCCTTCAATATTTGCTGAACCTGTTTACTTTAATTATAACCGATAATGAGGATCGAAGTGACAAGAAGCGTGGTCTTCAATTTGGACTTGGTACAGTTTTTTGGTATCTGCAACTTTTCAAGGTGGTTCATTATTCTCTTGCATCTTTAAGTGACGTCGTCAAAGTGAAGGATGATCTCAACCGGATGGAAACTAGTCTTAAACTCAGTGAGTTTAATAGTAATTTGCAATTAATGGTGAACTTGTTCAAGTATTTGAGTAAGCAGAGTCGACATGAGGAGGAATTTAGCAAGAAATTGGGTTTTTATAGCGGGCAATTGGGCCTGTTAGCACAAAAAATGATGCAATACTTGATGGTTGGAGGTGATCGAAGCGGTATAGTTGGAGAGGTGGAGAAAATCAGAAAAAATTTATCGGAGATGGAATGAAGGATTCTTGAAGAAAGTGATTAAGCATATGTTGAGGAATGATATACGAAATGATGAGCAACAGAAGGTAAAGAGACAAGGTAATTCGAGCAAAAAGAAAGCGAGAAAGATCAAAGATTTCGGAACTGAACACATAAATATTCAAATAAAATTGATCTAAAGGAATTGAAAAACCGTATAAAATAATCATAGAAAGTAACTATTAGTTAAAAATCGAATAATATTCTTTGGCTGATCGGCAGAACTTAGTTTCATCGCAATAGAATTCATATTGATGTTTCTCATATCTTATAATGAAAATTAGTCCAAATCTTTCCCCAATACTTTTTCATATTTTATTACCTTTAAATCAAAAATGAAAAAAAAGCAAACTAAGGAATCGACACCATATAAAATCATAGCTTTACATCAACATTTATACACATATACCCTCCTTTTATCTCCACTTCACCTCAATTCTTTCGACACCGTGGAACAATTTTCATAGTAATCCCACATAAGTCAATGTACTCGCACCTTTCGCCCATTCTTCCCACTTCCGACATCTCATCAACACCATTGACCTCCCACTTTCCCTTCCTGCTCTCTCACACCCACCCGCACTCTCCCACTTCTCCTTCAAATTCGATTTGCCCTCGAATTCAACCATCAACCTCGACAACTCTAACCATAACCCCAGCCTCAATGCCACCCAAAGCTGACTGGGACAAGTATGTCGCACCCGATGAGAACGATGACACCAACCAGGATAACATAGTTCCGCTTTCTGAAGGTGATATTCAGGTTCTTAAAACTTACGGGGCTGCCCCATACGCAACCTCGCTCAAGCAAATCGAAAAGGATCTTAAGGATATCGAAGAACGTATTAAGGCCAACATTGGTATCAAAGAATCCGATACAGGGCTCGCAGCACCTCATCTTTGGGATGTAATGGTGGATAAGCAGCGTATGTCTGAAGAACTGCCCCTCCAGGTCGCCCGGTGCACCAAAATCATTGAAGCCACTCAGCCGTCAACTCAACCACTGATGCTTCAAAACGCCGACAATAAGCTGAAATACGTCATCAATATCAAACAGATTGCAAAATTCGTGGTGGGTTTGGGAGAGAGAGTCCTGCCCACTGATATCGAAGAGGGAATGCGTGTAGGCGTGGACCGCCAAAAGTACGAGATCCAGCTCCCATTGCCCCCCAGAATCGATCCATCAGTTACGATGATGACGGTTGAAGAAAAGCCAGATGTCACTTATAGTGATGTTGGTGGATGTAAGGAACAAATCGAGAAGCTTCGAGAAGTCGTAGAGCTCCCGCTTTTGAGTCCTGAACGGTTCGTGAAGTTGGGAATTGACCCTCCAAAGGGTATTCTCTTGTACGGTCCTCCAGGTACCGGTAAAACATTGTGTGCACGTGCAGTCGCCAACAGAACAGATGCTACATTCATTAGAGTTATTGGATCTGAATTGGTCCAGAAATATGTCGGTGAAGGTGCCAGAATGGTGCGTGAGCTTTTCGAAATGGCCAGAACGAAAAAAGCTTGTATCATTTTCTTCGATGAAGTTGATGCAATCGGAGGTGCCCGTTTTGACGATGGTGCAGGAGGAGATAATGAAGTTCAGCGTACTATGCTTGAGTTGATTACTCAATTGGACGGGTTCGACCCAAGGGGTAACATTAAGGTCATGTTTGCAACCAATAGACCCAACACATTGGACCCAGCTCTTTTGAGACCAGGTCGTATTGACAGAAAGGTTGAGTTTGCGCTTCCTGACCTCGAAGGTAGGGCCAATATTTTCCGTATTCACCTGAAAACGATGCTGTGTGAGAAAAATATCCGTTGGGAACTTATCCTGAGATTGTGTCCAAACGCTACCGGTGCCGAGTTGCGCTCGGTATGTACTGAAGCGGGCATGTTTGCCATCCGTGCTCGTCGGAAGGTTGCCAATGAGAAGGACTTCTTAAAGGCTGTGGAAAAGGTTATTAAGGGTAACATGAAGTTCCTGTCGACCAGCGAGTACATGCAATACAACTGATCCCGAAGTAAGCAATGAAGAATTAGATGATAGACAAGAATTTGTAGCTACAAAAATCGTAGAGATGAATTGTGATACTGGCCAGGTATCGAATTAAATATAAGACTCGGTAAACTAGTTGATTGTGGATCCCATTTAAATGCTTGTTTACTATAAGACCCTGTTATTTCTACTCAATAATTTTGATTCTATGCTTACCTATTGGTATGATCGTATCGTATTGCTTTCTAGCTCATTCTATTTACTTAATTGCTATAACATTTACTTTCCTGCTTCATTCGAGCAAGGCTTTCTTCCATTCTGCGGTCTATTCCCACCAGCTTACACAGCCCATACCATCAGTTTGACAACTTGCCAATATCGTGTAAGGTGGAATCTTCTTTTCCTCTTCGTCAGAACTTTCTAAACGGGCCTCCTTGGGCTTAATGCTGGTAAATATTTCCTGTTCCACCCGGAAACGGATTTTTTCGTTGACGTCGATGAACAATTCAGACTCCTCATCTGGTCTCCATACCCAAGCTTTATCTTCTAGGTTGAAAGAACATTGTTCAAACAAATAAATCTTTGGGATGAAGATTTCTTCAAAGAAATCGGTCTTAACTTTGATACCTGAATCTAAACATTCAGAAACCCAGCCGGTCATCACTTCCCCCACAAAAGGTTTCCACACTATGAGGCGGAATTTAACCTCTACAAAAGCTGCACCATCACCAGGTTTCAAAAGACCGTCCTTTATATCCAAAATATCCCATATGGCTATTCCAAGACCCAAGTTAGCTATGACTTTGTTGGAATATTTCATGGAGATTTCATTGCTGATGCTTTGATTTACTGGGATATGGAAAGTATGTGGTGGGATTCTAATCAAATCCGATATTTCCGATAGTATAAACATCACACCTGTGAGCTACCCGAGCGCTGAAGGCTATATATGTACGGATATGAGGGAAGGGCACCTGATAGAGGGGATTGATGACGCTTCTTGATGATGCGATGAGGTCTTTGATTTTTCTGAAAAACACTCTCCTTGAAGCCGCACTGTTTTTGATTTTTCATTTCTCCACGCTTAAGTCTCAAATACTTGCGAGTATAAGGAGCAAAAATTCAGGGTAATTGAGTCAATTTTATATCCAGTGATGGCCAATAAGATTTCGAAACCTAAAATAAACACATCCAAGTCTTCTGATCGAAGGTTGGCTGCAGGTGGGCAGGCTGCAAAGTACTTACTTAGCAACCAAAAATTTGGCACTACCAAACCAGATACAACCAAATCGAATCGTCCCAGCGGTACTAATGATGGTTATAATGGTTCTAAAACAGTACAAAGACAAAAAGGAGACACCCAATGGCAGGATCTGACCCTTATGGAGTGGGATCCTAAGCACTTTCGTCTTTTTGTTGGAAATTTGGGCGATGATGTAACCGATGAGGTTCTCTTTCTGGCATTTGCACGCTATGAAACCCTAAGCAAAGCTAAGGTTCCCATAGACAAAAAAAGTGGTAAGAACAAAGGCTACGGTTTCGTGGCTTTCTCTAGTGCCGATGATTACATGAAAGCATTTAAGGAAATGAATGGGAAATACGTGGGTCATCATCCGGTAATGTTGAAGCGGGCCCAGACTGAAATCAAACCAGTAAAAAAGGGTAAGGGAAGAAGATAAGCAAGAAAAGTAAAGAGGGAAAGGAGTAATATGTAACATAGCAAAAATCTAAAGAGGGCAACGGAAAAAGGTTGAAACCCGTGGGTGCCCTCCCAAATTTGTATATTATAAAAGGAAAAGAGGATGTTATCTAATCAATATTTGTGTAGATGTATCGTACTTTGTATTATACTTTGTAGAGCAGGAAATGGAGCCCCTCTCATATTCACTTCTTCATATACAGTTTCTTCCCGGTTACTGTGCGAATTATTATGCTTTGTAAATAAGAAGTTCCCACTTAAAACTGTTTCTGATGTCCTAGTTTGAAACTTTTACCTCTTTTTCTCTAAATTTTCAACTCTTTTCGCATTCACTTTTCACTGACTTTCCACTTTTTTACCTCTGGACAATTCAAATTCTCCCACTAAATCCACCATCTGGGCTGATGGTTCTCAATCCTCCCATTTTATAAATTTCACTTCAGTCTTCCTTTTACTCTAACTCTCCAAATGATAGGGCTTCGGCAATTTAGAGCCATACCCTGGCCAAGGGTTACCCCTATCCATGCCCGAATGTTCGTTCGCTTGAACAGCAACCTTCCCTCAAATTTTGATCCAAAAAGAGATCTTCCTTCAAAAGGAGAATGGAAACATCTCAAGCATCATATCCCCGGTGAGTCGATTCAAAAAAACGATCTCAAGTCAAGAGTACCTAAGTTTCCCTTGGGTAAAGAGATTGTACCTACACTTTTACCACGACCAGGTGTTCCACAAGTCAGTGATAATTTCACGTTTCGTCAGGTTGTTTCGGTCCTTAAGCGTAAAACTAAGCCAGAACTCATCTATGAAGCGGAACCTCATCGATTATATTTCTTAGCCCTGGTTTGTATGGCAGTAGTTTTCACAGCTTACGGTCTTGTTTTGTTGGAATATGGTGTCTTTGAAGCAGGAGAAACCTACAAGGAAAATACTGAAGAAGTTACGGAAGCGGTAAGAAACCAAAATTATGTCGTCAACTTAGGACTTTATCTGGTTCCTGGTGCCATGTTGCTTTGGTTCGGCTGGCAAGCCGCAAGATACCCAACCCGTCTCGTCAGACGGATGTGGTATTTACCAGGACAAAAAGAGCACGTCAGATTTACTCTGTATCCATTTTTCCCCGGAAGTCCTACTCCAGTCTACACAGTTCCTTTAGAAAATCTCGTACGTAGTAAAAGAGCCAAAGTTTGGACCGGTCGTGGGTTTTATGGAACAGCAGACAATTCACTGTTTTTCTTTGTGTTAAAGGAGTTGGGCGGTAAGCTGTGGGTGGTTGATCGTAAGGGTTTCTTTTGGGGAGATGGTCGTGTTTTCGACGTACTTTTCGGTAAGGAAACTTTAGAGGAGGCCGAATTGGGAATTCCTTATGATGCCCAGGTCGGAATGTTAAATCGTGGGATCAAAAAGAAGCAAGAAGAACTCAAGTCCAAACACGGAGTATTTTGGAAATACAAGCTCCAAGCCCAAGATATGAAAAAAGACTTTCAAAGGGTGACTGGGTTGGGCGCTGAAGGTAAGAAGGCCATTGATGATAACAAATCGAAAAAGTATAATGGGTTGGCAAAAAAGAAGTAACTGTAAATAAAGTCTATAAGGGAGTCTTTCGTGGATTCATGTATAAATATTTTAATCTATGGGGATGTAGGTACACATTTTGGCTTTTAGTTGCAAGAAGTAATACAATTTTCAGCAACAGCTTTTCGAAAAAAGTGCCAAATTGACGATTGATAGAAGATATTGGCAATTGGAATTAAAGAGGTCGAAACAAGCAATTGAGGAGCAAAATAGTTAAAATAATTCAAAGTATCGTAATTACAAAATGTAACTTCGTATTTGTAATGGCAGCATTTAAAGATTTAAGGTATGTAGTGATGAAATGATATCGTCATACTTAAACTTAAATAAAATGATTCTTCCAAAGCCCAGTTGCCTAATTCAAATAGGAGGCCGAAATGAAATTCAGACAAAAATAGAAATAGTTAATTTGATTCAAAGTAGCATAAGATAGATGAAACTCACTCAAGGCAAAAAAAGGTACTTGTTGGGCCAAATTATGGATTGAAAAATAGAACGAAAATTTGCATAATTTAGTTGAATTATAGTGTAGAATAAGATATTGACCTTTAAATTAGCTTAAGCAACAACAATAACAAATAAGTACAACCTAGCAATTTATAACAAATGAGACCATTTTTACCTTCAAAATGTGGGGAGATATCAATTTTCGTTTGTGGTGGTAAATGATAAGATACGTCAAAAAGTTACGGGTAACTAAGCGACTTGCGAAAAGAAGAGAGCCACCAATTCTATTATGGTATTGCAAACTAGTAAGCTTTAAAAGAAAGACATATATACAAAGACATTGGCACACACACACATACACACACATAGATACACACATAGACACGCACCCACACACACGCAAACTCACACACACGCACGGGTGAAAGGGCAACTGGTGACCAAAGTATAGGCTTTCAGACAATCGTGTACCCAATATTTGGTGTAGTATTCATATTGAATAACCTTTCAACGGATAAAATCGAATAAGCTTCGAAATACCGTGCCGATGAAATGCAGATGCGATGCAATCGAGTACAGATGCACTGCAACCGAGCACAGATCCAGCTGCAGAAAGAAAAAAAATTGCAAATAAAAAAAAATTGTCAAAAAATAGTGCTTAATTAAACTTCGTACCACACAAAATAAAGTAATATCTAATCGAGAGGAAATAAGCAGATCGTCATGGAGACTAGTCATAATTTAAGCATTTAGATCGTAAGTCAAAAAATCTAATTAGGTTTTGGTCACTTTACATTGTTTTCAGGTTTATTAATCTTTACAAATCTATAAAATCGATCAACAATTTGATAAATTTGATCAAATAGTAATTGGAGTGGGAAGGGGGTTCAGTGAACGCATATGTAAATTTTGATTATCTGTAATCTTTTTTTTTCGTGAGAAAAAGTGGACTAACTGGTGTACGGAAGTGTTTGGAGACTTATTATTTGAATCTTCTATAAGAGGATTAAACAATAGAGACTAAGTGCGGAAGGGGGTTGGGGACGATCGGGGCTGAATTGCTTGACGGTGGGATTTAACAATAGAAAGTTACAAACCAATCGGGCATACATCAAGAATTCCGATGGGCTCAGCTTCTATCTGTTGCGCTGCATAGTAGTTATAATAGACAGGCCTTGCAATACTGTGCAGCCGAAAAGTGCAGATTAACAGCTGAGACAATGCAAGGATAAAATTAACAAATTTGATTGTAGGGTAGAAGGAAGCTTGAACGGTTCCGATGATGCTTGCTAGGATGTTTGGATTTTTGACCGCAACTTGCATCGTGAGGCCTGCAAGAAGCGGATATTTAGAGATTGTGATTTATCGTCTAAGTTGACATATATTTTTAGTTGAGGTTGATACGTAAGAATAAATAAGTTTTTTATTGAATTTTGTTAGGATTATTGATAAGAACTTAATTTAATTACGCACGCTTTTAAGATGCCTCCAAGATGGTTAGTGAGATGACACTTACATGGATTTATTTCCGAAAATGTTGATGATCAAAGAAATTTACAACTTGATTTAAGACTGTTCAATTGTTTACTTGATGCTTTTTACCTGGTTTCAGGAGCATGTATTGAGAAGATGGTTAGCTGTTGGATTTACTCCGGGATTAAAAAAGTGATTTATGATATCGTTGGAGTAATTAATCGAGGGCATATAATTCATGACCGATGTTCCAAGGGCGATATTGAGGGAAAAATTATAATTTAACGAGGAAGAACGATATATTGCTCAAAAGAAGCTTAAGAAAATTCATGCCAACAAATTGCGTGGTTTAATAATATGAGCCGGAGGAAATGGTCAATTAATTGGTAAGGATCACAATGAAAATTAATTGAAAAATTATTGTCAGGGGTACATATATCAATTCAATTTGAGTTGTATCTTATAAGTTGCAAGTTGCAAGTTTCCTCACTCAACGCCTTCTTGAAAAACCGTTCTCCATTAAATTCGCACTATCGAAGTTTGATCGCGCACTTTCATCCACTCCGACTACACCGATGCTGACGCGCTGAAATAATCTCAAAAACAGACTAAGAAAACGGGAAGATTGAAAAAAATACGACGCAATAGATTAATAATGCAGCAAACTTAAAGACCAGACCAAGGATATCAATAACACCCTAAACCAGTTATAAATGGCATTATACGTATACGTTGAAGTCTATATCACCTTCTTATCAATGTCCATCGCCATAAGTTGCAATGACAGTGTATAAAATTGCAATTGAGTCTAATTTACCAATTGAAACCAGCATTCACGCCAGCACTTCTCCTGCCTTCAACTTCATAAGTGTTGTCCTTCTAGGACCCTCCTTATTCTTCTGTGGCAATCTTTACTCCTATTTTACGCGCGAACGTTTTTTCGATTATTCCTCAATTAGGGCGAAAATAACTTACCCGGACGTTCCGCTCAAGGTGGCAATCGTCGAGTTTTTCTTCCCCTCGCACCCCCTTATCATAGGGCGCACTGTTGGCAATTTTAGCTCCGGTTTTTCACCACTTAAACGTTGCCGCTGTGTTGAAAGCAGTGGTAATTGGCCTTTTTTTCTAGAGTTTTAACCTTAAGATACCCCAACCTCTAGGCACGTGTACACTCCACCCTTTGAAGTCCGTTGCCCTAATTTCCACAACTCATATCAACTCGCTCCCAGCCTTCTCCCGCTTGCGAGCCCTTTATTGTTGCGGACTTTGACCGACACAAAACCACCATCTGTCCCGGTCCCTCGTTCGGTCCACTTATAACGCCACCTGCGCCTCTCATCAGCTAGCTATCACCCGTTTCGTGACCTACCGATATAGGCCTATTGCTGAATTAGTTATTGACCGCCTACTTTTTTAAACTAATTGAACCATATCCCGCCATCGGCCCACTTTTTCACCATGGCTGCCTCATTAGTACAACACAAGCGAAAGCTCGCAGAACTCGGCGATATCACCAACAACAATGATGTGCGTAAGAAAGCCAAGCAGCAACTGCCCATTTCGAGGACAACCCGCCTGCATCAACCTCAGCAACAGAGACTGCCTCTGCCCACAGACATTTCCGACTTGGATAATGTCAAGCTGCAAGCAAACTCCCGGAAACAAGTAACTTTTGCCCTGGGAACAGCCAAGAATAGCCTCGAAAAGTCTTACCACGAGTCCCCTTTACTCACTCCCAAGGAAGAAGAGTATGAGGATGAATTTGACGCCAAAATTTCCAGTCCAGTATCGGCAGATTACGAACAATATGATGCCGACTTGGACAAGAATGCCGACTATTTGGCTCTTCTGCTGACATTGCGTCTTCTTCACACTACTAAGAATAAAATCCATTCTCAAGTCGTGTCACTCTCTCAGCTCTTGGACTTCCACGCCAACAGCGCATCTAAAGAGGATGTCATAGAGTTTGTGATGAAACTTATCAGCAATGAGTTGGATCTTCCAGGCCAGAACAAAATCATCAAAACTCCGATGATAGATTGGTCAAGATATCACGAGGCACTCAGCGTCAGCAGCAACTGGCATTCTCAGGCTGAGGACCCGCCAATGTTCAAAACACTCAATTTGTTCGATAAATAATAGAAGGAAGGAGATGATTATTAAAAGAATTCTTTGATTCAAGTACCAGACCTCACCAGAAGATTCTGGTTAAATTCGGGTTGTGCTTAAAGAATCTTGCCATATTTTCTCTTGTCAAAGGTTACGATAAAAGAAACAGATGACTGTTTCTTTATGAAAAATAAGAGGCTTGGCAGTTTGACATCACGTTCTAGTCAACTGCCTGGCTTTCTACGGTTAATGGGATGGGTATATCGATGTATATAGCAAAAAACGAAAAGTAAGTAAAGTTTGCTTGTAGAAACCTTTAAAATTACTTACACCCACGACTAATTCATCGCCAGTGCACTTAAAACAGATGTGTTTAGAAATGGTGACTTCTACTTAGATTTAATATTTAAACCTGTCTTTCTATTGTAGCTAATACTTTTGTAGACCAAAAATGGATCTTTCGATGAAAAGATCCCGATACTATCGCTAATTTTCACCCAATACCTTTGGCTTACTTTTTATCCTTTGCCTCAACTTCAGTCTTAGAATCCTTGTCTTCCGCTCCCTCAACTGGAACTGCTGCCAGCACCGCGGGCGTAGAATCCTCCTCCTCGCTATCGGTCACCAAAAATGCGTCGGAGTCAGCTTCACCTGTGCTCAATGGCTGCCATTTTTTGTTGGTTGGTTCAGTAAAGCTATCGCTCTGCTCAGGGCCTGACCTACGCAGTGGCAATGGTGGAGCATCATTGTCGTTGTCATTTAAGCTGATACGGTTGTGGAAGTCTGTAGGCAAAATCTCTGGATCCTCATCAAAACGATTGTTAGGCCGCTTGTTATACAGAGAGCCTCCCAAGGCTCCAAAGAGCTTTGGGCTGTTGTTCGAAGGGCGAGCTGGTCGACTTGGCTCATCATCCTCAGGCCCATCCTGAAATTTCTTAGCAATACCACTTACCCATCCGTTGAGTGTGGTTCTTGCCTCTTCGAAACCTTGTGTAAATGTTTCCTTGATTTGATCGAATTCGTCGCCGCTTTCAGGTCCCTGTTGACTCTGACTTTGTCTGTTGGCACCTTCTCTTCGGCGTTGATCCTTTCTCAGACGTTGGCGCTGACGTTCTTCACGCTCGAATTCCTGCTGAAGTCTGCGGGCAAGCTTTTCATCTTCATCCGCTTGAGAGGCTCCTTGGTTAGATTGGTTATTGATAATTGGAGCTGCGGTGGGGACTGGAATCTCCACTCCTGATGTTGGATCCAGGTAGTACAAAAGAGCGTTAAAAGCAGGATCCAATTGACCCAGCGATGCAATTAATACCGTGGTAATAACAGAATCATCCACTGCAGGGAATGCCTGCTTCAATTCGGCTTTGGCTTGTGTTCTTGGTGATACTGGACGAGGTGGCGGAGGAGGGGCGTCTTCTTCATTTTCTTGTGGGGGCGCTGTGGTGGCGTCAGTTGTTGAGTCGGAGGCGACAATTGGGGACTCTTTGGTGGTGGTGGCTGTTTCCTTTGCCAGAGTTTCTGATTGGGGTGCAGAATCAAGTTCGACGGGCTCTTGGGAGACTACTTTTAGTTCTTCTTTAGCCATGATAATAGTGGGGGAGGTAAATGAAGGGGGGAGTTCTATGCAGAAAAATGTGGAGTGGATTGAGGTCGACAAGATTAAATGAGATCATTGCTATATTTCTCCCATGTGATTGATATGCAGTACACTTTCTTCGTACACAACTGGGGCTGCTCCTCAAAATGGTTCCAAATTTACACACGAAAATACCAGCACGACCTCACTATATAAACCCCAGGCTTCCCTTATTTGCTCGCCAGATAGATAATTTGCTCCGAAATATTATAGAGCTTTATACTGGCGTTCCATTGGTATAAAGTGTGGACAGCGGAGACATATGGACGTCTGATTGTCAGAAAGGCTTGGTCTTATGGCCCCGTCATCATACTTTCACACTACATTATTTCGTAGTAGTTTCGTAGTGAAATAAATTTTCTATTTGAATCGCTGTCAAAACGTTTTTTCGCTTGGCTATTTACAGTATTGAGTAGTATCTGATTATTGTAGCCAGATGGATGTCTGGGGTAGAGATAATTCTCCCAAATTTTCTCCACTGGCGAGTTGAAATAGAGTATTGCTTTCAACTTCATTCAAATAAGCTTCGACACCTCGTCTTAGCATCTTTCTTTCTACATCTTGTCGTTGTTCCGTGTATTGTACATGCTATCGATTTCGGTTGACACCTTTATACTACCGATCTTCTTTCGTCTTGCCCTGCTTCTTCTAAAAGCACCCTATTCTTGATCTTAGGAATCAATTTTCTAGAAATAAAGGGGAATCTTTCGTAATCACTTGATTAAATAACTGTAACTGGCGTACAATCTTGCAAGGTGACTGACTAAGTCTTCCACAACTGCACTTAAGCAGAATCTCTTGCTTGCTCCTTGAGGGCAAGTAACTCCTTTTGTCTTCTCATAAAGTCCAAATTTTCACACTCTTCCCAAGAGTGCTTGTCGTGCTTACACAGAACCAGAGAGTTGGCGGATTGTCTAGTCAAACACACTCTGTAGAGGGCGTAGTATGCGGCACATCTGTCTCTCCATTTCAATGGAACCTTGTATTTCTGCAAGTCTTCTTCGGAAACTGATTGGTTAGTACTGATTCTATGGACTGACCACGTAAAATTAACGTACGAAGCGGTGGGAACTCGGTGACACTCATTGCTTGTTGGCAGTGCTTGGAATTATAATTTGACATTATGAGAGATCCTCATAGGCTGAGAAAAAACTGCCACAAAACCCACATGCAGGACGCAATGGATGGAGGGGCTCGCTAGAGGATTTTCTGATGCGATACAAACTGATCGTAGTTAATCTATTTGAACACAGACATGTTTTATAATTCATTATGATTTCGAAATGTAAAAAAACCGACACTATTACGTTTATCTACACTTAATTTCTGACTTGAATGTACATAACAAAACCTTACCTCTACTTACTCTGGCGATAACGGTAATAAATCTCAATCATTTTAATCTGAGAAGAACTTTGGACTTTATATTCCGGGGGGTAGTCAAAAGGTCTGACTTTCCATTTAAATGGTCGATTAGTCTCAAGCTTTTATGCTACCCGTTGTCGCCACTACTCTGATATTTGGCAATTTATGCCTTGTGGAACTGACCGAGTCTGTCCTTGAGCTCAAAGTATTGACATTTAAAAAACTCGTCCTTGGTCTGTGCACAGTAGGATGTTCCCTTGTCGATGCACTTGTAATAATCTATTAATGCAGTAGCACACTTGTCTCTATTGATGAAAGGAATGTCGTATGCATCCAAGTCGGCTTGGGAAGCTAATCGTTAGTAATATGATGGGAAATTTAAGTGCTTTCAACCGGTCTGTTACTGCTGATGCTTCTTGAATTGAGAAGCCCAATAGTTGGAATTTTAAGACCAACCCGCCAAAGACCGTAGAAAACTGGACTCATTGACTTCCAATGTAAAGATGAAGCTCATATAAACCCTCTAGTTACGTACCAGCTGGAGGATATTCGTATTTTTCGGCACCCATTGCAGTCTTTAATGCGTAACAGCTATGATTATTCACAGCAAAATCAATTCAACGTTATTGGTGATTGGCGGAGACTATATGCAGGAAAACACAATTGGAGTATTCAAGACGTAGGGAGAAGCGTAGAGAGGATTAGAGGTAAAGAGATGAACGGATCAAGTCTCAAATGGGTTGAGGAGTAAAAATGGCCAATCTTTTTATAGATGATCTTTGTTGTTGTCTATAAAAATGAAGCAAAAAAATATTGCTGGTCCCAGGAATCGAACCTGGGTTTGTTCGGCCACAACGAACTGTACTAACCACTATACGAGACCAGCTGGTTATATGAGTGTATAGCTCGCTTTCATACCCATGCGGCAGGAAGGCTATGGTCAATGTTTAGTGTTTGTCGTGTTCAAGATAAAACTATGATTGCACTATATATCCAATTTCATTGACAATGCAAATGCCTTGAATTGTTACTGCCTGAAAGCAAAACTAGATACAACTTGCCTTAAGCAAATCATATGCGTCTTTATAGTTGAGATCTTCCAAGTTCAAAATTTTCAAAGATGTACTCAGTGCTGGTTTCGCTTATGTATCCGCGTAGCCAAATCGCCCCCTAATTTTAATACAAGTCGTTTAACAGTAGATAAAATTGTCTTCAACTAGAGGAATCAACCATTTACAGATCCTCTCCTGGGAATAAGGCACCTTTACTAAAATGGTATGAACAAATTACCACAAACGAATCTTGAAATCGGCTGCTATCCGAATTGCAGGTAATATTACAAGCGTTACATTACAAAAGATCTTATTGTAATGGAATTTAAGTACCTGTTCGGCCATAAAAATAATACTAGCCATCGCCATCGCATCAGATCAATATGACTGGAGAAAGTACTTAAGAGTTCCTGCGGTATACAATTAAGCATTTTAGCCCCCACACATGTTCTCTATTTTGACTGGGTCCCGATAAGCAATGCCGCAAAGACTAAATAATAATGATTCCATAATTAAGAGTTTTTGCAACTCGATTATAAAATAATCAAAGTTGCTTCTTTAAATAGAGTACACACGGAATTCAGCTTTAAATTTTAATCAAATCGGATGTGTATCAAGGGCTATAGCGCGATGGAAGGAATCGATTACGAACATTTAACACAATTGAGGCAAAATTATCTAGGTCAGTCAAACCTGAATAGGTATCTTAAAGCAAACATTCGCTTAGACATGTATCTAAGTAACTGTCATCGATATTATTTCCCACGCTGCTTTAAGAGATGCGAATCATGTTTTTCGTCACCCTTTCTTACTCAATGTAGATCTACAACGCGAATTTCACTTGAGATTAGATGGCAGGGGAATTCGCTTTTGTTATGTCTTTAATATCTTAGCCCAAAGTATGCGTTTCAAGTATTTACATTTTCATGCGTTGAGTTTCTGACTAAACTTCGTAAGAATCAATATTTCATCTCATTTTTTAGCCGTTTCAACTATACGGCTTGTTTTAGCTTGGCAAGTAACACCTGCACTGGTGCTAGTTATTTACTTGTTGTAGAAATATGTGTGATAATCATTATTCTATACTTAGGGAAGCTTTCCTAATTAGTCCAATGTGAGATTTTTGTGTCACTCTTCAAATCAGTGCACTGACAGAAAGTCGTACGTCGACTCAAACAAATTTTAATGTTTTAATTTAGCTAAATAATAATTTTGCAAAGAGCACATTCTGTTTCAGGTTTCAACTTTAGCCAGGCTATTCTAAGTTGCCATATCGCTCATGCATGTATGATGGTGACGGCGGGTGGATCGATAGCATCGTAAATATATGTGAAGTCGAGCCACCTATATTGCTTAATTAGATGATTTCATTTTTAAGCCCTGGGTCATGGCCTTAGATGGGGGACTAAAATAAGGCTCATGCCCTAATGTTACAGTTACTAATTTCAGTGTTACTTTTAGTCGTAGAGGACCAAACGATTACATAGAAGTTTTTAGCTGCAGTGGACGGGAATACGGAGAGTAAAGCTTCCGCTTCGCTTATTTTAATATGTAGTCAAGAATTCTATTGATGTACTCTTTTGACATCAAGCATCATCATCGTATGCTTTGATGCAGGGTAGGGCGGGGCTAGCATTATGAGTAGAAAGTGCTTCACGGTACCTGGTCCTATTTGGGAAGTTCTATGCATCTCAAAATAAAAATGGTTTTGGGCAGCATTGTACACTCTAAAAAATATCTCGAAAAAAAGAGTCGCCCTGTTTGAACTTGCCTATATTGTTGCTAGGCAGAACAAGATGAACGCATCTAAACTCGTTAGACAATGCAATCCGGTGATAAAGACTTTCTTTAATTCTTGGATTACCAATAGGAGCCATGGCAATAACAAAGAGGCTTGAAAAGACAAAAAATCGATTCCTTACCTTCGTGGAAATTACTAGGCAAAGATCTACACAGCATAATTTAATGCAAATAAATCAAATTATTTGGAGTAGCGAAATTTAACTACAATACATTCACTTCGATTACATTTAAGCTGCCGTCGCATGCGTTTGGGCTTTCGACAATCCAAAAATAATTAATCGACGAGGAATTTTGACGACTAATTGGGGAATTTTTACTTGTGTTGAATTTTAAATTTATACCTTGAGGGCAAGAGACGGTAATACGTACTTAGGAACGAATTACGACTATTATTCGAAGCTATTCAACCAATTGAAAATTGCTTCTTGAGATTCTTAACTAAGCTCACAAAATCGCACAGGTAATTAAAGAGTTGATACGGTCCTGCCGTGTTCGCAGTCTCTGCACAGTTTTCCGAAAATCCCTTCTCTCGATAATTGTTAAGCCGTTGAATGCACCTTAAGTATTCACAAGCTCTAGGTTGTAAAAGAAGTATTTACATGAGATGATTTTTCAAATAAGCTCTTGTAGTAATTGGTATCGATCTCCATAAAATGCGTTAAATCAGCAGTAAGAAGATGTTCAATCAGACTTTTTGGAAGCTTAATATTACGCAGTAGAAGCACAAGATCTGAATTTTATTTTTACTAACCAATTTCATTTGAGCTGTTGCACACTCTGTGCATATATTCTTAATTGCTAACCAATCCTTAGGTTTTCACACATTTCGAATGCCATGCCATTTTGTTGGTGGATTAATGGGGAGGAGTTCAGCCTTAGATCATTTTCCCTTCATCTTCTATACATTTGTTGGTTGCTCGCGGAAAACGGGCGTCATATTTCCACCTAAAAAATAAATTACATGGAAGCTGCCGCTCACCATTCCCCAAAATGGCTCTAACTCGCCTCGTGAGAAATGACTACATTAATAGTTATAGGTATTTGCAGTACTTGTAGAATGCACCTGGAATCTAGGTCACATTTTTGTTTCCTCGCAAATATGCTGTGGTCCAGTTATAACCGAAAAGCCATCTTATTCCCGTGCTAATTCAATTCTTTTTTGTCTTCGAAAATATACGGTGATTTCTTCACCATCAAATGGACTCTTAAAATTCATAGCGATTCAGATGATGAAAAGGATCTAAGTTTTCATACAAGAAGGGCGGGTGATGTAGCCAGCAGCGCCATTCATAGTTAAAAACTCGGTTAAACTTAAACTTCTTTGGCTTCTGTAAAAAAGAGATATCCTGCATATCTGAAAAACAATTTTTTAAGTGTAGAGAAGTATTTTTTTTTTAAAGTAATATTCTTATTTCCGTGATTAGTGTTCTAGTCATCATCTGAATCTCACAAGAGATTTAGTTATCGTAACATAAGATTTAACTCTATAAGCACATAAATCTGATCAAAATAAGGAGACTTCAACGATAAGTCTACTTTTCGCGAGAATTTGAGATCGATTATCAAACATTCGATTATATTAGTAAAATGATACTTCTGAAAATTAGTATTGGAGCCACGGTAAGGAATATACAGCACTATAAAATGCTTATGGTAATATTTTATCACTACGGAAGAGGCGATCTAATTTCCAAGGTTTCCGAAAACTTACAGTATCGCTTTACAAAGAAGCGCAATAATTGACGCTTGAATAATACGGGGGTCCCTTTATGAAAGTCAGCCCTTATTGATTTGGTTACATAGGCTTGCATAAGAATTCTTTTCCGTGCATACAAGTTCTTTTAGGATCTGATTCTGTACTGCAACCATCGTTACACAATAACTAGAGTTGCTTCCCACAAGTAAAGGGCTATTGCATTGTACCTATAAGTCAGAAAATGTGACCGAATATTAACTGTAAGAGTAGTTTAAGAAATGGAGTGTCGATTTGTGGGGTTGTTTTCGGATTTCATGCTGGTTTTGCTCACCGATAGCTAATATGAAATTGGTATAAATTCAAAAACCAAAATTAAAATTAAAAATATTAATATTATTTGGAACTCTTAAAAGAGCCAACTATAAAATAATTTATTCTGTTTTTATTTAATTTCCGACGCATGCATAAAAATTAACCCTGTTGCTAACGCGCATGCATCATGCACTGCTTGTAGGCGCACTGGGGTTACTCTTTGCATCTCGTTAGATAGATGCTTTGAAATCGCTATGCGTCCGGGAATTTTGTTGACATATATAATGTTATAAATCCAGTTTCAATCATTAGATTTTGATCAGGAGACTTCGATTATCTATATCAATTACTCGAATACATCTGAAGAAATGACAACACTGCCAAGTCGTGTGCGCCTTCCATCCATAAAGGAGCTTACCGCTCAGGCAGCACCATATATACCTTCCTCTTCTCCACGAGCCGTGGTGGAAGAGTCATTCCCTAAACCTTTATCACCAAACAACTATGTCTTAAGACATGCACCTGCTTCAGTTGGTGGTTACGATCGTCCAGTTATTTCCTCGACACATCCAGGAAGTAACGGCCTCGTCATACCTTCTGTTTCACAACCTCAAACTTTACCCGCAACCAATTACCAGCTGCCACTTGCATCATACCATCCTTATCCATACGTTCAATTTCCATCTTCAATTCCACCACAGCCAGTAAGACTTGCACCATCATCATCAAGTTCGGCTCCATTATACTATCAACCAGTTTACTTTCAACCACCTAGAGCTGCTGCGGCAGGAACGCAGTTCACTGTTCCTGAAGTGATTAACAAATCCAACAACAAGTGTCATCGCTGCGGGACCAGTGAGACTCCAGAATGGAGAAGAGGACCTAATGGTGTTAGAACATTATGTAACGCTTGTGGGTTGTTTCACGCTAAATTGGTGAAGAGAAAGGGTGCCGCCTTGGCCGCCGAGGAGGTTCTTAACAACAAGGTTCGCAAGGGAAAGAATGGTCGTAGAATACTGATCAGAAAACTGTCATCTGAAATTAAGGAACAACATCTTCCTCCAATTTTAGGTCAAGCCTTCCCAACCTTCCCAATGCACTCCACTATTGTACGCCCTTGAAAGTTATCAAAAATAACCCTTGAAAGTTACCAAAAATAAGCCCATCTTAATCTAATCATAATAATAATAAATTCAACATAATATAAGAAAGAAAAGGACTCATAGAATTGTGTAGCTGAAACTAAATAACTTAAAGTTTAGGATTAACATTCCCGGTAACAAAAATTGTGTTTTGTTTCGAATTTAAGAAGGCAACTTAAAGGCATTCGAGATGTTCTCTTACAAAAAAAGACTCCAGAATCGTTCTACAACTTAATTTTCGAAACGCTTATTGACTTTTTTTTATTAAAGACATTAAAAAAAGGTGCTAATTGATGTGGTTAGGAAGAAACATGTTGATTTTTTAGATGTCGAGTAATAAACAAAAGATACCTTTCAAAAAATTTTGCACAACAAATGAATGAAAAAGGCTAGGCTTTAAATTTATTGAATGCAAGTCAAAAACCGGGCGGGCTCTGATTTTGAAACACCCAAAACATTTATATGTCCTTGATTGCCCAAGTCCATCTTTCTATTTCGAAAATGTATGATCAGAGAATTAGTTGCGTGCTAATGTATCGCATTTCCATGCAGTAGGTCCTGAACGATCTTGACGCAGATTGTGCAGTCCATAAGGTCAGAAAAAAAAAAACATTATGCAAGTGAAATTGGGTGAACCCTTTCGTATGCTTAGTAGTGCCTAAAAAGATTACTAAAAAAAACCACAAAAATTTTTGGTTCTTTTTGAGAATACCCTTCTTGGCATTTTTGACGCGAAACGACACCCGGCTTGGCTTCTAGAAGATTAGCAATCTTATTATCAACCTATTTCGAAAAAAAAAAAATCAATTAATATCACCATAATACAAGACGAGGCTTAAACAGGTGGTCTGTGGGGGCAGCATAATGCTGAATATTCAGAAACTTTCAAGTATTCGGTTGTTGTAAGCTTGTATAGAACTATAAAAAAATAATTGACGTCACTATAAGCTTTAAAGTAATTGGCTTATCTTGGACCAATTCAATTCTATTCCCTTGGCCGATAATAACACTAGTAGCCGTTGTCCTTGAGAGTTTGAACAATTGAGTCGTAAACGTCGTCAAATACTCCCACAGTTGGACGGGCAACCATATCATGCCAATCCTCATCTCTGAAAACACCAGAACGGAGTAAAATCAGTTCCCAACCGTAGTCATTCGCTCCTTTTATATCCAGCGCGGGGTTGTCACCAACCATATACACTGCATCATAAGGCAGTTGTAATGGAGTTTGTCCCAATTTAGGTACAACCTGATGTGCAGGCCCCAGATTTGAATTGCCATCTTTGTTGTAGTGATTTTTGTCCCAATCAATGAGTACATGATGAGCGTAGCTATATTGAACTCCAAAAGGTTTACCCAAGATGGTTCGAACCAATTGAGCCCCATGATTTTGCTCAGCATATAATCTTTCAACCATCATTCGAGTTGCACCTTGACCAAATCTAGGGAGCGGATAGTCATTGGCCCAAAGGAAGTCATTATTACTGAAAATTAATGGGACTGCTGGAGTATCCACAGGAGTATGCAGATGTGCTCTTTTGGTCCCGATCCGACCTCGATCCAGATTGAGTATATCCATTACTACTTGAAGATCAGTGTTCAAATCTCTTGGATCATTAAACATGAGTAAAGCTTCCACAGGTTTCTCCATGTCCACGGGCTTTCCGAATTGTTCAATCTCTTGGGCTGTGTATCGGTGGTGTGGAGAGATTGCCTGGTCCGCTTTAACCAAATCTATGGGCATAACCACATCTTGGAAACCATAATCAAGAGCACATGTGCGTGCCTTATCACCAACTCCGCCCACAACCATTACTCGATTGTATTCTGGGACTAATGTCTTCATGGGAGTATGCAGCTGTACCAATTGTAATGGTGAAAGGTCAACATCAAGTCTCAGAGACAAAAAGGCAACCCGTTCACTTTCCTTGAGACCTCCACCGTTGGTGAGAAGAATGAAGGGGACTTTATTGGCGTTCAAAAGCCCAAGAGCCTCACGAGCTCGAGGAATTGCATTGTGTCCACGAAGAAGAACTCCATCTATATCGAAAACGAACGCAATTTTGCGTTGAATACCCAGCAATACTTGCTTCATCTACCTGAGACTGATGTTGAAGTAAGATTACTGCACATAGGCTGAATTCTACTGCACAAACCGCGATCAAGCTATCGTCCTGCATACAAGAAGCGATCCCGTGTCCTGCACATAGTGTCAATCTGTGTCCCCCATTCTGTCCCCCATTCTGTCCCCCCACTTTTGTCCCTCCACATCTGCCTCATCCCCCTCACTCGTTATCTGCATCGTTTCTAATTTTTGCAGCATGTTCCAGGTTGCAAAAATAGCACTTGGAACGACGTGTTTGATCTGAAATCGCCTCGGTAAGTCAACCTATATTTATGAGAAATGAACTAATGAACGAAATGCACTAGAGATGTAATTTTACACGAGTTTATGGACCCTAATTAGTATATTTGACTGGCAATCTATGTACGTTTTATATCCTCTTGCCCCATGCCATGCAGCAGTTTAATAACATTGACAATACCCAGCACAGAATCGGCATCATAACCTTCTTCTACAACCCATCTCTCTTTAATCGCAGGCTCTATCACCTCACATGCATTACCCGTCACCAATAACCCAGGTGGACGAGATCCATTGGCCTCTACTGCTGCAGCGAGATCTTTCAAACGGGTCCGAATCACTCTTTGATCAGGACAGGATGCTCTTTCGACAATTGCAACGGCAAGGTCAGGTTCCCAACCACTCTCAATCAATAATGGTACAAGCTCCACGATTCTATGAAGAGCCATAAGGAATACAGTGGTTCGGTTGGGTTTAAATTTGGGTAAATCAGGAACTGCTCCTCGTCTACCCGTACCCGTACAGATAAGGACTTGGTCTGCCACTTCCCGATGAGTTGCAGGTATATTACTCAACACTGGTGCTGCCAAAGCCAGGGTAATTCCTGGTAAAACCAGAGGTATGAAGCCATGCAGGGCAAAAAAATTGAACTCTTCTCCTCCTCGGCCAAAGATATATGGATCTCCTTGTTTCAAGCGAACAACGACTTCGCCTTTTTGTAATGCTGCAAGTCCGAGCTCAAGGAGCTCTTCCTGTGCTCTTTCAGCATTTCCAGGGAATTTCCTGGCAATAAATAATTTGGTATGTTTTTGAGGAATGAGCTCGAGAACTTGTTGCGGCACAAGTTTATCAGCTAAGATAAGATCGGCGCTGTAGATTTCTCTAAGAGCTCCTAATGTGAGAAGCGAAGTGGATCCGGGACCAGCACCAACAAGTGCTATACGACCTTTTTTAGATGATGGTAACACAGATCCATTTTGATGAAGTTGACCATTTTGAATAATTTTACCTTCCTCTCCATTTTGGTTAACTGAGCCATTAATCTTCAGCTGATCAGGCTGCTGCTGCTTGTGCTTTTGCTCTTTCTCTTCCTTTTGACTAGCCTTATAAGCACTTGTCAAATCCTCGACTGATACATTGGCCAACTGACTAAGCGGATAGTACTCCACCATTTGCAGAAGCCATCTCGTTCGTTGTTGTTTCTTTTGGTCCGCTGACATATTAAATTCTTCAACCAAAGAGTTAATGCTACTTGAAGTTACCGCATCATCATCATGCTCTCCAACACCAACGATAGATGAGGCATCCTCCTGTTGAAGCTTGGCCCTAAGCTCACCCACTCTAGTGCATCCAGCGCCGATGTTACGAGGAAGAGCTGCGACAAGCTCTCGTCTGATCCTTGAGGCAAGTCTACATCCTTTCCCGTTGGTGGTGACTCCAATCTGAAGATCTCCATCTGTGTGTGTTGACAAGAGCGTAAAACTAGAGAATTCTGGTGAATCAGATGTATTGATAGGGATTCGGAGTCGTCTGCAAGCATGAAAAATGTGCTCTTTTGTGGGGTAATGACCCAGAAGGGCCACAAAAACCTTGTCAACGACCAGATCCACATCTTCACGTCCCAACAGAGTCAAATGCTCATCCTGAAATGTTTCAGCAACGATTTCAACCAGTTTTCCCCAGCCTGCGCTTCGGACTTCAAGCCCATCGGCGGCACCAACAACTTTCACTAAGGCACCAGCTTTTAAACAACCTTCTATACGGCTTATAGCGGCACCTGAGGTTCCCACCACAAGGTGTACCTCACCTTCACACTTCCACGACGTGAGAAGCGTCATCTTGTGAAGAAATGGAAATAAAGTGGACTAAATCTAAAGTTGTTTCGCCAGTCCTATCAGATCAAGCCCCAAGTAAGCGGTCCCGATTGCAGGATATCACGTGCGAAGAGATGAGAGTACGGACATTTTGGACATTTTGAACAATACGCACGACCTGACGTTTTGGTCCGTATTGGTATTAATAGTGATGTTTCCTGTATGTATCGAAAATCGTGCATATATGCGACAACCTCCCCATCGCGTCCTGCACACGTGCCCGGTGCAACCTCACGCCAGATGAGTCGAGATGGCGAGATGAGCTGATATTTGGTGTAACACGAGTCTTTATTACAACAAATATCGATGGTTAAACGTACTAAACACGCTGGGTTGGCTGCTAAAGCTAAAAAGCAAAAGAAGGAAGTAGAGGAACCTTCAAACGAAATCAGAGTTGAGCTTGGTGAGACAGTTGACGCCGAAGATGAGTTCGCTCAATTACAAGCGCTTTGGAAAACTTATGCATCTCTGGATAAGGAATCTCCTGCTGTGATCAATGGGGTTATACATGAATGTGATCGTCTTTTGCGTAATAGCGAGTCTGTTCCGGCCACTTTCCATGCTACTTATGGACTTGCATTGGGCGAATTGGCCAAATTTCACACCGAAGAAGATCAAGAGGGGACCGTGGAAGAATTCTTTGATGCAGCTTTAGAGCGTCTCGACTCCGGATTGGAGGCTCATCCCAAGAGCCTGGAGATCAAATTTGCAAAGGCACGTGTTTTAATCGATAGACTCCCTTTGCAATACATTTCCCAGATTGAGGACGATGGAAGTAACGCTGATGAGTTCCCAGCTCTCGAAAAGCTTTTAGATCAAGCTTTGGAGTTATACGAAGCTGCAGAGACTGCTGCAGATGTGAATCTTTTTAATCTGGAGACTTTGGAAATTCTCCAAGCCTTTGACGATTTATTGGACATGGTGGATAACTTTGGAAAGGAAGAAGACGAAGAGGAAAAGGAGGACGACGAGAACGAAAATGACAAGGTGAAACAGACTGAAGATGAAGACGATGAAGATGATGAAGATGATGGAGAAGACGACGAGCTTCCTGAAACACACCCACTTTATGCCATTAGAACTTCCGATAAATACAACCAATGGTGGAGAGACCACACCGAGTCGTTCCTCGAACGGGTTAATGCTCGTGATGATAGCCCAGAAGTTGCCGAACTCCGTCGTGAATTGAACAAAAGACTTGGACAGTCTTACCTTCAAGAATCAGAAGTCCCAACTTCTGTTTACACCGCTTTGACCTACGATGATGACTATGCTGGAATTGAAGAGCTTCAAGGTCTTTCTAGAGAAGATGCGCAAAAGATTTCTCAAGATATTCTTTCTAAAGCCATCGAGCATTTCGAGGCTGCACGGGATCCCGAAGATCCAGAAACTTGGGTTCCTATCGCAGAAGCAAAGATATCACTTGGAAATATGTACGAATTAGAAAGTACCGAGCAGGAGCAGCAGTACAAGGAAGCGGAAAAGATTTTAGTCAAGGCCAATCGGGCTACAAATGGACAATTCCAAGAAGCTTTGGATAACTTGCAGCAGATTGAAAAGTTGGAATAAATGAGATATGTTTAAGCAACACTTGTAGAGATTAATATGGAAATATGAGAGTATTAAGTAGAATAGATCTGACTTGGAGAAAGTGATCTCTGACCGTTATCTTATTTATGACCATTTCGGTTTATTTCAGCTCCTTCGTCCAACTCTCCGTTTGGTTCTTTTTATGTAACCTACATTTCTTATTGGTTCTTCATGATTCTTTTTACATGCTCTACATTGATTCTATCATTATTCATTCTATACTCTGTTGGCAATGGTACTTTCATTATTCAACTTCATGGCGTTCTTCTCGTGAGCAGTGTCCCTGCATGTCTGCAAATCCTGGCAGTGATGATCCTCTAAAAGACGGTGTTTGGCACAGAACTTACCATTGCAATGTTGGCATTCCCCGACCATTCTCAATGGAGCCAGGTGACACAGTTGGAACTGACATTTGGCCTTCTTTTTGCCTCCTACCTTACGTACAGTGGTGGCTGTCATCACGGGCAGCTCCAGAGGTGAAGCATCTCCACTATTCATAAGAATAACTTGGAGATCGCTGGCGACAGGGGAAAGGCCAAACTCGGCAAGCGATTTATAGAAAGGATCCAACTTGACTCCGTTGTAAATGAGTTTAAAGTCTGCGGGAAGTTTGTTGTCAATAGGGCATGCAACTTTGACTGAATTTCGGAGATCTTGGACGCTCAGGTTGTCAGGGACAGTCACGGAGTAGGCAGTTTCAGTCGATAATCTGACGGTGATCTTCATGATAAGGGAAGAAAAGGGGGGGTTCGGGGGTATTATTCGGTTAGTTTGAGTAGTTTTAGCGAGCAAATGAGAAGTTCAAGATGCTCCAACAATAAATGATTTCTAGCTTAAGAGCTAGAGTTCTAAAATGGGGTTGAAAAAGGTTGAAAAGGGAGCTGCTAAGTAGGCACTCCTGTGGTTCTATTACTAAGAAATGGTGGCCAAAAAGTGATCCGCACTATCGCAATGGTTGCCACTGATAGCGGTATGCAGGCGTGACCGTGGCTGTGTGCAGGTCGCCCGATGGTGACGGCATGCTCGGCGCAGGCCCGGGAGGGCCGAGGCTTGGGTAAAAAGGTGAAGAATATTTGTGTGGGTAAGAAGATGACAGGGCGTTAAAGAGGATAGAGAGGGGGGCGTAAGAGATTACCCATAGTTGATACTTTGACAAGTTAAATGGATTGAATTAATTCTTATTTTGAATAAGATTTATTTGTAAGAAGCCAGGTGCTAAATTGACAATTTACATACGTGAATAAGGTATCGTCCCTCGTGGTGAGTTAGTTACTTTTAGTCGGTATTGGCAGCGAGTTAGATTATTTTTTGTTAGGCGGTGTTTTAAGCGGTGTTATTTCCAGTGATGCTTTTTTTAGTGATGATTTTTTAGGGTGCTTTTCAGCGGTGATTTTTTTTCCCTAGCGGCATCTAATATTTTGCGCTGCTATTTTTCTTAAACAATAACAGCACTTAGTGTGAGTTTGCGCTCCGTTCCGTCGGATTTTGTCGGCACTGGCTCGGCCCGTTGAACTGTGTAATACAAATTATTTTTCGTGTGAGTTATTTGCGGTGTGGGTTATTTTGTGCTCTGCTAAAGGTGCGAGTAACCTTCTATGCTTGCGCTTCGCTTTTCTTCTCTGCCTCGACTAATTCTCTTCGCTGCGTCTAACTTCCTCTTTCGTCCTGTGTGTACCACACTTCCCGTTTTGTGGTCTTTAACGATTTGTTTTTTTAGGTTTCTCATTTTGACCATTCACACCCTCTCAAAAAATGAAATGTCTATTACTCTAACTGGCTATAGCTATAATCGTCTTTATGTTCCAATTAATTTTTCCCGCAAGATAGTAAAAATGTAACATGAACACATGAACACATGAATGTGTACATGAACACACATATGGACACACATATGAACAAATGAGGAAATCTTTCCTTACAATTATATGGGTTCTTATAATTTACCATCTAAATTTATTCTACTTCCTTGTACAAATGACATCTTTTTAGTTTTCCTTTTTCGGTGAGTTTTGGTAAATTTGTAGCGTCGTATACCTATTCCGACGTCAAAAAAGACAGTGTACTTCTACTCTATTGAATTACATTGATTTATTCCAAATGAAATCGACTGCTTCATATGCTTCAACGTCGCAGGCTCCTATGCCGCGTTGCCTATTATTCAAACCCTTATATTTTTATCATCTTTCTTGTATTGGAATTCTCATCATACATTCTTCTAGTTTAGTCCCCCACGCTCATGATCGAGTTATCGTTTTTGCCTGAACTCCGCACATCTGCGATGAGATTGTTCATAAAAGTAAAATTATCCCTTCTTGATGCCGTGTGACATAATAGACACCTTATTCCCTGCTGCCCAGCTCTTACGGCACTAAGACGCATCCGGTTATTTTGACGAGTGCGCCTCCACTGCTTCTTCGAAATCCTCCACTTCGCTGTCCCGCTTCTAGCCTCCAACAGCCTTTTTTTTTTGATCGTTCTCTGCTACAACCGGCACACTACCGACATCGCTGCACAGAAAAAAAGCCACTTACTCTGAAAACTTTATCCTAATCTTCCCAGTCATGTGGACAAGCTGTCGACAATGTGTTTCCACATGCTACCCCTGCCCGTGCCACCTCTACATGAATATCAGGCCATCATCCATGCACTCGTTTTACACTACTTAGTCCCGATCCTCCTCAATTTCATCTTTCTTTTATTTTTCGCTTATTCCTATTTAGGTCCAAAATCAAGCCCCAGAAATTCATGAGATCCCCTCATCGGATCTGCGATCATGCCTCAAAATCTTCTAAATCATATGGTGCAGCCTACAGTATCCTAATGTACGCCTTGAACAAGCTCTGCCGATCCTTGGCCGCTTCCTGCAGCAAAAATCGAGCGCGCTGTCGTCTAGGGCTTACTTCACGGAACTTCTTACCATTTTTCCTTATACCCGTTCCTGGATGCTGCTTGATGCAAGTCCTTAGAATGCATATTTCATCTTCTTTTGTAAAATACTGTAAAGTCAAGTTGCCTAATGCACGTTTATCTCGTAGCCCTGCACGAGGAGACGCAGATCGCCCCTCAAACAATCAAATCTTGCTATTTTAATTTTTTCATTATTTTTTGAGCTTGTGCATCGTTTCCTCGCCAAGTTCAAAACTTTACGGGAACCAAGATCTGCACCAGCAAAGGAGTCTTAACACTCACCAACTTTCAAACTTTATTTTTTTATGTGTAGGCAAAATATGTACATATCTTGTCGTTTTCATCCTCAAATGGTAATTTTCGAAAATAATCAATTTCTTTGATTAGAATGCATAACTATGCTACTATTGCATTAAACAATAGTATAGAGCTCGTCTTGTTTCCTGGTTTGCTAGGCGATTTTTACCCTTCCATACGCCTTGTGGTAACATAGAGAGAAGCTTCTCCCGCGTGAAGCTTTTTCCTTACAGATTACAACAAATAAGGGTACCAAAAATATTTTTATTACCGTAAACGTAACAGAATTACTATTTATAACTTCATACTAAAATCAAAGCTAAGGATCGCCTATATTCATATTATTCCAATCAATCTTGAGTTAGCCGTGTCAGATCCTGCTTGAAATACCCACCATCATAGATCCTTACTCAATCAGCCTTTCCATTTCCTATTGCGGAACTTTGAAACCGCTGATTCCACCTGCAAGTTTTTTTCATACTAAAGTGCTTGTTTCATCCGATCTAATATCTTTGTCCGCATAAGCGTGAAACGGCCAATTTTGTGCATTCATCAACCGCCTGGTGTTGTGAATGCAGTACGATATTTCTAACTTTATTTTCACGACGGTTTGATGGTGCCCTCAAAGTGCGCCATATGCCTGAGGTGAATGCAGCATGTATCCTTACAAAATGCGTCTCCGATTTTGGCATAATCACAAACCGCAAGTCACTTGCAGTGTTGATTTTTTAGGTAGGGTTCAGTAAAGTTATCTTCGTTATTGTCATGATGCATGGGAACCAGGTTGACCTCAGGCAATATAGTAGAAGTTTAATGTTTGAGGCGTCTGACGTAACCAAGCCTTGGTTTGGAACCACCGTGTTTTATTGAAAAAATAGTAGTCGTTTCTTGCTGTCACACGCCTTGGTCTAGACCAAATTGTTTTGTTGCATCCCAAAAGGGAGCGCAATTCCGATTAGTGCTGAAAACTGTACAACTGCACTAGACTTTAATTCTCTCCCCTGATTCTCATTCTGTGAATGTGCTTTAACTCATCTATCGAAACTTCAATGCTTGGACTTTGTGAGTCTTTTCCTGGTGGTGGCAGTGGATACAGACAGAGAATGTCCAGTACTTCCTAATTGATTTGATTTCTCTGCACTGCTTGTTGAATTTACGGCGCTTGAAAGTTGGCTTTCTTTGGGATCTCTTGACTCACTGCGACTATCGTCAGCGTCGTAAATTGACGAGAAAATTGGAATATTGCTCAAATCGTTCTTGTTGAAATCAAAGATAGACGAAGACGCCATTCTTTTATGACCTTTAGAGCTATTGCTGTTCAGCGACAGCTTCACGATATTGCCATATGAGTCGTGGTTTTCCTTAATGTCCCCGAGGTCGTCAAATATACTAGGTCCATAATGATCACAGAATAATTCCACCTTACTGGCCAAATGTCTCCTCTTTTCTTTTAATTTTGTCATTTGCTTGAAATCCAATTGAGTACTCAATACTGAGTAAAACAATGGTTTTAATGACTTGTAGTAATCGACGCCGATCTCACCAACTCGTAAAGACGCATAAGTGGTAAAAACAGCAGCGAGATAAAGCCCGACAAATATAGCCCATGTAGGAATTTTTCCTTTGAAATAGTCCAGTTTGACCAACAAATATGTACCGATAACAGACCAAAAGATGTATATACACGGAGCCCAAACGAGAGCAACGAGTACTTTCCAAGTCGCCACAACATCTTTAGCCTTAAGCTTGACCAATGACGATTCCAAGGCTTCCTTTGATTTTCTTTTGGAGATCCTTTTGGCGACAATGAAAACCGGAGAAAATAAAAAAACTCCGGGAAGGGCTAAACCGCAGAAAAGACATACCTGGAACAAACGGCTAGCAAATCTCCAAAGAACCACAAGTCTGTTACTCTTTCGAATATTTTCTACCTGATGGTCATGGATGCCTAGTTTCATAAGGTCCGAATCGTACAGGAGGACTTCATCGTGCAACTGTTTTACCTCTTCGTCATCTCTGTGCTGTTCGTAGCTTTTGATCAATCTTCTGTTCAATTCCACTACCATGGGCAACGAGATATCCTTTCTTTGGCCGCTTGTGTATAGTCTTCGAACGCATTGGATGACTTTAAGAGTATCGTAGTCGTTACAATTAACAGTAACTTCCTCCAAACCGAGAGAAATTTCATGTAAAAGCTCACCGATGGCATCCTTGGAGTTTGTCTCGTATCTTGAGCCCCAGTGTTCCTTATCTACTGTAATTGGAGTACCAAATTGTACGACACAACGAGATCTGAACAAATCAGGATGGAAATAGTTCATACCAGTGGGGATAACAGTGATAGGTTCTTTATTTTCATCGTCTGAAACGGCACCTAGAGCCATAATTGCAACTCCTGCTTTCAATGGGAGCAAGTTTGGTCTATCATGAGATCCTCCTTCAGGGAAAATACCCAAAACTCGGCCTGCGTTTAAATGGGTGAAAACATGTTTGAACACCACGTGATTATCAATGGGGTCTGCAACTTTGAAAGGCGTACCATTATCGATCAAATCAAGAATCTGCTCCTGTTTTGGAGTTGGATCTTCTTCATCAATACTGAATGGCTTTTTCAAGTACATAATAGTGTCACTTTCAATGGACTCAATTTGAATGTTACCTAAAGATTTAGGGAGACCCAAGAGACCCTTTGGATGGCATTCTTGCGTGAAAAGAGTATCCTTTCCTACCACCTTCACTCTATTTCCTTCCTTATCATCCCTGTCATCATTGACAACCTTTATGGTGCCGCTTGCTGATTTTAAATTATCCTGAGGTCGCTCTACTGGAATGGCGTGACACATACTGGCAAGGGTACCAATTAGACGTTGTTTGAAACTTTTTGCAGCAATTAAAAAGGCAATACGACGGCCGGCTGCCTCCTTAACCTTTTCCATAACCAATATAGGATCAAGGAACTGATTAGCATGAGGGGCAATCACAAATACCACGGGACCTTTCTTTGGAATGATAAACAGGCCTGACAGTTCAATTTCTCGGAAGTATGTGTTAATTACGAGGGCAAAAAATGCCAAAATAGCATCATAGCAAAATCTCGCTGTAAAGCTAGCAATATGCGCTCTCATTGAGGTATAGTTGGAGTATACAGTTGAGATAATAGTTTTCAAATCACAAGTTGTTGCTAAAAAAGATCTGATCAGATCTGAGCAAGAATACTGCCAAATGGCGCGCGCAGTGTGTTGCGTCTAATTTTTTTGAGGGGGGGGAAGGCCAAGCGATGCGAAGGCGTGGGGTGAGAAAATGGAAAATGTGAGCTGGTGCGACCATTTTAGGGAGACCAATTTGGGGAGGCCAATTTGGGGAGGCTAATTTGAGGAGGCCTTTTTTTTTAGTGACATGAATGGTGCGGAGAAACAAACTTTGGGAGAACTTAACAATACTCGAGAAGTTTGGGTACAAGTTTGGTCACCATTTTGGGCCTAGGCGTTGGTCTGATAATCACTGTGGATAGAGTTTTATCTTTTTCAATTAAAAATACTTGAGTTTACCAAAATCTGTTGGGATCAGTCTACATCTTTAATCTATATTCGTTCCCTTCGTATTTATGCTAGTCATCTTCTTCATGTTTTGCGAATGATCTCCTCTTTGTAATACTCTCTCTTTCAAATCTAACCTATTATTTCCCCTTCTGCTTTCTATCTCTCTTTCTTTCTTTCTCTCTTTATCTCCTCTCTATTATAGTCAACTCACCACATTTATCGATAGCTCTCCTATCCAAATACTAATCTTCACCCGGTGGTAATTCATCCTTCAAAATCTTGTTCAAACGCAACTTCATCTCTGTTTGTTCATCTCCTCGCAATACATCTTTCACAAACCACACGTCTACATCCAATTGGACCATCTGCAACGCCCCACGCAAAACCCCACATAACACCTGCAGGTACCAGAGCTCTTTGGTACTCAGATCGTGCAACGGAAGCTCAACAAACTCTGCCAATGGATTTTCATTTAAAATAAGCAGAAAGGTCTTGCCATCTTGAGTCCAATTGGTCACGGTGGGCTGCACATTAAGAAAGATTTTGAATCCGACTTTAGAAATCATTTCTGCAGTTTCCTTGAATGATGAACACCTTTGAGCACCTGTTTTCGCGAGGAATTCTTCGATGAGTCGGATTCCGATATTATAACCCATCTTATCAAGCTGTTGATTCACTTGAACGTAGTCATTATCATAGTCCTTACAAAGCTGCGCCACGAGAGAACCATATGTGAGAGTGAAAAGTTCGGAATTCTAAGTTAGTAATGCTCCCATGATCAATTTTTTAAGTGAATGAACGTACAATCTTCTCAACTCCATTTTTCCAGATGTCATCGCTGGCGTATTTAGATGGCTTTGACATGATGTGTGTTGGTTGGAAGAAATGATGAATCAAGGAGCGAGTAAAATGGGAGAAGGTGTTAATTTGGCCGAGCTTGGGCGGCGGGTGCAAGTGGGAGGGCCTTATTCAACCACATATATCGGGTGTACGGATGTGCAAGTGTTATTTTAAAGATTTTGCTTGTATGCAGAACGGCCGCAATTCAAATTAAGCAACTGCGCAATTCCGAATGACGCTAAAGCGTAACTCCGCGATGAGTTGTTGCTATTTTGGCAAAAAATCGCGAAATCCAAACAAATAATAGTGTTTGATAATAAGAAAAAGTGACTTGTTGGGGAAAAATTAGGGAGCATAGAAAGAAAAGATGGTAAATTTGTAGGGGAAATAATAGCGAGTCAGTAATAAGACAACACGAGACAAGGTTGTTTGAATCGAGGTTTTTTAATAAGTAAACACATTTTATATCAGGTGATAGAAACAAGATACCATTCAGCGAGCCCCTATATACTTTTGACAATGTTTAAATGCGCTAGTGAATGATAGCAACAGAGAGTATTAAAGCTGTTTTATTCATAATCACCAGCTCGGATTTGGTTATGCGTTGCGTCTGGTGCTATGTCACCCCACTAAAAAAAAATGGCGGCCGAGCGCGGCGGCCCTAACGGAGTTACCGAGATCCGGCCAAAATTTAGAGATATCTAAGGGACCGACAAATAATAGTTTTGCCGCCATACTTTACCAATTAAATCCCCTGATAGAAGCATTTAATATAGTAATATGTTCTTTGGAACTTTCAATTGAGGTTTCCATTAAATAATTGACCATAAAAATTCCGTAGGTCAGCCCTCGGGAAACAAACAGAACGCCAACAGGGGACAAAAAAAAAAGAAAAGCGCTGAGAAATAGGAGATTCATAGTGTTCCGACCTTCACTAAATACCATAAACAATACCATTTCTCTATCAAAATTGCACAAATAAACACTGCAACTACCACCCATAAGTACCAATAGATTATAACAAATTTCCTTAGAACCTCAAATTATCTATCTCGTATCTAAATTGTCGTCCACCCCCCGGTTTTCGGCCGGTCTAAATCCTCTTCCCCATGAAAAATCTACGCGCATCGTATAAATTCCATCGCGACTACATAAAGGAAAAGACATCGCCAAAATTCGTTCCTCAATAACATCAATCATGAACTCCACCACCTGGTCTTTACCGGACCTTCTGGCCCTTCTGAGCCCCATTCCACCGCCCTATGCTACCAAGCCTATGCCCTCACTCATAGATGGCATTCCAGATGGAATAGTCTCATTGGGAGCCCCTATTATCGCTTACTGGACATACCTGACTTTCTTTCATATCATAGATGTTTACGAATTGGCAGAGAAATATAGGATTCATCCATCGGAAGAAGAAGAGCTGCGCAACAAAGTGACTTTACATGAAGTGATCAAAGACGTGATCTTTCAGCACATTATTCAGACATTTGCAGGGCTTGCATTGTTCCATTTCGAACCGGTACCAACCACTGGGTACGAGTTGTTTGAAATGTGGCAATGGAGACACCTGGACTGGACTCCAGCATTTGTACCCAATTGGGCCGTTTACGTCGCGTACACTTTTGGTATTTCCGCATTCAAAATCTCCATTGCTTTATTCATTATTGACCTGTGGCAATATTGGCTTCACCGCTTAATGCATACAAATAAGTGGTTATATCGTCGATTCCATAGTCGTCATCACCGTCTTTATGTGCCTTATGCATATGGCGCTTTATACAATGACCCTGTTGAAGGATTTTTGCTTGACACCTTGGGCGCCGGTATCGCCTCTATAGCCACAGGACTTACTCCAAGAGAAAGCATAGTTTTGTTCACATTCGCAACTATGAAGACCGTAGATGATCATTGTGGATATCGACTTCCCTATGATATTTTTCAAACCGTTTTCCCAAACAATCTGATTTATCACGATATCCATCACCAGAGTTGGGGTATCAAACACAACTTCCTGCAACCATTCTTCACCATTTGGGACAAGTATTTGAATACTCAATACCAGTTTGTGCAAGATTACAAGCTGATGCAAAACTCAATTACTTTATCCAAATACAAAGAGTTTTTAGCCAAGAAGGACTACAGAAAGAAGAAGCCAAAGAAGGAGGAAGAAGTCATTGAGGAGACAAAGAAAGAGCAGTGATTAAAGACAAAAAGAATTAACAACCTTCAAAGTTTGCAGTCAACACCGGGCTGCAGCAAATTTTATCAATTTAAATCTAAAGGATACCTTAATTAAACAAGAGAGCTGTATGAACCTAGCTCCATAATCATAATAATGTACATATGAAAAAAAAATGTAGAGACGGATGTCAACAAAGTATTAATAATTATGAAATGAGCCCATATTCAAAGGTTAATTATCAGGGTTACGCATACACGAATAAATAAGACCATGTTTACTTGTACAAAAGCTTGTAGAAACATAAAAAGTTTTAAACCAGGTGACGATTTGATTCATTAAAGCCTCGAGTGGTATTTATGCATAGAAGGATTTTGACATAGAACAAAGCATTTCCGGCCGTGATATCTCGTCTCTATGAGGTTTTATTTGATTGCGTTGTTCGTCTGCTGATAACACTTAGCGATGTTGAATTATTCGAAATGTTCAAATTTGTGATTTAGTAATCTAAGCTTCTATAATCGTAACAATCATTGGTTGAGCGTTACTAGAGTCATAGTGTCGCAACAAGTGGATCATGGTAGTCTTTCGCTGCAGCTCAATGCGGTAATTTTTTTAAATCATATATATTCAGATCAAAGAAAATAATTCTGCGGACAGTAGAGGGGTTCGCTACTCTCTTCAGTATAATAATGACAAAACAATGCTTCAAAAATATACTAGAACTACTTTGAAAAAACTACAAATTTGTAGGTCTAAAGATTATATTAAGTCCCTCCCTCTATTGTGCTCATCATAGTCCCCCAATTTACGGACCAACCGTTCTCATGCAGGCCGCAGATCAATGCAGCATAAACCGGGGAAAAAAGCACGGCTGGTCCGGCGAAGCCACTTTGCAACATAAATCCAACTTCAGCCCTGAGAAGAGAGAAAGCACAAGATCAATAATGAAAACTGAAAAAATCGAAATATCATTGTCCCAGCGCAAATTGTGTACACATGGGCCTACTCCCCCCATCTTCCCGAAAATGGGCCGTTCCGGGGTGGTCCCGATTGCACGGCGTGGAACTGCATGCAGGATATCCCCCATTCCCCCTTATACTTGCAGCTATATTCAAAATAGAGAAACCACCAGATTTTGACTTTTAGACTTCGTTCTAACCAGCCCTTCGTGGTATCATAGATACGTTTTGACGCAAAACCATCGTCATCATCCTGTTCAGAGCTCAAGACTCAATCAAGTAGGTTCTTTACCTACAATTAAAGACCCCGAGACCCCCTTTTTGGACTCTACAAAACTCGGGTGGTTCAAGTAACTTGCTGCTACCGTTTAAACACCTAAAAAGCCATTTGAACCTTTGGAAACTGAAGAAGTTAAAAACAGGATCATTAATCATACTTTTTTAGAGAACGTTTCACTGAAAAAGACCCTTTATTGCGTTTGAAACACCACCTCTTTACCCTACCCCTCCCCTCCTCAATATGTCATACTCACCACAACAAAATATGACCCGGAACCTCACACACGAAGCCAGTCTGGGTTCCGATGGTCGTGAAAACAGTCCAGAAAAGTTGAAGGATAACGTTGAAATACAACTGCTGGATGAATCAGTGAGAAATCCATTCGCCGGTACCTCTTATACGCTGCTCCAGAATGCCGATAGTGATGATAGAATTCCCGACATCCGTAGACCGTATATTGGCCAGCAATATCCTCATTACAATGAAGACCCAGATACTTCTGGAACCACACGCTTGCTTGGATCTAGTGATGACTCTCTGTTGGGAATTACAGTACCAGGTGAGTTCGACCGTTTTCCCGGTAAAATTGGAAGTAGAGTTGTTTCTCTGTCGTCTTTGAGTAGCCAGTTGTATAAGTTTCAGCGCAGTCCGGAGAAAGAAATAGCAGACCAGTCTCAACTGGATGAAAAAATTGACTTTCTGCCCTTTGGTGGCTATCCTGCCTCTCAATTTCCTCTCCATATAGACGAAAAAGAGCCAGATGATTACATTCATAATCCGGATCCTATTGCAGATGCAGATTACGATAAAAACCGCTTCTGGTATGACTTGAAGACCATGGATAAACGTTCGTTTTTCGGGCTTTTAGGTATCCTCGGATTGATCGCGGGTGCTGCAGCGGTCTTTGCAGTGTTACCAGCCCTCACCTACTCGAACGTTTCAGCACGACCCAAAATCGACGCCTATGAAATCCTCACCCAATACCTGTATCCAATTTTGTCGGCTATTAGGCCTCTTGTGGATCCAGATACTCCAGAGTCAGCACACACTATGACTACCAGAACGGGAGAGACTTGGAATTTGGTTTTTCTGGAGGAGTTCAATGCAGAAGGTAGAACTTTCTATGAAGGTGACGACCAATTTTTTACTTCTCCAGATCTTTGGTATGGAGCCACTCGTGATTTGGAATGGTACGATCCAGATGCAGCCACCACTGCCAATGGCTCCCTCACACTTCGAATGGATGCATTCAAGAACCATAATTTGTATTACCGCCTGGGAATGGTCCAAACGTGGAACAAATTCTGCTTTACGCAGGGGATGGTAATGTTCCTGGCACAATTACCAAATTATGGTGATGTATCCGGTTTATGGCCAGGAATGTGGACCTTGGGTAATTTAGGCCGCCCAGGGTACATGGCTCTGACAGACGGAGTATGGCCATACAGTTATGACTCTTGTGACGCTGGTATAACCGCAAATCAACTGTCTCCCGACGGTATATCCTATCTTCCGGGTCAAAAGCTTAATTCATGCACGTGTTCTGGTGCTGACCACCCGAACGCAGGGGTTGGTCGTGGAGCTCCAGAAATAGATGCCGTAGAAGCAGAGGTAGATTCCAATTTGAAGGTTGGGGTAGCGTCACAATCGCTTCAAATCGCACCGTTTGATATTTGGTACATGCCAGACTATCTGCACATTGAAATTTATAACAAATCGGTGACTACAATGAATACGTACGCAGGAGGACCATTTCAACAAGCTATCCTGGGTATTTCAATGTTGAACACAACGTGGTACGAGTACGGGCGCGGGGAACGTCAATATCAAGTTTATGGATTTGAGTACCTCAATGATGATGATTCGGGCTATATCACCTGGTACGTGGGAGAAAACCCGACCTTTACCATGTATCTGCACGCTCTTCATCCTAACGGGAACATCGACTGGCGTAAAATCTCTAAGGAACCCATGAGTATCATCATGAATTTGGGGATTTCAAATAATTGGGCTTATATCGACTGGCCGTCAATTGTGTTCCCTGTAACTCTTCGAATTGATCATTTGCGAGTATACCAGCCATCTGATGCAGTAAATGTTGGGTGTGATCCAGAGGATTACCCCACCTACGACTACATCCAGAGCCATCTTGAGGCTTACACCAACGCGAACTTAACACATTGGATTGAAGCTGGTTATTCTTTCCCCAAGAATAAGCTTACAGGGTGTTAATGTATCTTCTTTTGGGTCATTGATGTTGCTGGCATGTCATGGACCACATAAATATGTATTTAATTTTATCTTTTCTACTTCATTATTTAAGACTTGAAGTCTTATAAAACAAGCAAAATAGAAGTTAATGATTCTTTCTAAGGCCACATCGTAGCGGGTATTTACAAGCTCTTTCCCGCAATAATAGTCAACCATGACTCAGATGATGACTAAATTTCACTCCGCAGAGCGAAACCGGACCGAAACCGGCGATATGCGAAATGTGGGGGAACATACTATAAATACTTCGGAGATTTCTAGACTATAATTCTAACTCTACAAATAACGACCTTTACATTTACAATCAATTCTATTTAGAAATGGCTACTTACTCAGACAAAAGCTTTAATGCTGAAAGGTATGATGCAGCTCGACCTAGTTATCCTGATCTGTTCTATGAAGCTTTGATCTCTTATCATAAAAAAGGTAAGAGCAATTTTGATTTGGCAGTGGACATTGGATGTGGTTCTGGATTTGTCACTTTCAAATTAGGTCAATATTTCGAAAAGGTCATTGGAACGGATATCTCAGCGACCATGATCAGCAAATGTGAGGCTGCTAACAATTCACCAGAAAAGGTTCAATTTCTTATCGGAGCTGCAGAACAATCTCCGAAAGAAATTGAAGCAGAATCAGTTGCACTTTTGACCGGAGCTGAATGTTGCCATTGGGTTGATCATGATCGGTTTTTCAAAGAGAGTTTTCGAGTTTTACAACCTGGCGGTACTTTGGCTTACTGGTTTTACAAGGATCCAGTATTTGTAGGCTATGACCGGGCTAATGAAATTTACGATAGATATTGTTACGGTTCAGATGATTCAGAAGGCTGGGAAAAGTATATGGGCCCAAGCTGGGAACAACCAGGAAGAAATTATTTAAGGAGTCTTCTTCGAGAGATTGATGTTCCCTCTGATCAATTTCTGGATATTATTAGACATGAGTACCACGCTGGGGTTGACGATGAAGATAGCACTCCTTTGTTAATCAAACGTACCGTGACTCCACGTGATATATTGAATTACACCCAGTCTTGGAGTGCATACCACCTGTGGATGTCTAAATACGGGGACAATAGAAAGGATGTGGCAGAGAGATTTGTCGAGGAATTGAAACAAGAGCTCGGATGGACCGACGACACGAAAGTGGATGTTATTTGGGACACTGTATACACATTCGCCCGAAGAAAGTAGCCTGTAACGAGGTAGAGTGGGATCCTATATGCATTAATAAGGGATCATTTGTTATCAAATGTGAGATTATGCTGTGGATCTGCTGAATTAATGTCACCTGCTCAATAAGAAGCTTCTTATAATTGAAGTTGAACAGCCATTCAATATATATACATATGCATATAAAATCTATTCAAATACAACTATTATGATACATCCATCAACAGCCAACTAAGCAAAAAAACACTAGTCGTCAGAAAATTAGCACTGTACTTAAGCTATCGATATGACGTAAATGTAAGTTGCGCCAGATCAAAGTGTGGATCCTCTTGTGTGGAGATCCGCGAGGATAAACTATGGCTGAAAAATGGGATGCGGTTGCAATGAGATGAGAAATGTCTTAATTTAAGAGCACAATTGAATCAAAAGACTGTTGAACTACATCAAAAATGATCGAAAGTACCCCTTTACTCCTAAAAAAGACTTCCAGTGTGGTTAGAAGTAACTCCATTGCTTCGACTTTTTCAGATGAGAGTTCGGATTTTTTCGATCTCAACTGGCAACCGCTGCAACCTGAAGAACGACAACAAAGAGACTCCAAGTGGTTCAAATTCAAACTATTCTTCATTGATTCTCTTGACAAACATCCCTTAGAACGTCAATTTATATGGAAATTGGACTTTTTCCTACTTTCCTCTGCCATGCTTGGATATTTTATCAAATCTTTAAATCAGCAAAATATTGGAGTGGCTTATCTTAATGGCATGGATGAATATTACAAAATGGATAAAAACCAGTATAATTATTTATTGTCTGCCTGGACTGTTGGTTACGTTTTAGGTCAAATTCCTTCCAATTTGATCCTAGGTAGATTAAATGCCCGTCTTTATCTTGGTGGTTTACAAGTGATGTGGGGGGTACTTTGTCTGTTACAAATCGGTTGTAGCAACCTCAATCAGCTTTACTTTATCCGTTTTTCACTAGGCCTCAGCGAACTGGCATTTTTCCCGGGAATTCAATACATTTTGGGTTCATTCTATGCCCCACGAGAACTTGCTAAAAGGTCTACTTTATTCTCGGTGAGCTCGAGTGTGGCCAGCGTTTTAAGTCCATTAATTCAGCAAGCCATTCTCTCTAATTCTCGCTTACAATTTTTCGATGGACGTTTGCAACCTTTCCAAGTAATGTTTTTGATAAACAGTGTAATCACTCTCCCTATAGCACTTTACAGCATGGTTGTTTTACCAAACAATCCCACCAGAATAACTGAATTCTACTTCAATGATACTGACAAGTACATAGCATTGGAAAGACGGCGGCGTTTGGGCCAGGGCTTTCTTAAATCCACTTCATCTTCACAAGATTTTAAAAATCTATTTAGCACTTGGCATATATTTGTGTTCCCGCTAATGTTTTTAGCATACAATAATTCCACAGGATGTCATGGTCAGCCTACATTTCAAACATGGATGAAATATGATCTCAATCTACCTTCATCAGCTTACAATGTTTATCCATCTCTTCTTTCTCTCGCAGGAATTATTTTGGCTATTCCGGTTGCCTTTTTAGGCGATTCTTTAGGTGGTCAGCTAAACTATATTTTTGTCAGTGGTGTTTTTGCATTAACCGGGATCGGATGTATCCTCCTTGCTGTCTGGGAAATACCCCTCACATTACATTGGGCTTGTTACGTCATAATATCTCTTCCTTCACATTGGGGCCAGCCTCAAATATTTTCTTGGATAAATCGATTACTTTATCAAGATGATGGTAAAAGAAATTTAGTGGTGGTTATTACGAATACCATGGCATATGTCACTAATGCCTGGGTACCTATTTTAGTATGGAATACCCAGGATAAGCCTAGATATTTTGTTGGCTTTGTTTACACTTCTATTCTTTGCTTAGCAGGGCTTATCTTGACAATCATCGGCCGAACTTTGGAAATTGGCGAAAAATACCGATCAAGGATTCGGTAGCATAACCACAGCCCGGATATCGTATTATGCAAAGATCTTACGAAGGGTTTATGTAGGTTACAATAGAGCAACCCAATCAGATTGTCGGACAAAGGCTTCAGAGAATAAACTTTCAAACGCCGGAAAATACACTGAGCCTCTTGACATAGCCCGACAAAATGCCGGTGATCTAGAATTCCACCTTGCAGGGCGCAGCTTTTCAAAAACCGGGCGCAGGAAAAGGGAAATTTTAAGCGCACTTCCGCCTGAGGAGGGAGAATTTAAATTGCTCGATTGCCGATGAGGTAAATGGTCCAATTGAACTTTTGAAGATAGTTTACCATTAAATATATGAAAGAGAAAGACAGCTGAACGAGATGTAAAGACGGATTGTGGGGTAGATGTTAAGATTAAGAAACAAAGCCTCGAAATCCCTGAATTGTAAGCCCGTCTATTGATATTAAGCTCAAGATTAGCTCTCATATTTTTTTTTGATTAAATGCATGAGCTTGCATAAAATACCGCAAAGTCTTCCAATCGTAACCAGCACTACAGCTATCGGGACATACCGATTCCCCAATAGGCAATTTGTCCTGATAAACCGGTAATGTTCGAACTATTTGCCGGGCCTAGAAAGTGTTTTTACAAATGCATAAGAAAAGATTTTCTCCATGCGTAAAGATGGAGAGGCTGTGTCATTAGTTTCAAAGCCCAGGGGAACTGAGGACTTTAGCAAGTATCCGGTCTCTGAGCCCATAATTGGCGGCTTAGGTCCTGGCATCTGGGGAAATAGAGGCTGGTGATTTTCGATATTTGGTAAACGCAAATAAAGATGGATACGAGCACTTCAGCGGTCCATCAATTTTTTTTTCGAACTTTGTTCTGGATTCGTTCTTGATAAGTTAAGGAGGTGTGGCCTGTGTATACACCGGCATTTCGGATGACTTACTGGAACAAAATATACTTTGACACACCTGTAATTTCAGGAGGCGGTAATAAAGTTTAAATAAAATCGCTGGAAAAAGTGCCCCACTTTTCTGCGGGCCGCTTTCGGAAAATAAAGAACTAGAGATAGATTAATAAATCTCGAGACAGAAGCAAACATTGTAGCCTTTATTCATAATTTTCTACTTCTGCCATTTCCTTTTGTCTCTATAACCCAAAGCGGACAATACCTTGATGCCTACAAACAAACCGCAATCGATCAACGCGCGTCTCGCTCTTAGCCGCACCGTTGACACCCGGTATGAACCATAATAACGAGGACTGCATGGGATCCACCGCCGACATCTTGCTCATCAATTATTTTTTAGCTCAAAGCGCATATGCACCCGTGTTGTTAGGACGTCAAAATATTGCGCAAAGTGGCTATGTTAATTATTTGATTTTAAAAAACGTCAAGGGATTTAAATCCACCACTGTCTGCTGATTTCTTGATCAGACAGCTCAAGGTGGCATAATATATATCAACCAAGTGATAATACTTTTCCCCCTACTTCAAACAATACATTTCAAATCACGAAAATCATTTTTTTAACCAGGTCAAATTTACTTTGAACCATCAACCAATTTCCGTTATAAATGATGGCCTACTACTACCCGCCAAACATTGGCTATGTTTCACAACCGGTGAGCAGACTGCCTATGGGATACTATAACCAAGAACAACGTCAGATTCCAGTTATTGTACCATCATCTAACGACTTTTATTACGGTTCCGTCCCACAAAAACCTGTTTCATCGGCCCCTCAACAAACCTCGGCCATCAATGGATATCCTACTATGGGTCCATACGAGTCTGTTCATGTTCAGAATCAGCAAATTGCATACAGTCAACCTCAGACTAATGGAGGTTATCCTCAGACATCAATAAACCAGAATGTGGAGTCACCTAACACAGGAAAGAGCATAGACTTTCTGCTGTTGGTTTCATACACAATTCTGCCTCTGCTTAAGCGTAAGAGAAGAAATTCTGGGAAACAAGTCAGTACTTCTGTCCATGAATCTGCTGCTCAAAGTTTCCCATGTAGTCAATGTGACAAAGTTTTCCAGAAACCATACAATTTGAAGCTGCATATGAAAACTCACAGCACTGATAAACCTTTCAACTGTTCATTCTGTGATCGCAAATTTGCTCGTCTGCACGATAAAAAAAGACACGAGTCGCTTCATGGCGGAGTTAAAAACTTCAAATGTGAAGGATTCTTGAAAAATGGGGTATCTAAATGGGGTTGTGGTAAGAAATTTGCCAGAAGTGATGCACTCCTGCGTCATTTTAGAACTGAAACCGGATGGCTTTGCATAAAACCACTTATGGATGAAGCAAAAGAAACGGACTCCCATAACCCATTTTTGCAAAATCACTTAAATATCCCACATTCTTTACCACATCTGGCCCCAGAAAGCATCATGGACAATTCTATCCAAAGTAATAGTCAGTCAAGTTCTCCACATTTAAATGTGTCAGCCCTGATGCCAAACTTTCAGCAAACTAGACAACCGCTGTTCCCACCACCGGTATATGAGCATGAATTGGCAGAAAATACCAAATTGATCAGAAAGTTGATCCAAAAGTATTAGAATCATGAATGGAATTATCATCATCTGGTCATAAGAAAAGGAGCAAAATAGGCGGAAATAATAGGCAAGCAACTTAGTTGCCGAGGATTAAGAACATGTGCAGAAATGGAGTCACACAGATGTCCATTGCAAGTTACGAATAGCATTTAACGAAATACAATCATATATGAATTTATTTGTAGAGGCCTTTTATAGTTATGCGATGATTAAACTGTTTTCATCGCTTTACATCTCAAGGAAAAAGGTTAAGATCTTCGAAGTCACTACCTCGTAATTATCCCAATCAAGGGCAGCACGTTCCCGGAATTCACTAAGCCCCCCACACATTTACAGTTTTGGCACATTTGCTTTTGCTGTCAAAAAGTTAATTTTTTTGATTGAAAATAAAACAAAAATAAAAATAAAAATGACGCAATTGCTGCTTCTGGGACCAGAAATATGTATATTTAAGTGGCTTAGATTGATAGGTTATAATCAATTATATCAAAGGTTTATGATGGCGGGCTTCGAAACACCTTATCAAAAAACTGTCGAGAATATTGTAGGAAAGTGCTGGAGCCAATAATATCTAGTGTTAAATTGACTATAGAAGGATAGAAATTATTTTTTCACGAATAGGTCCCATGCATATAAGTTCTGAGAAAAGATAATTGCAGAGAAAGCCTGTTAAAACTGGAATTGATCCAGTTGAAATTGACCTGATGATAATGTAAGTGACATCATCTTTCGTTTAATTCCGATTTAGGCTCCGAATTTACTTGGTCTCAAACTACAATCCTATAAATTCATGGAAAACAGAAGGTGAAACGTATAGATAAAAACCCAAAGTACGAAAGAAGGATGAAAGATCCAGATGAAATTCGAGGTCATTCGACCTAGATAACCGGCCCCATCGGAATCTTGAAACCTTTCAAATTAAGTATCGAAACAATTCAAACGATCTCTTCAATGATTTAATTTAACATTCTACCGATAAAACAGTTGAGTTTTTTCGATAGATATGCAATTCTATATCATTGACGAATATCCGTGAATTTTCAAGAAAGGTAGCACAATTACATGAATCCAAAACAGTCCAATCTTATAGTGTATAAGACCATTTAAGGTCTGAACGATCGATCTGCACGTCGCTAATCCCTATCTAAAAAATAAAGACTATTAGTCCTATTTTATGCAATTTCATTTAAGAGATAAAAGATCAGGTAATGCTAAATAATGCTAGAAAGATAGTACTGTTTATAATTGTAGAATTATTTATAGAACTTGATCAATGATATCGATTTGAAAGGTTTGGAACTTGAAATAAAGATTTATATAATTTTGTATTAAACGTAAATTTTTCATTAAGTCCAAAAATTACATTTACATTTTATCAAGCAGTCAAATAGAAGAAGTATCTCGAGTGTACAGGGTAGTAAATGAACCAATCAATAGAAACTAAAGTAAATTAACAAATTTAATCAATACTGTGTCCTAATTGTATTTTATAAGTCGAATGAGGTAACTCATTTCTTGAATAAAAACTATCATCACAGTATTGATGCATCAAATTTTATGAGACGTTTAATAGGACCGGCCGCGATAGAGCGCCATTCCATGCAGTGTACATCATTGCAGTAACGAAATAAAATTGATTCACTTCAAGAGAACTTATGTTATAAGCCAATGTTTTGAAAAATATCATGCTGTAAGACCAAATTCAACAAAACCCAATTCAATTCAAGCTTGCTTATAATTTAAATAAACAATTAACGATTGGGGTTGTCTTGAAATATTATGCTAAGCTACCATCCCGCATTAGTCTTTCAATTACCGCGCAAAAGCTCCTGGTGCTTTTTCCAAAGGGTACCATTCATGAGTCCCAATTCCCTCCTCTGTGCGTGATATTTACGATCTTGGTAGCACGATTAAAACAACGTTACTTATTCGCTATTCCCTTCAATTTCTCGACCAAACGCTCACTATATTTATAGAATATTCACACCTTTTTATGTGATTATTCACACCTTCTTACGAAATATGTCACTAAGTTACCACTAAAAAACCTCTCTGTATATGTACTGATAAATTTCCACTGATCCCTATCACTCTCTTCAACAGCTCTCTATGAATATCGTATACTCATCGTCAGAACGACACCGCAACACCCTCAAATCACATACCCTTTATAGGATCTATTTTTCTTACTACATCTTGTTCCTTGGCATTCTCATTCTTATTCTTATTTTCTTTTCCTTCTTATTCTCTTTCATCTCATTTGCTTACTCATTTTCTTCTCGCATAACTTTTCCCTTAAACTTCTTCCTTCCCCATACTTTTCCCCCACAAGCCCCGCCCAACATCCTGCACCTGGCTACCCCACAGGCGTTTAGTGCAGTAAAAATTGTAATACTTAAAGGCACGGCAGGACCCATTATCTAATCTTTGTATCATTCAATATATCCATCTTTCACTCCAATTAATTCAATGGTCGCCACATACGGATACGAGGAAAGTCTTCCGAGGCTCCCGGTCCCTAAATTATCCACCACTGTTCAACAATTCCTTTCCGCAATCAAGCCCCTCATAACTCATGAAGAATATTCGGAACTTCTCGGCGAAGCCTCCGACTTTGTAGCTAATGGTATTGTCAATTCGGTACAAAATCATCTTATGGCAGCTCTGCAACATCGTGATCATTCATGCTACCTCAATTCAATCAATGATGAGGTAAATCCCGGTATTTACGGTGAACTCAACAACGATATTCTCCCTCGAAATCCTTACTTGGTACTCGAAGAAGATCCATATGCTCAGACCATTAATCCTCCTAACCAGGCACAAAGACTGGCTTCACTTGTTAACCTGACCCTCAAATTCATTCTTGCTATGCGTTCTCGTACTTTGCCGCCCGATGTAACTCCAAAAAATAAGAACCCACTTACAATGTACTGCTACAGAAATATCTTTGCTACCACCAGAGTTCCCGCAGCAAACCATATCTCCATGCGCAAGTATGAAAAGCAGTCTCATATTCTTATCATCTGCAACAATCAATACTACGCTTTAGATGTACTCACAGAAGATAACCGCATCTGGTTCAATGATCATGATCTTCTGTTAGCACTTCAAGATATAGTAGATCAACTGCAAGGTGAAGATATATTTAAGCGTGTCAATAATTCAATTGGATCACTCACAACACAAACTTTCAAAATCTGGAAATTAGCTCGTCAAGAACTCGAAAGCTCTAACCCAGAACTTCTCCACACAATCGATCTGGCCCTCTTCGTACTCGTACTCGACCAAAATAGTCCTCAAACCGACCAGGAAAAGACATCCGTCATTTCTCATGGTACCCTGGATACACTTCCTGGAACTTCTATTCAAACAGGCTCGTGTACTTGCCGCTGGCATGACAAGCTCCAGCTCATTGTAACCAAAAACTCAGTTGCCGGTGTAGTGTGGGAGTCCGCCTTAATGGATTCTACCGCTATTCTTCGTTACATTTCCGATATCTACACAGATCTGATCCTCAAGCTTGCAAAGGACATCCATGGTCTGGAATACACTCTTTTCGATAAAACTGACATTTCGTTTGTATCCCTTTCTGAGCCGCTCAAACGACCTACTTACAGACGACTCACTGTTAACCATTCCCCAAATTTGATTCAATTAATCCATCTTCTGGAAACCCGTTTGGCTGATCTTATAAATCAACACGAGTACAAGACCGCAGTAATTCGCTTGGACTCACATGTAGTGCAAAAGTTGAATCTTCCATTGGACTCAGTTTTCCAGATGTGTTTCCAGATCGCAAATTATACGCTTTACGGGAAAATGATCAACACCTTGGAGCCTATTACCACGAGAAAGTTCCGTGATGCTCGTACAGAGCTTGTTCCTATACAAAGTGAGCTGGTCGCCCGCCTTTGTAAAACCTTTTTATCCAGTAACAATAATGCTGTAAAATGGGACCTTTTCAAACGGTGCTGTGAGATCCATCTGAAACAGTATCTTGATGCAATGCGAGGAGGTGGCTTCGAAAGACACTTCCTTGCAATAATGCACGTTTTCCGATCCCCTGAGGCAATCGAGTACCTTAACGATTTAAACAAGGATATAGCTGGTTTGAAGCCAATTCCCAAGATCCATGAAGGAGAGGGCGGAGACATACCGGATTTCCTCGCCAACCCATTGATTGATAGAGTACTGCAACCAGAACTCTTAATTTCAAATTGTGGCAATGCAGCATTGCATCTCTTCGGAATTACTCCCGCGATAGATCAAGGATTCGGTGTGGGGTACATCATTCACCCTGACAAGACCATTGTAACGATTCTGCTGAAGCATCGCCAAACTCAACGGTTTTTGGATACGTTTGTACTGGTAGTAAATCAACTCAAAAAGATAATGCGGACGGAGCAAAACATTCTCATTCAGTCAGCCGATTCCGAAGCAAGACGTGAGGAGTTGCGGAATCAATTGGATTCGTCGGAGATGGAGAAATCACCAAGCGTGGGCAAGGCTATACCTCTCACACTTTTCACCGAGCCGGATGCCACTCCATACAAGGAAGATTTACGTAGTTCTTCCGACGAGGAAGTTGGATCTCCAGTCAATGGCAAGAAGGCTAAGTTCGACGCCTTTGGTGGCTACGGGTACTTTGATTTCGGCGAGTTAGATAGTAGAGATGACTTCTTGCAACACAATGCATCGCACTTCAACCTGGAAATCCTGATATCTTTGGGCCATCTGGGACTGAACTCCATGCTTCATTCAAGGCATCACTCGCAGACCAATTTGCTGAAATTGACAGAGAAGGTTGGAGAAGAATTGAAGACAAAAATGCTGTTATCGGAACTGATACGTGATCGATTAGAAATGCAAAATAGTAGCACTCCCGAGTTGCGACCAGAGCCAGTACAAAGACGCTCTAGAGCGGATATCGGAAGGGCAATCGATATGAGCAAGTTCAAGTAGAACTGCAACTGATATTACTTTGGACACCTATTTAACGACGAAAAGATACTATTAAATAACAAAGGAGGTTGTAGTGGCCATATTTTCTTGAATCAAGGTACCAATTTTTTAAGCTCGATGGAAAGTTTGCTACTCAATTGAAAGATTACAAGTCATAGTAGTAAGAAGCAACGCAACAGTAATTAAAGCTGTCAAGAGCAATAGAATATGATGTAACACTTAGAGATCATCCTTCCAAAATTTTAAACCTAATTAATTGCTCTTAGGGCTCTAATGAGCAAATTAATAATCAAATCATGCTCATAGACGACCTCTTTTCATAACCACTACAGCGGTGGCGGCTCATCAACCGAATTAGGTAATAAGGGGATATCGGCACCGCCACCGCGAATACTTACTATATAAAAAGCGCCACAATTCCCCACAAGCACTGCAAATTTCACTTTTTTGATTCGAAAAACTTGGAAATTTCATAAACAAATCGCCACTGGACTAGCTTTATATCATTTAACGCATAAATCACATAAAATCACCATGTCGCATCAATCAGCAGTACAGGAGAATCTCAAGGCCTTCTCTGATGCGGATAATTATGACAATAAGGAGCCAATGCAAACCTTCAGCTACCTTTTCGCAAAAACCCTTTTGCAGAAGAAGATCGTTTTTGGAGAGACATTAGGAGACGTAACAAAACCCAACAGTGGCGTTACATCTGACGTCGTTGAAGGAAACAATTTGGATGGTAAGAAGGTTATGGAGTTTGCATGTGGAACAGGTTTAGTTTCTCGCAAGTTGATCCCACACATGAGTGAAGGAACTCTGCTTGATGGGGTTGATATTAATGAGGTATTCCTTAAACGCTATGACGAGGTCACACAGCCACTTGCAAAGAAACATGGTGTTAAGGTTAACAGCTATAAAGTGGACGTCTTAGATCCTCTGCAAGCGAATACCGTGGCTCTGTTCCAAGGTCAATACGATGTCATCTTTTGTACCATTTCATACCATCATTTACACAATTACGAGCAAGTTACTGCAAAACTTGCCACCTTTTTGAAGCCCTCGGGAATTCTCTACATTATCGATTTTTATAACCCCGATGTAGAAGTCGAAGTTCCTCGGGAAAGCAACGCTTACGCAGTTCAACATATGGGTGGATTGAAGAAGTCGTCCTTAGCTGCCACATTTGCAGCTGCTGGTTTAGAGAATATTGACGTCCAACATTTGTTTACAGTCAATTCATGGTTTTTAGCTGACTTTATCAATACGCATTCAGCGAAATCACAAATTGAGGCTTTGGAGAAGGGCGAGTTAAAATTCAAAGAAAGCCCAGAGGGCAAAGTCTATGCAATTCCAGTTGAGTTTGTTATAGCAATAGGTCAAGCTAAAAAGTAAGACGGATGAGTTAACTTTCAATTTGATTGGTTTTATTTTGATGTGATTTTGAAAAGAATAAAATGTGAATTCTTTGAATTTTTTTGAAATCTTGAAGTGATTTTCATTTATGGAATCAAATTTTAGAATCCCAAGGATATTGATAATAACTGCAAAAACTGTTACAATAGTCTGTATCGTTTAAATCGGTTATATAATGGAACATTTTTAAGACACTTGAAATATAAGCAAGTGCAAAAAATAGAGCACATAATACAATAAAAGCTCCAATGAGGAACACCAGTAGAAACTGTAATCATGCAAAGAAAACAAAAAGAAAAAGTCCTCCTTCAGCGAGATAAGCAGCTCAATAGATTAACATCTCAGGAGATTATTATATCGATACATCTTAAAGTTAGCCCCCAACCAGTACCTTCATCATCATTTGTCACTTTCCTGCACCGAAAAGGTTCTCCACATTTCGTGATAGTTTCACATTAATAATAAATTTTAATTTAAGCACATCATATTCGAAATGCTCCCACCCAGCGCCATCGCCCGCCTCTCAAAGGCTGTGCTTCGTATCCTGGGTCCGGATGCAACTAAATTCCTTAATGGACTTATAACTGTCCGTATGCTTCCGTCCATAGAAAAGAAAAAACAACTCACCATTACCGATTCCGATGCAGATTTCGATCTTCTGGATCACATTGATGCCCTGAAAAACTATGGGATTATTCATGAAGATATTTATGATCCTGAAAGATCTTTATATGTACGCAGAGATGGGTTAAGTCTGATGTTTTTATCCCTGAAAGGTCGGGTTCTTTGGGATTGTTTTGTGTATCCTGAACCTTTTGCACAACCTGAAAGCGCCGTCGATAACGGACCAAGTTACCTCGTAGAAGTGGAAAGAAAATATGTTGATTCATTACAGAGCGTATTGAAACTTCATAAGCTCGGAGCAAAAGTAAAAATCAAGCTTACAGATCTTCAGTCGCTTTATTTTTATAATGATAGTGCCGATTTTGATGATTGGCTTGAAGAATTGCAAAGCCAATATTTTACCACTTTTACTCCTAATGAGGCCAGAAAATCCATTAACGAACTTTTGAAAAGCGAAGAATTTCTCAACTCTTCCAACCCACCAATTGCATTTGGTATAGATAATAGAATTCCGAATTTTGGTTTAAAACTCGTGGGCAGTTTCTCGGGTGCTTCTCTTTCCGACGTGACACCACAAATTTTCTCTCAAAAATTCTTGGAATCATTTGGAACTCCAAATCCAGCTATAGAGCGTCAAATCGTTCAAAGAAGATATTTGAATGGACTTTTTGAGCCCCTGGATTCGACTTCAAGTCATCCTATTTTGCCCTTCGAAGCCAATCTAGATTTTACAAATGGGTTATCACTTGAAAAGGGTTGTTACGTTGGACAAGAACTTACTACCCGGACTTTCAACGGTGGAGTTATCAGAAAAAGAATCTTCCCCGTGGAATTTTTCGATATTACTCGATTAGATGCAACTGAAAGTGCCGATGGAATCCATCTTGCGGCTCTCGAAGATGGAAGTGAGATTAGCAAAATCATGGAAAAAGTTCGTGAACGTGGTTCTTTAGACGAAATTGTCGTCAAGAAACTTAAAGAAGAAACCCCTGAAACAAAAAAGGCCGAATCGGCTGCATCACCATTCAGTTCTTCTCCATTTGGATCATCACCTTTTGGATCATCACCAGGACGAAGAAAAAAAGTAAAATCTCTTGGGAAAATTCTTTCCGTGCAAGATAACCTTGGGTTTATGCTTGCCACCTGCTCGGATATTGAACAAGAGAGTATTTACAAGATAGAGGTGGAACTGAAAAAGGGCAAACAGGAGATAGGAGTAAAGGTGTGTGCTCCGGACTGGTGGCCAGAATTTTAGGATGGGACTTTATGTAAATAGGCACAAACTTGCATTAATATTTAATAGACATGATATGAACTAACGGATGTATAAGATGTTGATGGTTCAATTTACTTTTTTTGTAGCTAAACGATATCGTATCCATTGACATTATAGAATCTTTAAAAGGATTTTTTCTATTTAAAGCTCTGGAGATGGACTTTTAATGTAAGAAGAGAGTAAAAGGTACATAATAGTAGCTGGGATCGAATACTTAATGTGATATTACTATCATGATGCATCATCATCATCATCATCCAAAACTTTACCTAAAATAATTTGTGTTTATTAATTGAGACAAAGACCTTTTAATATACCCATTACATTACAACTATGTAGTGGCTTTATCATGATTAGTCCTGTGCAACCGTTAACAACGTTTCGATTAGCAGAGGTTTTGAGTTGCCGCGAGATGGTTAAGATACCGAAGATCATGCAATTACTGATTTTTACTAATGCGGCCTTTGATTAGTCCCCGGTTTGATACAGGAAATTTTGATTAGGAAATAATTGGACCACTTTGAAAAAGGTATATTTCAAATAAAAATGGGTTCATTGCTTCATACAGTAGTTCAAAAGAAAATGAGCTGGATAATGTGTTTAGCCTAACTGGGAAGTCATATTGGATAGACCAGGATTAGAAGGGTGTTTATAACGATTTTGTTTCAGGAATTCCGGTCTTATAAGTTTAATTAACCGAAATCGCATTGACATTCCGGGGATTTTTTAAATTTCATAAAACTACCACATACTCACACTCCGGTTTTTAAAACACAACCGGTATTCACATCAAACAATTCTTTGATCCCCCACTTGTATCACTCTCCACCATCCAATTGGGTCGCCCAAATGCTCAAAATAATTAAAATCCGGGCGTGTGGCGTAGTTGGTAGCGCGTCTCCCTTGCAAGGAGAAGGTCATTGGTTCGATTCCGATCTCGTCCATTTTTTTTCAATTCAAGTATACCATCTTTGATTTGAATTATCTTAATATCTATATTTTTATATGAATGATATGGTTTTTTTGTGTTGCTTTGTATCATGTTAGACCAATCGAATACCTTCTATGTTTAAAAATCGATACCATCGTCAATTGACTGACAATACATGAAGTAATGATAAAGCATAGGCTTTTCAAATATATTATATTTGAAGTGTATTTAACATTAAACTATTAAATGTATATTCATAAGCTCAGTTCCTGAAGGACTCGTTCGAATTACAATGCTGCTCAAATTATGACCAAGTAGAAATTCATTAGAATACGCTATGCTATATCTTTAATAAATCAACTCTTTCAACAAACTACTTCTCTATTTTACTTACATCACATCTTCCTCTACTATTACTCTTCGTTATATCTATATCACGTCTCTATCATCTCTGATCTCTAATTTCATACTGAATCGTCATAACTTACCTACCTTTAGCCTCTTCAAGTTCTTGTAAAAGACTCTTGATATACTTTGATGCCAACTCTACCGTGGTTGCCTTGGATGGAATGGCAACCTCATCATGATAATATTTGGGAATCAACGAGGCAAGATCATGAATAGCAACATTCATTCTATTTCTTCGGCCTTGTTCCGCCACCTTATGTGAGGCCTTCTTAGTAGGATGCAGCTTCGATGACATCAGTAAAGATTTCCGCTTATCATTGTCATTAGACCCTGGTGTTCCGTTTCCACTATCATCATCCTTATCATCCATGACCGTCGATTCAAGTGCAGAAAGTGCCGGCAGCGTTTCACTACTCAGCAGTGATTTTGGCAAAAGCTTAGAGTTATACAGATGTCTTTTGTAATGACCATGTTGAGGTCCTGAAGAGGTCGATGAAGACCCATTGGCAATATTTCCAGATCCAGAGGATGTCCCTGTAGATGGTACAGTTTGCTGTTCAGCAAGTCGGCCCATTGTGAATCCCATCATTGTAGGCTGTTCATGCTTTATCTCTACTTTTTTACCTTGTGGAGGAAGCATTGGAGTGTTTGATCCTGAACTGGTTTTAGAATCTACACTAGCTTCAGGAAGTTTTTCAAATACTGCCATGTTCGAAATTTTGGTACCTTTATAAGAGGCTGGACTTTGCTTGGGATTTCCTTGAAGAACTGGAGTTCCATGGGGTGTTTTACGCTTCACTGGACCTGTTTTAGCATCCTCACTTGGTCCGTATAACAGACTCAGCGTTCTACGTTTTTCCTGTTGTGCTGTGAGTGCTGGCAGAGTTAATGGTTCGAAAGAAGCGGCCACAGGCGCTAAAAATGAACCAGCTCCCCCATTGAGATTTACCTGGGACTCCAATGGCGTCACAGCAGGCAGTACAAGCGGTGTAAAAATCGCATCCGGCCTTACATGCTGGTTCTGTGGATGTGACGTCACAAGACCAGGATCTTGTGGTGTTCTCAGGGAAAGATGGGTCTTGTAGAAGTAATGCAGTTCGTTATACAGCTTCTCGTTTTGTGATGGAAGAATGGGCAGCGCCATAGGTGGTTTTTCTCCATTCTGAATTGACTTATTGGCAATCATACTCGGTGTTTGGGGTGGATATCCCGAAGCTGATGGTGGGAAAGCCGTAGAAGATGATTCGGAATAATGTCGTACATTCCGAGGACGGTTACTTTTCATGTCTTGCTGATTCCTAGTAGATGGGGGCATCTGATGGCGTGAACTGGATATGGTAGCTGTTTGTTGAGACGAACCATCAGGCAGTTGTAATACTCCGTAATTGTTTTGTCCATTATTAGGGACCAGCATACCGTCTGGAAGCACGAAAAGATGGTCAAAATCTCCTCCAGTTGAAGCACTAGGTGGACGTTCGGGATTTCCAGGGTGATGATGATGTTGTTGATGTTGTTGCTGATGATGATGATGATGATGCTTAGAATTAGACTCCACAGGAGTTGAAACTTGTGAAGAGCCGTACAATCTTTCGTCCAATTGTTCAATGAAATATTGCTCATGTTCAGATATATGAGCCGGTGTATTTTGTTGAGATGGGCCTTGAGACAGAACCAGTGGAGGTTGAACGACCAGAGGATGATTTGGTGTTCTTTCGTCGGTCATTTCTCCAAGTTCGCTAAAGAAAAGCCCATGATCTTGTTGGGCAAAATTGCCAGACCAATCGGAATTCATTTTGATGGAAGTGTTGTAGATTATTTCAAAATTAGTTAACTTTATTGGCTTATGATCAGCTTTAGTAAATCTAAAATAAAGCAAAGATAAGAAGCTTTTGAAGATTAGAAGCTTTGAAGGCTATTATTTTGTTCAGGTATTGATTCTTAATAGAATTGGATGATCACCAACTCGTTGAATCTCTTGATATATTGGATTAATTCAATAAATCTGGCGGATCTGGGATCAAATGAATCTATTCAATAGATCTGATGATATTAATACACAACTTAAATCCTTTTGGGCCAAAACGAAAATGGGATGGATTGGCACTTAATTCAAGGGATCAAATAGCTGGAAAGAATCCTTAATTCTTGATCTTTAATCCTTTTAAATTATATTCGAGGTCTTTAACCGTGTTTGACAGTATTTGACAGTGTTTTACCGTGTTTTACCGTGTTTGAACGTGTTTTACCCTTTCAATACAAAAGTTGTCGAGCCTATTCCACGAATGAACGGCTGAAATTGGGGTAGAAAAAGGTGAAAATAGACGAATATATGGGCAATTTTGGAGTCAACTAGAATGTAAAATTATACCCACGAATGTGTTTAGCTTCTAAGATTTGAATAAATGTCAAAAATTCAACCAGAAACGGACTTTTTCAATGATGTATCTAAGTTAATTACTTTGAAGCAGCACGCGACAAGATGAATACAATGACAAATAACACTCGAAAACGGATACAAATCACAATAAAATCTTCGGGATTTTCACTCCAAAACACAATATGATATACTCAATAATCGTAGTGAACTTTTTCAAAGCCAAAATACCCTGAATTAACTGTTAAAATAGCTCAAGAAGTTCAAACGTTTCAGAACTTGACTCAATTTTCAACGCTTTCAACGCTATCAGGATTCCAAAGGCGCTTCAGTTGGTATGTTTTGACCGCGGAAAAGCAATTGGTCGTGAAGTAAGAGCAGTAGTGACTATTAGAACGCTCAATATTGACCAAAAGATCTCGTTCTCCAGCTATAATCCTGCAATTCGTCGATGAATGCTCTTTAAAAGCTCAATGAATTTCAATAAAGAATCCAAATTCGATCCAAATGCAAACGGGCTGCATTATTAGCTTGCAGGACGCACAAAAAAAATTTTCGGATCTAAGAAAGGACAAGGTCGTCCTGACCTTGTAAAAATGGTTGGGACTTGAGAATGCCGCTCAATTCAATTCCGTAAAATTACCGGATAAGTCACTTTATATTATGTGAAGTTTTTAGATCAGCAACACTTATTCTCCTTGATTATATCTTAATAAAATAGTCTACAACTCATCGTTTTTTGACCCTGCGCGGCTAGCCGCAGCACCAAAAAAATCATCATTATTTACTACCATTAATGTAAGCCAATATTCCAATTACTTCTGAAAGACATACGAATTAGCGGCTATTTGTCCAGTCACGCAAACTGTTGTAAGCTTTCCATTGGTGTACAACCAAAGTCGTGTGGCCAATAACATGTTCGTTTTTAAACTAGTAATATTAGTTAGTACCCACGTGGGCTATCGGGGATGCACGACGATTAAGTCACGTGACCCCCTTACATGTGTACGATCAAAAGCTTTTTTTAGACATTGACCACGGCATCTAAAATTTTTTTGACATTCGTGTATGTGCAGGATATGACTCAGACACAGTGCACGTGTAAACTCACGTGTAAACTCACGTGTAATATATTACTAATCATTTTCTTAGGTCCTCCCAACTACGACCAAAGTGGGGGAGTCAGATTCGCAAATTATTTTGGTCGGAATCGGGAGTTAAGGTAATGTATCATCGGTAATTTCCGCATTCGTCGCTCCGTCAAGTTCGATAACCCAACATGATTTCAGAATTTTGAGCATCATGTAACCAATTCTGCATCGTAAAACTTAAGCGTAATCGTAACTGTCTATTTCGTTTTCGAGAAACAATTACAGATTTTGCAAGGGCAAAATTGCTGCTCAAATTAATTGTGAATTTGACTTATTCGTATGAATTTGACTTATTCGTATGGATTTTATTCTTGACAGCTCTCTCAATGCATGACTTTGTATGATTTGTTTGAAAGAATTATTTTATCATCTCTAACTTCTCTTGCCCCATCTTTTTCCCAACAGGCGACTCCGTAAACTTTAAGCTATTGCCAATCTTTCCGGTCTAAATTTTTTGAAAAGCGCCATTAAAATTATTATCTAATATTTTCCGCAGAGACATGTCTATTGTATGTATGTAATCTGTAGATCTTTATCTTGGTACCGGTTGTGAACCACATGACTCTTTTCTTGGACCCAAACCAATGAAAGCCATATCTTCACTATAAGACTCTTTATCCCCATATTACTTATCAATGCCAAGGCAGCCAAGGCAATAAAGGTTCAAGCTCATATACTACTCTTCCCCCACCACTCTCCCCACCTCTTTTCCCGGAGTTGCTCGCGCTTCACCGCCAATTACTCCCCGCTTCCAAAGATTCCCCCACGAAATTTATGCACGGCAATATTTCTTCGATGTGGGGAGTGCATAAACTGTCTAGGGTACTGGACAACTCCGTAGTAGTTTGAAGTTGTATGTTGTAGTCATTAAAGTGGGGATGCTCAACCAGAGCTCACTACCAGCGGGGAAATATGCCCAGACCTCCTTCAGAATCAATGTGGCTCTTTAAATTCTCCGGGCATCACCGTTACCTTCGGAACCAATTGTTGCTTAATTATACCTTTTGGTACGCTTGGCAAATAATTTCTCCTTCCTCCGCAGAAAGTCCAGCCGTAATTTGTAAGTCGATATACTCCTTCCAAAAATGGATTTTAGTCTATAGACAAGTGATTAACCCAATTTCGACTAAACCAATTTCCATTTGCCTACCGATCCACGTTACTCAATAGAATTTCTGACTGAATACTCTTCTCAAACCGTCCACGTCGTCTGCTGACTAAAAGCTAATGTGGTATAAAAAATCTAATCGTCGCGTCTGACATGCATCTTAAAGTACCCCAGATATTTTTTTACGCCGCATAAATGCAAAGAAAATCTCGGCTGATGTGGTTGATATAAAAGGACATCAAAATCCCCACCATTCATTTAGACCAGTCGATTAAGTTTAGCAGGCACTAACTTTTCGAATAACAATTGGAAAATCTATTTGATCCGTGTTTGTATCAACAGTCTTGTCTCAGTTGAAAAGAATCTTGAAATCTACAAATCTAAATTTTAGAAAGAAATTAGCCATGCCGGAACACCATCTTCTGGATCCCAATAACATGTACAATGAGAAACCAGATCTATCACCTGGCTCTATCAAACGTTACTTTGGTTCACGTTTCTCAACTTTAATTGATATCCCAATTCTCCATTCTGAAAAATCAGTGTGGCAAACCTTGAACCCAATTCCGGACTTACGCGAGCTTAACGCCAAGAACTGGAATGATTACGCTTTGGGATTTTTCGCCTGGACTGTTGATGCCATGGATTTCTTCTGTGTTTCAGCAACCGCTTCAGCTATTGCAGTAACCCTCGGAGTCAGTATCACAGAAGTTACCTGGGGTGTGACCCTTGTTCTTATGCTTCGTCCTGTCGGAGCCATTATTTTTGGAGTCTTGTCAGATACTTACGGTCGTAAGTGGCCATTCATTGCTAATTGTTTCCTTTTTGTAGTTTTGGAAATAGGAACCGGTTTTGCTCAGACTTATAAACAATTCTTGGCAGTTCGAGCACTCTTTGGAATAGCTATGGGAGGAATGTACGGTAATGCCGCTGTTACTGCTCTTGAAAATCAACCAACCAATGCAAAGTCGGTGTTGTCTGGTTTTTTCCTTCCAGGATACAATTTGGGTTACCTTTTGGCGATTGTATTTTACAGAGCTTTCGAAGGAACTTATAAAGAAGGTGAGGGATGGAGATCTTTATTCTGGTTCTCAGCCGGTCTCCCAGTTATTCTTATTGTGTGGCGGATTTTCTCTCCGGAGTCCGAAAACTATCTCCGTATGAAGGCAGTCAAAAAGAATCAAAAGCGTATGGGCTCGGATCTTGAAAATCAAAGCTTCTGGAGAAAGTATGTCGACCCACTGGTACTTCAAACCGCAAAGACTGAATGGTTGATGTTCATCTATTTGGTGCTTTTGATGGCCGGTATGAATTTTATTTCTCATGCAACTCAAGATTTGTTCACAGTTTATCTTCAAAACCAGAGAGGTTTCTCTCTTAATGAACGTACTGTACTCATGGTGGTGGTGAACTTAGGTGCCATGTGTGGTGGTATTGTCATCGGACAACTTTCAGAAATTTTTGGTCGTAGATTGATGATGATTATTGGAAGTATTGTTGGTGGATGCATGCTCTACCCAGCTTACATGTTAACTACGAGAGAAGCCGTTACTGGAGGTGATTTTGCTCTTGTCTTCTGCGTCATGGGTATTTACGGAGTAATTCCTATCCATCTCATGGAATTGGTTAACGCTACCCATAGAACTTTCCTCTCTGGTTTGGTGTACCAACTCGGAAATTTAGCATCTTCAGCTTCGCTGACAATTGAGGCCGATTTGGGTGCAAGTTTCCCAATCCACAGAGAAGGAAAGAAAGATATTTACGATTACGGAAAAGTTATGGCTATTTTCTGTGGAGCAATTTTTGCTTATATCATTGTATTGGTACTTCTTGGACCAGAAAGATTCCATCGTGACTTGAAGGTAAATGCCGACCACTTACTGCTTCATCTGGGTATTCATCTGGCCCGTGTCAGTGAGGAATCTTTCAGAAATGAAGATGAATACGAAGAAGAGGTTGATAAGAAGATCGACGACGTGAAATAGATTAACTCCAATATTATTAATTAGATCATAAATGAAATTACGTGAAGCTCATTAACCATCATCTATTCCTCTATATATACACTATGATGCCTCCACCGGCACACTTGTAGGCTCCCGTCTCGAACTTCCGGCCGGAGACTTGATAACCGTGTTAGTCATTTGCTTTTGCTTGTTGATTGGCTCACCGAGAACGATTTTTTCCATCTCGTCTTTAGTCAAGGTCTCGTATTCTAAAAGCCCCTCGGCAAGACGCCTCAATTCCACAGATCTGGTCTTTAAAACATCTCTGGTTCTGTTTTCCAGCTCGATCAAAAATCTTTGAACTTCGCTGTCAGCAACATCTCTAATTTGCTGCAGCCACAGGTCCCACTGGTCACTGAGCTTTACTGGCCCAATTTTCTCATTCATTCCATACAGTGTAACCATGGCTCTGGCCACAGAAGTGGCATTCAGAAGGTCCAGAGAGCACCCAGATGTTACATTTTCGGGACCGTGGATGATTTCCTCAGCAATTTTACCACCCATACACACATCTATTCTGGCGAAACACTCTTTTTTAGTCATATCGACCTTATCCATTTCGGGAAGCTGAAAGGTGACACCAAGAGCTCTTCCACGCGGTAAAATAGTTGCCTTGTATAAGGGCGTAGCACCAGGTGAATACATGGCCATGATTGCGTGGCCAGCTTCGTGGTAAGCAGTGTTGGTTCGTGCCTCTTCAGTGAGAACCATCTTGTTCTTGGCGGCACCCATCAAAATCTTATCTTTGGCCCACTCGAAGTGGTTCATGTTAACCAGAGGAGCTGAGAGTTGCAGCGCATGTACAGCAGCTTGATTCACCAAGTTCATAAGCTCAGCACCAGAAAGTCCTGGAGTGCCTCTGGCGATTATGGTTGGGTCTACGTCTTCCGATGTTTCTACGTTCTCCATATGATGCTTGAGAATGTCGACCCTTCCACGTACATCTGGCAAATCGACATTAACTTCCTTGTCAAAACGTCCTGGTCTAGTTAAAGCCTTGTCAAGCAGTTCAGGGAAATTTGTGGCACCAATGATAATGATACCTTCGGATTGTGAAAAGCCATCCAATTCGACCAAAAGCTGGTTCAAAGTTTGCTTAGCGTAGGCTTGGTCCTTTGGATTTCTCTTTCCTCCGATAGCATCAAGTTCATCGATAAAGATAATGGCAGGGCTTTTTTCACGGGCTTGAGTGAATAATTCACGAATTCTTTTGGCACCCACACCAACATACAACTCATCAAATTCAGAGCCCAGCATGAAGAAAAATGGTACGCCAGCCTCTCCTGCAGTAGCACGAGCTAACAATGTCTTACCTGTACCTGGAGGTCCAGTAAGAAGTACACCCTTAGGCAACTTACCACCTAAACCAGTGAACTTCAGAGGATCTTTCAAGAATTCGACGATTTCTTCTAATTCGGCACGGGCTTCGTCACAACCACAAACATCCTTAAAACGCACTGTCAGTTGGCTTACATCGACCAGCTTATCGACCACTTCCAGATTTTTGAAAATGGTACCGTTTTCTACCAAATAATCAAATGCGGTGGTGGCTCCATATGTGAGCAAAGCAACAGGAATTAACCATTTTAACCATTTCAGAACAACGGAAAAGAATGTCTCCGATACAACAACGTGCACAGGTTCGTATCTCAGACCAATTCCATGTCCATGCATTTGGCCACCGCTACCGAGCCCTAAAGACCCCAAACTTCCACCGATTGTACCCCCAGAAACATGAGATGAGCCGCTTCCTGCTCCAGCTCCACCACTACCGCCATCGAAGGCGATTTGTCTTCTCATTTGCTCAGCCCTTCCTTTCTTTCCAAGTCGTTCCAAAGCGTCGACGTAGAGTTGACGACACTCAAGATTGCTATCGATTCCTGGAGTTTCAAATCTCTGGACAACAATATTAGCATATCCATTTGAAAGAAGCAGTCGATAGAATTCAGCTTGAGCCAAAGGATTACGGAGATCGTTGTTAGCAATTTGCTCTTGTGAAGCTAAGAGATTGTAGTTGGAAGCGGAGGAGTTTGCAGGGCTATGGGATGCAAAACGTTGCGAAAATCGCATGGGTACAACCGCACGTACCACCGCCGGTATTCTGGGCGCCATCGACACCATCGGCGTCATATTGACGTGGTATAATCCCGCCCGAAGCATCTTCTTCCTTTGGATGGCGAATATGGCGAAATGCTGATTTTATATACGCGGGTCGTGTGTTGCCGGCGCCATAAGTGGGAGACTTAGTGCGTGTCCGCTGGACCGGAGAACGAGTGGGAGAGAAAACTCCAAATATTTCGAAAAAGGCCTTAAACCCGATTAACCCGAGATGGAACCAGGGGGATCGGAGTCAAGAAACAGTGATTTTGAAGGACCAAAAAAAAAACATAAATCATCGTTAAAAGATAAGAAAAGATCTAAGTTTACATTTCACCTCATGCGTACTACAAAAATAAAGTAACCTTTGATATTATTTGATTGAGTCACTATGAGTAAAAAATAATCACTTGTAGAGCCTCACCAAAGCCGGTCACCATGACAACTCTATTTGTTCTTCTTCCACCATTTTTACTTCAATACGTCCATTTCTCATATACGAAATAGTTAAATTCAGCCAAACTTATCTCATCCTCACTCTCACTAGATAATAAATCCGGATGACAGTCAAGGTACACGAAGTCACTATGGTCGGATGCTTCATGACAATCAATTAACCTTTTATCTTCGTGCGGATCTAACTCCCGGACTTCAATCGGATATATCGTCAAATGGCGAAAGGTGTCTCGCTCAAATATATATGAACTAGAAATATTACCGAGACACTCTCGAAATTCTTCTACCAAGCTCTTGGCCAGAACGACCAAAAATAAGTTGGTCCAAAATAAAATTCGTAAAAACATAAAGATGATCATCAATACTTGAAGCCCCCTTTATAGATAATTTAAGACCCTTTTATAGATTCCGTAATGACTCATCTTACACGAGGTATCTTCGAGATAAGGTTTCATTCAGTCATGACACAATACTGTGCAAAAAGTTTATGCATAATATTGTGTTACTGATTCGCTCATGCGTATCTCATTACAGTGTTATGTGACTCCTAATTTTAGAAGACCGTCACTTTTGTTTACTCCAAGGCCACGTTTTGGTCATTCAACTTCTTTTTTAAATCCACTGATCTTCAAATTATCGTGCCCTTCGTTTCCTTCAATTTTTAAAGAATGCTCATTTGCCAAATGTAATAAACAAATGAAACAAAAACTCGTCGACAAGTCTTTTCTTTCCTCAGGCACATACATTTTTCCGATAGATTGCAATACCTCAGTAAAATGTTTTTCTTCCTCTTCCGGATCTTCTTTGATACTTTTCCAAATATTGTCCTTCAAAAGTCGTACGTCGACTCGCTTTGCAATTCTAGAGAAATTAACATATTCTGGTCGGGCTTTGCGTACCCCTTGCGAGAGTAATGGCTCCGGAGTCTCTAATTTCTTGTCCTCTTTGTTATCTCCAAGCGCATCATTGAAGTCTATTCCTCCATAATCGGCTCCATCATCGAAAAAAGGGTTCCCTTCGTCCTCGCCGTCCTGATCTATATTGCCCATCTCGTCCTCTTTCTGTTGATACTGGTCAGCAAAGAAATTTTCGTCTGTCAACGCATTGTTTCCGGTCTCACCTTGCTGTACCTGGCCCACTCTCTGCCACTGAACAATCAGTCGGTCTTTAAGAAACAAGGTCGTCAACCGAGATGAACTGAATTGAATGTCCTCCGGAAGACGGTGCTTACTATCGCTTTTGTTCGCGTCCGACTTGAGCAGTATCAGATGCACATTTTTTGGAGCCGCAAACACAGACTCTTCGAGCTCCTCCGTATCTACCTCATCGTAAAAATTGATTGTAACTTGAACCTTTTCTTTCTTTTTCGACAAATCTGTACCACTGACCTTGCGCTCACCGTTATTATCACCGGATGATGTTGTCGTTCCAAGGTCGTCCTTATGTGACTCTTTGAATCTCTGCACCTTCCAATGTTCGGGACCACGCCAGTTTGTCCTCATGTTGCGGTCGAAATATGCCATAAGATCTCGATCAAGCATGTTGGTTGAGGGCTCGAGATCAGCATTCTCCGCCTCATTGCGGCCATGTATATCATAATTATTCTCCATGATCATCAGTCTTACAGCACTTTCACTCATATGATTCAGGAGTTCACCACCATCATCAAAATCGTCATAATCTGGTAGTGAATATGGCAGTGGCTCGACTATATTTTCACCCTCATCCATAAACCTGGTATTGACCTCTCCGAGAACTTTTTTGGCCTGATTGATATCTTGAAGTACCACCTTAAGTTCACCCAACAGAGGGCAGAGTGTGGCCTCTTCGCAATTCTTTAAATGTGAGCCTAGCTGTAAGATTCGGTCTCTAGCAAGCAGATTAGTCACTTTATTCGACTCTTTCTCCATGGCTCGAGCTTGTGCTTCTTCACTGGCTGCCGCAGCAGTAGCGAAAACAACACGACCTCGATCAATTGAGAGTGTGTTCAAAAGTAAGCTTTTTGCACCGCCTTCATCAAATTCGGATAATGCCTTTTTAAACAATGGATCAATTGCTAACTCTTGGTCGAGCTTTTTTACTCGAATAACTTCAAAATCCACAAGAGTCAGCTCCACAACCCGATTCATTTTGCGTCGTTTTTTATCATTAAGTGAACCAGAGCCTTCAGCTCCTTCATTTTCTCCATCTTCGCCATCTTCATCACCATCTTCATCGGCGCCATCTCCATCACCAGGGGTTTTACTGGCTAAGCCACTCAAAAGTTTTCCGGTTTCACTAGCCACCAGCTCCACTCTACTCAGATAGATTTTAACACATCCATCCAACGTCGCCAGCGCACGCTGGAAATTGATATTCTCTCCATCTTTAATCACATTCAAGTCCTTAAAGTAGTCAATTAATGCTATCAGCCACGAATTTTTTAGCGTGATCTTATTGTCTGTGGCAAGTTTGATCCATTCTTCGAAATTCAGAAGAATAGTATGCTTGTTATCTTCAAAATGAATGGCATCTTCAAGATCGACTCGATCGAAAAGCTCTCCCCGCAGGGTGATTCGGGTAGATGCCTGGCGATTTCCTTTGGATAAATTTCGTTGGCGATTTGCCAATCCATGTACAGATGCTCCACGATGGCTATGAGAACCTGTTCCACCTCCTGGTGCCATACCAGTACGTGTTTTTGGAAGGGTCAGGCTCATTGATTTGTTTTGTAAACAAGAAATCAACTGTTATGCAGGGAGCTGCGAGAGGACATCCGTGCACCCACACTGACTTCTCCTATACTTATTTTATGGTGGGAGATTTTATTGCTACATTCAAATTTTTTAATAAGCCATACTGGCAATGCTATTTTTTGTGTTTAGAACCATGATAAATGATGATGAATGAGACACAAAGAATGTCTATCTCTTTGGTTCTTGGAATATGTGTAATATTCTGCACTCTGATGAAGATTTTCACCGCGGAATTTTCCATAATTCTTCCAAAGTTTTTCCGCAGTTTTTCCGGTCCATTCCAACAGTTCTCCACATTTGATCGGAACCAAATTATCGACGACCACCACGACCTCTTCCTCTTCCTCCACGACCACCTCGGCCTCCAGATCCACGCTTACCTTTGTTATTGATTCTTTCAATCTCTTCGCTCAGAATAACCAATCCATTTCTAGTACTGCGTCCAACCAGACTGATTTTTAAACCACGATCACGCTTCTTAGCGGCCTCTGCAGCGGCTTTTTTACTTATACCACCACCAATCCGATCACTGGCCATAGTAGATCCTCGACCAATATCCAATTGCCGAACTTCACCCTTCTTGACCTTATGTAAAATGATTCCTGCATTTCGAGCTTCTTCTTCATATCTTTTCACTTTCTCGTCTCGACTACGAATCATACCCTTTCTCATATGCATCGGCATGCTTTCAAGCCGCTTGGGTTGTCCATTACTACCTGAATTTGTTTCCGCCAACAGCCGAATTCTGGAATCGAGAGTTCGCCGCCTTGCTTTCCCGGTAGGTTCCTCATAATCGAGAGTTTCAAGCGTTAACTGAGCCCCAGACATTTCATTGGCTCCAGCAAGAATATGTGACTCGGCCAAAAGCCTTTGAAGCTTGACATCGTTTTCAAGATTTTCACTATCTTCCAAAGCTGCCTTCTTTTGTTGTTTGGCACTCATCTTAGATGCAGCAGCCTCACTTTGGGCAATTTCAGCAAGAGTTGCAGCTCTTCCAGATGATAAAAGCTTCTTATCTTTCTTACTTACCATATGTGCTCGGCCGGTATAATTGTCAGTGAGCTTGACCACTTTACCCTGAGTAGGTCTTGTGTTAATTGAACGATTCAGAACGGGGCCATTACCCTCAATAGTATCCTTGGAAGCTATTAATGTACCATCATCGTCACTAAACCCACCAAAATCGTCGTCATCACTATCCTCATCGCTCTGCTCATCGCTACTGGAGTCCTCACTGTTAGAGTCATCACTTTGCTGATCATTCTCCAATTCTTCCACTCTTTCTTTCACTTTATCTTGGTATCCAAGCGTTTCAATAGACCCAAACTGAGCTTCAAAATGGCGTCTCTGCTGCTCTAAGGCATCCAAATACTCCAATTCTGACATCTCAATCCCAAAATAAATCTGCCAAAAAAAATGCTTAAATGATGCCTAAAATATCGAAATGGACTGCATATGCGCGAAAGCTGGGGAAGCGATTTTTCAATTTCAATAATTTTTGAATCTTCGAAAGTGAACCTTCGAAAGAAACGGTTTGGCTCTATTTAATTCCGATTAAATTCCCTCCCAATGACTCGTTTCAGAGGCTGTATTGATATTCACGCCGGTCAAGTAAAACAAATAGTTGGCGGAACCCTCGCGCAAGATGACGCAGACCCTCAAGCTTCCTCGTCCACAACGGAGAACTTCGTTTCCACCAAACCTGGTTCCTTTTATGCTACGCTCTACAAAGACCATAAAATTGAAGGATGTCATGTTATAAAACTTGGACTGAACCTTGAAAATGATAAAACTGCCATTTCTGCCCTCCAGGCCTGGCCAAATCACCTCCAGATAGGTGGAGGTATCACCATTGATAACGCCCTTCAATGGTTGGACGAGCACAAAGCGGCGCAAATTATTGTAACTTCATGGCTTTATACCGATGGGAATCTCGATTGGGACAAACTTGAAGCTATATCAAAGCTTGTAGGAAAACTGAGACTTGTGGTTGACCTCAGTTGCAGAGCTGTCGAGACTTCTGATGGTTCCAAAAAGTGGGTCGTAGCAATAAATAAGTGGCAGACGCTTACCAAAGATGTATTGAGCGCTGAATTCTTTGAAAAGGTAAGTAATTATTGTCTGGAACTTCTCATACATGCTGCAGATGTTGAAGGACTCTGTAAGGGTATAGATGAACTGCTTGTTGAATATCTCGGTCAATGGTGCCCCACTGGATTTGAAGGGAAAATTGTTTACGCTGGTGGTGCAAAGCTGGTCTCCGATCTTGATACTGTTAACAGGTTGTCACATGGAAAGGTTGATCTTACTTATGGGAGTGCATTGGACATTTTCGGAGGAAAGCTCGTTACTTTTGAGGAGGTGGCATCGTGGAGAGAAAAATAGTAATACTACGCGAGAATAGACAAATTTAATAGATAACAAAATTGTGCAGATATATAGGAAACGTGAAGGTCAAGGGATTTATATATTCTTACCTTCCATATAAACAAAACCCAATCAAAATCTCAAATGATAGCTTTCAAAATTAGGATGATCGTTTCGCGTCTGATAATCCGGGCCATTATCATACTTTGAATTCTACAAAACTTTTCTCGTTCGATTTGACGTTTTCTCTTTTTTATTCTCTATGGTACAGTCATTAGTTCCATGTGGATCCCCCAAAACCACCACCACCGTAGCCACTGTCTCCACCTGGCAGATCGTCTCCACCCCTTCCGTAAGTGGTAAAGCCACCCAGCTCTGCGTTACTGGCCTCCACACCTTCCTTGTTCAACTCCATCAGAATACCAGCAAGCTTCAACTGTAAAACTTCTATTCCCTTGAGAACAACCTCATTGGGAGGCAAAACTCCTACAGTCTCAACGTCGAGGTAAAAGGTGTCTGGCTTAGCCTTGTAGTCGAACTTGGCATCTGGATCTGGGGCCTCTTCCCACTCACAGTTGGCCAGCTTGGGCCATTCTGCCTCTGCATCCACCTCATACCAGTAATCAGTGTGTTTAAGCTTGTTCCAAGGATCATATTCGAACCCCACTGCAGCGGTAGGTTGCCATTTGGCATGTTCTTTAGCAATACCCTTCTTGGCAATGCATGTGAGTCTAAGTTCCTGATGTTTACGCAACTTACAAATAATAGAACCTTTACCGGCACGATCACGTACAACAGGGTCACCTAATGAAGATCCATTGGCAAATTTAGCCAAATCCAGGGCATAAACATTCATAGTCAGGTCCAGGTCACACTTGGCGGTAAGCTCAAGCTTAACCAGACAGTTTGGACAATATTGGTCACAAGTACAATCACGCAGGTAAGAGAGCAGGTCGATTCCTTCAGAAACAAGAGGAATAAGCCCTAAACGATGGGCCAAAAACTCATCTGCAAGTACTGATGTGTTGACGTCGATCTCGACGAGATCAATAGCGAGGGTAGGAACCTCTGCAAGCATCGCCCGACGCACCGCATTAGACACAGACATGTCCACATCCTTGAGGATGAAGTCCACGCGATCCCTTTCGGCCTGTCTGATCGTGACACGGGGGCCGCTATCGTCTTCCATGGTGGGTTTAGAGAGATGAAAAATGGAAATTGTGGTTTAGTTTCTGTGCAGAACATCCGCACACCAACAAACGTCGGCACTGAGGGACAGTAAGATTTAAATGCCTAATTTGTTGATAAAAGTTAAGATATAATTATCTGTTTGAGTCTGAAAATATACAGTTATACTAAGATTGATAAGAAGGACATTAAATGTTAATTTTGGGTCTATGTATTTGCTTTTTGGGTGCTTCTCTGTTCGTATTTCTGGTTCTTTTGGGCGATTTTTTTTTTGTTTTTTTTTTGCTTGAGCCGATCATTTGGCAGTTCATTTAGGCAGAACGTATAGAGCGTTAGAATATTGGAAGATTAAAACATGTATGATTTCGGGATCTAGAAGGTCAAATCTTTAATCAAAATTACTCACTTTTTTTGTCATAATCAGTGGCTTTAAGCCATAAATTATCGACTTGTCACGTCCCATAAATTGCAACTGGCCTGTCTGTCTCTCATTTATTCCATGCAGCACACCCAACACAAAGACCCATCCCTCCCACATTGACCTCCTTCCCTCTTTCTCTCTTCTTAAGATTAAACTCCAACTGCAAACTACTACTTTTATTGTCACAATGTCGCTACCTATTCCGGACCTCAGGTTCGAGCAGGGATTTTATAGACTGTTGGAAGGTTATGCAACTAAATCACCACTTGTTAGAACAAATTCAAAGGCTTCACCAAAGACATCAGCAAAACCACAAATCTCCGCCGCCGTGGTTGCCTACGCCGTAGTCAAGGATCAGGTGGTAATGGCATTTTTGCAAGGGTTTGTATGGGCCGGAATTCTTTTACTGGTTGCACCTATGCGTAGATTTTTGATTTTACAAGGTCAAAAGGCTGGAATGTTGGTATATGAGCTTATGGGATTGGGACGGGTGAGGTAATGACATTGGACCAATGTCACATTGATTCATCGCTGTCACATAGAGATAGGGGTTTTAATTTAGTGGACTAGAAGGCATAGAATATAGTCAAATAGCATAATGAAAACGAGAATGTGTAGCTGAAAGAGTGATGGAAGTTATTTGGTGGTTCAACAACGGGTACTAAGAATGCTAAGGATAAAATAATTATAAAGTCATGGAATAATAATGGTCACTAGGCGTTAATGTGATGTCATGGAGCTGTAAAAACATAAAACCAACAGATTCGTGGACTCTGGAGCTTGCAGTTTTTCCATGTAATAAAAAAGAAAGGGAGATTAAACAGGAAAGGGGAAGGGAAGAGATAACTCGTATTGACATATTGGAGCGTTGCAACCATGAGTCGAAAAAAGTATTAATTTATAAGTACTCGAAGGGTTTTGAAACATCAATTGCTTATGACAAAAAAACCATCGAATAGACCAGTATATAAAAGATGCTGTAAATATATATATTCGTAAGCTGATTGACATGAACTAAAATTTATCGCTAGTTCAATAACCAGATAAAGATAGATTTTAGTAATTTGATATATGTAATGAACGATTGAACCATTATTTGACAGTGACAATACCTAAAACATGACTAACTATGAAGTGCTACACCACAAAATACAAACTCAACAGTAAAATGTAACACATTATCCTAAACTTTGGAACCATACCATCGGTAACGAGTTATTTCATTATCCTGTTATCCTGAATTAATTTAAGCAACGCTGGCCAACTTAAATTGTATAGACAAGAAAAAAAACATCAAACTACAATAAACAGAAATGTTAAATACTCTAATTTGGAGAAGTTGAAAAGACCGTTTCAAAGACTGTGTAAAAGACCATTTCAAAAACCTTTTAAAAAACCAATTGCAATTATTTTGAACACAATGCGCTTTTAAACATCGCACAACTCCATCTTTCTTATATTAATACACCTCACTTTCATCTGATTCACACGATTTCTCTATCATATAGATTATTTTATTCTATCTGCAGCAACACGTCTATTTTAGCCAACACACCCGCTAGCAGCCTTTTTTTTAAATACAATAGGCTCATCAATTTCCTTCAATTCCTCCTTTTCGCCTCATCATTATCCCAAAATCTTATTCTCTCTTACACGTTTACCATTCCCACCATCTTTTACCAATTTATACCAATTTATACCCTTCTATACCTTCTTATCTCTTTCTATTACCTTCACCTTCCTTCATGATTCACCTCTTTTTTTTTTTGTTCTTTTTTCTCTTTTTTTCTTTCTTTCGTTCTATTTATATCCTACTTCTCAATTCACACACTTAATCTCTCATCTCTCCCACTTTTCGCCTCCATTCGCCATTATACAATCTCCATCAATTTCTCATCAAATCAACCGCTTACCACACTTCACCTCACACCCTCTCCCACTTAAATTCGCTGCCCCCCTCCGCCCCCTCCCGGACCATATGCAGGTCGCACACACACATGCACCCGCGCTTTGTTTTCTTCGTTGCTGTCTGTTCCACCCATCTGAAACTTTCAAGTTCCATTATTGCTCCATATTAACGCTCAATCCTCGGCCATGTTTAAGCGTAGGTCAACTTCCCGCTCCACAAACTATACGGGTGTAAACCACACTGCGCTTCCCGGCCAGGAACCAAGTCACAATGCCCGTGCAGCTGCCCTTACCATCGGCCTGGGCAACCCTAAACCGACCGGACCCGGATCCTCAACCAATAATGGACGTATCTCATCAATGAATCATAATCGTCATCTGATGGTGTCCCGTCTGCAACTGATCAACGGAATTCATGCAATAGCCGCCCCCAACAAACCTGGTCAACCCCTTTCTGACTCTCGTCAAAGTTCACTTTTGAAGAGATCAAAGCTGATCACAACTAAACCAAATCAAGGCGGTTTATTTCAAAACTTTGAACTGCCAGGTCCTGCTTCTCGTCGTCGCAGTGTATCAAACTTGTCTATCTCTACTCAAACCAACCCAAGAACAGATCTGCTCAATCATCGTCAAGTTGCAGACTTGCTGCTCTCGGCAACTCTGCCAATTTCTAATGCCTCCCTGCCTACATCACAACAACCGGTGAAGATGGTTAAAAAATACGTGCCAACTCCTAACGGTATTCAGATTATTGAGGTTCCGGAAACGGTGATTCAACAGGAAATGGCTCGTACAAATTCGATGCGTGGCTCAAGGACAAGCTCATTGCGTCGTCAAGACCCTCAACGTCGGACTCTGCTGCTCAGAACAGCAAAACCACCCACTGCTGCCCGCCAGCCACGTCTCCTGCTGCTCATAGAGGCACCTGCAGAGATGAAACCAACACACAATGGCAAAGTAGCTCAACAAAAAGTCACAAGACCAATTAAGTCACCCCCAGCTTCATCTCAGACTCTGCCAATTGAGGAAGAAGTTCGTCGTCTCGACGAGGAAATTGAGCGTGAACGCCATCAAGTTGAAGAACTTCAGAGGCGACGGGTCGAGTACGAGAATTTGCAAAAGCAGCGCCAATCCGAGGAACTGCGTATTCGTCAACTTCAGTCACCTACAGAAGAAGTTTCTGCTGACACACTGTACCCTGTTCCAGAATTTCAAGTAAACGATATCAGCGAGGTTAATGCCCCACAAGAATCGGAATTGTCCACCATTGAGCCAAAATTAGACGAAGTGGTCGACTTGCCCAATGTCTCCACCAATTTGAGCATTATCTCTTCAAGTTATTCAGATGACGTTCCTCAACCAGAATCATCTCATGGAGATGTTCTCACTGAAAACGAAGCTTCTAAACAGGCAGATATCTCTTTTGACCAATGGGTTAAAGATCAAAACGAATCTACGTTGGACGGTACCGAAAAGGATCTGTTGGCCAACCAACTTCGTCCTAAATTTGACAACAACACAACTACCATCCCCGATGAACTTAATCTTAAAATTCCAAAAGTCGCTGAAGATAAACAAGGCTCTTCGGCTTCGCTGATTCAGCTGGCAAGTACACTCGATCTGCCACTGAAGAAGCCCATGAAGAGTGCCATGAAGAAACCTTCGAAAATCATTCTGCAGCCTACCGCAGCATCCAATCCTGCTCACCAGGCATACTTGCAGCTCACTACAGCAGAAAATACACGCATGAACCTGAAATTGCTGCTGAGCGCTCTTGAAGATGTTAGACACACTTACCTCGAGTCACAAGAAGTCCAACAACCACCTCCAATTCAAGCCACTACACCAGTAAAAAGACTTTCGCTCAGACAATCGTCTCCTGCCCAGGGACAGCAGCAAGTTAAATCCCTTAGACCACAGTCTATGGCGGCTCCAGAAAAGCAGAAAACTGGAATGAGTCTGCGTCTGCTTAGAAATCTGTACGTTGCTCCAATAGCCCCTCATCCAGCCCTCCAACCTGGTTACAAGCTGCCAGCAAAGGCCAAGGCCGCCGAGTTATATGCTAAGGCCAATTCGAAACCTAGGTCAACATTCAAGTCCAATCCAGAAACCAAAAAAATCATGACTTTGAGACAACCTAGTGGCGCCTCTCAAACTGGCCAACATCATCAACCTCAACACATATCTGCACAAGTTGCAGACATCAGAGACCACTCCAAAACCAATGTAGAAGAACACTCGAATAGCCCAAGATACGCCCATGACTCCCGGATTGTGGACTCTGATGATGAAACGCCAAGCCGAAGAGGATTCACCTCGCGATTTAATGATTCTGATGACGAAGACGTCTTTGATAGACGAAATGTATCATCCAATTCTACTGTTTCATCACCTCCAAACCCACATATCGTCAGCTTAAGAGAAGACAAAAAGCCAGAAAAGCAGCAAAAGAAGAAGTTCGGCAAATTGCGTAAATTGTTTGGGAAATAATTTTTGAAATAGGAACTACATTTTTGTATTTAAAATTAATATTTTGAAAGACTCATGTCCTCATATTTATCAGTAGTATATCTTCGTATTGTGCATGTTATATGGAATTGAGAACTTAGTGTTCAAACTCAATCAAATTTTCTCCAGAGGTTTCCTTATCTGCTGTGTGTTGGGCTTCGTGGAATCGATTCACTTGAGCCTTATCAGCTGACCGCAGTGGCCTGACCGGGTCAACCAAAACTTCAGCTTCAGCGGCAAGAAGTAAGTCATTATCTTTGTCATCGATGGCAACAACCCCGAAGTCATCATCTTCATCCTCATGTGCCAAAGGCAGGGAGTTACTGTGCAGATGCAGCAGTGGTTGCAGCAGATGCAGCAGAATCAGATGTTGTTGCAGTGCTGCTGAATCCATTCTTTGTCTCACTTTTGTAGCAACCTTTCTGCCGTCTGCCACAAGCCCATCAAAGAGGCCTCTAAGAGATCTAGCACCAGAAAAGCCAGTATCTAAAGGTCTTTCGACATGAATTGACTCGCGAAGCGTTTGCGCAAAGAAAAGTTCATACGTTTCATCAGCTAAAACCACCATGCGGAAAGTCGGGAGTGAAAGGAAAACTGGTGCATTTGGATTGAGGGCTGCATTGTGTGATATCTTCTCGTCTAACTTGAGCTCTTCCAAAAGAACTTCCTCCTCCTGGGGTTGTGCGTACTCAAATGCTCTCTGCATGAATGTTGAAGCTCCACTTAGATATCTCTCGGTCTGCTGGTTTGTTAGTTTCAACCGGGTGTCTTCCTCAAGTTCCATATGAGTGGGAAGATCAATATCGTTTAAATTCTTTTGCCCCTCTTGCGCTTTTTTAACTTCCTCTTGCCTGGCTATTTTGTCGGCCAATGTATTTTCAATAGCTGCTTCAGTAAGAGAATCGAGTACCCTACCTTCTTTCCAAGGAGAAGTGATGTATAAAAGATCCTCCGACATCTGGAGGATTCCGTCACGATTTACTCGACCACAATTCTTGGTATCGTAAAGAGCAAAAAAGTTCCCCAAGGATTCCATCAAATCTGGACAACAAAGTTTATTGAGTCCCAAGACAAGATCGTAAAGTGAAAGAGAGCCTCGATCGGTCCACAGAATAAATAATTTACGAAGGAAAGGAACTGATTCTTTTTCTCGTACTGGAGTTACAAAATCGCAGATTTCTAGCATCATACGCTCAAACCCGCGATAATCCATTTCCGAGCTTCCTGAGCCCTTGGTAACATTAGATTCAACCACAGAGTAAAAGCGATCGTATAATTTCAGAATTTCTTCGGCCGTGAAATTTGTCTTAGGCAAGTTACGAATTTCTGTGCGTTTCACGAAGTTCTGGATGTTCAGGAAAATGGTATCTCTGTGTTTAGACCGGTGTCTGTTGATAGTGGCTTCGTCTATGACCAGAAACTCTTTGAATGCAGTTACTAGGAGCTCCTGAAAGTTGGTCACAGACCTATATTTTTCATTGGGCAGTTTTGGATGAGCCAGCTTGTCTAATTGATGAAAAAATGTCTTTAAGATTTCGATAAAAGTTCCATCATCTTCTGCCGCGAGGAGTTTTTCCCCATTTAACTTTAACACAGCGAGGGCCACTTGAAATAAAGTAGCAGGCCCTTGCAAGAAAAAGACGTCCAAGATACGACATGCATAAACCAAGGGCATCAGCGATAAATATAACAGGAGGAACCATGGTAAAGAAACTACCGAAAGTTGAATGTCATAATTGCTGATATGTTCCCACAAGAGTGGCATGGTTTCTTGTACAAGCAGCTCAAAGACACGTTGATCAAGCAAAGTTCCGTACATTGTTTGAGAGTAATAACCGGGGACAATGCGATCACACAAAACATTTAAGCACCAAAATGCTTGCTCTTCGGACATGTAAATTAATAATGCCGCGACCACAATATTCATAGCTTGACAATATCCAACCTCTGGGTTTTTCCACAGGTAAGCGGTCAAAACTCGTCTAAGCCTTTCTATTCCTTCTGGTGATTGATAAGCAACATATTCGGGCAACAGACGATTGAGATCTTTTTCAATTTCGTCCTTGGCAACCGAGTTCTTATGAGCATTAGCTCGTAACAACTCCTCATATTCACCCTGACCGTCTAGCCTCAGAAACATGGATCCACTACAAAGTTCCCATATTTCACCTCTCAATCTGTTGGGGAGACCCACTCGTACCAAGCGGTAAAACATTGGATGTCTTACCAACAGAATATTACGACCATCAGCTCTCATCAAATCAAACCAAAGTTTCATTTTCAGCCTGTCTCTTGACTCCTTTGGATTCCCTGGAAACCTGAACACGAGTCCCAAACCACCTGGTGGGGCTTCATCAACAATTTCAGCTGACGCCACATTATTTTTTGCCAAAAGATATTCAGAATAACAGCTTTGAATAAATGGTTTAAGTTTTGGTACATTAGGAAGATTATCTTTCAAAGCACCTCTGAATAGGAAGGCGAATTGTTCACTTTCCAGTCGGACACCCACCAAGTATAAAGTGATGGTGGTTTGCAGGTGAGTGAATACATTAAGGGCATAAACGTACAGATTTGTGGGTAATCTTTCGACTTTCCGAACTGTCAGAAGGTGGAATGAAAATGAGAATGCTTTCCCATCGAAAGCATCTCTGAAAAGCAAGAAATGCTGAGTCAAATAAATCCGACCTTGTGGATTGGTATCAAGACGAGGAGCAGAACCTGTATTTGAAGGTTTAAACACGATTTCAGCCGGGCTTTCCGCTAACACCGTTTCCAGCTCTGGGATTCTGTAACTACGGCTAAACAATTGTTCCTTTGAGAGCCCGTTCAGGGAATTTCTGCTATCAAGAACCAGCAGAATTGTACTAGCGGCCTTTTCACGAAGTGCCTCGAAGAAAGACATGACCACGGGGATGCAATTCCAATGGGGACTTGGTCTTGAGGCGCTGCAAATATGAACAGATAAATTAACTATGCGCGAAAAGATTAACAAGAAGGAAAGCCCACTGCCAATATACGGGACAAGGCTGGCAAATGCGGGTATTGTTGGCGTGGTGGGACAGATAAATTACTGAGGCAAAATACGCCAACAAAGATTAATTTTACGCTAAAAAACTGATTAACATACAGGGCATGAGCGGTAAAAAAATAAGGTAAAAACACGCGCGGGCGCGCTTTCCCTTTGCTAAATATCTTCTCTTGGCGGAAACGGATGCTACGGATGCTTGTACAACTGCCAGGCGGCTGAAATTTATTATGCTTGGTGAATCATACCGAATATGTTTTGAATTAAAAGTTTCAAAATTTGATGACTTTGAAGTATTAAACTGTTGATAACCCTTGCACTTGGTTTAAAAAATTATTTATTGAATCATATTCATATAAGATTTTAGAACATAACTAAAATATTTCATTAATCTTTCATAAATCTTTCATAAATCTATTTCAAATCTTTCATAAATCTATCTTAGTATTTTCTTATTCACTTAAAGAAAGCACATATTTGATCAATAAGATTTTTGTTAATCAACAACATTGTTTCAATTTCAATCCAGCAATAATGTATTATCGTAACAAATACAATGTATCTCATTGCTAGGTCTCATTATTCATAATATCGAATTCGTTATTATACTTCTGAAAAACTCTTTGAATCAATTAATATATTAATACATATAATTCGACTATTCATCATCCTCCACCTGACCAAGCAAGTCACTATATCCAAGTTCACTTCCGTCTCGATGTATTGAAAGCCGTTTGTGATGATTATGGTGGTTCTTGTGTTGTTTCAAATGATCTGAATGTGAGTGATCGGCCTCGGTCTTGTTATAATCACGAGAACGACCGTCCTCTTGTAATTCTTCTACCGATAAAAACTGTGAATAATTATCCACTTGCTTCAACGGTGTACTTAATAACAGTCGCTTCTTAATCTTAAATTTATTACCAATGATTTTACCCAGGTGAGCAAGAACAACCTTAATCATATCCTTCTTCAATCGGTGCACGAGATCATGCGTCAGCCACACTTTATTCTTGTAGTTAAGCACTGGAACCGTGAGGAGAAAGTGATGCAAGTCAATCAAATTAAGATGTTTTGGAGTCTTGAGTGATATCATCAATTTCATTGCATCAATCTTAAGGTCTGAAATGGACCGGAAATTAGAAGAACGGTTGATGGCCATAGTAATATCATCTTGAAGTGTCTCTTTACGTGCCTTTCGTTCTCGTCGCTGCTCTTTATTACGAACAGGCGATGGTGGACTCAGGCTTGGGACTGGAGATCCAGATCCACTACGAGCAGAAATTATACTTGAGCCATCAGAAGATGAATCACCATCGTCAATTCTATGACGTACCTTTTTCCTCAATTTCTTCATGAATCCTTCCTTACCAGTATCTGGACTCCAGAATGAGTGGTGCGACTCAGTAGAGTTTCTTATTGGAGAGCTTGCTGTCGAGTCTTCTTCATCAGATGAGGAATCGTCGTCAGAAACATCATCATTTGTTTTATCCGATTTCTTGCCGAGATCACCGCCAAAATAGTTTTGAAGTTGAGTAACTGTATCATAATCCATCTCAACTTTAAGAGGCTCAACTGAAATATGGGCATTCAGAATAACACTTATACCACCAACAGGTTCAGATTTCATCCATGTAATTCGAATAACATCGTTTTCAGTCTCTTCCATTGGTCGCAATAGTTCCGGGTATACACTTTTGGTCCTAAGGTCGAACCCTTGTAGCATATTAATGGATATATGATTTGTCACTGAACCGTCTGCAATTTGCAGCTTACTGAACTGCGTTTTTGCAAGAGCAAAATCAACAAGAGGATCTCGATTGGAATCCAAAAGATGTATGACTATTTGATCAGCGAACACAGCAAATGATTTGGAAAACATCCTCTTACCGCTATGTTTGAAGTTAGTCAGTTCGAACAGTCGCATTAATATGAGTAACTCCAATCTTAATCTGGCCAATTCTAATTGAAGGCATGTAACTTGCTGCTCTTCTTCAGAGCTTAATTTAATGCCTTTGGCGGTAAGTGATAACAACAACCATCTATATCTTTTGATATCTTTTTGTAATGAGAAGACCCGCTTATCAATGCCTTCAAATTCTGCGTCATCTGAAAGCGAAATTACTCTACTAAGACGTTCAAGGACTCGGTCCTGCTTGGTCTTCGAACGTTGCGTGATAGCGTTTATCACATTCATCAAGCTCGAATATTGATCAGCTGTAGCAGAAAGTACGATTTTTGTCAAACGAATCTTGGTAATTGATTCATGAGCAACCACTTCGGAAAGAGGGTTCGTTGCAACATGCAATATGGCTGTACTATTCCGTTCACAGACGAGCTCATTTTGATGCCAACTGGCATCGAAGCAAGTTTCGAAATCAAACCATTCTCTATTGTTATCTTCCATAACAAAGAGATACAGATCTTGGAAAAGAAGACCATATCTGCTTTCTATTTTTCCAGCAATCAATTCGGGTAAGTTTATGATTCCACGTAGACCTTTTCGGTTAACCGTAAGAGCACGAAGTTCCAAATCACGGGACAAAATTAACACCCGTTTTCTTAATTCAGGCTTCGTAATTTTTATCTGCGGATGTATGAGCTTGAGCAAATAGTTTCTCTCAACTTCTTGTTCGTCTTTGATGGCAGAAAAGTCACTTTCAAATGTTTTAATAACTTCTTCCCCAGTCCTACAGAAATGCGATTCAGGCGTTGCACCAGCCTTTGATTGTTGTAAATCTGGGTTATTTTCTCCATGTAAGATGCTGTCAACAAAATCCAAAGCTTGCTTGCTAAGGAAGTACGAGAATTGCTTTCTGTCTTTAACCTTTTGTGCAAAATCTAACATAATTTTGCTCAATTTCTTATCCCAAAGTAGCTTCATGTTGTGAATAATGAATCGATTATGATACTTACCGGCACCCTGATTCATTAACAGGTCCATATCAACCTCCTCACTATTATCCAGAGCATGCAGTGCATGCAGAGCATACGAAGTTAATCTCAGAATAGTATAAGATGATTCGACTGAACTCAAAGATGCACAATCATTCATTTCGTCTTCGACTCTTTTAAGCAAATCATGTACAACTGCTCTTCTATGGGTATATTCCAGAATGTCCCGCTCTAGCTTTTGGATTACCGCTGGTGCATGAGAGTTGGCAACGGCATCTTCCAAGTCATTAAGATGATCATAGATTTCTGCTAAACGTTTTTTAATCAAACTCACTTGAACAGCTTCAGGATTAGTTTTCCCTATTTCACAGTCATGGCTTTTCTCGAAACCAAATGGGTACTTTCCATCAACGGTATGCATGAACTCGCGGACGTAGGAAAATTGTGGCAGGGCAAAGAAGGGTAAAACAGTGATTTTAGGGTTCAGTGTTAAAAGCTCTCTTTCTTCCAATTCAACAAAGTCCTCTTGATCAACCCATCCATCAAAGACACCATTTGATTGCGAGTGATCACTACTGGATTCTTCGTACAATGAATTCTCCAGCTTTGAATCTCCCAATTGAGAAGCCAACATACCGTTAATCAGTTGTTCATTAAACACTGCCTTAACTGCCCTTATATCTGCACCAGTAATATCAACACATCCTGCGTTCATTTTCAAATGCAACACCTCATTGTTAATATCCAACTTTCGATTTACATAAACCAATGGTAATTTTTTCTGATGTAAGTCGATAACGCAGCCATCAAATTTACCCTTAACACCAGTAAAAGCAACTTTATCCTTTCTGTCCAATTCGTCACTAGTAGAGTGCTTGTATAAAAGGGATAAAGTCAACGGGAAAAGCTTGAGCTGATATTTTATAGTGAATAAATGTAAACCCATCTTCACATGAACCGCTTTCTTTTTGAGGGCAGATGCGAACATACGACCTCGCCGAATTGGGTTCAGATGTGATTTGGTCATTACATGCCACCAGTCAAAGAAATAATGAAGAGCCATTGGTGTTAAAAATATTGCATTATGTGTTTCTCCACCAGAGCTTTCAACCAGAAGAGCCAAATGTAAGTAATGTGATCTAAAATTTTCATAGGAATCTGGATGACGCTTGAACATCGGGTTGGTGACTTCGACTTCGTAATGTGGCTTAAATTTATCCGTACGTTCCTGATCAGAAGAGAGAATGGGTGCACCATTTTCTTGGATACTTTTGTTGTCAACATTTCTTTCAAATAAAAGACCCATTTTCCACAAAACCTTCTGGCTCAGCAGGAGAGTCATGATACGCTTCAGATACTTGTGAGACTCTTGCAAATAAATGTCTTCATCTTCTCTTCTAGTTGTCTCCAGGAGATACAAGCTCCAAGAGGACAGTTCCATGATCAGATAATTCGGTATTGCAAGCATAAAGTCGTCACTTGTAACGGTCATGAGCTCATCCCATTTACCCAGTGGATTGATTTTAAGTGTCACATTCAGTCTCCAAGAGAAAACCAAACCAGAAGAGGTACCAATTATCAGATAAGGATCCAATGAACTCTTCATATGGAGACAAATCTCATTGGCAATTCGTACAGTGACCCCACCATGCATGATTAAAGACATCTTGTCCCACCACCCCAAAGGTGAATCATCTACTTGAGGCTTTGTAAAATTATCAAATGCCATCATCGTAGACAGAAGTGCAGCAACATAAGACTTACACCAAGTGATAGAGCATGCTCTGTCCGCCTTCAAGTCACACTCTAGATCTAAAATGAATTTCACCGGGGCGAGCGTTCTTGCCACAAATGTCAGGTAGAAGCAATCCAAAGGAATTTCATCGGGCCCTTTCCCCATGGGTTTTGCAATTGGCATAAATGGAACCCATATATATCGTAATTCCTCCTTTGTTGTGACAAGCCTTTCGTTAATAACAATATTTCCTCGCAAATGAAACACGGGTTCATTTTCATTGAAAGGGAACAGCAACAAGGGTAAAGGATAATCTCTCAAAAGAAAGTGAATCAGGCTGCATTTCAAGCTAGCATATAATGGCGCCAAGATGGAATAAGTTAATTTGGGTTGGCCTTTGGCTTTTTCATGGATAAACTTATCAAGATCATCAATACGAGCTTTCAGAAGTTCGAGATCCACGTCCCGGAATAAACCTGCAAATGTTGGAACACCGCGAGTATATTTGACAATATCATACTTAGACCGCATGGTCTTACTAATCATATCTTCTTTCCAGACCATGTTTATCTTCCTGTCTCGAATTTCCTCTTTTTTCTTCTTAAACACCTTGTAAGAATTGACCCAGATGGCGGAGAAGACTTCATTCAAATGCTCTTGGGATTGCTTTATGAAATCTTCTATCTCTTCTTTCTTTTGAGGTTTCCCTAAAACATGTGGCTCTTCAGGCACACTTTCAGATGTAGTAAGTGGTCTGGTTTCGCGACCATGAACCTTGTGAGCTATGTGAGAGATATGGTTCTGAATTGGAATATGTGTATGCTGATTTGATTCCTTTGACAGCTTAGGTATGAAATCTGGGTGTGAATCCTGAAGCTCTATTCTATTTTCCATCAGCTCTTGTCTCATAGCTTCCGTCTTTTCATCAAGAAGTTCTTGTAACCGGAGTCTTTCCTCTTGTGCCTTCTTTCCGAACTCAAAAATTCCACTAAGTTCGTTTTCAAAAGCGTCGGCTTCAAGACTTAACAATAGCGATTTCAGAGTAATTTTGACATGGGGAAACACCAAAGCTTGTCTTTGTTTTGGAAGCAATCTTTTTCTCTCTTCCTTATTCATAAGTGCCGTTATATTATGCTTAATTTGCTTCGTTGCTTTAAATAATGTGATGACGTTATCAATGATGGTATAGAGTGGGAAGTGAAATGGGATATGCAAACGTATTCCTTTTGTATCAACTTTGACATCTATAAGCCCATCATCTTTGTTCCTTCCGATACTAACGGAAGGACTTTTTATAATAAGTGATCTCTCCCATAATTTTGTCAAGGGTTGAATAACATACAAACGGGCATAATCAGCACGAAATTGTTTAAACTCGTTGAATGTTCTTAATGTGTCAACTTCGATTAAAGCTTCGGCATTGTTTGGAAGACGAGCCAAGAGGGCAACAGAATCGACCAAAATATCAAATTTCAAGTGCTTCTTGGGACCAGAAAGTGCTGCCATTTCTTTAGAAGTACACACTTTGTGAACTGTTGGACCAAAGAACTTTAATAAACTGACGGCATAAAATGTGCAGAATATGAGGAAAGTGGTGACTTTAAGATCGGATTCAGGAATTCTAATAAACAATTTGTTGATATCTGCGTCGTCATTGTGGTTAGTGACTGTGATATCACGAATTGTGACAACTTTACGAGCTCTTTGTTCAACACCTGAACTTGCACCTCCAAGAGTGCTATCGATTGATTCTGTGTCACTAAACTCGTCACTGACATCTGTTTGGTTATCCAGTTCATTTTCATCCCCAGTATGTGGTCCTGCAACATGAGAGTCTGCAGAATCGTCGGCGTAATCAGTAAGTGTAAATAATTCAAGTACACCAATTCCACCTTTTATCACGTCAGATGACCGGACGAATTTAAAGTATGCATTTGTAATTTTGAGGGAAATTCCAATCTTAAAGTCCGAGAGATCAACCTCTTTGCCAATGCTATCATCAAATACTATAACAGATGGCAAATTATCCTTGCAAACGATGTCAGCTTGAAAGTTGCTGAGATCAAATTTGATTTTAGATATGAAGTGAGGAACCGCTTCGAAGATCTTAATAAAATCTTCAGCCTGAGAATCAAAATCTGTCGTCGGGGTTGATGATGTTGTTTGGTCGATTCGATGCTTCTCTAAATTCTGAAGTTCCATTGAAGATTGTGCCAATTCCACTTTTTCAGCATACCTTTTGTTGAATTTCGTATTTTTCCAGTTACGAATTCTTCTGGCAAGATGAAATATCGTTTGGTTGATACTTGAAACCTGGACTTTATTGAGCATAATTCTTGCTGATATGTTAGAGTCTGTAATCGAGTAGTTAAGAAAAGTAACAATCTTGGAAAAATTAAGAGTGTTGTCAAAAGCATTCATACGAAGACTTTTCAACTTTAAAACTCCAGTCAAATTAGAATTTTCTGCATTTGAGAGGAATTTCAATGAAACAACGGATAAGAAGCAAGCAACTATAGCATTTTCAGGGTCTGTACGACTAAACTCACGACCGCCACTAGGAGGTAAGTGAATGTTTATTCTCATGTCCACGAGTGTAAATTTGCCGGAAATCTCTCCCATGAACGTTATAAGTTTTGCCATTTTTTCTTTCCTCATATCCTTTAATTTTTGTTTCTGAGCCAACTTCTCCACGATACCTAATTCCTCTTTGTCACAGGTATCTTCACGTTTGTTATCATCGTCAATTTTTTCGGAGAATTTCTCTATTTGATCGTAGTACACATTAAATACTGGACCAGTTATCATTAATCTCTCGAATAAATTGATTGCCGCCTGAGTGTCGTTATTATGAACCATCAGGGCAATAGCACAGCTGAAATTATCCACTGAATATTCAAAAACTTGTGAAAGTGAAGGCAACTCAAACGAATTAGAATCTTTGTGGTAAAGACGAGTTGCAACAAGGTAGAATTGAAATTTCACTTTACCTTTTGTATTCCGACTGACAGATGTGGATATATTTGAAATTTTTACTTCATAGTCTTCTTCTGTCACTCTAAAATCTTCCAATTTTATTTCGAGAGTATGGAAAACGTTCTGCACGAGTTTAGACAATTCTTCAAACTTTCTTCTTTTGGCTTCCTTATCTATCTTGGGCTTCGGTTGTGAAATTGGCTTTATCTTTTTTAATGCTTCTTTCACATTCTTGATTGAATCAATGGGAAGATTAAGTTTACCTAAACTCAAGGCGACGTTAAAATTCAGGAAGGTCAATTTTAAATGCTTTGGCAGTTTGGCCTCCTTTAAGTTGGTCGCTATGTCCATGTTGATGGTCAACTCAGCCAGTCTAATCAATCTTGCATGCTCTTCGGCAGAACTGTTGACAGTATCAACCAAATAGGCATTATATAATGAAAAGGTGAATCTATTTGCTCCGTTCGAGAAGTAAGAATCCTCCAATCGTAAGTAGTCCAAAACGAACTTTTCCTTGCAATCATCTATGGATAATTGAGCATGATAAACATGGACAAGAATCTGGTTGATTATCTTCCTCACAAATACATAATTGAATAGTTTCTTGCTGATATTGAATTCTAATTTAGTTTGTGAAGGGTCTTGATCTGTCGAGGAAGTGGGGCCGTCAGATGCATGAGAGGGTAACTTTTTAGAATCTTCAGTCAACTTCTTAACCATTGCCTTTTTCATTCTAATGGAAATTCCTTTGATATCTAAGTGGAAGAATTTGAAAGGCGAACCGGTATCCTTAGCTATATTCAAACGAATTCCAATACTTTCAAAGCCTATCTCAGCAGCTTTCAAAGTGATGGTTACATTCTTAAGACTTAACCAACCAAACCTTCCGATTGAAACTCGAGGAATTCGATTTATCAATGCAAGAGCAACAGTATACGAGAGTATAACTCCCGCTACTGATAAATACAACCAGTTCATTGATATGCTCTGAGTTATTTCTTGTAATTGACTTGATGGCGGGTGATTAATTTCTGATTACTCCAGAAAAAAAATAGTCTCTTTATCTGAACCTTTCTCTGCAAGGAATTTTCGAATTAAAAAAAAAAAAAAATAAACACGGCTCGGCGGGAAAGCCACGGCTGCTACATATGGGGAAGAGCTGAAACTTCTGGTTTGTAGAGGCCAATGAGTTAAATAAGACAAGCTATGAAATTTAATGATAATGTTCTACTTGTATCTTCTAGAACCTGAGGTTACCAGACCACTAGGTACTGGATTTTTTATTACCCGCCGTGATAACCGTTAGATGCTTGATCCGGAAAATCCGGGCTCACCAATGACCGCGGAGATACCATTGGTGTCAATAATTTAGCCATATGCAACATTCAAGCACTGTGCATCCGAAACGAACCCCCGAAAATTGACGGTCCATGAATTATTTTGAGCGAATTTGCTTCGATTGTTGTTAACTGCTTCATAAGTCTTCACCCCTGACCTCGAGGTCATGGTTTGTATAGTCTCTTAAGTCTCTTTATAGACCGGCCGATTCGCGTTTTAGCCGTTAATAGTAAATTGACTGCATGCTCTAATTATGTCAAAAATAAAGATTACAGTATATGATTCATGCTCGTAATGTTAGACAGTATTACCACGGTTAAAATTATCATTGGACATTGGTGCGGTGGTAGAGGTTTTGCCGCCGCACCTACAGAAGTGGTAAGCTAATTTCATGTACCAGCCGTAGTAATAATCAACATTGGCTTCCCTACTGCAGGGTCCAATATTTTAACCAAGATTAATATTATTTTCCTAATACCTGATTAAGGCTGGTACCATTGAAGACTGAAGAACAACAATAATTGCATGTTTGTATTTCTATCTCAAGAGCAATATAAAGCACATCCCATTTTTTTTAAAAAAACAACGAGATGTATCTGTCGCTACTAACTGTAAAACGTGGTTATGTGGAAAAGACTTGCAGTATCCAAAGAAAATTTCACTATTACACCTCTTCGTGCCTTCAATCGAGCATGTCCTTTCAAATGAGACCTAGCCTCTCGTTCATATGCAGACCTTGATTAGGCTCTCCCTTCCTCTCGTTTCCCGGCTTCTGGATTATATGCACGCCGTGCCTCATCCAATAACCAACTCAGTGCTGGACTCCCCAAAGGTAAAAAACGATTTACCCTGCTTCTTGATGAAAATAGCCAGAAATGGTAAGCATTGAAGGCTAGAGCTAGATTTTATGCTGAATTGTTTCACTTCACGTAAACAAATTCCCGGTTGTCTATTACCGTATTCATCGAATGATAATAGATGGCTTAAACAAATGCAGAAACATTACCCTACAGAGTAAAAGAAAATGAAAAATAGTCTCCGCTAATTATATCAATTACTGAGCCCTGGGCCGATAGATTCTCCACCCCTACGAAAGCTTACTATTGCAAGTAGTCCATTCTTATTGTCATACCGGTGAACAAAAAAAAAACAATTGGATGGTTGCAATTTGAGTTTCCCAAATAGGAAACTTTTCGATTCCCAAAAAGTTGAGTGCAAATAAAATTTCCTATTTGGGCACTCGATCATAGACATCGCTAAGTTCCAAGAAAACTGAAGAGATCTTACTAGTTGAGCTAACTCGAACCATACTCAAATAGGCAACTTTACATGCATGTTCCTTGCCAAACTTTTAAATTTTTAAGCCCTTTTGGTTCTATTGCCGACCGGGGCTCTGCACCTTTTAGCATCCATAGAATCTTATAAAGAAGCGCCGAGCCGCAACCAATTTCTTCTGGCACGTTTAATCCTAAACAGTTCATTCGTTCACTCCTTGGTATAAAATATTTTGATATGAAGATCAACACCGCTTCAACGGCTATTGTTTTGGCACTTGCCACTTCTACTTTGGCTGCTCCTGCCACTCCAACCACTGAAAACTCTGTTTCTCAAAGAGATTTAGACAGATTAAACATGGCAATTGCTGATATTAATCATGTTCATGCTAAGCGTGAATTGATGTCAGACAAAGAAGTTACCAAGAGAGAATATGAAATTGTCACTGAAGTTTTATCTGCTCTTAAGGATTCCGGTTTGGCCCCAAAGATTATTGATGGTCTCGTTAGTGATTCAACTCTTGGACCACTCAGTGCCAAGGCAATTGTTGCCGTTTTGAAGTCTGGTTTGATTAACTTGGGAACTTTGTTGAAGGCTCTTGTTGATTCAGGTATTATTAACTCTGTCATTGAAGGTTTGATTTCCGACTGTGACTTTTACGCCCAAATTTACAAATTGGCTCTTTCTTACATCGATGATTTGGTTAGTCTTTTAGCCAAAAAATTGGCAAAGAGAGAAGAAATTGAAACTTATCTGGAACCAAATTTCGAACTCATGGCCAGAGAAACCAACTCTCCAGATGGAGTTGTCGCCAACTTGTTGGACTCTTTGAAAGAGTCCGGCCTTGTCACTTCTGTGGTCAAATCTTTGATCACTGACTCTTCCTTCTTGTCATATGGTGCTTCTTTGATTCAACAAATCATTGAAAGTGGTGCCCTTTCTCTTTCTGATCTTCTCTCTGCTATTAAAGATTCCGGTATTGTACCATCTTTGTTCAAGGAATTCTTTAACTTTGACACTTTAAAGACCGTTACTGTTAATGCCTTGGCTGCTGCCTTCGGAAACTGTGACGGTACTTCAGTTACGAAATCAGTTGGTCCTGCCACCACTACTATAACCGAGAGCAACACTCTCACCGGAGTGACTACCCCAACTGCTACCAACATTGTTGTGTGCAGAAGAAAGAGAAGATCCTACAACTATTAGAGATCTGGCTAATGATATCTTTAAAAACTTACGAGGGACAGCATAAAGCTGCGATGCGATAATGAGTTCTTGTTACCTTTTACCCGTCTTATGTATTTGCACCATTGAATTGGTGCTTGTTATTTTTTTATATTTTTTTAGTTCGTTTCGGTGGACGGTGTTAAAATGTACAAAGTCTCAAACGATGTGTAGATACTTTCATCTTTTAATTGGAAAAATTTGATTTCTTGAATTCAATTATTATGGATTCAAAGGACCTATTCACGAAAGAATTGATTACGAAGGTTATTAAATTTGATATACCGTTTAGACGTGATGGAAGCAAAATGAGAAGAAACCAATATATTTTTATATCTTTATATCAGTTGTTTAACTTCTTCATATTTTGATTTGCATTTGCCTTTTTATCCTTTCAGAAGAAATACATCAGCTTGAATTCACATAACAAGGTCATTTACCACCAGATTCACCTCAATCTCTGGTCATAAAAGCACTTTCATCACTAGAACATCTTCATCTTTTTTTTTTTTCTCGTGTCGCTTCACGCTTGCAAAAACAAAAATAAAAACTTATCGGTAAACAAAGAAACACCTTCTACTATGCCAGGGTTAGTATCATCTATGAATAGATTCCGAGGCTCCAATTGCCTTCATATTACCCAGAAAGCCATACTAACATCAGACAAGTCATATCACTACATGCTGGCCAGTGTGGGAATCAAGTTGGCCTCGAATACTGGTCCAAGCTAGCGGCAGACCACAACATCAATGCCGATGGCACTATGGAAGTCCCAGACATCACCAATGATGGCTCAGACGCGTCTAGTAAATCTTCTAATGATCTCATAAAACCTTCAACCCATCCAGAACTTTTTTTCACTCTGACAGACTCCATATCGTCCGCCACAAGATACACTCCTCGAGCCGTTTTAATCGATATGGAACCATCTGTCATCGGTAAGTCCACTGCTGCATTACCCATGTTCTCCTCACGCTCTGTTCATGTTTCACCTAACGGACATGGAGCTGCAAATAACTGGAGCCATGGATATGCCTATGGTAACGAGAACGCAGAAGCCATTCTCGATTATATCGACAGAGAATGTGACAAATGTGATACTGTCAGCGCGTTCCAATTGTTTCATTCCGTAGCTGGTGGAACTGGTGCTGGTGTTGGTCTGATGATACTCGAACTTTTAGCTGATAGACACCCAAAGAAGCTTGTTCCGACATTCCTGGTATTCCCTCTGTCTGAAAAGGCCCTGGATGTCGTAGTTCAGCCATATAATACTGTTTTGACATTACAAAGACTTATCGAATTTTCTCTGGCTACATTTGTATTCGATAATGACGCCCTTACAACAATTGAAAATAATCTTTATGGCATGAAAGATACGCTGGCCTTCGCCGGTGCAAATAAGCTTATCGCTCACGTGGCCGCAACTATACTGAATCCTTTGCGCTTCCCAACCTACATGTATTCTCTGTACGACTCCATATTATCCAACTTAATTTTAACTCCTGAATTGAAGTTTTTGACCAGTCTGGTAACTCCAAGAATATCTTCCGGTCAGAACGACCACGACATTTTACTCGAACTTTGTAGTGACAAACACAAAATGCATCGAGTACAAGATTCAAATGGGGCCGCAAATTTTAAGTACTTGGGTATTCTTGACTTTTTGCCGCGATTGACCAATCAAACAGAACTCAAAAGAGGTATACTAAAGGCCCAAAGTCGAGTGCAATTTGTACCGTGGGCAACGAAACTGGTGTTTGTTGTTCTGTCCGGAGAAGTAGACCCCAAATTTGCAGGAGTTCAAGTTTCTAATAACACGCTGATTGCGCAGGTTTTGACTCGTATAGTGAAACAATACGATTTGCTCGCTAAGAGAGAGGCCTACGTAAATTATTATACTAGCGATAACTCTGCTGAGAGTAGAGCTGCCGTTATGGAAAGTTTTAGGGAAGCCAAAGATGCAGTGGTTTCTACCATTGATGAATATAAGGATTGTCAATTGGAGACATACTTGGATGACGAATTATAGAATAATGGAAATGAAATAGCAATGGGATCAACGATGTAGGTCAAGTTCACGAATAGGGAGTGTGGATAGGGCTTGATATTGACTCATCGGCCGCATCGATAAATTTCCAACGATTGTCTTTTGCCAGTTTTAAACTGCTGATTATCATACCCTGTCAACGTCGGATAGCCACTACATATCCCACAAGGATTGATTATATCGCGTTCATTTGAACTCGAATCAATGCATTGTCTCAGATTTAAGAAGAGTGTGGCGGCGTACATGAACATTGTGGTATACATAATTTGGTTTAGGCAATTATGACATCGCAAATTATAGTGTGGAAATTTTCAGATGGAAACAGAAAATGATAGATGTGTCAAAGACAGCGTATAAATAATGCTAGAGATTCAAATCATATGGTTGTTAAACTGATGTAAATATATAATTAGCTCATAATATATTCAATTGATTGATCGGTTATCTTATTATGTAACCAAATTATAATTCTTCGATAAATGCACTCCACTGAGATGATGCCGTTTAAAATGCATCCACAGACACAAAATAACCTCTATTGTAGCTAATTTCGTGCCCATTCGTTATTTTACCGAGCATTTTCGAGTTAAGTGGCCACAGTGATCCACAATAACATTAAGAATAAAGTGCCACAGCTGACAAATTGATTCGGCGCGGAGATTTTAAAGTCGATACTTAAAAATCGAAGAATCTTTGTTTCAAAAATCTTCAATTAAACTATTGAAATTGATAATCTTTCGATATAATCTTAAAAGCTCACGAGTTTCACTTTGTTACTCATTATATATCGTGGCTTTGAATAGAATAAGATAGTTATTCGGTGTACCCTTTCCGACAATTTCGGGCTCGAGATAAGAAAGCGGCCGATACGATCCGATTTGGGACAAAAGAAAAAAATAAAAAATCATATAACCCCTACCCCTACCCCCCGATATAAGAAGCCGCCCTACCGCCGATCGGCATCATTTTATTTACTTTTCAGCTACAAGATTGAAGTTTGCCTGTAAAGTAGCTTTAATAACTTTTAATCGGTATCTTCTTTAACCATTACTCATAAGAAACATGACTGTGACTTATCCTCACCAGCATTTACTCTCGAAGAGGGCAACTAGCCGCACCGTTTCTCATTTTTCGGACGGCCCCGCTGGGAGCACTCCAGCCGGATTTGAGCCACACCCAAACCCACTTGCCCTTCATTGGGGCATGCCCAATGCTGGATTTTTCCCCATTGATCAGCTCGATATCAGCGTATTGGACTATCCATTCCAAAAACTGAAGTCATTGCCCGTAACAAATGCACTGCTCGAATCCTTGACTATTCCTCAGGGAAATCAGACCCCGGTTTCAGTGCACACTAAAGAAGATCCTTCGTTAATCGGTCTTGGTCAAGGTTTACAATATCTGCAATTAGAAGGAATTCCTGTTCTCCGTCAATTCATCAGAGATTTTATTCAAAGAGTTCATCCTCCAAAAAGTGATGATTGGGATGTTATTTTGACTCTGGGTGCCGGTGATGGTCTTAATAAGGCCGTAGAAGCAGTTTTAGATGCTGATGATGTCATTTTGGTTGAAGAATTCACTTTCCTGCCATTTTTGAATTATGTGCGCGAACGTAAAGCAGTCTCAGTACCCGTAAAGCTTAGTTTGGGTGGACTGCCTGCACGAGGAGCACTCGATCTTGAATATTTGGAGTCATTATTGGATAATTGGAGTGAACTTAAACCCGGTTTGAAAAAACCAAAAGCATTATACACTATTCCAAGTGGACAAAATCCGGCCGGTTTTTCGCAACCGCTCGAAACTAGAAAAAAAGTGTTGCAATTGGCAGAAAAGCACGACTTTCTTATCATAGAAGATGATCCTTATGGATACCTTGCTCTTCCTGAGTATAAACCACCTCAATCAATCATTAGTTTGGACAATTTCTTGGAAATTGACGAATATTTGAATGAACATTTGGCTCCACTGTACATTACTTTGGACTCTACAGGGCGAGTAATTAGAGTTGAAACTTTCTCCAAAGTATTTGCTCCTGGCTTAAGACTTGGTTTTATTGTCGCTCCTAGTGTTGTTACTAAAGCTATTGTCGGTTATGCCAATGTTGCTGGTAAGTCACCAGCTGGACCTTCTCAAATTCTTGTGCAAAATGTTATTCAACAAAAATGGGGTGGAGTAGAAGGCTGGATTGCTTGGATTTTGAAGGTGCGGGCCACCTATGCTCATAGAAGAGATGTTCTTTTACATGCATTTTACGAGTCCAATGCTTTTAAAAAGGGATATCTTGACGTTATCGATCCGGATGCCGGAATGTTCACTGCAGTTTTGATCAAACTTCCAGAAGATGTGAACCATAAAGAAAAGATTGACCTTCTTAATTGGAAATTCCAACAGTTTGGTGTTGGAGTTGTTCCTGGAGCTAATATGGCTGTAGATAAAGAATTTTCCAAAGAAAGATCTAACTTCTATAGAGTAACTTTTGCTCCAGCAAACAACGACGAAGAGTTAAGAGAGGCAGGTAAGCGGTTCAGCGCTGCTGTCGATGATTTTTTCTCGAAGGGTCTTGAGTTTTGAGATATCTAAAACTACGTATTGAATAATAGAGAGGAGGTTTAAAATAACTTCATCCTTATAATTTGAATATCGATGTAGGATTTTTTAAGATCATTGGTAAAAATATGTACATGTTTATAATATATATGTATATATGATGCTGTCTGTAAGGGAAATTACGCTAATGTTAATTCAGTGATTGTTAAATTGCTTAACTATTTAGAGTACGAACTATGTGTATACTTATAGACACTGTGAAGTTTCAGAGTTGTTTCGGAGTAGGGTTTTGTGTAACGTTAGTACCATGTGTGGTACCTTGCACCTACCCAAAAATTTAAACCCTCGGCCGTAACAATATTCTTCCCCGGATATTTTTTTATACCAAATATTTCCTTTTCTTCCTCTCATTTCTCTCTTGTATCTCTCCCACTTGTCCCACCTCAGCCCCCTCTATCTCGCTCTCTCACTTTATTCATCACCATCCATATCGACACCCCCTTAAAGGACACATCGCCACATATTCACACCTTTTCCATTATGTCTTTCAATTTTTCCAACTTCACCAAGGATCTCAAATCATTCGGTGACCGTGTGTCCTCCGAATTGAACTCGGAATTCATTCCATTTGCCCAACGTTCTGCCAGAATCGTTCAAGAAAAGATCGGTAACGTTTCTCAAGACGACATTTCCCAATTGCCCTCTGAATACCTTGAATTGGCCAAGAAATGTAACGGAGTAGAAGCTTTATATAAGAATATCTTGAAAATTACCGCAATTTATGATACTGAAACCTACGATTACCCACTGAATGTACAAGAGCTGTTCTCTGAATTGGGTCAATCTATTTCTTCAAGAGTGGCCCTGTTGTCGCGTGCTACTACTCCTGCTGAAGCCCAAGCTGCTTTAGTCAACCCACAAACTGGTTACAAGCCTCCAAAGACTTTGTACCATGCCTTATCACGTGCAACTGACCCACAAATCTTGGATACTCCACTGCTGGACCCAACTCATCAAGCGCTTTCTAGATACTCGGAAGATATCGGCAAAATTGGAAATGCTAGACTCTCTCAAGACCAGTTGGTTGTGTCTCGTTTCAACAAACCACTTCAAATAACTTTGAGACAATTAATTGCCCAAAGTAATGCCATACAAAAGAAGGTTGAGGACAAGAGAGTTGATTACGATTTGGCTCGTCGTGCTTTGGCCAACGGAACAAACCCGGCCAAAGAACCAGCCCTTAGAGTAGCTATGGAAGGTGCTGAAGATGATTTTGCCAACGCCGTCGAAGATGCCATCAATGTCATGCAAAATGTGTTGGATCATGCTAAGCCACTCGAAGAACTTTTGGAATTGGTTCAAGCACAATTGGCTTACCATAAGCTTGCAGCCGAATTGTTGGGTGGTTTAGTCAAGGACCTTGAAGGTTTGAGTGAAGGCAAATCTAAGAAGTCCGACGGTGATTTTGACATCTAATCCAAACATCGACGATATTCGGGGAATGCCAATTAGCCTTTATAATCGCTACAATCATCACGGAGAAGTAAATAGGAGTATTACCACGAGTTTAATTTAAATCCTTAATGTAAAGGTCCATCTCGTTTTATAAAATGTCATGACAATACAGTAAAGCTTTTGAAAAGCTTTAAAGTTACAATTATATCAAAGAGTAGCACTTTTGATATTAATCTAAGGAAAAAGAAGAAATAACGTCATGGTAAATCAATTATGGAGCTCTAAACTACTTCGTTAAACTTAGTGTTGCCATATTGGCTCTATTTATTGATTCTATTATTGTAACTTCAATGACTCTAACCGTAAATCCACAGCGCTACCACTATCTTCCACCTGATTGCCCTCTAACAAACGTGCATGAATCAGCTGAAGAGCACGGATGGTGTCCTTCTCATTAATAACAGCACTGATATTGATTTCATTAGCTCCTTGGGAAATCATTTCAATGTTAATCTTTTCATCGGCAAGAACTTTAAACATATTTCCTGCAATACCGATGAAATTCACCATCTGACGTCCAACAAGGGACACAATAGTCATTTGACGAGTAACATCGACACTACCCATTTTTCCAAGCTCTCCAAGAGCATGACGAAGCAGTGGCTCTTGATCAGCCTGGATCAGAAGTGCCATAGAAACGTGTACTTCAGAGGTTGAGATCAAATCTACAACCAATTTATATGCATCGAGGGTAGTGAAGATATGAGCCAAAAAGCCGTGAGAAAGAGTCTTTTTGTTCAGATGCACGTTGACAACAACAATATCTTGTTTGGCAGTGATGGCAGTTGCAGAACGCTTTTTATGGGTTTGAATGTATCTTGGTGAAAGGGTCTCAAACGCAATTGGTGGATGTGGTGGTGTGTCCTCACCTCTGCGACCAACGTTGTCAGGATATATGATAGTACCACGTCCGGTTGGATTCACAACATTCTTGATCCGGATTGGAATCTTAGCCTTGATTACTTGCTCCATTGTGAAAGGATGGATAACTTCAGATCCATAGTAGGTGAGCTCGGCGGCTTCTTCTGGAGTAACACTGTCCAACAAACGTGCATTTGGAACTTTTCTGGGGTCTGCTGTAAAAATACCATCGACCTCTTTCCAAATTTGAAGCTCTTCTGCTTGAGTTCCCACTGCTACAAGAGCAGCACAGAGATCAGTGTAACCACGTCCAACTCCGTTGAGAAGTCCACCTGGGACCGTACCGAAATAACCAGTCAAAACTGGAACAGCATCGTCATCGATTTCAGTAGCTTTTCTGGCAAATTCAGCGGCCAAAAATTGGTAAAAGCTATCATTGAATCCATGGCTGAAATCATAATCCAATGGGATGATATCAGAAAGGTCAATATATTGAGCTTTGACGCCTCTGTCATTCATTAAAGCAGCCATGAATAAACATGAAAGCTTTTCACCGATAGACATGATAAGATCATTAGTTCTTGGAGAGATTTCTCCAATAACTTTACAAGCACGAAGTAATTCACGGGCACGATCAACTTCTTTTTTGGTATCTTCTAAAATCTGTTCTCTGATAGATGGATCATTGATCTTGCTGTTTGCATTGTCAACATGGTCATCTTCGATGGCCGATAGTATGTGCAGAAAGTCGGTTCCATCTTGAGCAAGTTCTGCTGCTCTTAAAAGTCTCAGGGTGGTACCTTCAGACTTGGTTTGCAGTGATCTGGCTGAGCAAACCACGGCGACTCGGTTATTGTGAGAGAAAACTTTGACAATATCGTCGACTATGGCTTCAGGAAATTTTCCAACTGAAGTTCCTCCAAATTTTTGAATGATCCAGCCCTTATTGGCATTCTGAAGATCTAGAACTGAGTTATATGACTGAGCAAGAGACATGATTGGGTTTAGAGTTGTCTGAAAAATTCCTTGCCGGAGTCATAGCGGTTACGGGGATCTATATGCAGTATGTCGTTGGGATGACTCAACGTTCTGTGTCACGTGTTAAGCCGTAATCGACCACGACGGTCCAGAAAGAATCAGCTTTAACAATGGTTTTTCAACGCTAACTTTGAATTTGATCATCTAAAACACTGGGAACTAAATTTCATTACCAAAAGAAATCTTGAATGATTAGTTCCATCTAGTGACAATATATTTGATGGAACCGGATCGGGCGTGTATATTCAACCTGCATATAGGCACACCGCATTAAGGTCAACCTTTCTTTTCCCCCGATTTTAGCATTGAATCTGTTTTAGGCCTGATTAGTCACGTGTATCGAGTAACAAACCGAGGGTCGTCTTCTTTATAGACTTCAACGAACATCATCAATAAATACATACGAAAACCCCAAATTCCCTTAATGAATTCGAAATCTGTCATCTCCTATTGCTCATTTATCCAATGACTGCATGAATTTTCAAATCCAAAACACATTGGTCACCTGATCCTAACTTTCTAACTTATCGGCCCACTGCTCATCGCGCGTAGATCTGAAAATTTCACTTTAAGCATGAAGAGAGACCATCAAAGTACCCAACTGGGGCATGACGATGCACTGGATAGTGTATCCAAAAAGTCCAATAGCTCCTATTCTTCTTCAGATATCCATGGGTTTTTCAACGAAAAAATTTGGCTGCAAAAATTCCAAGACGATATCAAAAATGATATCACCGAGTCCCAACCATATCGATGGGGAAACATCACTGAATTGATGAACGATCAGCTCCTTAGACAGGTCAGAAAAGAAGTCTTGAGTGAAATAGCCTTCACCAAGAAAGAAACTGACATTTACAAAGTATTTCAACTGGGGGATCTTGCCAATCTTTCGGGTCTTAATTGGGATGATTTGCTGCGGTTACCATCATTGTCAAAATTACGGGCCGCTATATACTCTCAGGAGTTTAGAGACGTTGTCAGCAAAGTAACTGGATGTGGTGAACTTTCTGGAGTGAAAACTGATATGCTGATCAATACATACACAAAAGGATGTCATTTACTCACACATGATGATGTTATTGGTCTGAGAAGAGTTAGTTTTATTCTTTACATGCCAGAACCCGACAAAGAATGGAAAGAAAGTTACGGTGGTGCATTGAAACTTTTCCCAGCAATTGTTCCTAATGTTCCTGCCTCTGATCATCAATGTAAATTGGTCCCACAATTTAATCAGATTGCATTTTTCACCGTCCAACCAGGTCTTCTGTTCCATGAAGTTGAAGAAGTTCGAGTTGATAAGCAACGATTACTGATTCAAGGATGGTTTCATATACCTCAAAGAGGTGAAAGAGGATTTATTGAGGGTGAACAAGAAGCAACGGAAGCAAAAAGTACCCTTCAATTATTACAAAGTAAAGAAATTCAGGATTATGAATTTCCCAAGCTTGTACGGAATGACATTCCTACTGATCAAAGTGCAAATTTTGCAGTGGGATTTTCTGATGACGATTGGGAGTATCTTAAGACGTTTTTAAATCCAGCATATCTTAACCCAAATAATCTTCAACAATTGCAAGACGAATTTACTAAAGAATCTGTGGTTGAGATTTCGTCTCTTTTAAATGATGACTATGCAAATTCACTTCGTCGCGATCTTACTTACCAAGAATTGGAGCTTGAAACACCTCGATTAGTTACTGAAGTCAAGCATCCATGGAAAACTGCAATTCCTTCTCTTAAGCAACGATACTTGTATATCGATGGAAAGTCACCATTTTGTGCAACTGAAAAGTCTACAAGGTTAAGTAAAGTTGGTGCTCAAGAATTACCTAATTTTGAACTTATGAAGTATGGAACCAACTTCAGTAAAGCAGATTCAAAATTGATTGAAATTGCTGCATTTTTCAAATCAAGTGCATTCCGAAAGTGGTTGGTTGCTGTGACGGGTGTTATTCCCACAGCTGATCAGATCTTGGTGAGAAGGTTTCGTCCTGGGCAAGATTTTGTTTTAGCTACTACCATTGATAAAGACATTGCTCGCAATGATCAAGAATTGGACTCTTTACTCGAAGCTACATTCAATTTGACTCCAAGTGCTACAAAGAAACAAAATTGGGAAAGTGGTGAGTATGGTGGCTACGAGCTTTGTATGGTGAAGGAAGATGATGACAATGATGATCCTGCTGTATATCGAGCATCGGGGAACAATGATGACTCCGTTTTGTATACAAGCCAGTGTAAATGGAACCTGATGACTTTGATTTTGCGAGATCCTCTGGTTTTAAAATTTGTCAAGTATGTCAGTATTAATGCAAAGGGTAGCAGATGGGATATCAGCTGTCAATGGAACGTGAAAGAAGAAGATGGGGAGGAAGATGAAGATGGGGAGGAAGATGAAGATGGGGAGGAAGATGAAGATGAAGAGAAAAAGGAAAAGAAGGAGTAGTAAGAGAAGCAGAAATAGGAAACTTAAGGGTAAGTAATGGAGTATTAAGAATACTTCAATTGTCTGTTCATGTTATTGACTAAATGACATTTGTCAATTAGTTTAGATTTATTTAGAGTTGAACAACAACAATAATCGGTGAGCAATGAAATGAATGATTTATGTGTTTCTGTAAGAAAACCACCACCGATAATGGTTCTTCTTCAATTATCTCTTCTCTCTCTATATGTCACCATTTGCAATCTTCATCATATGTAGCTCCGATATGTTACCGGCTCCTCTGACCGAATCGGGCGAAGAAATGCGCGCCGCATACCAAATCAGGATAGGAAGTCCCCGATACTCAGCGCATCTACCTAAAAGGGGCACTTTGTCCACGGGAGAGCATCGGCATTAACTAAATTGGATGCTGCTTTCTGTGTTGCGGGGATCAATTAGATCTATGCATTGACATGAATATAGGCGATACGATTTAGATCTATATAAATAGTTGGGTAGGTAGACTAAAAGATCGATTGAATTTGGATTATTTTATTTGACACATTTAGACCTCGAATCTAAGCAGCCAGAAAAAACACTAATTTGACTTCGCCTATTCAAGTTATTCAAATTCATTTAAAGAACAAGTGTATTGACTTATTCACCAAATAATTCTTGATCGATAAGAATTACCTACTGAACTTTATCCTCATAATTGACTCATTATTGACTCATACTCTAATATTGTCGACTTTTAATCGTCAAATCAACATCTGATATACATTTACACCGGTTTGATCCACGTGATATTAACACCGTTAAACGGCGACTGAAAATATCACAGCCTAGTTAAGAAAAAGAAAACCGATTAAACGATTTGGAAAAGATACCATTTGAAAAGAAAAAGGATAGAATATTCTATAATAGAATAGTCGCTTCAAACAATTTAGAAAAAGAATTCTCGATTTCGATTGTTATAGTCGTATAATCAAAAAGAATCCCATAACAAGTGCTAACAATTGCATACCCTCAACAAGCGCCTTTACCTCACTTGGGCTAAATCGCTTCCTAACCGCCTCGCTCAACCTTTCCGCGTTCGCACCCAAAATCACGCGGGGCCCAAAAAGTTTGGCCGACACAAAAATAATTCTTCAGAAGTTCGTTTTATAAGCACCAACCCCGGGGCCTTAACACGCGTTCAATTATACAAATGAGCCAAGAATCTAATCCAATTGTGGTATTCGTCACCGTGGCTTTGATCATCGGATCTTCAGTTGCTTTTTACTTCTACCGTTTTTCTCAAAAGCAACCAGTTCTTGATCCAGTCGACTTTAGACACTTCCCCCTCATTCAAAAGACAAGAGTCTCCCATAACTCATGTGTATACAGATTTGGTCTTCCAAGACCAACTGATCGTTTGGGACTCCCCATTGGTCAACACATCTCCATTGGAACTGTGATCAGTGGTAAGGAAGTCGTCAGAAGTTATACTCCTATTTCTACTGACGATGAGTTGGGATACTTTGATCTTTTGATTAAGACTTATCCAAACGGTAACATTTCTCGTCATGTTGACTCCAAGAAAATTGGAGAAACTATTGAAGTTCGTGGTCCAAAGGGTTTCTACAATTACACTCCAAACATGGTGGCCTCCCTTGGTATGATCGCTGGTGGTACCGGTATTGCTCCTATGTACCAAATTTTGACCGCTATCTTACGTAACCCTGATGACAAGACTAAGGTCTCTTTGTTGTATGCCAATGTCACTGAAAATGATATTCTTTTGAAGGCCGAATTGGACAAATGGCAAGAAGACCACCCTGATCGTTTCAATGTTCACTACATTTTGAATGAGGCTCCTGAAAATTGGGAAGGTTCTGTTGGATTTGTCACCGGTGAATTGATTGAAAAACACCTTCCAGGTCCTGCTCCAAACCTGACTTTGCTTCTTTGTGGTCCTCCACCAATGGTTTCCGCCATGAAGCGTACTGCTGTTGGTCTTGGATTTGAAAAGGCCAAGCCAGTTTCTAAGCTTGGAGACCAGATCTTTGTGTTTTAATAGAAATATGGAGAATATAGAAAAATGTAATCGAATATGTAGGAAGAAACAAGGTTCAAGAAAGACATAAATAGATAGAAAGAGATGGTCAGAAAGAGAAGGAAAAGAAGGAGATGTTGTTAATGAATCTATACTATTATAATTACAGTGATATCGACACCTTGATTCCATTCCTTTAAAGTATTGTAAATGGAAATAGATAGATTAATAATTTCTTGACTAATTTTATTTTCCCAATTTGATTCAAACAAGTACACTTTCCTAATCAAATTCTATCGAAATGCCTTCACATTTGTTACTCTCTAGATTCAAATAGTACACTATTTAAACACTTCTGCCTCCCTCTTTATCTTTTCCATCGCTCGTATACTCCTGCATACGTAAGTCTTCCCCCTCTTATGATTTTGTTAAATGTACTGCACCTAGTATGTCTTCTTGCCACTGTGCACTCCTCACATGCACCCTCCGGATTCTGCGGCGTGACTGATAAAAACTGTAACCACCTGCTACTATTACCAGCCAGTTAAGACAATTATTTGAATAGTGAACGTGTTAGTTGATTGTATTTTTATTGTCTAAATATTCGATATCGCTTATTTTGCATTTTTCTTGTCTGAATTAGACCTGAAATCGCCTCCGTTTTAGAATTAATATCCCCACCCCTTAGCTCAATCCTTATAAATAAAGCTATCCATTCTTAATACTATTCACTGATGGTCCGTTTATTGACCACTTTTGCCGCCCTTGTGACGGCAGTCATGGCTATTCCGGCTTGGGATGTCGAAAATGACTACATAATGTCTGTTTTAGAAGATCAAGATCGTGAAATGGAGATTCAAAATGTCCTTCGACTGCCTACAAATTTCCCGAATTTGCCTCATATCATTGCACGGCCAAAAGCAAAGGAAAGAACACTTAAAGATGGTGAAATCCCAGATTATGTACTTGAATACTCACCTTATGTGTACTTGTACCTGGAGGAACGATATTTACCTTACGATATCAAGGATTTCGTCACAAATTTACATGCCGAGTGGCATAACGGAACCATTATTGAAGGAACTGAAGACGGTTGTAATATTTCGACATTAGGCGATTTACCCCGTACTAAAAAAGTGTATCTCACTAGTAACACTGATTTCACTTTAGACCCAGAATGGATCACAGGTTCTAGAAATAAACCGCTGGTAATAGATGGCGAAATTAAGGATGCCCCAGCGACTCTTATTGTGGTTGACAAGGGAAATGGATGGGTCGATTCGTTTTGGTTCTACTTTTATTCGTTCAATTTGGGTCCTTTTGTACTGGGAAGCGGGCCTTATGGCAATCATGTTGGTGATTGGGAACATCTGTTGGTTCGTTTCTACAAAGGTAAACCTATGATTGTGTGGATATCTGCACATGGTGGAGGCGGTGCCTATTACTACCATAATCTCGAGAAGCTGCAAGTAGAACCCAATCACCCAATTATTTTCCTGGCCAGAGGAACACATGCAAATTACGTGTCTGTTGGGCAACATCCTCATGATTTGCCTTACGACATTTTACTGGACTTTACGGATAGAGGGCCTTTATGGTCACCGGTCAGAAACTATTTGGGCTACACTTATCACAACAAAACAGTATTTCCTGGAACGACAAATGCTCAGCCTCATCATGTAGGTCGTGAGTTGGAATATGGTAATTGGTTGGCCTTCAGAGGACGTTGGGGAGATAAGCAATTGCCACTTCTGGATCCTAGACAATATTACCTGATAATTGCTGGATATCACCAAATCGATGGTCCCACTGGACCTCTTCTGAAGAACTTGTTGCGCTTGGCACCTTGTGAAAGAGGTAAGTGGTGGAATTTTTGGCAAGGCTGCAATATTAGGGCCAACATTAAATGGGGAGTCGGTGTGGAACTGGAGGGTTGGAATTGTGGTAACATTTTTGTTAAAGTAAGACCCAGATGGTTACGCCAATTGCTTAATCGGTTGACTTGGGGCGGTGCATTTTGCTGGATTGTTGATCTAGTGTATGGTTGAGTAGTCGTGAAGGAGTTTTTGATAATGAATGTATGAAGTATGATTTCGTTTTATGGTAAAAGGAGATCCATTATTGATCTGGTAAGAGTTGATGATCTGATTTATTTAAGATCAGTTATAAAGTATCAAAGTTTTACGATTTTGAATCAAATATGTCAGTAAATTATCAACACACTTTGAGCGGTAGATTCTATAAATTAGTAGTAACCACCCCCATCACCCATCACCATCACCGCCACCTCGAAACTTGAGAGGTTCCAGTACCTAACTGAATTATCTCGTTTAAAGCCTTCGTTCGTTTCTTTTCCTGCATTGCACCTGCATCTACTACTATACAATCAACGCATCCGCTACCGCTTTTGTCACCGCACCCGCCACCGCATCCGGTAATATTTGATGCGCTCCGGAGCGGGCCGTTTTTTCAGATCGCCTCATCACACCAATGAGTCACCAAAAATGGTATAATGAAAGACATTTGGGGTATTATTCAAGTAATTTGTTTCATTTGAAGTTGAACTGGTGCACTTTCCGAGCACTCATGTAGAAAACTACACCCAAAGTTGCAATAGTCCAATCAATCCAAAGCTATTCACAATTGAATGCGGCGTTTGCTGCTGCAGCTTTCTTTTTTTTCGATGATTATTATTTTTTGCTCTCATGACAGGCATCCCGGGAAGATGCCTTAGTTCTATGCAAATAGATAAAGAATTTAATCTTAATTCAACTTTTATCATTTAACCATGAAAGAGCAATCTCAAGAGGATACTGCTCTGGAAACAGTGGTGATCAAAGAAAGCTCTTCACTGCCTTATTATCAGCAAGATGCTCAAGTCTCATCATGGCAGAATTTTAAAGACTCTTTCAAGCGTCAAAGAGTCGCACTTCCTGATGAGGCCATGACTGATGTTGAAAGGGCCAATATCCAAACAGCCAAGTCACCTCTTCGTCGAGAATTAAAAGGTCGTCACTTGCAGATGATAGCTATAGGTCTGTCCATTGGTACCGGTTTATTTGTTGGTTCTGGTGGTGCCTTATCCACCTCCGGTCCTCTCGGTGTTATTATTGCCTGGGTCCTCACTGGATCTTCCATCTTCTGTACCATTCAAGCCATGGGTGAACTTGCTGTGACATTCCCTATTTCTGGATCTTTCAATGTGTATGCCCTGCGTTTTATTGATCCTTCTGTCGGGTTTGCCGTGGCTTGGAATTATTTCTTCCAGTTCATGGTTCTTTTACCATTGGAACTTGTAGCTGGTCTGATTACCATGTCATATTGGAATACTAGTGTCAATCCTGATGTTTGGGTATTGATTTTCTATTTGGTGGTAATTTCAATTAATTTCTTCGGAGTCAGAGCCTATGGTGAAGCGGAATTCGTCTTCTCCTTAGTCAAAGTTGTTGCTGTCATTGGCTTTATCTTGGTTTCATTAGTGTTAGCATGTGGAGGTGGACCAACTCATGACCATGTCGGTGACAGATACTGGAGAAATCCAGGACTTTTTGCCAACGGTTTTAAAGGTGTTTGCTCAGTCTTTGTCACTGCTGCCTTTTCATTTGGTGGAACTGAGCTCGTTGGACTCACTGCAGCAGAATCAGAAAACCCACGTAAAGAAATCCCAAAGGCTACTAAGCAAGTTTTCTGGCGTATTTTAATGTTCTACATGATATCGTTGACATTGATTTGCTTTTTAGTTCCACTGAACGATGAAAGACTTCTTGGTGCAAGTGATGTTGATGTCACTGCTTCTCCATTTGTCATTGCAATTAATAACGGTGGTATTTCAGGTCTTCCCTCAGTCATGAACGCTGTCATTTTAATTTCAGTAATCTCTGTGGGATCATCATCTGTTTACGCTACATCAAGAACATTAACTGCTCTCTCTGAGCAAGGTCTTGCTCCAGCAATTTGTGGCTACATTGACCGAGCTGGTCGTCCTTTGGTTGCAATCATTATTACCAACATTTTTGGCTTGCTTTCATTCATTGCTGCTCTGGATAAGCAAGTTGAAGTTTTTGACTGGCTTTTGTCTATTTCTGGTCTTTCTTCCATCTTTACCTGGCTTTCCATTTGCTTGGCCCATATTAGATTCCGTCGTGCAATGAATGTTCAAGGTAGAAGTTTGGATGAAATTACTTTCAAATCCCAAACAGGAGTGATTGGTTCATATTACGGAGCTGTCTTAAACTTTCTTGTCTTGGTTGCCCAATTCTGGATATCAATTTTCCCACTTGGAGAAAAATCTACAGCTAGTGGCTTTTTCCAAGGTTATTTGGGTTTCGTGGTTTTGATTGTCTTTTATTTTGGTCACAAGATTTGGAAAAGCAATTGGATTTTTTTCATTCGGGCTCGTAATATAGACGTTGACGTCGGACGTAGAGAGACAGATCCAGAGGCATTGAAAGAAGAAATGGCAGAGGAAAGACGTTACTTGGCCTCAAGACCCTGGTGGTACAGAGCTTACCGGTTCTGGTGTTAGCATAGCATATAAATTTAAATTTAGAGATAATCAGAAGAAATCAGAGAATTCATTGTATGTAGGTGATGTTATCTAGAAGCTAACCACTACAAAACCACCAATACTTTCCAGCATTGACCTTCACTTTCTACTTACATACTTTGGTCACGGTCACGTGATATATCACGTGTGAGCTATTATTATTTGGCGCCGTTCAAATATTTCTTCATCAGCCATGAGTACTCATTACCCCACGTTTGGGCGTCTGTCCGGCTTGGGAAGTGTTCTCAAGTCATTCACGAAGCTGCGACGGGCTGTGCAGACTCCGATACGCATAAATCCCAAAGTTGTTGGCGGAGGCCCCGATCAACAAGCGCTCTTCACCCAACTTCAGGCGGGCCTGCCAAGTGAAAGAGCAGAAGCAGCAAAAAGAGTTAGTGAACTGTTGGATAAATTCGCCATTTCACTGATCCCTGAACTCTGGTATGCTGCTAGGGATTTGGCGGATTTCAAAGTCAGTCCGAGTATCAGAAAGCCAATCATTACCCTTCTTTATCGCTGTGTGAAACATGATCATACCCTCACTACTCTGGTACGTTTGGTATATTTTCTAGATGTTGTGAAATACTGTAAATGGGACCAAGATGATCCGGAAGCACTTAATTTTATTAATGCCGTCAAATCTCTTACCAATGGTGGTCGAGAAATCTATGATTTGGTGATGTCCTCTGGTGATACCAATCTCGTGGAATGGATAGTAAAAGGTATGAATCTGGCTCATAAAGATTCTAACACTGCTATTGAATTAATGAAATTGGCATCCAAATGCTTTGAAATGAATGCAGCATTACTCGGAGACTATGTGAATGTTTTAATTACTGCAGCAACTGACGTGGAAAACGCATATCTGGATCGTGTATTTCAACGAGAAAATCCATCATCTCTTTATAGCGGCAGTGAAAGTGGTTTACAGAATATAACCAGCAGATTGACCATGACGACTTCAAATTCTCGAGCTATCCCATATTTAAGTACTAATAGTAGTCTCAAATCTAATGCACCTTCAGAAAGGCTAGCTGACATCGAAAAGTTGAGCTTGTCAAGCACTAAAATTGACACGCCATCCTCTGCTGCATTAGAGTTGATTTACTCAATTGCCGTTTTCGGTCAAATTCCGACTGATAGCTATCCTAAAGCAGTTGAACTCTTATGTCTTTATCATACGACGACTGAAGCTCAGGATTGTATTAAATCTTTAGCATCATCCGAACCATACGTTTTAGTTCCCTTATTATGTGAAATTGTGAAAATTCACCCTAGGGATAATAAGAAGAGAGCTCTCAAAGTACTTGGTGGATTGGCGTTTCTAATGCAAGTTTTGCAAATTCCTCAAATTGAAATACAAATCAAAATGATTGTGAAAGCATTTTCAGGTGCCATCGATTTTAAAATACCTGAAATAACCTCTTGTATCATAAAAATTTGGCTGGAATTAGTTCAATTCACAAATTTACCCTTCACAGTATGGTATTCACCTACAGAAAGCGGTTTTGAAATTATTTCAAAGCTTAATGCTGATACCCAGGAGGATATTGATAATTTGAAGATAATTCTCAACACATTGCAATCAAAATACATTTCTCGAGATGTTTCGTTACCTAAGGAGCAACTCGTGCAAACACTTTTCGCTCAAGCTCCATACATATCGAATCAAAATATCCAATTCATTTTGGATTTTTACAATGACGAAAGATTGTGCTACACGACGTGTCCTTTTTACGAAGAGAACACTCGCAAAATACTTCAATTGTTTTACAAAAAAATGCCCTTAGCTGTACTCAAAGTTCTACGTACCGCATATTTGGGATCCTTAGAACCATGTGGTACAATAGTAAAAGTTTTCAAACAAACTCTAAGTGAAACCGATCCTTCAGTTTTGGAGTACTTGCTGGAAATGATCGTTGAATCTGAAGAATTCTCCGAGATCTCACAGTGCTATTTTTTGGGATTTCCAGAATCTTCAGTGGAGTTTCAAAAAATGTTCGCCGAAACAACTGGTAAAATACTCATCATTCTGTTAGCTGATCAAATTCAACTCTCAACAATTGCATACGAAACATTGTTAAAATTGCTTTCGAAAGGTGAAACTCTGGCCATACCATCCCTAAGAGTTCTTATGAGGCTTAGATGTACATATGAAGGACACCTTTACGTAAGTCATCCTCTAGACATGGAAGGGTTGTCCACAGCGTTTGGAAGAAATATCAATGACGAACTGTACTCACCTAATCCGGGACACAGATGGGTCTATCCAGAGCATTTGAGTTGTCTACCAGAATCTCACTTTAACAAAACTTCTTCTCTATTGGTGGGTGAACATATAGACATCTCAGCTTATTTTGCAGAGGTTGTCAAATTGTTGCGTGAATTTGTATCCTGGGAAGTATACTCTTTTATTTGGGCCCACTTCTGTCCCCAACTCGCAAATAGAGCCCTTTTTGTAGCCTGTTCTGAGTTCATTGTCGAATTTCACAGACTAGCTTGCGACCAGTTGGCGTTAAACCTTCCAACTCTGTTTAGCGCTCCACAAGGATACACCAAACTGGACATTCAAGTTGCCATCGTGCGTACGTATTCTGCTTTATTATCGTACCATAATTTATTTCTGAAAAAGGATGAAGATTTGTTGGTCAATTCTTTAATCCTGGGCTTATCTTCGTGGGAAAAAACGGCAGTTCCGTGTATTCATATCATCACTGTTTGTTGTTACGAAATCCCATTATCAATTAAGAAATTTTTGTCGGCAATATTGACGACTCTTCAAACTAGGGTTCTGTCTTCACTAGCAGCTGCTCCAATCTTGGAGCTCTTAGCCCTGTTTATTCATTTAGATTTGACTGCTAATTTTACTCTTGACGAATTTAGAAGAGTTTTTGCCATTGCTTTCAAATATGCTCAGCAAAGTAAAGAAAGAGCTCCTACAGAACCTCATACAAGCATACAAATACATGGAGAAGATGCCATGATTGATAATAGACCTCTGACTGCAACTCTGACTTCTTCAGCTCAATACGTTAGAGAGTTAAGTTTGTGGGTAATCTCGATGTGGTTCTTGAAACTCTCGATGTCTGAAAGGAGGCAATTATCGCTGTTCTTGGTCAAAAATTTAGTTTCCGGAGAGGTAACCCCGGATAACGAGATCATTTCATTTGTTGATTTTATCGCTAGATTTACTTACTCAGATCTACCACTTGACATAACCTCACCTCCTCAAAGTGATGGAAGCAACTGGATTGTGGGTAAATCAATTATTAGCATTCACACTAATGGCAATAACGGTGAGTCTAATATCATCGTTAGAAGGGCCAGTGGTGTAACTCAATTAGCCGTTTCCGTTCAAGGCTCATATTTTCCCAGTGCCAACCAGTTGATCATGCCTCAACATCTTTTACTTCAATTATGTGCTTCTACTAGTGATCAATTAGGGTTACAAAACAAGCCAATTCCCTTAGTCAGCGACCCTTCGACATCGAGGGCATTATCTTCATTAGACAGGATTCCAACTGCCGAACTTCATAAAGTGGGACTTATGTACATCGGAGCAAATCAATCAGATGAGGTTTCGATTCTTTCCAACTTGGGAGGATCCACGGCGTATCAAGAGTTTTTGACTAACATCGGCGATTTGATTAGGCTTCAGAATTGTAAGCTGGCTTACGTTGGAGGTTTGGATACATCGAGCAACACCGATGGTCCTTATGCCATATCATATCGAACATCTACTATTAATCTTATATTCCATACCACGCTGTTGATGCCAAATGTTGCAGCCGACAAGCAACGTGCATTTAAAAAGAGACATATAGGGAACAACTATGTGAATATATTTTTCGATGAGTCAGGACTTCCTTTCAATTTCAATGTCATCAGGCTGCAATTTAATTTTTTCAATATAGTTATTCAGCCTCATCTGGTGGGTACAGTTAATACGGCTACATATTATCGGGTTAAAGTTTTCAGACGGCACGGAGTTCCTGGGATTTTCGCAACCAGTCATTTCAAGCTAGTTCTGTCCAAGTGTTTACCTGAATTTGTTCGTAATTTGTCATTATTGGCGGATTTATTTGCTATTGTATGGAATGCCAATGGAGAATATATTCTGAATTGGGCCCATCGATTAAATCAGATTGACTCGGTCACTAAGAAGGCCATAGCAACGCATCAAGTTTTACAAGAGCAGGGCCGGTCCCCTGGTTCCTCAAGCGCTTTCAATACGACGCAACTGTTTTTACAACAACTTAGAGAGCCAGATGCCGTTCTGGGTGCCGCAGAATTGCGTTATGAGTACGTGGGGGATGAAGACAATGAGTTGTATAAGAAGTTCGAGTTTAATTCCTATGCATAATTGGTTAGCGGTAATAAAAATAATTATAATTCACGAAACAATCCATGCGAGGAAGTTCGCAAACTTCGCAGACGTGCTATGACATTGGGTTTGCATAATAAAGAAATATAAAACTATTAATAGTTAGACCGATATTTCGTAGTGGTGTAGTATATCGAAAGTAGAAACTAGATCATTAATAGGTTCTAATGTCACGGTCTCTAGGTTATAGCCAAGTTGCCGATGAGGCCGTTTAAATATTTTTTTCGATATACATATTTTATCTTTTTCATCTATGCGGCACCTAATTTAAAAGAATTCACTCTTGGCGCTCCGAGTAAGTGAATAATGGTTTGTTAAGTTAAGTTCGAGGACTGATGTACTGATGTATATGTACCTATGTTCGGCGTTCTTGATCAAAGGGCTTTTATTCCGCAATAAACTTCTCATCTTGCAAAGGTTAATTTTTTTCCCACCCCTCCCATACCTTTCTCCAGTCCCCGTTGAAAATTTCTTCACAGTCCGTTTATTTTGGCTCCCCAATGATGAAATAGATAAAAGGCACAAAGAATAGTTCAAAAGCTTAAAATGATTATGGCAAAGTACGCGAGCTCGTGGGTTTTTATGCTAAAAAAAAATTAACATTTCAAAGAGCCTAACAAGTAAATATATTAAAGTAGAAATTACTGGACCACTTTTGAGCCCTTCTTATGTTAATTTTCACCCCCACTTACATACATTATTGTAACTTCTCTCTTATTGATCAATCTGATTACGCGCAATTCTCCGAATCCGGACACTTTTAGTAAAGTCTAGCTCTGCGTTTAAAAATTTCGAATAATATATATCCAGCAACTTTTCTCAGCCAAGCTTTTTTTTTGAAAACCAACATTTACAACAGTTGAAACCATCCGTTAGCCATGAGTAATTCTAAACTCCCAGAAACTATAGAAACCGACGTCTTGGTGGTAGGCGGTGGATTCGCTGGATTGTCAGCGGTCCGTACCTTACAAATCCGCTTTCTCGAATACATCGAAGTTTGTAAGACTAAACAAGAAACTCCCTCGGTTAATAAACTCAAAATTCATATGGTGGAGCCTAGATCTGGTTTACTCAATGTTTTGGGGATGCTGAAGTGTCTGGTTGATGTTCAATTTGCACAAACTCAGTATATTGATTTCACTGATCTTCATGTTCCATGGACTGAAGTCATCCTGAAATATTCTACAGTGAGGGAGAAATATGAAACGGCTAGAGCTGAAATCGAGAAACAGAAAGCTGCCATCGATGCTACAAAGAACGTTGATGTTCAAATCTCTTTTATTCACGGAAAAGTGGCTGGTCTCAGTCTTAATCTGGCCCGTTTGACCCTCGAAAGTCCGGAAACCAATGAAAACAATGCAGATGAAAGTGGTTTGGAAGGTATGATCAATTTTAAGTACGTTATATTGGCTTCTGGAAGAGATAGATGTTGGCCTGCTACCCCAATTGGCCAGACAAAAGACATTTTCTTGCAGGAAATGCAGAAATTTCACGACTCTTTGCTCGACAAAAACATCATCACCGTTGTCGGTGGTGGGGCAGTAGGAGTTGAATTTGCTGGTGATTTGAAGCTTCATTTCCCTGATAAAACTGTACAATTGGTACATCCACATGACAAGTTCCCACCAGAACCATTGACTGATGCTTTCAAAGATTTGGTAAAGCAGTCATTGGAATCATCCGGAGTTAAGGTGATCAGAAAAAGAGTTGTGAAAGAATTGGAAAACGGTGATTTGACCACTACTGATGGTGATGTGATCAAAAGTGATTATGTTTATTGGGCAACTACTCACAAGAATAATACTTCGGTACTTGTACCTGAATTGCAGGAACGTTTCATTAACAAGGCCAATAACATTTTGGTCAACGATTATTTGCAATTAAGTAACTCTGAAATTACTTACAGCCATTTTTTCGCTATTGGTGATTTAATTGAGAAGGAAATGATCATTAAAAGTGCTGGATGGGCTATGTATATGGGACGAGCCTCTGCTCATAACGTGATTTCGCTTATTGTACGAGGTGAAACAGTGGAACCTTTCCCAGATGTGACAACTATGCCTCGTGGTATGGTAATGGTTGCAGGAAATGGAGACATTGTACTGGAAATTACTGGAGAAGCACTGATTAATCCACCACATTATGTTGAAGAGTATAAGGATTACTGTTTCGGTAAAGTAAGAGTTACCATTAATGTTTAAGGATGGATTAGTTTCAGACGTGATAATGATTGAAGATATGATCGAAATGAAGGTAATATCGGACGAAGTTTAAGCGATTAATTTGAGTTCTTTATACGCATATTAATTAAGACTATTTTGTAATAGTAATAATACGTTGAAAATATTGCATTTGGGGTTCAGCTTTTTTAAACGGCTTTTACATGACAAAAACACTATTGGCATTAAATTTCAGGGGACAAATTAAATCGAATGGTTTTAGCCAAGAAAAATGGTGCAAATTTGCGAATGTGAATATGAAAAAGGGACCAATGAGTGAAAAAAATTTACTGATAAAGCGATCTAGCTTTTAAGGTGGGGAGGTCGCATTTTCTATATTTCTCCGCTAAATTATAGCGCAAACTGTGTCTACCGAAATTACAAGCCTATACTGACAAAATTAGCACCTAATAATTTAATTCAACACCAACAACGATTTTTTGCTCAAGCTTTTAATGCTTCTTATCCATCATACTTTATAATCGGATTATCATGTTTAAATAATTGACCATTTATCCTCCATGACATTCCTTATACAATCCAACGCAACATCCAACACAACTTTCAGCTCAAAATTTAAATACAACTGTCAACATTTGCAACCCGTGGCTATGCCCATTTTAGGCGCCGTGCGTCGCGCTGAGCTTTACAAGAAATTTTCGCTGATAGACTATAAATATTCTACCCATGAACGGCTGTAGTTGACTGACTTTAGGCGTTTAACCTCAAGTAATCATACAAATCTTTGTTGAGTATATAAATCCTTAACTCCCTTCTCATTTCTAATTTTCTTTGGATCCAAAACGTCGTTCTTTCATCTCATCGGCCCTTCCTCTTTTAGGCTCCTCTCTCTGTTGATGCCGCTGCTTTCGCTACCGCTACTGCTGCTGCTGCTGCTGCGCCCGCGCCGATTTGCGCCAAGCGGGTGCGAAATAAAAGTTGAATATTTCCACCTGTTTCACCCCACTCCGAATCATGTCTGGCGCTCCAGAAGAGCCTAACGGTGACCATTTGGGTCCGCCTCGCGTCCGTCGTAAGCGTGGACTCTCTCTACGCCTGCTGTTGTTTAATCGAGGCTTCAATATCACCACTGATGGATCGTCTACCGAAAACGGTCCCCAGGTTGATCAGATCGAAATGAATCGCTTAGGAAGTGAAAGTCTTCTGATGGATGAGCAACTCAAAATGCGCCAACAGCAAACTCTGACAGCTCCTTCAGTCCCAGCCGATACTTATGGTGCCTTTGGTGAATCAAATAACTCTGCAGCTGAAGATATGTTTAATCATCAATTCGATCTCAATCCAAATCAGCCCACCAACCAAGTGGTGCTGCCTAAAGTGCCCCAAATTCTTGTCGATGACACCTCTTCGATAGTGGAACCAGTACCCCTGTACATACCTTACACTCCTGGAACAAATCGTCTGAGTTCAAGACTCACTATAGACTCTCTGGTACGCTCAATTGAAGAGGATTTCCCCTCCAAATCATACTTTAATGCATCCCGACCCAAGAAGTTTAGTCTGCTTACCAGGTTAAAGCATCGCATTTTTGGCATCAAAAACAGGGGACATACAATCAACGGAAGAGTGATTCCCCTCAGCATCAATAAGATCGACGCAGACCGCTCTTATGACCATCACTTCTACGATTCATACACAAAACAGTACATCGATGAACGCGTTGATGAACCATATGTAAATAACGTGATCACCTCCTCAAAATATTCACTCATACTGTTCTTGCCCAAGCAATTGAAAGCACAATTCTCAAAACTCGCCAACTGCTACTTCATGGTGGTGGCTATTATGCAAATGATTCCGCTGTGGTCGACCACAGGACATTACACAACCATCATCCCCTTGTGTATTTTTATTCTGATTTCCATCGCTCGGGAAGGTTTCGATGATTGGAAAAGACATTTGAATGACAAAGAGGAAAACAATAAGCCTACCCGGATGCTTCGGACCCTGGATTCCAATGGAGGTGCACATTCACTCGGAACCGTTAATCATGGTCTCCAAATAACTTCCGAAGAAGATTACACTCATGGCTCGTCACTAAGAGATTCTTCGCTTGAATTCGTACGAAGCAAGTGGAAGCACATTAAAGTTGGAGACATTATTAAAATACACGAGGGTGAGTGGGTGCCTAGTGACGTGCTTCTTCTTTCAGCATCATCGGAGAATAGGGAATGTTTTGTTGAAACAATGGCCCTTGATGGAGAAACAAATCTCAAAACGAAAAACCCACATCCAGAACTTTCGAAATTATACTCATACCCTTCTGGTCTTCGCAGCAATAAAATGCTCTTTACAGTCGAAGATCCAAATACAGATTTGTATAATTTCGAGGGAAGCTTTGAACTCAACGGAGAGATATATGCCTTGGGATCAGAAAATGTCATTTATAGAGGGCTGATTTTAAGAAACACGCATCTGGTTCTAGGCATGGTTATCTTCACTGGTGAGGAAACCAAAATTAGAATGAACAATATTAAAAATCCAAGAGTTAAAGCTCCAAAATTACAAAAGAATATCAACTATATTGTTTTATTTATGGTATTTGTTGTCATGGGTCTTCTGGCCTTCCTGACTATGGGTCAAAGGCTTTATTATGAAGAGTATAAGACAAAAGCGTGGTATTTGTACGGCCAAGATGCTGGAGTGGCTGCTACATTTATGGGCTTCATCATCATGTATAATACTCTTATCCCATTATCCTTATATGTCACCATGGAGATTATCAAGGTTATGCAGTTATTCTTTTTACAATTCGATATCGATATGTATCACGTTGAGAGCAACACTCCAGCTGATGCCAAGACGGCCACAATTTTGGAAGAATTGGGACAAGTCTCCTATGTTTTTTCAGACAAAACCGGAACATTGACCGATAATAAGATGTTGTTCAGAAAGTTTAGTGTTTGTGGTGTCTCCTGGTTACATGATTTGGATATCCAGCTCGAAAGTCCGGTTACGAACGAGTTTCCTGCTTCAGTAGGAGAGCAATTTCCTCTGACAGACTCAACCGCCCATAACACGACTCAATTGGCCAGAGATCTGATTGATAACAATAGGGTTGGCAGTTTAAGCAGTACCAATAGGCATTGGACTTCTCTGGCAGACCCAAAAAAAGAACAGGAGGACAACCCATCGATGGAGCTACTTAAATACATCCAAACACATCCCCAGAGTCTTTTTGCAAAAAAGGCCAAGTTTTTCCTCTTATCGATTGCGTTGTGCAATGTTGCAATACCCAAGAAGCATAGACCGTCTGAAAATAGCTCGGGACTTAGTAGGTCTACCAGTCGTAGACTGTCTAGTGCATCATTGATCCCAGATGATGAGACCGATGATCTGTCTTTAAGTTATCTGGCTGCCCTGCCGGACGAAATTGCTTTAGTACAAGCTGCCAGAGACTTAGGGTATGTGGTTATGGACAGGCGTAATAAAACGCTCCATTTAAAAACTTACCCACAAGGTTTCGACCAACCGCCAAAATTCGAAGACTACACCGTCTTGGAAGTTGTCGATTTTCTGCTGGCTCGTAAAAGGATGTCGGTGGTGGTTAAATTCCCAGATGGGCGAATTGGTTTGATTACCAAGGGTGCAGACAATGTCATTTTGGAGCGATTGAAAGAAAAAGAATTGGCCCTCGAAACAGCTAGAGATATATCTAGAAGCACAGAAGCTAGAAAGGCTGCTGAGGCAGATACTGTCATACAACATCGAATGCTGGAGGATTTCGAAAACAATGGTAGACAGCTGTTTCATCTGAGAAGAGAGTATAGCATCGATGAAACTAGAATGAATCTGATCGACAATTATCTTATGGGTGGTTCTGGTGATGGTGAGGCGACTCAAATTGCTGACCAAGCAAGGAAAGATCTAAAGAGGGCCCAAAGCAAGAAATACTCTTTGGGTACAGATAATGCAATTCCGCCCGATAAGCTTCTTGTCAACAATGAGTTCTTGTTGGAAAGAACTTTACTTCATGTTGAAGAGTTTTCAACCGAAGGTCTTAGAACTTTGCTTTATGGTTTCAAATGGTTAGATAAACCTACTTACGAGTCTTGGTCGAAGAGCTACTCCGCTGCCAAGGTTGCCCTACAAGATAGGTCTGCCAAAGTCGAAGATGTTGGTGGTCAAATTGAGGATAATTTAGATCTTGTTGGAGCAACTGCAATTGAAGATAAACTCCAAGATGGCGTTCCCGAAGCAATTGAGAAATTGAGAAGGGCAGGTATCAAAATGTGGATGCTCACAGGCGATAAGAGAGAAACGGCTGTCAATATAGGTTATCTGTGTCGCCTCATCAAAGATTATCTGACTGTTGTTGTGTTAACAATAGAGGAAGGTCGAGAGGGCCTTATGCAACGGATCACCCTGGCAGGATTAGAAATACAGAGTGGCAATGTCGCACATTGTGTTGTCGTTATTGATGGTGCCACTTTGACGGATATCGAATCGGATAGTGCTTTGATGTCCATTTTCATAGAACTTTGTGTTCAAGTAGACTCTGCAATTGTGTGCAGAGCTCTGCCGCTGCAAAAGGCTATGATGGTCAGCAGTGTGCGCAAATTGAAGCCAAAAGAAGTAACATTAGCCATTGGTGATGGTGCAAACGACATAGCTATGATACAGTCCGCGGATATTGGAGTTGGTATTACCGGTAAAGAAGGTTTGCAGGCAGCCAGACTGTCTGATTACGCCATTGCTCAATTTAGATATTTGCTCAAGTTGTTGCTCGTACATGGCCGATACAATTACGTAAGAACATCGAAGTTCGTATTATGCACCTTTTACAAAGAGTTGCTCTTTTACTTGACCCAAACCATTTATCAGCGACACACATTGTTTTCAGGCCTGTCCATGTACGAGAGTTGGTCACTTTCTATGTTCAACACACTCTTCACTTCGCTTCCTGTGATATGTATCGGTATGTTTGACAAAGATTTGCATCCATCCACGCTTCTTGCGGTACCTGAACTTTATGCCAAGGGTAGATTGTATCGTGGCTTTAATCTTAAAATTTTTGTATGGTGGATGATATTAGCAACATCTCAATCTGTGTTTTTGTCGTTCATGTTAGTTCAAATCTGGGGCGATAATGCTCTTAAAGACAATACCACGTTCCCACTCGGGAATCTACTGTTTGCGGTATTGGTTATCGTTATCAATGCCAAATGTGAATTTATTGAGATGCAGAATCGTCAGTGGTTGGCTTTTGCTGGATTTTTCATAATGGTCGGTGGCTATGCTGTATGGAACGTACTTATAATGATGCTATATCGAACCGGTAAGCATACCATCTTTTATGTTTCCTATGGGTTGTCAGAATTTGGGTTGGATCAAAGTTGGTGGGCTGCTTTGTTGGTACTTACTGCCGTTTTGATTCTTATCGACATCTTGATGAAGCTCTTGAAATTCATGTTGTTCCCCAGTGACGACGCTCTTTTCCAGGTCTACGAGAGAGACTGGGAAATGAGACGATTGTTTGAATTGAATTCTTACTCTGAACTTGAACAAGGATGGAATTTGCCTAGAGATAAGCTGACGACACGGATGTTCTTCGTAAAGACTTTCCGTAAACTTTTCAAGCTTGAGCCAATAGAGGAGAAAGAGGAGGAAATAGATATCAATGAGTTGCAACGGCTGGCTGAGAGAAGAAAACGGGCGGGAACTCTTCCTGGAGCTAATGAGCTCTTCCCTGGTACTGGAGATCTTGATTCGTTCAACACTGCACGAGATGTGCTCCCAAGTGGAACAAGAGTACGTAAGGCCAGTTGGTGGCTGATGAATAAGAGTGAGGTTGACTTAGATGCGATGTATGCTCAGAGACTTGAAGGAAGCGATGTTGCGCATCGTCTTGTTCCGGGACTGAGAAACAATCGTTCGAGCGAAGAAGATGTGTAGTAGAAATTAGAGGTGGGCCAAGGTAGTCTAAAAACGAATAGATTGATTAGAAAGTGGACGTTTGTAGTGATTGTATGAAAGAATGAGGAAATGAAGGAATTTAGGAATGGACGATATTTTGAAAATGGAAAAAGTGTTATAACTGACATGTAATTGAATTATAAGACTGTATGAGGTATACGAGACATACGATGAATCAAAAGCTTTGAAAAGCCCGAGGTAACGTAACAGAAAATAGACATCAAAGAAATGCTATAAGAGACCTTAATACAATTTATTATCTTTTTCAAATGCATACCACTACATATCAAATCTCAAATGTTTTTTGAACACAATTAATTCACATGAATGAAAGCAATATCCGCTATGCATGTTGTAATGCAATTTTATTACATCAATCGGGGCCATCACACAATTTTTTTCATCTACACCAAGGCTAAAATTAAATATTTAGCCTGCGCAACAGCTAATGGAGTGCTATTGGCGGAAAGGATACTCAGCCGCATTGCGATATTAAAATAGTGTCAGAGTGGTCCAAAATTGAAGACTTAAAATATAAACACACAACTTGAATTGTACTTCTTACCTCTAAGATACCTGTCGAAGTTGATTACCGTGTATCACATTCTAGCGACGGGTCGTTTCACGATGAGATGTCCTTGCTCAGAAATCGGAATCAATGCAAGATTTCCGAAGCTCGCTTGGGATTTTCTCAATAATATTAATCAAAAGTTGTGTATTCCACTATGGTTTTTTTGCTCTTAACCTGTTGACTGTTTAGATTTTAACTTAAATTTGAAATTACATGTACCTTGTTCATCTCGGTATATTCCGTTTAAAGATCTCTTGTTCATAATAATTTCAGTAATTGAATGTCATGTCTTCTGATCTTTCCTTTGCATTGTATTCTCAACTTCTATTCCATTTGATTACTTTGAAAAATCACTACACATTACGCATTAAGCATCGCGCCTTGCCCTTGAAAACCTGATGAACCAGCTCAACAGCTTCTTATTTTTCACTTCTCACTTCTCAATTCTCACGCACGCTTACGCAGACAGTTACTATAAGATCCATCGCCCTATACCACATTAATTTTGCAGCTAATTGGAATGTCCCCCCACGGCGCTTGCGTAGGTCCCCCTCGACGTGCGTCCTGCACCGGGGGCCCATCGACTCTGGCAAGGCCCACGTGTGTCTGCGGCCGATGCAGGACTTGGCACATTGGTTGCACAGCAATATGGTTAAGTTGGAACAAGAAAAGTCTTGGATTGATACTTTTAAAGATATATGCATCAGAAAACATCCTCCCTATAATAAACTCTTTTCATCCTTAATTCATCTTACATCTCTGTTCAGCCTTCTCTTCGAATTTCCTCTTAGCTGCACCTCTTTCGCCCGAGCCAGTGCATTAATTAAAGTGCCCGTAATTAGCTGCTTAATTAGCGAGGGAAATTATTGATGAAATTATTGACTATTTTTATTAATTTTTTTTTTATTCTTGAGCTTTATCGCACATACAAAAAAGCCTGGGGCTCCTTACAAATTTCATTGACCGGAGCATTTTCATTTACTGGACCAAAGTGGCTATTTTTTTGACCCAATTGTTGCCATGAAGTTTGGAGAACATCTTAGAAACTCTCTCATCAGAAATTACTCCTTCTATTACATTCTGTACGATGACCTTAAGCATCAATTAAAGAAGGGTCTTAAGGAGAATGATGACAGATGGCTGAATGAATTGGAAGAAGATTTCCTTGCTGAATTAGAAAAGGAATTGGACAAAGTCTACAGCTTTACTAAAGTCAAGAACACAGAAGTTCAAAGAAGAGTCAAAGACGCGGAAAAGTACGTCTACGAAACCGTCAGCGCTGTCGACAAACCAAATCCACCATCAGAACAACAATTTGAAGAACTTGAAGAAGAGCTTTCTGATATCATAGCCGATGTTCATGACTTGGCTAAATTTACCCGTTTGAACTATACTGGTTTCATCAAAATTTTGAAAAAGCATGATAAAACTACCAGATTTACCTTGAGACCAATTTTCCAGGTTAGATTGTCGGCTAAGCCTTTTTACACCGACAATTACGACCAATTAATTGTTAAATTGTCCAAATTGTATGATTTAGTCAGAACAAGAGGTAATCCAGTTCAAGGTGACTCCTCTGCAGGTGGAGGTCAACAAAATTTCGTTCGTCAAACCACCAAATATTGGGTTCATCCTGATAATATTACTGAATTGAAGTTGATTATCTTGAAGCATTTGCCCGTCTTGGTTTTCAATGCTGAAAAGGAATTTGATCAAGAGGATCAAGCCATCACCTCAATTTATTACGATAACAAGGATATGGACTTGTACTACGGTCGTTTAAGAAAGGATGAAGGTGCCGAAGCTCTTAGACTTAGATGGTACGGAGGTATGAAATCAGACACTATCTTCGTTGAAAGAAAGACTCATAGAGAGGATTGGACTGGTGAAAAATCTGTCAAGGCCAGATTTCCTTTGAAAGAAAAGAAGGTTAACTCTTTCATGACTGGTGACTTCACCGCCAAGCAGGTCTTTGAGAAGGCTAGAAAGGAAGGTAAGAAGTCAGTACAAGAAATTGATAATTTGGAATCTTTGGCTAAAGAAATCCAATACCGTGTCTTAAAGGACAAGTTCAGACCAGTTTGTCGTTCATTCTACAACAGAACTGCTTTCCAGCTTCCAGGTGATGCAAGAGTTCGTATTTCTTTAGACACAGAGCTTACCATGGTTCGTGAGGACAATTTTGACGGTCACGATAGAACCAATGGTAACTGGAGAAGAATGGACATTGGAGTAGACTACCCATTCAACCAGCTCGCAGATGCTGATGTTTGCAGATTCCCTTACGCCGTTTTGGAAGTTAAATTGCAAACTCAATTGGGTCAGGAACCCCCACAATGGATCAGAGACTTGGTGACTTCTCACATTGTTGAAGCTGTGCCTAAATTCTCCAAGTTCATCCACGGATGTGCTACTCTCATGCCAGACTACGTAGACTTGATTCCTTTCTGGCTCCCACAAATGGATGTTGACATTAGAAAGCCAAAGCCTTCCGAAGGTTACGTCGGTATCCGTAGAGAAAATAACACCAAACTGCTGCTGCTGGGAGGTGAAATGGATGAGGAGGAACTCTTGGAGAACACCGACTACCTGGGTTACGGTGCCGTTCATTTCTCTAATGACATTAATCCACTTGAAGAAGACTTGGAAGAGCAAACTCCTTTACTTTTGCCACTGACTTATTCACAGAGACGTCTGAACAACCCAGTACAGCAGTTGTTTTACCAAGTCTATGGATCATTCCTTCATTACTTCAACGATGATCGTACTTTCACCGTTAAGCCTGGTACCAATTTCAACTTGAACGAATCATTCAAAGACAAGATTCCAAAGGGTAAAAAGATTTGTATCCCTATTCGTATTGAACCAAAGGTTTACTTTGCTGCTGAAAGAACATTCCTTCTGTGGTTGCTGATCGGTCTTCTTCTTGGTTTCACTGGTCTGGCTTTGCTTAACTATGGTAACAAGAGTGCACTCACAGCAGCAATTGGCTTTTACGTCACTGCAATGATCACTTTGGGATACCTGACATATATGTACATCTACCGTACATTGATGATCCGTCAAAAGAAGGCTGTTGATTATGCTGACAAGTTCGGTCCTAACGCTATCTGTTTCTTGCTTGCAGCACTGACATTCACCACCTTTTTGTTCAAATTTTTTGATTAATAAATAGAATTTAATTCCATAGAGAATAATAATATAACTGACAGTTTCAAAATGTAAAAATGGGGAAGTTTGTTCGTATTTGTATGTTTAAGTAAGTTTTGATGAATTTTTGAATTTTGAGATTAATTAAGTGCCATTTTTTTACGCATGCGAAATTTTAGTACACCACAAAAGATATAAATCTGCACTACAAAGAGTACATGATGTGGATTTTTTTTTACTATGTAACGGTTGCTTAGTGAAAGAATCAGATGTCTAAATTTCAAATTTAGAGCGTATGTTGCAATCATTATTCAAAATGGAATTTATAATCCAAAAAATGTGGCACGATCACATTTTCGACCGTATTAAAACCTCAGCCAACTTCTCTGAAATCTCAACACCAACTCCATAAGATAATTCGTAACCCAAACCGCCTGCTCCGTAGGCATGGATTATAGATTTTGATCCAACATTCTCAATTTCCAACCTAAAACCACCAACCCTAGCTGGCCTGAATCCAACATTAGTTGACATGACATCAAAATATTTCGAACCGTCTGAACGTTCCCTCATAAGCTCAGGGAAGAGCTTAGCAGCACGATTCAATACATCCTCAGTATCCTTCTCGCGAGGTTTATTGTATAAATCATAAGGTTGCTTTGTACCGCCAACGATAACACCACCATTAAGTGGCCTTTTGATACAAAAAGTCCATTGTTGATCAGCATCCTGATGGGTCAATGTCAAAGAAGAGTACTTGTTTGAAGTGAAAGGTGCTGGTGGACGAACAAGTAGCGTTTGTCCTCTAATCGGAAAACATTGAGAATCGTAACCACCTTCATATTGCAAACCGCGACCCAGACAATTGATAATTGCGTCTACCTTGGGTAAAACCAGGTAAACTTGCTTCAATGATCCTAAAGTAGCCCGAACAAAGTCTACAGAGTACTCCTGCCTTAATTTGCGGACAAGAAAATTGAGATAAATCGGAGGATTCAAGATCCAAGTCTTGTATCTCACCGCCATAACCGTACCTTTAGCCTTGGCTTTATCAACGGATAAATCTTCCCATCCTTCAATGTCTTCTCTCCAACCCGGAGCATAATCTTTGTAAAATCGATCTGGGGCTGCTAAATACTCTTCACCGAAGCAAACTTCCACCGAAGATTCCGGGGCCAGATTTGCCAATTTCTTCATATAATTTTGAGTGACTCTTGTTAATGCAGCTTCACGAGCTTCATGACTATTTCTACTAGGAGCAGGGCGGAAATGAGCTCCTGCCCACGCCGAAGTGTATTCGACTGCAAATTGGGCATCATCAGGTAAATGCTGCGATAAGATAGTTATATGAACGTCTTTGGATGGATACTTTTCGGCTATAGCTAAGGCTGCCAGAAGGCCTATGACTCCTGCGCCCACAATGACGATTTCTTTGACCATATTTAGCTATTTAACTGACTTTATCAGCTTAAATCGTATGTTCAAGAGTTGTGTGGAGGAAAGGACAAATTGAGCAGTTGCAGCCGTTTGTCGCCGGGGATTGTGTGCAGGTGAGTCATAAATCATAGGTCAATGTGCACACCCCCTTGAGCCCTATAGAAAGATTGCGTGCAAAAAAAACAGGTCGTACCCGGATTCGAACCGGGGTTGTTCGGATCAAAACCGAAAGTGATAACCACTACACTATACAACCGCTATATATTATTAGTTGAGTAGCGGTTAAACAAGTCAATCTATAATATTCTTACTGAGAGAATTCGTAATACATTGTTAAGTTTAAAGCTTGCTCTATCATTCATCATGAATGTATAAATGACAAATTATCTTCGAAAACAATCCATTGTTCCTTTGGGATTCCATTTTGAGCCATTTTTTTAGAAGTTCTTTATCAATAATTCGCCCACACTTTTATCGAAGTCGTTGTCGCACGAATTTGAAACTTTCCATCTCAGCTAAATACTCCTACAAACCCCTTCTATGGCCACTCCAAAGTACTCTAAAGACCGTAAGGTCGGTGAGGGAACCTATGCTGTGGTTTATCTTGGTAAAGAGATACTGTCTAATCGTAATATCGCCATCAAGGAGATCAAAACAGGGCTCTTTAAAGACGGATTAGATATGTCGGCCTTGCGTGAAGTAAAGTATCTCAAAGAACTTCATCATGTTAATGTGATTGAACTTGTGGACGTTTTTCTGACTGCAAACAATCTTAACTTAGTACTTGAGTTTTTACCATGCGATCTCGAAGTCCTTATTAAGAATACACAGTTGGTTTTCAAGCCCGCTGATATCAAATCATGGTTGCTCATGACCTTACGAGGAGTACATCATATTCACCGTAACTTCATACTTCATCGTGATCTCAAGCCAAATAACTTGTTAATTGCTCCTGATGGTCAATTGAAGATTGCCGATTTTGGTCTTGCTCGAGGTTTGGGTAATGCTAATGAGGATTTGTCTCTGAACGTCGTCACAAGATGGTATCGGTCACCAGAATTACTTTTTGGCGCCAAACATTACACTGGAGCCGTTGATATATGGTCTGTGGGGATAATATTTGCAGAATTGATGTTAAGGACTCCCTATTTGCCGGGTAAAGATGATGTGGATCAACTTGATGTGACTTTCAGGGCTTTGGGTACTCCTACGGAACAAATTTGGCCTTACGTGTCCAGTTTACCGCTTTACAATTCTTTAACAGTTTATCCACCACCGCTGAGACAAGAATTACGTCATAGATTTAGTGCTGCCACTGAATTAGCATTAGACTTGTTGGTTTTGCTTACAAGACTCGATCCAGGAAAGCGTTTAAATCTGACGCAAGCACTTCTTCATGAATACTTTACTGAGGCCCCACCACCAACACGTCCAGCAGACTTACCAAAAAACAAAAAGGAGGAGAAGAACAAGAAAATGAAGGTTTAAAGACAGATAAAACTGGGTTGGAAAAAACACGAAATAGATCTATAGATTAATGAAGCATCAGACACAATATAAGATAAAAGTCAAATCATTAAACATGTACATGCAAAGCTATGCTTTTTATAATGTTGAATTGTTGTACTTAAATACCTCCAACCATGGTAAATGTCCTCTATCTATAATAAATGTCCCTGACATATTCTCCTATGGACCACGAAGCTGTAACGCCCGGACTTTCAATTCCTAGTAAATTGACAAACCCTGGAAATCCAGCTTCCTCTCGAATGACAAAATCAGCGAAACCCTTCATATTTTGTTCTCGCGATACTACCTTGGGGCGTACACCACTGTATGTGGGCAGTAATGATTCCAAAGTGACCTCAGGAAAATAAAGTTTAATGGATTCGAACGCCAGCTTGACCCTCTCTGTGCTGACAGTGTAGTCGATATCCAGAGCATCTTCAATATTTTCCAACCATTCCAAATCCGGACCAAACCTAACGGATCCACCGAGATCGAATGTCAAGTGTGTACCCAAACTAGAGGCATTGGGATTAGGGCATGGGTAAATAAGCTTATCTGCTACAGGACCCTTGGTGGATACTGCCGGCAGATAGGAATAGTAAGTCCCCTTAGCAAAATGTCCCTTGATTTTGTTTGGTAGGAGGAGATTTGATATCTTAGGTGCATGAAGTCCTGCTGCATTGATAACATTATCAGAGGTAATTTCAAAACGGTTCCCATCTTCATCGGAAAGTTCCAATGTGTAGCTACCAAAGCCCTGATTATATTGAATATTTTCTAACTTAGTCTTAAGCGAAACGGTTCCTCCACCATTGGAAAATTGGGTCTCGTAGAAGTAAACTAAGTCATGAACCAGGATAATACCTGTTGTGGGTGACTCTAGAACGCCAGCCTTGGCCATTATTCTTGGATTTTGCTGACGAGCTTTCTCTAATGGGATCATTTGTGTGGGAACACCGACATCCAGGGCATGCTTATGCAATTTTTCAAGGTATTCAAGTTCCAGTTCTTCCTGAGCCACCACCCATTTTCCACATTGATTCAAGGGGACCTGAACGGTGGAAAAAGTACCTTTTCTATATGCCTCATATAATTTTTGCTTGCCCAGAATACATAATTGACCTTTGAGACTATCTTTGGGGTAGTAAAGTCCAGCATGAATCACTTCAGAATTACGAGAACTTGTTTCGGAACCGAGCAGATCGTGCTGTTCAAGTAACAAAACGGCTGCTCCAGCGCCATTGTTTTGTAATTGATTGGCAATGGAGGTTCCAACAACTCCTCCACCCACTACAACGTGCGAGAAATCACTTCGACGTCTTATAGTTTGTGAAAATCGGCGGACAAACATTGAAACCTTCATGATGATTTGTGAATTGCGGCAAACAATGCTGCCAAAAAAGTACGCACTGAAATAATCAATTCGAGCCGAAAGCGTGAATAATTAGTGAACAAGTTATCAGCTAAAATCGCACCAAAATGATATCATCAATAAAAGTTATCACTAAAAAAAAAAAAGAAGATATCACTATTTTGATGAGCCGACCCGAAATAGGTTGTCCACTACAAAAAGGGACTATGTGTTTCGAATACAGATCAGGATATTCCAGAGGATGAAAATTACAAACATCTGACTATAAACTCACTTACTCAAATATCATATCCATAATTTGGCTCAGATGATGGACTTCTTCATGGGTCTATGTTCCCCCCACCAATTGATCACCCGACTGCACATAACCTCCACGGTGGAAACACATATCACCTGCACACAGCTCGAGGCTCAAGATATAACTAGTCCTTCAACTCCACTTGAAAGAGCCAGGCAAGCATGCCTACTAGATCCAGAACCCTGAAACTCGATCCAAATGATCCGGATGTCTCTAAGACCAATACAAGCTCAAGCAAGCCTGCATCAATGCTCAATCCGTGGAGAAATCATAGGGTATTTATCATAGTTCTAATAATTCGTCTATTCAACGCGTTTACTACCAAAACATTCTTTCAAGCCGATGAGTTCTTTCAACTGTTGGAACCGGCCCATGAACTTGTTTTTGGGTACGGTTTCGTGACTTGGGAATGGAAAGAAAAGCTTAGATCTTCAATTCATCCATTGCTTTTCGCCTCAGTATACAAATGTGTCCTGCTTTTATCGTTTGCAGACGATTGGGAGAAGCGATTGGTTGTCGCAACACCTAAAATAGTTGGGGCAATTATAGCAGCCACAACAGAATTGTTCTTGTATAAGTTTGTCCAGAGATATACTAAAAATGAAGATGTGAGTAGAATAGCATTGATTGTTTCAATAACAAATCCTTTCAATTGGTTTTTCAGTACCCGATCATTCCTGAATAACTTTGAGGCCATGATTACCACTATAGGTCTCAGTTATTGGCCTTGGTTTAATACTTCCAACCATGGATTTTTCATGAGTTTATTACCTTATTATCTCGGAGTTCTCAGCTGCATTGTTCGTCCAACCAACTCCGTGTTATGGGGCTGCATCGGTGTTTGGACCATATTCAATGCAAAGTCATTACCGGAAAAATCGCAAATATTATTAAGAGCGATTATTGCAACTTTGGTAGCGATCGGTCAAACTTTCGTTCTTGATCTTTTCTACTATGGTGAATGGACATTCCCCCTTTACAATTTCGTTGAATTTAATATCGTCAAGGCATTATCTAGATTCTACGGTGTTGCACCTTGGCATTTCTATATATTACAAGCAGTACCGATGATGACTTTGACGTATTTGCCCTTTTTATTACATCACTTGTGGGGCAACGGTGGGGCAATTGAATTTCCTACGGTAGTATGTGTCACGGTTATAAGTGTTTTCTCAGCAATTGATCATAAAGAAATAAGATTCATATACCCCTTGATGCCGTTTTTCATTTTATCTATTGCGACTTCGGTGAAACTGTTATTACGGTTTCAAGTGGGGCCCCACAATTTACATCATACGGCATGGTGGAAAATGCTTATGTCCGGGTTTTTTTTAGTAAATATCGGAATGGCTTTTTTTTTCACCAGAGTGCATGAACGAGGAGTGATAGATGTTATCAATTACTTGCGAGATGATCTGCTGGTAGAATCTTTTGGATTTCTCACCCCTTGTCACCTGACGCCATGGCAGAGCCACTTACATTCGCCAAAATTAAATGCGCATTCGTGGTTCCTCACCTGCGAGCCACCACTCCACTTATCTGAGCCCGGTCTCATCACCAGTTACCGCGATGAATCGGATCAATTTTATGATGACCCGGACTTGTTTTTCCAAGTCCACTTTCCTGCATTTTCCGTTCCGATCGATAGCCAAATTAGTACAGACGACAGCATTAATTTGGACTTGAATAATTTCAAAACCAATACCAATGCCGAGTTTGGTATCGATCATGCAGCAACCTTAAAAAAATACACATGGCCCTCTCGATTGATAATATTTCAACATATGGAATCATATATGGACAAAAAGCTTACCGGGAAATATTATCAATGCCAACGTTTTTTCAATTCGTATTTCCATTGGGACTCCCGTCGCTCGGGTGATGTGATCATATATTGTCCCATAAGCGCATAAGAACCAGCAAAAATCATTTCATCTCCCGGTCTTAAGCGCATGTCCGAATTGTTTTTTTACAGTTTTTCCGTGGCCGAATCTCACAGGTGCTGCAATCGTCCGGAAAAAAAATAAAAAAGTGGGCCTGAAGTTTAATCCCTTGCCTAAATTTCAAAATAATTTACTAAACTTCAATATTGCCTTATACAAATGTGGCAAGTACGAACTGGATTGCCATTCACGAAAAATATCTTTTCACGGAGTATAAAAAAAGTTCGTTCGCCCCTTCCTTCAATTTGGTTTACTTTTCAACACTATCATTCTACTTTAGATAATAGTAAGCATAAACCATTTATAATGTCTAACATCCCAAAGACTCAAAAGGCTGTTATCTTTGAAACCAATGGAGGCCCATTGGAATACAAGGACATTGCCGTACCAACCCCAAAGCCCAATGAACTCTTGATCAATGTTAAGTACTCCGGTGTGTGTCACACTGACTTGCACGCTTGGAAGGGTGACTGGCCATTGGACACCAAATTGCCATTGGTTGGTGGTCACGAAGGTGCCGGTGTAGTTGTTGGTATGGGTAGCAATGTCAAAGGCTGGAAGATTGGCGACTTTGCTGGTATCAAATGGTTGAATGGCTCATGTATGCAATGTGAGTTCTGTCAACACACTGATGAACCAAACTGTGCCGAAGCTGACTTGTCTGGTTACACTCACGACGGATCCTTCCAACAATATGCCACTGCTGATGCTGTCCAGGCTGCCAGAATTGCTCCTGGTACCGATTTGGCCAAGGTCGCTCCAATCTTGTGTGCTGGTGTTACCGTTTACAAGGCATTGAAGACTGCTAACTTAAAGGCCGGTGACTGGGTCGCTATCTCTGGTGCTGGTGGTGGATTAGGTTCTTTGGCCGTGCAATACGCTAAGGCATTGGGCCTCCGTGTTGTTGCCATCGATGGTTCGGCTGAAAAGGGTGACTTTGTCAAGAGCTTGGGTGCCGAAACTTACATTGACTTCTTGGTTTCCAAGGACATTGTCGCAGACGTCGTTAAAGCCACTAACGGTGGTCCTCATGGTGCTATCAATGTGTCTGTCTCCGAGAAGGCCATTAACCAATCCGTTGAATACGTCAGACCTACCGGTACTGTCGTCTTGGTTGGTTTGCCAGCCGGTGCCAAGGCCACTGTTCCAGTGTTCGAAGCTGTCGTAAAGTCTGTTTCTGTTCGTGGTTCCTACGTTGGTAACAGAGCTGACACTGCTGAAGCCCTTGATTTCTTCACCAGAGGCTTGATCTCCTGTCCTATCAAGGTTGTTGGCTTATCTGAATTGCCATCCATTTACGAATTGATGGAGAAGGGACAAATTTTGGGTAGATACGTTGTCGACACTACCAAATAGATATAATAGAATGACGAGATGAGATAAAAAGATGTAGAGATGAATAACATGCACAACTTAGAACATTAAAAATAAGAACGGTTAATAATTCTTATAATTGTATTCGAATTAGGGGTTTTATTTATAAATATATTGATCTATTCGGATCAGAAAGGTCCAGATGATAGCATGAGCATTTGCTTCGATTTACTGATAAGAAGTGATCTGCTGCAATGCACCATCTAGAGTCAATTCGTATTTTATGCGTGCTTCTTGAAATAGCTATATAATAATAGCATAAGGTGACAAAGGTGCAGCTAATTTCATGTGATCGGTTGTTGCCGGCATCCAATCCATTTTTAAGACCGTGTTCCAGTCATCCCGCGTTCCCTGTGTAAATTCAACAACGATACTTGTGGGGTTTAGTGTGTATTACTTCGCTCCTTCTCTAACAACTCGTTTACTTCATTGAGATGATCTGCATGCTCTTTTGCTTTCACTATCCACCTCTCAACCAAAGCATCATTCTCCTTTCTCAATTCCAGAATTTGTCCTACGAGGACATTATTTTGAATTTGTGCGCTTAAGACTTCGTCATTGATTAGTTCAATAGTACGGTTTTTCTGGGCTATTTCTTCTTTCATGGCAGCCAATTTGCGAGAATTCGTTTGTAGTTGTTGACTCAACTTGGTCTCCAGTGCTTTAAGTCTACTCTCTTCTTCTTTAAGTCGAGAATTCGTAAATGATAGGGAATCATTGATGCTTATAAGATGTTGTTCTGTTTGGTTGTGCTGTGTTTGTTGTTCGAATGAAGGCTCTGTTTGTCCCTCTAAGCGTTGTTCCGCCGCCTGTAATCGCTTACGAAGAACATCAAATGCTTGAAAATACTCCAGGTCCTCTTTCTCGATCTTATCTCGCTGTTTAAGTCGTGATAGAACCTCTTCCTCCCACATGCTACTTTTTAATAAAGATCTCTCCACACATTTTTTTTCCTGTTATGCCTGCACCGCGATAAGCCCTTTAAGGGCATAATAACGGGACCATAAGGTGTAGAATTTAAAGTACTTAAGAATTAATCTGTTTACTCTGCATGCCTTTGGGTTTTGTTCAATATTAGAGTTTGAAAAAATCGGGCCAATATCATCAATTCTAGGTAATTACCTGTTTATTATGAGTTCTTATTTTTAAAGCACCATCACCTTGATAATCTAATGGACTTTAATACAGCCTGAAAAAAAAGAACATGCTCATAAAAATCAACGAGATGGATTTATTTATGTTTTAGGAAGTTCTAAACACTAAATGTAAAAAAAAAGTGAAGCGTTACTATAATACTACAATTTCCTTATATTATGCCATCCCCACCCTTTTCCCCGTCAAAAGATGTCCTTCGGCTTAAGTGATCCAATTTGTAAAAGTCGTACTAGAAGCCCTGAAACATGTTCCCTTGACGTATGGAAGCTGCGTGAAATATGCAGGATGGTATATACGAAAGCTACCAAAGACAACTAATAGGAGGCATACATGATAAGACAGATTGACTTGCATAGACTATTTTACAAACTTAGTCTTAATAACATTTGGGCCATAGAGATGGATCATTTTAACATCATATGGTGTAAAGAGCACCAACTAAACCTTGTTGTCATCCAATTTCTTTATACTTTTCGCTTAAGTGGGAAATCTGCCTAGTGACGGCTTCCATAAAGTGGGAACTGATAACATTAACCAATTGCCACCTCTATTATTCTAATGTCTAATGGGCTGCTGGAAAACACCAAAAAGACTCCTGACGGCCATGACCAATTGTTGGGTTCACATAGTACACAAATCCCTTCCAATGCATTGGTCGAACCTGAAGAACGCCCTCCTTCTTGGTGGTTTTGGAACTCGGAATCTGCACCTAATCTGATCAATAGCTTGAGCAACGATAATCATCAAAAACATCCAGATAATTCTATCACTGGGGGCTCAAATGGTCTCCAAAAGAAAAAATCCTTTGAAATTCCCCCTCCAGTCAATGCGTCCACTCATGAAGACTCGCAAGGTCTCTGGCAAACTACATTTCGACGTGTTAGTTTAGTGTTTTACAAAGACGACAATGATATTTCCAATGCTCCAGAAATAACCCATGAAGATTCAAGGTCACAGAATATACTGCCAGTGGCGAATCCACGGAATGTAGACCTTTCCATAGATACAGAGGATCTGAGTAGTCTCAATGATTCAGAATCTGTGGCCACAACCGGATGGTTTGCTTGGTTTTGGCCCTCTAGCTATGCTAATGGCGAATCGTCTGTTAACAACAGCGTGACCTTAGACCTTTTGAAACAAGCCAAGACTGCCATAGAGTCTCATAAGCAATCTATCTTTTATGCCTTCCATAGCAATGCAATCGAGCCTTACGGTGAATTGGCTGTGTCAAATACAAAGACTGCTCAAAACCCCGTCAGCTTCAAGCCCCGAAAATTACCTCGAATGGTTAATCAGGCACAAGAGAATTTATTAGACGTAAGTTATCAAGCATCCCAGGCATCTGCAATCAAATCACCGCAATCAACATCTGCCGTACTGTCAATAGCGAGTACCAATGCTAGTAGCTTTCTGGCAACATCTATTACCACCATTATTTCTCAACCTAAGGTCATACCGTTGTTTGATAGTAATTTCAGGGAAATCACATGGAAAACGAAGACTAGACTTATTGGCGAGCATATTTTACGTAATGTCACCTCGGAACGACACATTTATAGAGCAATGAATACGCCAGCCAGACAAAAAAGAACACAAAAGGCTGTTATAGTCGGTGTTCATGGGTTTTTGCCTTTTAAGATGGTTAAAACAATAATTGATCAGCCCACAGGTACTTCTCAAACATTCGTGAAGACAGCAGAAAAAACACTTCAAAGTTGGTTGGATCCCTCTAGACCACATCAAATAGAGACCATCTCCTTGGAGGGCAAGGGAACAATTAAAAGCGCGGTCAAGCATCAATACGCGCTCCTCCAAAATTGGTTGCATTTAATAGAGCAGTGCGATGTATTACTCTTTGCCGGCAATTACCAAGGGTCTGTGACCGCTGTCCATTTGTTGGCTAAGCTCTTGGAAAATCATCATTTAAATCACGTCTCGAAAGTAGGGTTTTTGAGCATTCTGGGGTTGCATTGCGGGCCCACATCTGGTATTGATACTAAAATTGTCATTAGAGCCTTTACCCCTCAAGAAAACGCAATAATGAATGAGATGTTCGAGTTGACAAAGCCGAACTCGCCGACTAGTGAAGCGCTTGTCCAGAGCTGGAACTCTTTATTGGATAACAATGTGAAGATCACACTTTGCGGTCTGTTCGGTGATCAATTTATCCCATTACATCTGCTGCTCAATATCAGAATTATGCACCCAAACATTTATCGCTGCATGAGTATCTCAGAGGATTCGCCTAGATTTCTTACTTGTTTACTCAACATATGTTTGATGCTTTTAAATTTAGGTTTATCTGATCATGGGGTTATTGCCGAATTGCTGCGGTTTTGCCAGCATGGAGGGCGAAGTCTAGGAGGCAGAAAAATTTATACAAACGTGGACATATATATGGTTAGCATTCGTTTTACTTTGGAGACTACCAGTTTAAAAAGAAGCAGACCAGCTCAAATAATTGCACCAATACTGGATGATTTATACCGTCTTCCCTGGAGAGTCAGAGAATTGATGGAAACTTTGATTCACACCAAACACATCTACAATTTAGCATTAATTCAAGAGCTTCTCTTTGAATTTAAATCTTGGGATCCCACCAACAAGCATTGGAAAGATCTTAAATACGCACTTGAGGGTTTGCTGCATTTTCTGATGCAAGACTTTTTATAGACGGATTTATTAATAGAAATAGGCCATTTAATTTGGCCGCATTTGCATATTTTTTAAGACGTTGTAATTGGTAGAGTAATTTTGAGCCTGTCATTTATATAGACACTCATATTCCCATATTTCTTGTATCAGCGATTGACTCGACGATATGTAAAATCTCGAACATTCTCGAGTTTGACTACGATTTTTATTATTATTGATGAAGCTGAGGAATCTACCACGGATTGTATTACCAAAGGCCATTAAACCGGAATTACACGGATCTGTGGTGTCTAAACTTCTCACCCTTGCTTTATTTGGTTTCTTGGTGCCTCTGGACTTCAATTATCTTCTTTCTTTACTGTCTACAATCTCCACTTTCCCGATTACCCAAAAAAAAAGGAGGAATTCGTACCCTACTATCTATCTTCAATTGTCTTATTTAGGTGACTGCTCTCAATTGCTAACGCTTCGGTTTATCGACTCTTGGGAACCATTCACTTTCTCGGAGAAAAAGGTTTGGCTCCTACAATTAGTGCATATGTTAATTGAGCGGGCATACTATTTGTGGGAATTTTTGTTCAAGTTGTTGTAGATTGAGATTGTCTTCCACTTAATGCTGCTTCTCCAAAGGCCAAAGGATGGAACCGTTTTAACGCCACTATTGGCATTGATCTTGATGATAATCATCAGCAGCTAGTTGCTTCGCTCAGGCTTTTTAAAGGCATGATTATGATACTCGTGAACGCCCTCGATAACGCAATCAGAGACATATTCATAAAATATTTCTTTGGTTGGTTTATTAGAAATTTCAGATGACAATCACGTTTCCGTAGCTGCGGACACAACATTGCGGAATTGAGATCCACATATCACGGGCAATAATATTTCAAACCTAGAGGGATATAGTGTTGTAATCACATGCTTTAATCTACAGCACAACAACTTACCCCAGAGTTTTTACGATCAATTTAGAATTTCAGAACGATACTCAATAATATTTTTAGTGATGATGTAATTTCAAGCCACAAAATTGATCAATGCACGGCTGATTTATTGTTGCCAATTTATTTTTCAGGCACAACATAGCGTTCCTGCCTATTACATCTGCCTAGAATTCAAAGAAGTTCGTAATTTTATCTGCCTAGACTCCAAAGAAGCTTTACGAAAATTCTCTGATGACTGCAATAATTGCATTGATTGGTTCAAACATTTATCGAAGGAATCTCTTACTTGACGCGAACGGGGCTTTTGGATTAACGAAGTTTCTATTGGTTTTTAATTGAAGATGAGTCGAGTCACTTTCTAAATTCTATAAAACTCATTCAATCTTGAACCACTTTCACCATTTGAGGAGATTCTATCCTTAATTAATAGAGAACGTGCTCTTGTAGTAAAGGGGTTAAAAAATCAAGTCTAATGGGATCTTGGCAGTTACCTTCAAAAGGTGGTTTACCATGAATCCCCTTTTTTTAGACTAATTGCGGTATTGTTGCCGCAAAAAAATATCGGTGCCCCACTCACAGAAGCTTAACGTGGGAGGCAAAAGGTCAAAAAATTTGGGACTCAAAGGACTTGTAGAGATCACAGAGATCACATAGATCATGCAGAATAATTGCAAGCAATTTTTGAGGCCAATGAGTGTTTTGTACTCGATTATAGTAAACTCTAGTTAGCCATGTAAATTGTATTAAATTCCAAAATAAAAAGGGGCCCTTATTTGAATCTTTTGGTAACCACCGAATTATCTTCGTAATTTGCCAAGCTTCATGTCTTACTAACTTCGACTATGAGTTATGATCCTTGGTCCACCACTTAAACATGCTGCAAGGCGACCGCGTACAAGATGGAGACAATAGTGACCTGAAAATTCACCGAATGTGCACTCATCAACTAAGAGTTACGAAAAAGCATAAATAGCTCTATTCCCCAATGATCGTAGTTCTTTCAATAATTCCATAACCAAACAAGAATCATGATCTTCAATAAAATAGCCATTCCATTTTTACTCACACTTGCAGCTGTAAAAGCGGATGAAGAAGAAGAAGTTGGTGGTGGTGGAGTTATGGCTGGCCCTGATGGTTCCGTTGTAACCCTTACAGGTGATTATCTGGCAGCTGAAGCCTCTATAGAATCAGCTTGGAGATACCCTCCAACAACAACTGGTACTTTGTTGGAAGACGCTCTCTCCGCTACTAGCACTGCTGCAGGTGCCTCAGATTCAGCCTCAGAATCCACCTCCGACGCTTCTGGATCTGACTCTGGATCTGCCTCTGCCTCTGCCTCTGCCTCTGCCTCTGAATCTGAATCTGGTTCTGAATCTGGTTCTGGTTCTGGTTCCGCTTCTGAGACTGGTTCTGGTTCTGGTTCTGCCTCTGATGCTTCTGAGACTGGTTCTGGTTCCGGTTCTGCTTCTGATGCTTCTGAGACTGGTTCTGGATCTGCTTCTGATGCTTCTGAATCTGGTTCCGGATCTGCTTCTGAGACTGGCTCTGCCAGCGGTTCTGCTGCAGCCACTGGAACCTCAAGTTCTCTGGGATTCGCAGCAGCCACTTATGCTCCAATGGGAGCTGCTATCGGAGCTGCTGTTGCTGCCGCTGCCTTGCTTTAAATTGATGACTTTACTGCTTTAGATATTTTAATAAAGTCCTTCGAAACATTAATAAATCGTCAAACGTGATACATAAATTACTGCAACATAAAATAGTTGATACCAGCCGAAAGATAACTCGTACTAACAAGGAAGGCGGGAATATACGAATAAAATTCTTTGTGAAGTTGCAGTAGCCATATCCCCCACGCGGCTTCTGATGCTTCTGCTGCTGCTGCTCGGCCTTTTCCGACGTAGTTTTGGTGAGGCCATGGTATCCCTAAGACGTATTTGAAATTGTATTTCCTCGTATTAAAAATTCTGCTTTAAAGTTGAATTGGTTTGCCGTTCGAATTGCCATGGGTAAGTGGTTACTTTGGCATGGCTTACTTGGAATTTTCCTGATAATCTGACATCGCCTCCCGAGGCGAAACTGGAATATGCATATGATTTTATTTTTAGTGCACGATGCATTTTTAACGTCTTCGATGAATGCAAAATTATTTACAAAGGCATGTTGACATCAAAGCCGTTTGGCAACTAGAAAGTTAAGTCGGGTGCTGTATTAGACACTATATGAGGTACAGTATTGTAAGAAAGATTCCGAAAGCTGTGCGAAAATTTGTGAATAGACTGTATGTTGGTTGTTGTCTTGCACCACAATGTGCCAAAATACCAAATCGTAAATATTTGGCTCGTTCCGTTTGAAAAAAATTCTGCGATTAAGACTTGCGGCTTAGAGTGTAGAGATCTGCTCTACAAATCTTTACGAAATCTGAGAGGAATTTGTTCTTTAAGGGTAGAGAAGAAAGCAAATAATGGTACTAGAGGATCTTGAGTTGAACTTCTTTTAGAATGTATTTCCACCGACATACAAACATACACGAGAGTCTTTAATTCAAGGGTTTTATCATGATTCTGTCTGCTGTCAATATAGATAAGTTTCTTACGATTTCGGGAATAATTATCACCCATTTGTGCTTCCCATGGCTCCGCCGGAATCGGGTTTTTTTGTGAGTAATAAATATCCGATAAACTCATGTTGGTATGTACCTAATTGGGTGGCCTAATCGGGAAATTTATATCGGACATGAATCAAAATGAGTGGCTCCGCTGCATAGTTTGAAAAAAATAGACGGCAGCACCACGCAACTTTCCCGTGAAGTCTTAATGGCGGATATATGCGAGAAGTAATATATGCTATTTCCGCTACCGTCATCCGTATTTCGTCTACTTGAACTTAAAGCAGCAAGGTTACAAAAAAAAAGCATTATTTGTAGATCATATCGATGAGGTTATCAATTATCAGATGAAAAATTATGGCATTAGTGATGGCTCAGGAGATCTTTAAAGGTAAATAATAAGACAATAAGCTGATTTGTGATCAAACTAAGGTAGATAATATTTCAAAGCTTCTCTCAAACAAATCTGCTAAAATTGTCTGAGGTTCATGAAGAGTGTTTTTGCTATTCTTTTCCCTTTTATTTTTTTTCTTTTCTTCTCTTTTGTTTAAGTTGATGCAGGTATAGTGGACGGCAAGTAAGGAAATTAGCCTAGACCCATGAGAATCAGTAAGGTTGTTAAAGATAGCGTTATGGGTAACTATAGCGATCGAATTCAGAATTAACGGGGAGGAGATGAACACTTTTTTACAACGGTATCAATTCTCTTTCGTCATCAGAATCACGACTGAATAAGTAAAGTCGAAAAAGGGCCAGACGAAGTATTACAGGGTAATGTACATAAACATCGTCTGCACTGCTAAGACCTGGTCCATTGGAATTGAGACTACTTGCCCGAACAATACGCCAACGCCCAAAGTGCGTAATATCGATAGTGCGCACATCTTTTTCTCAGGCTAGTTTTCTCTAAGCGACACGGCAAAATGGCGCCGATGAGACCATGCTATTGTCGTAAAGGCTAATACTGAATAATAGTTGACATCTTACATCGAGTGCATTTTTTTTTTATCACAAAATTCATAAACATTTTACAATTCAACTCTTCATATCATACTAATTCTCAATTGCTATGCCCGTTCCTTAATTATTCTTTACTCTTTGCTCTTTGCTACTAATATACTCCCACTTTCGTGCATCATCCCAACCTGCCACCTCTCAATCGACCCAGTGCTTCAGTGCCAGCAAGCCCGTGAGGCCTCAGTAAAGCTTTCGCACCCATTTTTAATAGTGCGTCAGAGCCCGGAGCCTCTCCACATCACACTAAATGCACTCCCTGTCAACTATTCCGCTTGGTAGGTGCGTGGGGGCTTCGTGCGCTCGAAAGGAAATCATTGGCGAACGGCAGTAGGACCTCCAACTGCCCTGAGCGCCGCAGCACCCTGCATTCACCGGCTTCGGCGTCGGAGCCTCCGAGGCGTGCAATCGATACCTCGTATGTTCAATATCAGGTCCAAGAATATATATGTATATCCCGATTACCAAAAACCTTTATTCCCCCAACCTTACTCCATAAATCCTCACCATCTATCGCCGGTTATACATATCGAAGTCCCACCCTTGGGCTCATGATTAATTTTTTTTTTATTTGTTACCTCTCCGGCGGTTTTCTCGCCTTTTTCTGCTCGCTATTTTTGCCTCTTTCCTATCTCGACTACCTAGGGGACACGTTCGTGCGGTGAGTAACGGGGGCGTGCCCGTACCGTCTGGCTCCTGGTGCATGCACCAAAAGGAGTGGCCGCCGGGGATGAAGCTTTTATAAACTACATCCGATTGAATATTGACGGTCGTCTTACTCCCGTCTACACAGCTTTTAAAATCACCCCAGGGTGGAATTAAAGCCATATACTTATCCATTTATTTGGCCAAATATCACTTGCCTGCCCCCTTTACGGCTTCCCGAACCACCCCTATCCTCCCCTGTCCAGCCGCTAAGGTTTACTTGCCAAACCCGCCCTCATCATCCCATTTTGTACCCTATAGGGCTTCATAACGGCGTCAAAATCGCTTCCCTAATCCACTTGTAGTCATAACAAAAGATGTCCCTCGAAGATAGCTCCTCAACAAAGCGGACTCGAGCTTCAGGTGAAGTCTTAGACTACCTCTTGACTGAGTTCGAGAATAATCACAATCCGCTGCCGGAACAGCGCCGAGAGATCGCAGACCGTACCAATATGAATGAAAAAGCTGTAAGGATATGGTTCCAGAATCGTAGAGCAAAGCTCAGAAAATTAGAGCGAATGGGTCGAAGTGGAGGACTGGCCTTCCTGCTGAGACTGGGACTGGTTCTGATCAGCGATAATAGTGGCATCATGAATGGTATATCTTCAACTACAAACCCTAATCTGGGCTCGTCAACCGCAGCCTCTTATAATACTCAGTCCTTTCCCATCGAATTGAATGATTTTTACTGCTTTATAGACTGTCTGAGTCTTTCTGTCGGACTGTGGCAACGCTTGCGGTCTGGAACCCACGAAGATCCACTTTTAAGAGGGCTGCTCGTCAATTTGGCCCCCTTGACCCTTGCTACTGTGATGCAACACGCTGATCTTTTGGTAATACTTCTGAGGCGAAATCAGGAGTTGAACTATTTCTTTGCCGCCGTCTCAAATAACGTGAAGGTATACTTCCGTATTTTTTACCCTTTGAGCGCTATAGCAACTTGCTCTTTGCTTGATAATAACATCAGCCAGGAGCAAAATGAATTACGTTTGTTCCTTCTGCACACACCGAAGTTCTCGGTATACTTTCTGTCCACAGAACTGAACCAGTGGCTGATTTGCGAAGACTTTAGTGAAGGTCAACAAGTATCCAGAGCTCACGGTTTAGAAGATCCTATCCCACACGTACTTGTAGGATCAAAACCCCTGCTTCAGTATCTCAACGCATACATTTTAGAAAACCAGCTTGGTGGTGATCTCCAAGCGCAGGCCCTCGCATCTCATCCTCATACTTCGTCATCCGGTGCCACACCACAAGGCGCCATGGTGGGTCACCACCAAGCATCCCCTCATCCCCACGATCCCACGCAAGTGTCCCACATGAAGGTAGACTCTGTAGGGCTCCCACACGCCATTGACGCCGACCTGGAGTTACGATTCGATTGGCAACCACAAATACTGCCCTTGGGAGATCTGGAAACTCTGCCGGCGCTGATGGCTTCTGCAGGAAGTTATCGCCGTCCTTACGTACCAGAAATGGCCGAAGAACCACTCGCTCCAGCATCCTACACCCACCAACAACATCTGCCCGAAGCACAGGAAGATCCAGCGCAGGCTAATGCGCATCTGAACACCCCTCAAAGTCATGACTTTGAATTTGTATTGGGTAACGATTTTGTAGCCCATACTCCTCTGGAGACAAATGCCACCCTGAACCAACATATCGACTCCTTCATTGATTATAATAGCCACTACCCGTGACCAATCAAGCCAATTAATCTCTTCAACTAATTTCTGGTGAAGGGAGTTCTAGAACTAGAGAGGTCCTTAAGTCGTTAAATAGATTCGTTGATATATTAACTGTATTATAGACAAATGAATGATAACTAGACAATACAAACGAAAAATAAATCTAAACACAACACAACATCACACAGATATATTCGATCGGACAATGCTCTCTAGTTGTCTAAAAGTTGTCAAATAATGAAAACTTTATCCAATCTTCAATAGCTACCAGACTCTAGAGCTTCAAGAGTTTCAAAGTTAAGAAATTGAAAAATCATCAAAAAATCTCAATTCTCATCAAAAAATGGTGCAATTCTTTAGCCATGTTACATAAATTGTTCAATTCAGGATTCTAATTTTTAATATCTATATAATGTCATTCACATTTCCAACTTTCTTGATCTTAGATATCTATTTTTATTAATCCCTTTAATCACTAGTCTAATAGCTACCCCAGATTTCAGAATTTTTCATCTCATTTCATCATATTCTTGACTATGTCCTTTTTTTTATTATTATTTTTGGAATTTTTCATATCTGACCATGTCTGCCCTCCGAGCGATACGGCGCTTACTGAGCCGACCAGCATTGGATACGCTTCTCCCAACAAAGAAAGTTCACAATCGTCTCCTTTTCGATTTCGACAGTCGTTTACCCCGTAAAAAAATCCTCCCTGTGCTTCAAGAAATATATACTAATCTCGAACAACCTCAAGAAATTAGGCTCCCATCGACCATTAAGGGAAGCGATTTAATGGTACAAAAACACATATTAGCGGCCCTTAGACGTCGTACTACTGTAAATAAGCATCTTATGGATTTGGAGAATGAATTAGTTGAACAAGCAGCTGAGTTGGGTGATAATGACGCAATCACATTGCTCGCATTTGAAGCTCTTCGAACTGAAAAGCCAACTTCTGAAGATTTTTCAACGGCACAACGTCTTATAAAGGAACTTGCAGAAAAGAAACATCCTCTCGTAATCAAGATGACTGGTGATTTGGCATGGGAAAGGAAAAAATATAGAGAAGCAGCTTCTTATTGGAAACAATTTTTATTGGTGGAAAGTGATACCATTTTAGCGAGCCAGGTGCTCCTGCTGTTGGGCGTTTACTATTTTCAATATGAGCCCAATTTACCATTAGCTCGCGAATATTTCAGTCGTTGTATTGCCACTGGTGATTTAGATCAATCTACAGTCATGGCCCACTTCCATTTGGGTCAAATATACACCGCTACAGATCCTGAATTGGCTCGGTATCATTTAGAGGTGGCTGCAGGTACTGCTTTAAAAGAAAGTTTTGCTCCTGTTGGATTTTTGGAAATGAATGTATTCAGAAATAATCACAAAGCCATCGAATGGTTTAAATTGGGATCAGAAATTGGCGATTTGAATTGCGTGGTTGGTCTTTTTGATTGCAATTATCTCATGGGCGACTATAAAGCTGCACGAAATGCAGTCAAAAGAATCGAGCTGGTTCGTCTTGCTATTGTTGGCGCTAATAAATCTAATTTGAATGCCCAACTTCAAGGTCAAATGGCCATAAATGCATCAATTATTAAAACCTTCTTTTCTACTCGATCTGGTGAGATAAAAAAGGTATCGGTTTGAATTGGGACAAATCAAACGCATGGAATGGGGATCCGAAAGAATCACTTGTTTATGAATGATAAACGGTAAATAGAGCATCACATCATCGTCATCATCATCGATATAACCTACGTATAGAGAGGTTAAAGAATTCCGAGAAAATGTACATACTTCATCAATTACCCTGTATTTTTATTGTCCGTATCTATTAATCAAGTCTTTCAGGCGTCCTTGGCCTTAACTTCCAACATTGAGGCTTCGCGGAGCGTAAGCGGTTGGAGCAGTCCAAGATCGGACCGCATTGAAGTAAGTCTTTGAGTATCAATATGCATTGACTCGAGCTCAGGAGCTCTCTTGTCCTGAGAATTGGAGCTTTCAGTGTCAACTGAGCCTTCAGTCTCTGCTATCCATTGATGCTTGAGTGTTTGTTCTATGTCATATCTCTCACTTGGTTCCACCGCAAGCAATGCCAGGATCAAATCAAGAACCAAGTCTTCTATATGATCCCAATAAGGCGAATAAAATGCATATCTTCCAGTCAAAATCTGCTCCTTCATTACTGGCGGGCCTAATTCTTCGCTAAAGGGCGGAAATCCACATAAACACACGTACAAGAGCACACCCAACAGCCAAATATCTGCTTTTGTAGTATATTTTCTATCACCTGCCAAAACTTCTGGCGCCACGTAAGCTGGAGTTCCACAAAGTGTTCTAGTAAAAGCTATCTCGCCGACAAATTTAGCAAGACCGAAATCTGCCAATTTTACCAGAACGTTCAACTCAGACGGATCCCAAGGTCCAGTTTGTCGTTGCAGAGAATCCAAACGTGGAGTAATGTCTAAAAGAACATTTTCTGGCTTTATGTCCCTATGGATAACGCCATTTTTGTGCAAATATTTGACACCTTGTAGAAGCTGGCGGAAAATAGCTCTGCTTTCATCTATACCAAGTCGGCCCTTGTCCACGATACGTTGGAAAAGCTCTCCACCTCCCACTTTTTGGAGGACCAAGTACGTTCCAGCACCAGGTGTACCCTCTGGTTCGAGATAGTAGCCTAGACAACGAACAATATTAGGATGCAGAAACAGCACCAAAAGAGCCAATTCTTGTTGAAGACCCTTTGCAGCCTTTCGGAACACTTTTACCGCAACAACTTCACCAGATTTCCTATTTCTAGCTTCTTTGACAACTGCATAATGGCCCAGACCTAGTTGAGTACCCAAGACATAGTCGTCAAAGAACAGTTTAGTACTACCCTCGTCTACCGCGTATCGGAATACATAAGTATGGGATCTAGCCAATCCCACACGATCCCCTGATCGTAAAAGCGTACTGTTCGAGCGTCCCACAAGTTCATCGTTTACATAGGTTCCATTCAGTGACATATCGGTTAAATATAAAAGTTCTCGGCCGGATTCATTGGTGGCAAGCAGGAGTTGGAAGTGCTTCAGTGAGATGTCGCCGCCAGTAACTTTAATATCACAAGAGCTAGATCTGCCCACAAGAACACCTCCAGCTTTCCGAGGTACTGATATATGTGCTGATTCAGTTGAATGATAGAGATGAGCTATCACGGGGAGTTGTGAAGAGTGGCGTTTCGCCGAAGATGATGTCGTTTCGAGTTGCTGATGTTAGTGCTGACACAGGGAGTGGGAATGGGGATAAATTTTGTCTCTTTATATTCACAAGATCTCTAGGAGGATCTGAAAGGGCAATGAGACTGATAATACCACTTCGGGTCATTCATGTTGCAAATACATACCCTCTTTCTGACGAGAGACATGATGATGATTTCGTAAACAACGCGAAATTTTAAATGTGGAGTGCAGCGCGTGCTGCATTATTTGAGATTGAGAAGGGAAAGACAGTTAAAGGGCAATAAGTTGTAGATAATTAAAGGGAGATACAATCTCTTAACCTACGATAATTAATTGCAAATGTGTATAATATTTATACATAGGATTGTTTGATTTGTCTTCACTAAAGTATCACCCTTTTTTTCGTCTCTTGCCGTGTCTCATCCATCTCATCTCTTGATTTGGTAACATATGATAGTGTTGATCATATTAATACTACTACAATTATTTTACCAATTGTAAATGTTCTGATCATAAAAATTGTTTACTTATTCTGATTACTCGAATTGTTTACTAATTCTAATTTTGCAACAAACTTTTCAATATAATCCTCGCATCATTCTTATATCTTGATAACAATATCCTACGAAACCTTTACTCTAAAATCGATACACTCTATACCAACCATAGAAAGCCTTATATCATTCACGCCATTACTCACAACTTTCTATTTTAATCTTCATCATTTCAAAACCCGTTGTAACAAGTCAAAAATTTCACCGTTGTGCAACTGATCAAATCCTGATGTTGATCTCTCCCTCAATAATGCATAGGTACCCTGTTCCAGAAATACTCTAAGCTCACTTTCTTCCACCAAAGCCAACAATTCCGTTGACTGTTGGGTCTTCAAATATTCTTTATTGTCCACATGGCTATAAATGTCATCCGATTCTGTGGAAAAATCACCTTTCAAGAAAAGAAGTCCTGACAATGAGCTCCAAATGTAGTTGCAATCAAGTCTTAATTGCTCGCGTCCCGCACGACTAAAGCGATTGTTAGTGATAACAAACTCTCGCAATATTGATCCTAAAACTGTAATCACTTCGCCTGCAATAACAAAGTAGTTATTTTTGGGAAGATATCGTTGTATTTGGTGAAGAAGTAAAGGAAGTTTAATCGTAAGTACGTGTACCGATGGAGTAATTCCTTGACTTTCAGTAATGTCCCATTGCGACAAGTTGACATAATCTTTCAAATACAGTCTAATCTCATTGCGAATCAACTCCACCATACTCGTTTGCGTCTTTTCAAGAACCTTGTCTAAACGAATCTTATATGTTTCGAAAAAAGAAGATTCATCTTGCTCTCCTGAAATATCAATAAAAAATCTCCATAATTGAGCAAAGGTGATATCTGTATTGTTCCAGTAGTCCATCTTGTAATTCATGTATCTTGCCAGACAAAAAATCTCACAAAGTTTTGACAAATATGGTGTTTGATCTATTTCCTTAACATCCATATTTCCCGGAATGAAAGAGCGTACCGATTTCAGTGTCACTTTTTTGTAGAGCTCTCCTAGCTCATCTGCAAACATGTCTAAAATCTTCAATTGCACACGCAGCACCATTTTGAGTTGGTATTTGGGGATAACAAGACAGGTGTTATGGCCTCCAACAATTTCAAAGACTGTTCCAATGTCATAGGCATAAAATGTAGGTTTGATGTCACCCAGAAAGTCTGTATCAATATTCCACCTATTTTCGTTGCTGGCCGCCTCCTCGAATCGACGATTTATAAGAGATTCTTCCCTACTGATCCATTGCTCAAAGCATGGTGGAATGATATCTCCACTTAAGCCTTTCCATTCTTGGGTTGGTGCTTGATGCCGTAAATCTGTGAACGGGTTATATAAATATTTTCCGCGCAACATCAAGTCGGTACGGCCAATATTTCCGAAAACTGAAACAAGCAACACATCGCTATTCCGGCCAGGACGTCGCTCCAACAAATCATTTATTTGCTCGACAGCTTTATTCATGTTCTGCCTTAATGGCTTTAAGACGGCAGTAATTATTTCGAATGTGGTGATACGATGATACGGTTCAAACACCTGGTCACCCAACACCATTTGAATGTAATCCAAGTTCTTTTCCAAGAATTCAGTCATGAATTCGAAGCGGATCAGTATATTACGACTGAAAGTGCTAAAATTGTAGTTAAATTGGTTCACAAATGGTTCCACGAGCGTGTCTGCTGCCCACCATGTATCCGGATAAATAGGCAGCCCTGAAATGGCTTGAAGCAGGACCAATTCTGTAGCTATCGGTACTATATCTCTTGAATTTACTCCTTCGGTGTTTTGGTTCTTGAGCCATCCTATAGATTTCAAATTGTTGGCTAGTTGTATCTGTAATTTTGATCTGAGAGCGTTTGATTTTTCATTCCAACTTTGCAAAAGTCTTGACTTTATTTCGGGCTCGACCAATTGCTGAATCAGTTGATATACGTTATCAAACTCAGTGATATTGTCATCTAGAAGCAGCACAGATTTTTCGATATCAAGGGCTTTCGACAAGGCCTCGATCTCGGCCTCAGCCTGATTTTTTTCATTTAATAAAGTATCCAATTGGCGAATAACAGCAATGTTTCCATAAAATTCTCTCAATTCTGCAAGCATATTACTATCTTGGGCCAAACATGCCTTCAGTAATTGCAGAATAAACTCTTCAGATTCTTTATTCAGTACATTTACTTCGACTTTAGGCTCCCCCATGGTTCTTGCATTGGCCTGTTGTACCAAATTCTCACGTTTTGTGGTCATTTCCTCCATGACATCATCCAAATTCTCAAGATCTACCACTGAGGCAAATCTGTTTAATACTTCCATGATCAAATTACGATAATCTTGAAGTAATTGACCAACGATAGCGAAGTTAAATTGGGATCACCTATTATCTCATAGTAAGAATTTGGGGTTGCCATTTTTTTATATACGCCAAATTTCCTGCATATTGCCCCGCCGCCAACGTGAAAAATTCCATCGAAAACTCCAAAACCTCAACTCGTTACTAATAGTTCACATTTATTTTACACTAAGGCAATGCAAGCGCCAGTTGTGTATTTAAACGCGCAGACCGAGCGTAAATCGGGCCACCAGGCCCAAGTTTCAAACATCATGGCAGCAAAGGCTGTCGCTGACATCGTGAGAACGTGTCTTGGTCCCAAGGCCATGCTCAAAATGTTACTTGATCCCGTCGGAGGTATCGTTCTTACCAACGATGGACACGCGATTTTGAGGGAAATAGACGTGGCTCATCCTGCTGCTAAGCTGATGATCGAACTTTCTCGTACTCAAGATGAAGAGGTGGGTGATGGTACCACTTCGGTTATTATTTTGGCCGGAGAGATCTTAGCTCAGGCGTTCCCATACGTGGAGAAAAGTAATATCCATCCAGTTGTAATCATTCTGGCACTTAAACAGGCGCTTAAGGATGCTCTTGAAATTATCGATGAAGTCTCGAAAGAGGTCGATGTAGAAGATGATAACGCCATGATTGCCCTCATTAAATCGTCTATCGGAACCAAATATGTCGCCAAATGGCTGCAGAAAATGTGCGCCTTGGCTCTCCAAGCGGTGAAGACTGTAAGAATAGTTGATGGTGACCGTACTGAAATCGACATTAAGAGATATGCTAGAATCGAAAAGATTCCTGGTGGAGAAGTCACTGATTCTGAAGTTTTGGACGGTATCCTTCTCAACAAAGATGTAACCCATCCAAAGATGCGTAGAAGAATCGAGAAACCAAGAATCGTTCTTCTTGACTGCCCATTGGAATACAAGAAGGGAGAGCTGCAGACCAACATCGAAATCACCAAGGAGGAAGACTGGAGCAGAATTTTGGAGATCGAAGAGGAGCAAGTTAAGGCTCAGTGCGAACAAATTCTCAAGTTAAAGCCAGACTTGGTTATCACAGAAAAGGGAGTCCTGGATTTGGCTCAGCACTATTTGTTGAAGGGTGGTGTAACTGCTCTTAGAAGAACTAAAAAGTCCGACAACAACAGAATTGCTAGGGCAACTGGAGCCACTATCGTGAACCGGGTTGAGGATTTAAAGGAGCTGGATGTTGGTACAAAGTGTGGACTCTTTAAGGTCGAACTTATCGGTGACGAATACTTTACCTACTTGGTCGAGTGTGAGCAGCCACAAGCTTGTACCATTTTATTGCGAGGCCCACTGAAGGACGTCTTAAATGAAATCGAGCGTAATCTTCACGATGCCATGGCTGTTGCCCGTAACGTGTTTTTGGAACCACGTTTGCTGCCAGGTGGAGGTGCTACTGAGATGGCTGTGTCAGTTAAGTTGGCTGAAAGAGCTCAGCTGGTTGAAGGTGTTGCTCAGTGGCCATATCAACTGGTAGCTGATGCCTTTGAAGTTATTCCAAGAACCTTGATTCAAAACTGTGGTGGTCATTCTATCCGAGTATTGGCTCAATTACGTGCTAAGCATGCTGCCGGGCAACATACGTTCGGTATTGATGGAGAATTGGGTAAGGTTGTTGATATGAATGATTACGGTGTGTGGGAGCCTGAAGCAGTTAAGCTGCAGCTGTTGAAGACAGCTATTGAGAGTGCTTGTCTTCTTTTGCGTGTGGATGACATTGTGAGTGGTGTCAGAAAGACCAGGGAGTAATGAGCTATTATAGACAAAATAATAAAGAGAATCAGACTGGTGTAAATATTATGTGGAGTTGAGGAGAGGGGGAGAGAGAACGAGGGAAAGAGAGAAATGAAGTAAGATGTTTTATCAATTATGGTCTTGATCATCATTGGGATTTCAGTATTTTCAGCCACTTTGTCGTACATATTTGCATACATTAGCCTCGTTCCAAGAACCTTTTTCAGGCAGGTACAATTTTTGGGACGTGCTTCATTTGAAGTCACAATAGGATGGCTGAAATAAAACGGGCGGGCCTTGTGCCTGCGCAAAAATTTTTGAAGCTGATGGTTACCAAGAAAGGGAAATTTCATGAATACGAAATTCCTTCATATGTAGATTATAATCTATAAGTCTTCCTTTGTCTTGTCAGTATCAGATTGTTCAAATCCAATGAATGGCCCTTTTATTATGTATTTTTATTTTCTGTTTGATCTCTCACCATATTTGAACAACACCAAACGTGATAAAAAATGTTCAAGGTAATTCGAAGCATGTTCAATATAATTGCGACAAGTTCATGTAAACATACCTTGAAAAGTGTTTATGTCCTAGAAATTCGGTATTACGGGAAATATAATAGATGAATCTCCAGTTTCAATTGAAATTCAATTAGCATATTGATTTGTATCCACATAGAAATTTCAGTATCTAATTGAAGTTTAGAAGACTGCCTTTGATTCAACGATCCAGCACTAAGTTGACATGAGCGAGCTACTATTGTTGATGCCTTGTATTAAACTTTCTCGATTGTCTAATCTAGTGATTCTTTGATTGTTCTCTTCTTCTCTCCTGTTTCTTTGAGCCGGCCTTTCTATGTTCCTACCTATCTTCGTCGGTAGATGCAACTGTAGCTTTTTTTAGAAGCGTTTATTTTTTTTATTTTTTCCATCGGACCTTTTTTTTCTCAAAAAAAACCAGCTGGATCGACCTGCATATACATCACTGGCGAAAACAAACCAGCCCCCGATTAATTGGCAGGAGAATATAAGCTAGAATTGGTAATTATCGGCAATTTTTCTTCAGTTTCTTTGACCAGTTCAAAGTTCATATGAATCATTGCTATATAATAGTCATGCACTATTCAGGTCGTCTCGTCAAGCTCTATTGTACCCCCGATATGTCTATACCCATCGCCGGCTGAACAAACTGGCTGCATCTTCGATGTTTATTTATTTCCCGATTGGGCCGAGGAAATGCAGCCATTAGACCCATTCGGGAACCATAACCATCACCGCTAGGCCTAATGGCTAACAAATTGCTTCCCAAAAGGGACATTCAATAGCCCAGCTTCTGTATCCTTGCGCTATTCCTTGCATACTGGGCCTGTTTTTGGTCTCTTTTCCGGCATCCAAACCATTCCGTTTCGTCTTTTTGCTGTGGTTGTTCCCTTTTCGATTCAGATTTTGATTTCGATTTTGATTTTGATTTTGATTTTCAATTCTATTCTCAAAAACCAGTACCCACTACTTGCTTCGCTTTGATGATCCCGTCACTTCCATTCAAAGTCAAGACCACGGTCCTGTGGGCCGGTGAAGAGGAAGGTGATCTAGGCTTTATGGAAAATGAAATCGTTGAAGTATATCTGATTGTTGATGACGCTTGGTGGTCTGGAAAGCTTAGACGTAATGGTGCCGAAGGAATCTTTCCTAAGGAATATGTTAACATTTACGATGATCCTTACTCCAATAGCATTCTGGTTTCGAAGCTGGCTTCTCCCAGTGTTCCGACAACCCCTGTCAAAGAAACTTTCTCCAAGATGTATGCAAAATCACCTCTCCAAATCGATTTACATGAGATCAGATCTAGTCAAAGAGAATACGAATTACAACGATTTCCAGAGGTCAAAAAATTGATCACCCCAACTCAATCTCCAGTGATTAACTCACTGCAACATGAATTGCCTTATCCCGGATCCATGGCCAAATCTGCTTCCGCAAGACTGCTCAAAAAGTACACTTCCGCTTCCACCAGCGATCTCCCTAACAGAAATTCACTTCTGCAAAACCACCAGCATTATAGCAGTCAACCTATGCTCTCCGGACTCGAACATAGCAGTCTGAACAACAATTTACATTACAATTACCATCCGATGCAGTATCAAAATAACATGAAAACCGCCACTTACGATGAAATTAGACATGGCATGCCTCATTCTCACACAACAACTGACTTAATCGACGAGGATGAACTTTCTGCCAAAAGACGAGAGCTTGAACGTGAGCTCAAACAATTGAAATTGTTGGAAAAGCACCGTAAGTCTATCCATGGATCTAGGACCATTAAGGACTCTCCAGGGGCTTCCTACACTAGCGAATCGACTTCTTCCAGAAAGCGTGACGACCTTTCGCACAAGTTTTCTCAAAACAGTGGTCAGGAAGAACTTAACTTTGCAGAATTAGAAGATGATGTCGATGTCCGCTATCAAGCAGTTTCAAGTCCGCCTTACCAGGCAAGAGAAGAGCCTCAAGTTTTTGCTCCTCCACCACCTAGACATGCTAATCCTTTAATGTCAATTGATGGCCAGCCTCGTGAATTCAAGCTGCTGCTCAAGCTGTTACAGCTGGACGTGCTCAATTTGTCAGAATTAAGTGCAACTTCGGCTGGTTCCATGATGAGGCATAAGCAAGAGTATGAATACTTGGGAATGAAAGAGTCCAAGAGTGCTCCTCAACTAGAGCAAGAGAAAGACAATGTTATGGATGCTGTATTTGAAAAGAAATCACCCGGTAAGGCATCTATTTTCAAAAAGTTCCTCAAGAAAAACAATTCCACTACTCAACAACAACAGTATTTAGATAAGCTTAACGATAATAATACTGACATTCAGTGGTCCTTGTTCAAAGGAGACATGAATCGGATGAACTCATTGACCACCCAAAACAAGCAACAGCGGACCAAAAGAGCGGTGCGGGAAGAAGGAGATATCATAGTGAAACCATTAGAATTCGTGTCCGAGATCAACAGTAACGAAACTTTGGGAGACGTTGAAATCGATGAGGAATCCTGGGAAGCTGCCAAAAGGGCCGCAACCTACCGTAAGGTAGAAAACTTTGTCGCTCAGTACCCCGTTTCTTGTGATCTCAACGAGTTTATTGCTGACGTTGCTAATAAATTTCTGCTGCCAATACATCAACTCCGGGCAGTTCTTCTTCAGTTATGCAAACTTAGAATAATTGAAGAAGATCCAGGCTCTCGCATTTCTCAAATGAAGCCAAAACTTAACGAGATTGCCGCCAAGGCTGAAGCCCTGGTCTATCAAGTCAATTATTTGTTCAAGAAAATGTTAGACGCTTTAAGAATCCCCTCTGAATTTGTTACTGGATTCTGGAAACGTCCCAATGAATTTTATCACAATGAACAGTACGTATTAAATCACTGTTGGCTTTCAGTGCTCTTAGATGATCAATTTTTTATCTTAGACATTGTCCTGTTCAGAGAAGGTGTTATTTGTAACATCAAAGATAGCAGCAAGGGCTACAATGAACACTATTTCCTCGCTCGTCCTTTGAGTGTTGTATCCACCCACATTCCACTGATGATCGAAAGACAGCACGTTATTCCTCCAGTGGACCAAAATATTGCATTCTATCTTCCTCGAATGTACCTGGGATTCTACCGATACAAACTTCAATTCCGTAACTTCAACAATGCATTGACTAGGTTGGTGGACTTGGAGCATTTCGAATGTGAATTGCAAATATCTCCTGATTTAGAAGTCTTTACACTTGTGAAAACTGCCAATTTGACTACTAATGAACTTCTGTTGTGTCAAATAAAGTGGGAAGGTTCGACTAGAATTTGCAAGGTCAAGGCAGTGCTCCCAGAGGGAGAGGACATTGGGGTTCTCCAAATTTTTGCTGGTAAAAAGGGATTACAGAAGCATTTTGAAAATGTACATGAATTGGCAGTTGTGGTCCCAATCTACCATTCCGGTAATCAAAGACCATGCAAATTCGTACCTCGATTCCCAACGGTTCAGGCTCAAAGAAATGATTTGTACATCAAACTGCCACAGAATTCAAAGCTCGTTCCCAACAATGGGTATCAATTTGAAATTGAAGTACATCCAGCGGAGGGAATTAACAGCGGGACAGGTATTGCTAACAGAGACTTCAAGTTGGTAATTGAGCTGCCTCTGGGCAAATATTTTAAGTTACTGAAGCCAGATAATGGACTTACTTACGGAGTATACTCATCACATGTGAAATTGAACGAAGTCGGTACTTATAGAGGGTTGGTCATTGGGGACACTGGCAGTCTGTGGTACGTTTTCGCTCAATGGGAATCCGTTGCAGGTCCAATCACTTGAATAATATTTCCACTTTAAAGCTTGCTGGAAGCTCAATAACAGCCAACTTAAAACGCATTTTATGCTTGCATAAGGCTTACCATTAATATTTCTCTTCATTTGTCTTGCATAATAGAATAATAAAACATCATGAACATCAGTTGGGGTTGTAAGTTTTCTGTAAGAGGTAGAGGCTTGACAAACTTTATCGAAAAGAGTCGAGTTAGTATCAATACGTGATGTATGAGATTCGTTAGGGGGGTATCATATGTTCATCTTTCCAAGAAAATTTGATGGTTACTACAGTATTATTCTAATATAAGTGATAAAAAAACTGTCCATAATTGAAAACCCAATCATCATTCTTTAATCATATCCAACTATTGTTGCCTTCTTGTTGATGATACCTTACAAGAAATGATATTTTAGGGACCAATTCCTTGTAAATTGATTCGATTTGTTTCACCCATAGTTTATTTGACCCTTGAACTAATTCCAAAAGTCATTCGGTCTGATATTATACCCTAATTACTCACAATTAATGACTACTTTCTTTAATAAGTTGTAATGATTTCAATTTTTTAGATTTTTTTTCTATTTGCAGCTATAAATCCAAATTCTTGGCTAAATTCCGACAAGGTTTATGACACTTAATGATGCCGTGGGGCAGCTAGAACAGAGTGCTTTCGATGCCTCGTTGGGTAATGTCACTGAAGCAAAGCAGGCGGCCCTTTCTAGTGTGAAAACAGTCAATATGTACGCCAAAAACACTCACTCTCAAAAAGATCCCCAAGTGATTGCCATTTCAAAGTACTTACTCAAGTGGTATGAGTCCATAGAATCAATGCTGTTTGCCGAAAAACTCTTACAAATTGGCTCCAAAGCAAATGGAGGCTTCTTCCCGCCTGTTATACGCTTTTCAGCTGCTCATGATAGCACAGAATATACTCCAGAAACACCTAATGGGCTTGATGCCAACATGCGAATTCCCCAGGGTGTAAAGTATAGTTGGGCCATTCAAAAGAGTGAACTAGGATCAAAAGATGATTTGTACAATCTCACACAAGACTACTTAACCAATTGTCTGTTTGTGTGTGCCCTTCTTGCCGTGATACATTGTAAAAGGGATATTATACTGGATTGTTTTGCGGGAACGCCGCCTTGTCGAATTAAACTTCATTTTAATGGTTCAGAAAGGCTTGTTTCTATCACCAAAGAACTTCCAATTCTAGAAAATGGTAGGAGTATTGTTATTCGATCAACTACCAATGCCAAACTATGGTGGCCGGCATTTTTAGAGAAAGCATACTTAAAAGTCATGGGCCAAGGTTACGAATTCAGTGGCTCTAATTTTGCCATTGACTGCTACATGCTATCAGGATGGCTTCCCCAAGCTCTGCTTATAACAGGTCGTATCCTGAAAGACATCATTGAAGCCTTTTTAAATGGTGATGTCCTCGTTGGTTTAGGGGTGGGAACACTCAGTAAAGAACTTTCAACTAAACTCGACCTTGTGCCCAATCACGACTACGTTGTGATTGATATCAGAGAAAAAGACGGCGAGCATGAATTTTGTGTTAAAAACCCATGGCTTGTAGAAGAACGATTGCATTGGTATCGAGATTCAGAGCTCTACAAATTTGCATATTTGTATGTGTGCTGGCGACCCACTTTCAATTATCGAGTATGTACAACCTTTATTGCAAAGCATCTGTTAAATGTTCATCAATGGCCACAGTTCAAATTAGATTGCCCACAAGGCTCGAAGGAGGTATGGCTTATGTTGGAAAGACATTATCCTCCAACTTTATCATCAAAAACCGATGAAGATATCATTATTAAACTTAAGATTTTCGACACAGCTCAGGGCGAAAAGGTTTTAACTCTTTCACAGTACAATATTGTCTACGAGTCTAAGGGAACAAATAATAGGATTGACTTGGTAAAAATAGACAACTTGAAGCCGGGAGCTTATACCGTGGCACTTTATGTTTCTCGCCAATGTAACGCCACCTTAACAGCACTCAGCAATGATTCTTTACAAATTTCTAAAGCGAATCATATTTTTCCGAAAGTGTTAACTTTGGAAGACGCTTGGTACCCTGATACCAACGGCGGTAACTATGCATTGGGAACATTTATTGAAAACCCGCAATTTTTGTTAGAATTAGAGCAGGACATGCATTTGCAAATAGCTTTATTCGGAGAGCTCCACGATCAATACTACAATATTCATATCTATCCGTCGGCTCTCGAGCTTCGAAATATAGTTCCGCTGATTTGCGATGTCAACTACAAAAAAGGTTGCACCGCTTACCAGGTGACATTATCAAAGGGGAAATACAAGCTTTTCTGCCTGACATACGATCGTTTAATGCTGGGGATGCCAGCCAGATTTAAACTCATGATCAATGCTGGAGACAAGGGCGCACATCTTAGTCGACTTTCAAATCAGCTTGGGACTTTTGAACTTCTGCGACGATTTGAATGGGCCAGTGAAAAAAAATACAAATATTTCTTCCGAACCATGAATAATAACTGCTCTGTCACCTTCCGGATCACTTATTCTGGCCCTTCTGGTCAGGAAGATAGCGGGTATCGACCCATGATGCGTGCATCAGTGTTTTATGCTCGGTCGCAGCAGCCACTACAAGTGAATGAAACCTGGGACGATCCGGTTTATGGATTACTTTTACAAGTCCACATACCCGCAGCTGAGGAATATATTCTTCTTGTTGAGCGTTTGGAACCAGGGGAGGGCAGTAGTACCATTCGGGTTGGCCTGACTTCAAGGTTGGAGGTCACGTGAGCGATACAAGGCTCAGATCAGTGGTGGATGAAAAGGGCGAAACAGTTTGTGGGATCTGAGAAAAATAACTCTAATAAATTCCGAAGTAAAATCCGGGGAATTCATAAAATTTGGATCAAGCTTGAGTTATATATTCAAAATAAATCTACGCTGGCCGTAAGGTATCATAATCTACAAATAGAATCATACACTTGTAGTTTATTCTTTCTATATCTCATACTCACTCTCCCAAAAATAAAAAAAGCTCTCCACTAAAGATTCGCACAGCACCCTTTTTCTCCTGCACTAAAAGTGAAAAATCGGCTGCGTGTCAAGTATCGGTAATGAAGTTTGCAGCAGTGGCAGCTTGTGTTAGCTTGATTGGGACAGCTTTCGCTGGTCTTAGCAACAATGAGCTTCAAAATCTTGCTCGTTCGCTGAAAAACGGTGTCATTGACCTCAATGATGGTAACTACAAGGCGCTCTTATCAGGCCCACGGGATTACCATTTGGTGGTGTTGATGTCGCTGGCCTCACCACAACTCAATTGTGTTTTATGTCATGAATTTAAACCAGAATATGATATCGTTGGTAGTTCATGGTTGAAAGAAAATCCAAAGGGAATCGATGAATCTGTGGTAGAATCTGATAGTGATGAAGATGGCCCCAAAAAGCCAACCCCAAAGAACGTGTACTTCCTTTATTCAGAATACTTGGAGAGTAAAAACTTGTTCACCGAATTCCAGCTCAATAACATTCCAAAAGTATACTACTTTCCCCCAGTGGCAAAGGGTGCCGTCAAAGACTACCTTACCCAGAAAAAGGAATACCTGTTCTATAGTGGAGACCATAAAGATCTCTTGATGAATTGGCTTTATGAGTTTACTGGTCATCGTTTCAACGTGTATATTCCTCCAAACTACACCCGAATTGCAATCAATATCGGTGGTACCATCTCTTTCCTTGCCATAGTTGCCAAAAACTGGGGTATTTTCTATGCAATCGTTAGTCTGAGAGGTTTATGGCTGCTGTTGTCTTTAGTCACCATCTTATTATTCATTCTGGGTTATATGTTCAATCAAATTAGAGGAACCCCATATGTACGGGAAGTGGGCGACAGGGTCGAATATTTTCAGCAGGGTCAACAGACACAATATGGTGTCGAAACCCAAATCATTCTGTTCCTTTATGGTGCCCTTCTGCTTTCAGCGGTGGTTTTAGTTAAAAAGCTGCCAGCCGTGACTAACTCTCAAGTACAACTCTTAACAGTAGTACTTTTCCTGGTACTTGTTTTCATGTTGTATCTGGTTCTTTTGCTGATCTTCCGTATAAAGAGTCCTGCTTATCCTTACAATTTGGTCAAGTTCCTTTAGTTTATGCTATATTATATAAGACTCTATAGAAGGTGAATATATTGATTAACGAAGAGATTTAATCTTTGTAAAGTTTTTTGATCATAATCGGTCATTTTAAATTTGCCCCTCAATGCAGTTTGAGTTTGTTTTCTCCCTTCTCAACCTGCTTTTCCACTCGCTCCAATCTTACATCTATTTTGTTCATTGTCTTGAGTGTTTTCTGAAGTCGCTTTTTCACTCCGTGGATGCGCTCGAGAAGTGCCTTTACGCTGGCCCCACTATCTTCGGAAATGGTTCCCTCGAGGGCGTGTAATCGACGTTCTATCAGCTGTAGACGTGTATAGAGGATCAATTGCAGCTGGTTTAGCAGTTCAAAATTTTCATGAAGATTGTCTAAAGGAGTTGATAGTAGAGCGTGGGCAGCAAGCTCCACTGGATGTAAATCGATATTGTCCTGGTTCGACATTATTTTATGGAGGTCAGATGTAGTTTTAGATAATTCTGGTCGTATATCTGGCTGTATTTGAGGCGAATTGGTGGTTTCTTGAGGTATTTGAGGAAGGGTTACTTCGTGTGGGGCATTTTCTGGGGAACGTTCTTCTGATTGTATAGCAGTCGATGGAGTTGTCAGGGTTGATTTTGAAGCTTCTGGTGACAGCAGTTCCATCTTTGTAGAGCTTACATCGATGTTATCGACCGTCGAGGCCATCCGAATGTTCAGAATTAAAGAAGGGTGGCTTTTAAGACCACTGAGGGTGCTTTTAAATGCAGCTATGTAACAAAAAAGAATTAAATATTGAACACAGCGAAAATAGAGAGACCATTAGAAAATTAATCATATCGCGCTAGGAATAGCTTATTTAAAAACTGGTCAATTTAAAACAGCAGACATTGGAATTGGAACAAATCGATGATAATGTCAATAATTTGGTGATCTATATTTTCAATATTCTTAGACTCAAATAAGTTTTTGTGGTATTGGAACAGGGTTAGCGCTTTGTGGTAAACAATCCCTAGGGATCAGTAATTAGACGCTATCTTCTCTCTCTAATATTCAAGATTCAAGCGTGTTTTTCTCTCTAAAACTCGCGAAAAAAGAGACCAAAACAATCCTTAATAGCGATCAAATCTTATTCTTTTTCTACTCATTGCTCGCTACTTCTCACCATCAATCCTCGTCTCACTCAAAAACTTGCTTATTTTTCTCCCCCATTTTGCAACTAATTGCTTTCATGCTGCTTCTTTATCGCCAGGTGAAGTCGGTCAAAGTGGGCCAGATCGAGCGATTCACCATTGTATATACCCCGGAGAAGACAAATGGAAACCCAATCCCTCCTCTGCTCTATCTTAAGGTTAAAAACACTGAGCTGCTTGCCCTTAGAGCCGCTTATCTAGCTGGTCCATATGTCCTTTATGTGGACTGCACTCCAGAAGATTATCTGCCAAACATTCAATGCTTTTCTACTGCCGATCAGCCCGTATTCGAACCTCAATTACTTCCAGGGCAGCTGTTATACGCCGAGTTGGCCTGTCATTCCATCAGAGATCAATATCGCTGGACTGTAGATGTGGTGCTGCAAACTCTTTTTAATAACACCATCGATGTGGACTTTGATTTTGCCATAGGTACATCCAAACAAGTTTTAAGAGACCTTTCGTTTCCCGAACGTAATGTGCTCAATGGGACAAAGACTGGTTGCTTTGCACCCAATATCTTGTCCATCACAGCCCACGACACGTTGGATTTGTGGAACCTCCCCCTTCCGGTACCAAAGAAACCCAAACACCTTGTTATCTTGACTCACGGATTGCTCCTGAATGTTCTGGCGGATATGCTTTACTTGCGTGATAGAATAGTTCAATACGTGACTGAAAACAGCGTTGAAGAAAACGTAGTGGTCAGAGGCTTTACGGGAAATGTTGCTCGTACAGAGAGGGGTATCAAATATTTGGGGTCTCGAGTGGCCGAATATGTGTTGGATTTGGTGAAAGAGCTTGATAATGTGACGAAAATCTCTTTTATAGGCCACTCTTTGGGTGGTTTAATCCAAACTTTCGCTATAGCTTACATCGAAAATAACTTCCCAGATTTTTTCAAGAATATTCAGCCCGAAAACTTCGTAGCCATTTCACTGCCCATGCTTGGCTTGGTTCACGAGAATCCGAAGTATGTGAAGTTGGCCTTACTGGCTGGTATAGTGGGTAAAACGGGACAGGATCTTGGCCTTGTTTCGCTGAGCAACCAACTGCCTTTACTTGTGCTTCTTCCTACTGGTCCCACACATCGTATTCTTTGCAAATTCAAGAGAAGAACCATATATAGCAACCTAGAAAATGACGGGGTGGTTCCCCTTCGAACCAGCTCGTTATATTTTATCAATTACAAGGAAGATGAGCAGGTGGCTCAAGAAGAAGATTCACGCAATGAATCTGAATCTGCTACTCAAGATGCACCCATCAAGGAAGATACAGAGGAGTCTACGATGTCCCCGCTTCAAACTATGATCCAATTTTTCATGCCTCAGAAACAAAGCGATCCAGACCAGGCTAACCAATTGGGATCCGAGTCGAAAGAGGGCATTTTTTCATACAAACTACCAGCATCTACCCTCCTGTTCATCAATACTGCCCAAGCTTTGGTGCTCCCGCCTATGCCTACTTTCAAGTTCATTACTGATCCTCAAAGTAGAGGTGATGTAGTGATCCATGATAAAGTGTACTTCGAAAAAGATATTCCACCATGTGAGGATCCAAACGTGGCCAGTGTGATTTCCAAGTTAGAACTGGCTGAAAATAGTAGCCAGTCGACACTCAGAGAACGTCTTCTTTCGTCTATGGAGGACGTTAAGGAGTTGGAAGAGGCCATAGCCAGGCAGTATCACAAAAATATGCTGTGGAGAAAGGTACTCGTAAAATTGCTCCCAGATGCTCACAACAACATCATCGTCAGAAGAAAATATGCCAATGCGTATGGATGGCCCGTTATTGACCATCTCATACAGAACCATTTTGCTGTCGATGATCCAGAGTTGAAAGAAAGTGAATCTATGGGCGATGTGAGATCTCCAGAGGAGCGCGGCGAAATAAATACTTGGCTCCTGAGAGAATATAACACAAGACAAAACACAGTTATTGAGGAGAATTCGCATCATTGGATCAACGGAAAGGATGAAGAGAAGCTGTTGTTCAACTTGGGACCGACGGGAATTCTTCTGGACTTTCCGGAGATGGTGGAGCGATTAAAGGACCAATGGTTCAAGCAGGAAGAGAAGGCTCTTCAAGAAAAACAAGAAGAAAGGCGATCTAGTAGGGTTGATGTTGAAGAAGATTCCACTGTCACTGGTGGTTTGGATACTCAGAGCAGCGGAGTAATGGGCGAGTTTATATAGAGCATTGCTCTCCATAGAGAGCCATTCAAGGTATAATAAATAATTTAATATTCCGTGCCAATGTAATTGATCATCAATTTGGCAGAAGCAAAATCTGCTATACTTCAAACTTACCACGAAGGATTATGACATCTTTATGATGTGATCTAGGGTTATTAGTCCTTTACGTATCAATATATTGGCAAGTAGAGCACTTGTATCAAATATTAAAAACTATAAATAATGCTTCTGGGAGGGTCTTATCTGATCCTCCTAACTATGGTACATTTTTTTTTGAAGATGAGGGCATAGTGAAATAAACTTATTCCTCTATTTCCTCTTGCATGGCATCTTCTTCTTCTTCTTCAACACCTTCCTCTGGACCCTCTTCTGCTCCCTCTTCTGTTTCTTCTTCGTTCGGAAAGAGAGCATTGATGTGCTCAAGCACCGCCTCACACTGCTCATCGCTCAAACGTGCGTCGCACTCTTCCACAACGGCATAAAGCGCTACCATCAGTCGAGGAAGCACATTCATAATCTGATACTTCTCTATCTTAACCAATGGAAGTTCATTGAGAAACATGAGTAATTCGGTGAATTTCTGTTCACTGTCGATGGCTCCAGCAGATGTGTTTTCAAGATATCGTACCACATCTCTGGTCACGACTTCAAGTTCTACTCCGCAAGCAGTATACCGCTTTCCACGGCCCCTATTTCCATTTTCAGATCCCTTGGTCCAGTTGTAGTTCACCTGTATGTCTTTAAGATGCTCTAGCACCTCATAGTTGGTTAAAAACTTGTCTCGGGGGTTCAAGATCTTCATCTCTGCTTGGGAAAATTTATGGCTCGCAGCATTCTTTACTGACATCGATGTTGTTGTGCAGGAAACTTTTTCATTATCGACAGCTTTTTTGCAACCATCAAGGATTAAAACGAGAGTAAGGAGACTCTATTAGGGTCGAAGGTTCAAAGAGAGAACCACTTTTGGAACCCAGAGATACCTTGTCTTAAGCTTTGCTATTCCTTAAGCTCCGAAAATGACTCAACTTGTCCTAGACCCAGTACGACTTCTGCTGCTCTTCCCATCGGCCACTGCTAGTCGATCAGTTAGGGTCCGTTTATTGGCTCAAGTTGTGTCATATAGTATCTCGGAATGTCATTTGCTTGTTAAGGCACATCCTGCGATTGTTCGTGTTCAAGATGATGCTGTGGTTCGTATAGATGTTCAACCTGTGGTGCAAAAGCTTTCTCTAGACCATACGGAGCCGGGCTCCTGCTTGGATTTGACGGGGTATTACGACGGATGGACCGTCAATGTAGTCGAATGTAGCCTGTGGGATGGCCGCGTTTCAGACACTGACATTGATATCCTTTTGAAGATGGAAAGATTGAATGATTTGTGAATAAAATGAGGCACAAAGATAGAGTCTACGGAATAGTTTACGAATGATGAATAACGACATATTAAAATCACCAAGATATACGCAACGACAATATCTTGTAGTTTTAGAATGAAGAAAATATTTCAAATTGATTTCACCAAAAATTGTGTACTGTTGATGCAACATTCATATCCAAATAATTCTCGTAGCATTGCGAAAAGCCCAATAGCAATTACATGATTCAATCAAGTTTTAATTAGTATTAATTATATATTTTACATTATGGAAGAATTGGGAGAGTCGAGTTATAAGCAGTGGTGAAAAACTGATCCCAAATCGATTCAGTTGGCATCTGATGAATAAGTTCATAAACCCGAATCGACTCTTGACGTCTGGTACTTGGCGTGGACGCTGTCAGTCCAGAGCAGTCCAGATCAACTGGTGATTGAGCCATTTGGTTCCTTTCTGGCGTGCCAATTGTTTTACTTGCATCAAATCCGTTTCCTCTACCCATGGCTTTGGGTGCTGCTGGTTCGAAGCTACGAGGTGATAAATTTTCCAATTCGTGGAAAAAAGTATCGAGATCATCTGTGGTTCCAGGTTGGCCTGATTCCTTCTGGTTATTAGAGTTTGTGACCCATTCAAAGTCTCCGGCTGCAGTAGAGCTTTCACCTGCCTCTGGCAGTACCGCTTCAGAACCAGGGGATTTGAAAGGGTTGAGATGAAGTCTCGTTGGCTTTTTGTTGACAGCTTGGATTTTACTTTCCTCCTTTTGCATGTTCTCCACAAGATCTTCCAAATTACGGTTCAGATTGTGTCCACCGGTCAGTATCAGGTTGGTCAAATGTGTGCTGCCATTAACACCATGGACAACCTCACCGTAACGCAACTTTACCACTGCAGCAGTAAGCACTTCAAAAGTTTCTCGGCAGCTGCTAGCAGCATCACAACGACTGACAAGCGAACTTAACGCAGAAATACATTCTTGTGTGACTTTCTTCACCTCGTAGAACAGATTGCGTTCCCGAACGCTAGCTGAGTAGTAGACGGAATACAAATACAGGGAGCCAGCCATGAATAAATTGTGCACCGCAGCCCAAGTATAGTTGATACTTTTGTTGTTGTACAATTGGTGATATCCGTGAATTAATTCTTTGGCCGCTTCCAGAACCCGCTGGAAATCCTCTTCCGAGAGCCTATAGTTTGAAGGCAGGATTCCGTGAAGCATTATTACAGTATGATTGTAATTGAGATTGAAGAATTCCAAGTTAAAATCACTATTCATCGTGCGCTGAGTCTTGGGAGCTTCGAGTTTCCAACGGGCGAGTCGGTTGGCCATTTGTAGTTTCCATTCATCTAAAGAATGATATTTCCGAGGAAGTTCTGCCTTGGTATATAGTATTCTTTGTACTTCCAGTTGAATTTGACGAATCCTGAAAAATGCAAGCGATACTACTTTGTATGTTGGTACCCCCGAGGCAGCTTCTAACAGATAGTCACGAATTCCTCCACTCAGATCTGGAACAATTAAAGCATCATCCAACTCCAGCGGAAATGGTACTGAAATGCTGTCATCTGCGATACCAACTGGACGCCCTAAATAGAAACAAATCTGCCTGTCCAAAGCGTATGTACACCAAAAAAGTCGTCGACGCTTATCTTTTATAAAGGGATCGAGAGTCTCTAAGATGCGCTCATTCTCTTGGTGGAGGCCTAAGTCAACTACGACTCTCATGGCCAGGCCCAAGACGTACCAAACTCCCGGAATTGCCGGGCGCATGATCAGATAAAGAGCCAAAAGTAAAATACCTTGGAGTGACTCTAATGGATCATCCAGAGTGTAGACGGGTTCTACATACTGCACTGCCGCTTGACGGAAAGCAAACGATATTGTGGCAGGGTATTGAAGATGATGCACGGAGGATGCTATAGCAAACACCATATTGAGAAAGTATAATGGTTTGTGATACTTTGCTGGGGCTATAATCGATTTCGATATATGAGCAGCATCTACTTTTGATTTGTCGGGAGACTGAGACAACTCTCTCTCAAAAGCAGATCTGTATGCATAAAACCATGTTTCCTCTTCCCTGGGAATGACTGGAGGCACCGATTGTTCGTAGTTTATGGCGGTGTAATTAGAGGCGAGAGATATGCCTTGGTCTAAAGGACCATATATCGGGACGAAGCAATTTTTAATGAATTCTTCACGATGCAAAATAGGCATTTGTGGATTCAGTTGGGCGAAAAACACCTTGATAAACTCTTGAGCAGTAGATTTGGGTGGTAAAATAGCTGGGAGAATGTCCTGTTTTGACGGATCAATAACGGAGGAAGATGCGATCTCGGGTATAGTTTTAGGTTGTGAAAATGCGTTTTGAGGTGAGTTGCTCGGAATCATGATGTCGTTTTCTTCATGATTCAATATGTTTGAGAGACTCAGATGGTTGGATGGAATCAGTGGACTAGTTGCGGGATAATTTTGAGGGTTGTAAGGCAGCTGATTTGGGTCTTGTGAAGCTACCTTTGGTAGTTCAGAAGCCAGAGTCAGAGAACGAGTTGATCCCTTGCGATTGACTCGTGCAGCAGTGTACATTAAACGGGCAAACGAGATACCCAGCTGAGAATCGAGATACAGTGATGGAGCACGAGAACCTGCGGACCTGGTTCCCTCATTCAAAAGGCTATGGACATCCAAAGATGGCGTAGAATGTTCTTCTTGCTTAATGTGCGTGCTTGTGAGCAGTGGATGCATATTAGAGGCCTGACTCGGTGACGATTGAGCCGCAGGGACCCCGTCCATGGCTGCCAAGGCGGTGGACGACGAAGTATGAGATGATGGGGCTGATTCGACTCCATTTTCACGCAATAATGCTTCTAATTGAGCAATACGATCTTCTAGATGACTTGTGTACGTCCTAGGGACTTCTCTACCAGTACTGGGATCTAAACCAACACAAGTAAGACCTCTTTTCGTGCAGTTGTCACAGCTTGGGTAGTTCAGATCACACTTAATTTTCTTTGCTCGACAACGTTTACATGCGTACACAGCTCTGGATACATTACTCTGAGATATGTTTGTGACATTTGTGGTCTTTTTAGGCCCAGGGATGGTTTTTTCGTCACCCTTACGTTTGGCCATCTTTGCGGTTAAGAGTAGAGAATTCAAAAGAAATGACGGCTCGGAAAAAACAAATTTTTAGGGTCCCAAACGCTATCTAATGGGGAAAATTCGCACGGAAGACTGAAATTTAGCGAGAAAAGAATGTTTTAACGGCGGGCCGGAACCAGAGATGAAATTGTAAGTAAACCAAGAAAATATAGCTTACATACATTGATTACCAATTCAAATTACTACTTGATTGTTCAATGAGTATATCAGAATCTTATGAAGAATTAGAAGGGGCTTATACTACCAGAAATGTTACCAGCATAGGAAAATGCATAGATAAGTAGAATTGCGTACCCGCAGAAAGAGCGCCTAGCGTACGTGGACACGGAACAGTTTGGTTTGAAATGGTGCGCGCAATTAGCTACTTTTTTTTTTAATCCCAAGCAACTGATGGATGGTGGTTCTCAATAACGGTACCAATGATTTAATCCACTAAGAATAATAATAAACCCCTTATGGTAACAAGGGGATAATATTTGTCACATGATAAGAGGCTTATGAAATAATACGCAACATCACTGATTTTTTGCTACTTTTGCTTAAAATATGCATTAATTTAGTGCCTCCTGTCATAAATTTTACCTACCGAAATTTTAAATATTTGGTGCAACCATATTTTAAAATTCAGGTTTGCTCAGCTCTGATTTGACCACTGAAAAAAAAAAAAACTGCCACTGGATAACAAAATTAAGCATTAAGGTTGGACAGCTGCATTGCCATTAGTTACTATTACTAAGGTTAATTTCGGAATTGAGTATGTCCGTCCCATGTCCGCCCCCTTTCCGTACTCATGCATCTCTTATGCATCCATTTTATAATAATAGAAGTTCTCCCTTTCTCTCCAGTTCACGCCCATGCGTACGAACACCTCCCTTGCATCTATTGTGTTATCTCGCAAAACGGCGAGCCGGCAATTCTTGCGGCATCACCTCGAGCGATAACAACAAAAGAATACGATAAGTGCGAACGGCTTAACCGCGGAGTTTTTTTTTAAAGCTTGTATTTTTCTTTTAACAAACTAATGTCCGCGGTCATTTCAAGTATATTTATTCGAAATTGAAGAACACTTATGATTATGTTGTTGTGTTGACCTACAGGAGTTTATCGAGCCAAAAAAAAATCAATTGGAAATATAATCGACTCCATAATTTTTGTCGACGACGACTATAATTATTCATGTAGCTAGCCATCAATTTCCCTATCGAGATGCTGCCACTGTCCTCGAGTTTGATGCAGATATTCTTTTAAACTCTATAAACATTAATTATAAATGCCAAGTATTTTTCCATCAGCATATAGCTCTATTATATTGATCCTAAAATATGCTTAACCTAACCAATTGTTATTCAAAATATGGCCTGATACTTCAGTCCTGTGGAACCCATTTTCTACCCCATATTTTATTTTCGAATGCTATTTTTTGGTGAGCTGCAATAGTATATAACTAATTAAAGAAAAATATTTTAACACTATAGACGCTTGCTTTCATAATAAGCTTTTCTCTAAATATTTTGTCATCTCGTATTTGACTCAGCCATTTTAAACGTCTACTATTTAAAAATTTAATGGTTATCTTGGTTAAATTTTCGATCCGTTCAACTACTTGGTTCTTCTCAAGTAAATTTCATCACTCAGTTTCATATCTCGTTGTCATGAAATTGGTACTAAAGACTCACTGATTTCATCATTACCTGTATTACTTTTTTTAATGAAAAACTTCTATTTTAGTAATTGTGATCGGCCTAAGTTGAAAAGAAAACTGCTTACTTGAGCTATCAAATCATCTACTGTTTGGTTAAGCATAGATCATCTAAAATCAAAATCATCAATTGACATACTATTTTTTTCTATACAATTACAGTTACAGTTATTAATCTACCTACTGAAGAGAACCCGTGATCAAATGCTTGATTCCTGGATTCTCAATCTTATACTGACCCACCAATTCTGGAATTAAAACCTCGTAAAGCGCAGCGTTACAATCGAAATCATCAGTTTTATCCTCGAAATGGAAAGTGGTCACCAAAGTATTGGCATCAAGTGGGTACTTGATATGAGTTTCATTTTCCTTGACCTTTTCAAGTAATTGTTGACCCTTTTCACTCAATGGTCCGGGGAATTTCTTAAGACCCTTTCCTACATCGCCCTTGTATTCACTCTGCTTGGCAATAATCAAGTCACTCCAATTTCTCTTATTCAAAAACTGGTGGTTAGCTCTCTCAGTTCCGTCCGGGTTGGTCAAGAAAAGTGGCAAAACGTCTTCATCTGTAACTTTACTAAAGTGGTGAATACCCAGTCTTTTGTTAAGCAAACTAGCCATAGCATCTGGCGGTGGGGTATTAATAATTGCCGACAGAATAACGTTGAAAATCAATCTGGGGTCTTGTTCAGGGTGTTCAACCACATTAACATTGTGTTGCATTACCTCTTCTGGTCCCTTGAGAATATGAGTGTAGGGTGAGTGATGAATCTTCAGCTTGAGTCGAGAACAACATCCCAAGTGGACATCACCAGACAAAATGGTAACTCTCACTCCCTTGGCTGCACCAAAATTGGTCAATTCACTGAGCAAGTAATTACGTTCCTTCTTGTGATGTTTCAGACACCAATGATCGTTCAAATCATCCAAAACTTCAACGCCTCCATCAAATTCGTTCACTAAACCTTTGTTAATGACACCCTTAACAGCAAGTGCACGAGCTGGCTTCAAAATTGAAGATGTGAGCAACCACTCAAGCCAGGCAAGACGTGGGTACATAATTGGAACACCCAACATAACTAAGAGATGTTTTATCTCAGGTGCAGCGGAGATTTCTCTCTCAAGACGAGCAAAAATGGCGTCATAACTAGGCTGGGTTACAATTTCAGTAAGTCTTCGTTCAGTTCTGCAATCAATTCCAACAAGACCTATTTCCTTACCTAAACGAACGTAGTTGGAATGGTTTTTTTGTTTAATGAAAGGACCCTTTTGGTTAGGCATGATCCATTGTGGCTCAGCCTTGATATCATTGTGAACTGCTTCATCAACAGACATATGATGCTGGAAGAGCACGTAGTATTCGTAGGCAACATTACCAATAGTTGAGAAGTAAGGCTGTTGCATGGTCTTGTCCTTGTATGATCCAAATCCGTCAATAATGTCGTGATCATCGAAGATGTTGACCGATGGGATAGAGGCCATGGCTGCTGGAAAGCAACCTTGCAAAGTGGTACCGTTGGGGCCCTCCCAAAACCCTTGACCAAACCAGCCCATGTAATTGTTGAGGTAGTAGTCATGAAATTCATCTATGGCCTCTTGGTCAATTTCCATCGCACGCTTTTTGTGGTTCGAAGTTTCTTCCATCCATCCTTGGAGCTTCTTGGAGTGTCTTTTAATGGAATCTGAATAAATTTGATCACCTCCACCAAGCATGACATGGTAGTGCTTTTCGTCGTGGTTCTTAAGCACATCGAACCATCTGGAGGACTTAAAGTCGCTAGGGTCGACACCCATCGAGAATCCGTTACACGAGTACAGAACCACATTCATCAGTTGGTCTACAGCGGGGACATAGAATTGGAATCCTGACTTGCGCTCGCCATTGATAGAGTATTTGATCAATTGTTCTTGTTGTTGGAGAAGGAAGTTAATTTCATAACGAATGAAAGAGTATCCTTTTGTTTCGTGAAAGACCTTTCCATCAAATTCTCCGTTAGATCCCAATTCAGTGATTTCATAAGAAATTGTTGGAACCTTAGCTTCAACGCCTTCTTCACCTTTAACAACCAAAAGCAAGGTTGCTCTATAGTTTGGCAGAGTTGAAGACTCGTGAGTTCCACATAAACGAAGAATTGGGCCACATCTGACGTCCACACCACCAAGTGGAGCAGGTGTAGGAAGCTCTTTAGGTGGGTTTGACCCTTCCTTTTCGTTCAATTGGCGAAATTCGGCCACAAGCAGCGATGTCATGATGTTGAAAGAAGAAATGAATGGGGCCAATGGTGTGCCTCGCGAAGTAAGTGGCGCTGTTTTTTTTCCTACTTGGGACGTGCATGAGGCTCTCGCAGGGAGCAGCAGAGAAGATTGGGATTGCAGTTTAAGATTGAGGAAAGAAGGATCAAGGATGAAGACGATTTATGAGTAGGGATATATAGTGATGTAGACACAGTGAATACCCCGAGAAAATACTTGAAAAGTTGGGTTTTCATTGAATATATTTGTAAGTAGAATTGGTCCGAGGTTTAATCATGGTTGCGAACAATGTGCTCAAGGCTGTATGTTTGCTTCGGTGACTTTTGAGCTTGCGCCGGCGTCTGATGGCATAGTACCTATTTAAAAAGGGTTGTGTTGAGTTGAAAAAAGAGCTTGATTAAACGTCTTCTGTCTTGAAATTATCGAGTGAAATAAATTCTCTGGGGGTGATACCTTTCACTATAGGCTTCAATTATAGCGAGCTCCAAAGGGGTACAGTCGGCGAATGTCTCACCTCACAGCCGTTCCGATTTTATTTTCACAGCCGCTCCGCCTACTTTATCAAGCCTGGAGTCGGTAGCATCATTTTGATACCAATTCGATTGTCTCTAACACCTTTGGCTTCTGAAAATTAGCGGTCAATTATTTTATGTATATCAAATACAATCGTTAATTATTACTGTGTTCGATAATCGAGAGTCCTCGTAGACATCAAGAGACCTCATCGAGCGCAAGCTTGATAAATTGTAGACCGAAACCTGCAGGGGACCAAAAAAAAAAATCTTAATCAACTGCAAGGTAATCGCATTCATCTTTTGAATCGCCAAAGGGCAATAAATAGATATATTAAGATCTTACAAGCCATGTATAAAGGTAATTGATGAAAGGTTATGACGTTTCTGGTAAGAATTGTTCCAAAAGCGCCAAAGATAAAATTAAAAACTCACTTCCTTTCATTTCCTCTAATTTCCTCTCACTCTAAGCTCATCACCTTCACATTTCGGCCGTAATACCTTCCCGTCTCGGTGACGTTCTCTGCAGGAATTTTTTTCTAACAGCTTCCCGTTATCGACTTCATCTGCCGGAAATGCTCGTAAAATTTACTATTTCGACGTCTATTATGCCTCTGTGAGATTACAGTAATTAACAAGTCTTTGTTCCTATACAATAAACCCTGTTAGCTTACCACACGTTCAATTTTATTTTATAATACGAGTGTTAATTGGTACCTCGATTGTTCAAAAAGTCGCAGTATACGAGACATGAAATTCAGCCCTTCTAATCTTAATTTAGAAACATTGAGCTTCACCGTGTAGTCGCATGAATTATAGATTTGACGGCTGCAATTTATTAATGCCGGAAGGGTTTCGCTTTCTTGTTACACTCTTCTGACTCAAATTTTCGGCTGGTAGCAATTTGTAGTACTGCATTTCTTAAGCCAAGCCCATTTACGATGATGAACAAGACTACTGCGAGTTGGAAAGATATTATCTAATGAATGACCATAAGCTATACATTAATCTTATCAAATACGTCGCTGTGCTTGGGAGTTATTTATGGTGGAGAAAAATGTCCCAAAATCAAAGCCAAAACTCTCTGCCTCTTAAGTTGACACCCTTTCTAAATGGAGTGTTTCCTTCTATAGACCTTTAAAAACAGGCTAACATGCTGGCCTCTTTATAATCGAAAAAAAAAAAAAACCTAATAAAGTAAATCACAATTTGACTTACTTGACGAGGTTCGTAGAAGCCACCCAAATATGTCCCGTCTAAATTGTTTCGAACTTCATGAGAAGACGCGATTGTAAGCTTTGTTTCAAAGGCGATAATTTTTTTATCGCCATAATAAGTCTCGGTGGGGTGTATCCCGTTTGTAGAGGCGTTGGCATGTGCCAAATAATCAAAATAAGAGAAGCCTTATTTAATTTGTAAAATTTTTGTAAGAAATTGCTTCAACAAATGTTATGGATACAATACAATTTATCATTGAAGATGTGCATAGCCCCCTCTCAGTAAGTAGTTAGTAAGCGTAGACCCGCCGGTGGCGTGGACGATTAAGATAAAATCAGTCATCGTGTGCGCCAAATTTTTCTAGCGAGCCTATTGCCCCCACAAGTGGTAGACAAGTGCCAAGGAAGAATTCCCACGTGCATAGATAAGATAGTGATTGTGGCACAGCAGATTACACAGAATTCAAATATATACGGTTTTGCTACGGCAAGCCAAGCTAAGATAAGAAGCATGAGAGATTTATCATTGCCACTATGGCAGCTCAAGTCGTCAGAGTAAATTACTAAATCTTCAAATGGGCCAGAGCTAATGTGCATTTTTTGACTATCCACGAGTACATGCATCAATTAGTTATTACTATAGTAAAGTCCGAGGGCGTGATTTATAAAGTATTGTTACCTTTAAGGTAGTAAAGCTGTCATATCGAGCTGTCAGTTTACCTCTTACGGTTTGTAATTTAGATAACAATTGGCAATAGTGTAAGATTGTTCTGAGCTTTTGCAAGATGTTTCTCTATTGTTTAGAAAAACAAGTAATCGGCCGGGGTAAAAATAAAATATGTATCATCCGGTTCTAGAAATTTAGAGATATTCTATGAAGTCTTCAGCATTGTGGATAGAGCGAAAATACCGCGAAAAAGGTCGAAGGGAGCACGGGAAGCACGGGGAGCACGGGTGTCGTAGGTTTCATGATTATCAAAATTGCGAGAAGGTGCAAAATTAGAAACAACAAGGTTATTCCTGGAATGTTCATCGTCAATGTTGAAAAATTGTTTCATATCTTTTTGAAGAAAAACGCTTAAGAATCTAATGACTAATGCTTAAAAGGAAAGCCCACCTTTGACCTTGAGATTACTCGCCCACCCCCAGATAATTACATAATAATAATAAGTATTTTTTAGGCCCAATTGCTTCCATACCCACACAAAAAGCAGGCAATAAATTTCTACAGCCCGGGGCATCTTCAATGTCGTGTCGATATAATCTAAGGTGCATGGATTGAAAATTATGATCTGTACCTCTCAACCACTCATACTATCATCGGCTAGTCTGGAGATAAATCTAAATTTCATAGCAACAATTTTCGTATGGCTATCCTTCCCTCGGCTACTAAGATGAATCTGTAACGCCAAAAACAAAGTTCAACCCCCCCCCCCCAGCCCCGAATTTAGCGAATTAAACTTCGTTGCGGCTGCTCCCCTCTAATTTAATTTTCAGCCCCACCACGTCCACACTGAGGCATAGCCAAATTTTTTTTTCCTAATTGGATGCCAAGAATTAAAAATGTCTTGTTATTAAATCATGCATGTCGTCACGTCGTAGGTCCCGCCATTTCGGGACGGGGACTAGTTAATAGTCGCTAATAAGACCCACGAATTTAGTGCTGAATTAGGTCATTCATATTTAAACTCTTAAGAAAACTCAACCCCCAGATTTTTTCTAAGTAAGCTCAGTTTGACTTTCAAATTACTACTTGCCACACATCGATTTATCGTAGGCCATATCCGATCCTTCTGTCGTATACTGCTCCCGTCTTGCTATTGCGCAGAGTTCCTTAACCCCACAATTGCTGCTGCATTCAATCAGTTTCTGTGAAGCACTTTCCGCATCGCACTGCAATTCACACAACTGAATAAAGGCTGTTTATCCAAATACTAGTTATATTTGAGACTACCAGGAACTATCGAAAAGACCCCATTTTGATTTGATACAAAGTATAGTTGATATTGTTTGTCTTATCACCAGCGATACCTAAACTTTTTTTCCGAATCCATATCAATAGAGCGGCCAAATCTCCCTTGGCTACATCCCTTAACCTGGACCTCAAACTTCAACCCGTACTATTAGAACAAATAGCCAAGCTCAATAATTGAGCCCCATTATTCTCCTTCCATACTTGGTAAGTAAATGACCTCGTTTTCCCGCAGAGTCTCCTTCAACAACCTCTTTCCCGACTACATAGATCCAAATGAGCAAGACAATTCCTCACCCTTCAAAAATGACTACTCCTTGGATCTAGAGGCCGAGCGTCGTCGCTCTAAAGTTGACCAATACCTTGGTAATGTTAACAGTCTCTACCTGAATGGTACATTCAATGCCATGCCTCAAACCCTTTTTGCCCCAAAGAAGAAAGTTAAGTTGCCGGATCCTCCGCTGCGATCAATTCTTAAGAATAGACTACTGGAACTGCAATTGCACTACAATCTTCAGCATTCAGAAACCATTAACTACCACGGTGATCTTAATGATATGGTTGAAAATCCACCGGACGGTCCCGCTGGTAGTGAACCTGCAATTGTAGACGACGAAGATGATCCAAAATCACTGGTGAAGCCTGCACCACGAAGAAAGCTGTATCTGGGTATGACAGATGAGGAATTAATGGCATTAGATCCACAGTTTAATACAAGCAAACTGAAAAATCTTGAAATGTTCAAATTCGATCTGCAGCAGACATACTATTTGCCCTCAGCTCGACGTTCATCCAATTCAACAGCGACTTCGGCCCCGGCGGCTCAGACTTATCCAAGTTCAAACGCTGAAAATTATAAGCTGATAAGTTTAACCGTCAATGTAAATGATGGCCTCCGAGATGAGCTGAGTACATCCTCACTTGAACAGGATATTAGCCGGACTCTCCTCACTGTGATATCAGGCCGCAGACATTCCTGGTGTTCCCTTGACTGGCTCAGCAAGCTGGAATTTTTGCAGTCAGGTGACCACCTCATCATTGCAGCTGTAGTTCCTGCGAAAATCATCCAAGATAACTCCAAACGCAGCCGTAAACGGCTGATAACATCCGTTTATAATCCAGACACTGAGGCAGTACCTTATCGTCGATGTGCTCGATTATTAGATTATGTTGTGGAACTTTTACCCGCCTCTATACCGATTAAAGTAACCATTGAATTCGTCCTGGATAACGTTGTGGATCCAATTCCAACTTCAAAAAAACTTACCGGTAGTAAGTTTATGTTCCTGAAAATTTTCGAACATTATCAACCTCAATTAGTGGTTCTTGGAACCAAACAGACCTCGTTGAATTTCAAATACCCTCTAAAAAGTCGTCTGAAAAGTGTTTCTTCGCAAGGTCTGGGTGGAAAACTCCGTCGGGGGCTGGTAACCCCGATCATAAAACAGCCCATGGCTGCAGGTAGGGAGACCTCTTTAATCAAGATTGGTTCATATTTAATCAAATATTCGCCAGCACCGGTAATTTTGGTCGGTTCTACCAATTCCATTCTCTCAGAAGCTCATGCTGGACAAAGCTTCATCAAATCTGCAGCCGAGACAGATAAAAACGGAAAGAACGACTCGGCAATCTCTATTTCGCAGAGTGATCCGTCCACCACTTTAAGCGTAAACGATTCTGCAGTCTCAAATGGACGAAAAGGTCTGGCTGTTTCGCTGGGTTATAGTAGCCTGATTGAACTGGATGATGTAGAAAATGGAGTTGTGGAATACAAACCAAGTCCGACGGTTTCTGGAAAAGTCACGCAGAACAGAGTGCTGCTCGTCGATCAGATCAACCATTTGTATCTCGAAAATGATCAGCATTGCTTTCAAAAGATGATTTCAGTTATTTCGGATAGCCTGCTTAAAGAACTGCGTACATACCTTGAGCAGGTTTCTTCGCAAAAGAGTGGTAACGGTCCACAAATTTCATTTGACATCAGTAACAGCAACTCCGCTAGTCGAGTACATCTGATATACTCACTGAGCAAGGTTTCCAGTAGAAGCGACGAGCCTATTTACAAGGTCAAGCTGATGATTCTGTACGACGAAGACGAAAAACCCAAAAGGGTCCAGCGATTGAAGCTGACTACATCGGCGACTCTGAGCGACGATAAATCTAGTAACACGAGTGCTCCTAAAAAGAAGGGTTCTTTTTGGAAAAAAATAGGACTTAAGAAATAACTATGTATATACGAAATTCATGAGTTTACGAGGTTGTGAAGAGATGTAATATATTTTGGTCAAGAATAAACAATTTCCGAAGAAGAGTTTTTCGAAAAAGATAACCATTATTATCACAGTAGAGGACCTGTAGGGCTTAGAATTGAAGAAAACAGCAACGGAATTACAAGAGGCAATAACCCTGCATTTTTGAAATTGGAACAAGAGTGTGGCACATTGAATATGTAAGTTTTCGAAAAAAATTAGACTGTTAAATTTGTGTTTGACGCCGGGCATAAAAGGTAGAGAAAGTTGAATCATTTATCAAAAAGAGGATCCAACTTCTTTTGTTATTTTTTGGAAGGGCCACAATAAAAGAAGTAGCTTAGTTGACTTTCCGAATTTCATGCTGGAACACCGATCCTATGAAGTGATAGAACGAAAGAATGTTTCACGGCGTGTTATAAGAATGTATTCAACGGCCGGATAGCGTAACCAAAATCACATGTACCGAAATCCGTGCGTCAAAATAAGGTTCCGCTCGTATTTTTCTCTAAGTCTTCACCACTAAAGGTTCGTAACGTACCAACACGTATGATTGCATTAACGAGTGATTATTTTCCCTACTCTAATTGGTTTCATGCACGGAATTGAATGGTTAAAGATATTGAAAGGCTTAGAGAGCAATCGAAAATCGTTACCATACGGAAGTGTTGTACAATTATGAAGCTAAAGATTACTTCATGAATTCACCAAAATTTTGTAATTTCTAACGTTTACTATATTAGGCATTTCCCCAGATTTCAGAACTCGGCACGCCCATCGCACTAGCCTTAAAAAAAAACTCACACACGGGAATAAGACAACTGTTCCAATGCAATCTCTCTGGTGAATTTTACCAGCACCGTTATAATTCATCTTTACATCTAGACCATCCCGCACCGTATGCATTCGTACCGAATTCCTAGACATGCGTATTGCATGCGTCTAACTCTGTTATAACCTATGCTATGCTCTACAACGTTTATCACTCGCATCAGCATTGCAGCTAATATTACCAAACAAACCTGCTTCAAACCATAACCATTGCATTGCATGGAAATAAATTACTTAATTTTGCCTTGAGATTCTAACTCTATATAGTTAATCTAACGGTGGTGTGATTTAAATCTTAACATTGTTAACGTTGACTAAGTAAAATAATCATCAACTATCGCGCCAGCGATTTTTATGCAACAACAAAAAAGAAAATGCGCCAATGCGGTCGAGGTGAGAAATATAGCCCTGATATGAAAGTGAGAAGTCTGATAATTTCTCCCTGTATTGAACAGATGCAAACCTAGCGTCGCAAAACAACCGCGCCAACTGAAAAGAAAGTTATGGAGATGGAGGTTGAGTCTACGATTCCAAATGAGAACCCCAATGATCACACGGTGTCTCTGGCTAATGAAACTATCTCAATTACCAATAATCAGGTAAAATTAGAGGCTGGAACCTCAATTCCTATGCTTCAGGATCCCCAAAACGAGGTCGAAGATTCATCGACTGAACCAGAATCGGCCCAGCCTGCGGTTGTTGAGACATCAGCTAGGCCCTATACCACAAGATCTACGACAAAACTGAGTGAAAGTAATGTGGTAGTACACCCACGTCTCAAACCAGTGCTATTCAAGGTCGACCTGAAGCCACTCAGAGTCCCTTCATTGGTTCCTACTGGAACAGTAAGTGGGATCAATTTCTACAACACAGAGGAACAACCCTTGAATAAAAGGGGTTACAAGTATAAATGCTGTGAACGACAGGAGAAGTTTGCGTCTAATTTGTATTGGACTAGCGAGTTGCCACCGTATAACGTTCATTGTTCTTACTTTGATCGTGCTGCTGGTATTCAGTTCAGCGAGGATATGACGGAGGTTACAACTGCCCAAGGTTGGCGTTCTGTAAGATCAAATGTTGGAATCCGGGAGGGATCATATTACTTTGAGTTCAACATCATTAATGCCAATGATATCGACAGCAGAAGCCATGTTAGGGTTGGTGTTGCCCGAAAGGAAGCGTCCTTGGAAGCTCCCGTGGGGTTAGATGGGTATGGTTATGGTCTTAGGGATGTCATGGGCCAAAAGGTTACTCTTCTGAGACCAAAAGAGTTTCTGGATCTGAATCATGCTGCCCCCGGCTTTAAATCAGGGGATGTTATCGGTCTTTTGGTCGAGTTGCCATCTTTGAAAGTACAACGCCAATTTCTCGACGAATGGTTCAAAAATCATAGTGACGTCAACCAAGCACCTGAAAAAAAGCGAAAGAAATCCACAAATGCAACCAAATCGTCCCAAGTTCTCCGAGAAAGTGGTAATATCTTCAGAGATCAAGTGCCGATAAAGTACAAAAACCTGCTTTATTATGAACAATTCGAATATACCGCAACCAAAAGAATGAATCACCTTCTCAACCCGGTTACCGTTTTTGGAGAAAGCGCCATTTTAGAAAACTCAGACGTGGACCGATCGATGGTCCCTCCATTGAAGGGCTCTAAAATTGACGTTTTCCAAAACGGTCAACGCTTGGGAACTGCCTTCGAAGATTTATTTGCATTTTTACCCAACGATGATGATTTGGTAGACCAGCTGCTGAATCCTGATTATAGACACACCGACGACGGTCAATTGGGATATTTTCCAATGATTCTGGTGTATCAGCATGGTGTAGTAGGTCTCAACGCAGGGCCTGATTTCAAGTACCCCGTGCCTGAGGCTGCACATGCTAAACCTTTGAGTCTGAGATATTGTGAAACAGTCGTGGAGGAATATTTCTGGGATGTCTTAGACGAGGTGGAAGCACAATTTTTGGATAGCTTAGAGCAGTGATGTAGGATAGTTAACGAATCAATGATCGATATAGAACAAATTATAGCCAAAACCCTTTTTTAGTGATATTGATCGAATGTGGACACGAATGAAAAGCTATTATACTTCAAGTCCAATTTTCTCTGTCAGAAGAAACTTCTGGCATCCAGGGCAATCACTGCTTTGTACTCTATAAATATAGACACATTTCTGATGGTAGGAAGTGAAACAATTTTCACATTTAAGACCATGAGTAACAATATCCTTACACTGATAGCAGAGAAAAATTTTCCCACTTTCATCTTGTTCCACGAGGCCGTAACGTTCAATCAAGTAATGTTTGAGTTCGCAGATAGTTCGTGGCAGAAGAATGTAGCGACTCCCAAGGATTTGCAACCAACCATCATCGACGAAGTGAGCCAAAAGATCTGATCCCTCTCTAACAGTTCGGCTGAGTAAATTGCATACCAGTTGACAAGCATTGACCTCACCGATCAGGAATTGGTATTCTGGCAGTTGCACAATATCATCAATAACGTGCTTCAAGGCATCCAATTCTGGAGCTGAATAAGTAGTATTTCCTCGAACCAAAGTATCAGACCGGCTGTTTATGAATATATACAAGATTTCGTCATCATTTTGTGGCCTATAGCGGGCTATCTTGAAACCTGTGGGCTCGACCTTGGTGTTGATCTCATTGATCACGGCGGCGAAATGAGTCAGGTCGGCTTTAGTATCAGGTTTAAGGCGATTTACTATAGCCTCATATGCTTGAAATAATTTCGACTCTTTGGCAATCCCAACGCTACGAAGATAGGTCAAAAGCGTCAAGTGAACCTCGGTGTACACCATTAGTTTGTTTAACTAAGATACTTTTTCTAGTGCGAGTCGTGAAATCAGTGGTAGCGACAAGCGAGAATTTAATTGAAATCGATATTTTAGGCTTCACCAGTAGTGAGAGAAAGAGAAGGAGAGCGAAAGACAGACCAGACCACGTCAAGAAATAAGTGAGATCTGCTGTGAAAAATATAAACTTGAATAAGAGGTACTTATGTGGGGGGAAGAACCAAGAAAAGAAAAGTGGGGGAGTGATATCTGATGTGTTACTACTGTATAAAAGTGCGGCTCTCTCTTCCTCCCTTTCGCTATAACTTTTTTTTTCCGTGTCTAAGTTGCGGACTTCAAACTCGGCTCCACCTGAGGCCTGGGAACAAAAAGTGGTAAAAAAAATCTGTCTTGCACCGCGAAATTTAAAAGAAAACTACTCGTACTGCAGCAATTGTGCCCGATTATATTTTGGGCTCTCCGGATCACTTACCGAGAAAGGTTTGTAAATTTTGCTTCATTTGTGCTCTTCGGCTAAGTAGACCATTTAGAGGTGCAGTGACTACTATTTTTTTCGATCTGCGACCCCTGACAACGAAGTTTCGTATATTTAGAATGTAAAATCTTTATTTTAAGCCCCATCTAAATCTCAAACTAAATTCGCACTGCTGTCGCTTCACTGATTCGTGTTGACGGCATTTTACCACTTTTATTTTGCATCAATAGCTAGCTAACCTTTGAAATAAGAACTTGAAACAGAAGGCGTCAGCTCTCCGACAGGGTACTATAGTTTGGATTTCAGACTTACATGATTTGAACTACTCTGGGGAATATTAACCGCAAAAATATTGAGGTAGGGTTCAATATTTGACGGTGCAGCAGTTTTTGCTGTACTAGGCAAAAACCAAAAATTGAATCTATGTCTTCGGGCACCAACCGTGAGAAAGTTGTTTGAGTAATTATTTTTGTTCACTCTTCATATTGTGGGCACAGCCGCATAGTGATCTGAAGCTGGCCTCGTTACTGGATATCATTTACTTTCAATATTTTAAAGCGAGTATGTTTACTTCTGATTCTATGTTTGTTTTTCATGAGTGTCTCAATTATTTTTAATACGACATTAGTTATAGCATCAATCATACTTACAAATTGAAACTATTGATGCTGGTTCAAGTCCGATACTCTTGAAGTTACGTCATACATAGCATAGTCGGAAAGTTGGTCGGAAAGTTGGGTTTTTTTTCCCAGTGCGTTGGCGAAGAGGCACCACCTTTATTTTCTTCAATTGATGTACAAAAATGTTGGTATATGCTCGACTAGCATTGCATCCTCGTTTCGATTTTTTTTTGATACATACAGATGGCTATTATACAAAGGGGGTAATTTTTATTCTGCGCTGACGTCGTAAACAGACATATTATGCAATTGTTATATGACCGCCCCTATTTTATAATCCCGTAGTTGATTTTTGCTTGAAGGGTGTCAGTAAATCATATGTAAGTAAGCTTATACGGTACATCGTGCATTACAGCAACAAGCACTATTTGTTCAAAAAAAGCCTGCAGTATGCAAAAAGGGTTCGTTGAAAACAGAATGACCTAGCGGGGGTATTAAAATGATTTGTAGCCTGGGACAGCAAGGCTAACATTCTCTACGATACAAATCCGAGCCAATACTACAAAGCCGAATCTTCTATTAATTAAAGTTATGTGAAGATGGGGTTTGAGCGCGAACAATCTTTATGCATTGAATTTTTCGTTCAAGCCTTCTCCCCTTGTAATTGTTCCCCGTCTCACTTAATCATTCCCACTAGGTTAGAAAAAAGAATTATCACTGGACCCCCAATTCCCCTGCTTTTTGCAATTAAACCCCTGAGAAGCAATAATTCAATCGCTTAGCTGATAGTACCAGCAACAGCACCAAAATTAGAAGCAAGGGTGAAATTAGATGGGGAATGTTGGGATGTAAGATTAAGTGGTAGTAGATGACCATGGGGCATGAGGCGGTCTTATGTGCATTCGATCTCGAATTCAGCTGCGAGATGTGCAGAGAAAATTTCGGCACGACAAGCGTTGACAGGCAAGGTGATGCATTCATGATAATGCAAACTGCAAATTTAGCGGCCGGCTAGTGTAGGAAAAACAAATCAAAAAAAGCGATGCATTCACTGCAACGAAATAGTAGAAGCATCAAACTCATACATGGAACTACCTTTGTTCAAAAAACAGCATTGCTATCTATAGAGTCAACGTGGCAGTTCAGACATGCGCAAGATGAGATCTAAGTGCGATTTCTTTTTTTTTTTTGCATCTATTGGCTGGTTCTCAAATTGGCACCTTACATTTGTTGTATGTACATGCCTGCAGGCAATCAAACCGATCTAATGTGCAGGGTATCTCTCCCACTACCAGAAACTACCACCAAGCGGGGCTTCGTGGTTGCTCTCCGCCCCTCTCTCACACCGCGAATAGAAAATTTTTGGTTTACGGGTGTTCGATGTTAATGGTCCTGAAATTATGAGCTTGTAAAATGTCATTTTTCGTGCATTTTATGATCCACAATATCTTGTATGAAGCCATATATCTGGAGCTTCTCGGAAGTCTTTTGCTCCAATTAATCAAAGACCTTCTCATTTGTAACTTAATCAAGCTTTCGCCTTCAATTAACTCTTCTTCAATTTCATGCCGTGTATATTTTCCTATTTTGCCAAAACTACTGAATTTTTTCCCTTAAATGATTCAAGAGCATTTTATTTATTTTATGTCACGCCAACCTACAAATACACCAAATCTCTCTGAAAACTAAATTTGTTATCTATTCAAGATTGATTTGTAAACCTTCATTTTGGACTCAAGTTACCCGAATATTCGACCACTCATCATTTTCCTTCAATCATGATCAGGTGAGCCACTGGTGCACGGGTTTCCTGCACACACTCCCAATCGGGTTCTAAACCCCCGAACATCAACTGATACCAAATCCTTTAATTAGGGACAGAAACCGCACTTGAGTCCTCAATAGCAAATTGTGTAATACCATGCCTACGAAAACCGTTCAAGGTGTGGCTTACACTTCAATTGTCACGCTGGATCAAAAGGCCTACGATGATGCCATCGAGTTTTACACCTCTTTAGCCTTCCGGGTGGTGAAGAATTACCTGAAAACTGGAATGGTTGGAGCCCAAATCTCCAGTCAAACTAGACTTACTTCCGGAATTTCACCCGATCTGCTTAGAGAGCTTTGGCTTGAACTGTTTCCACTTCAAACTTTGGATAAGAGTGGCAATGTGATCCCATGGCAGAACCTTCCCATTTATTATGGAGATGGGCTGGAGAAGATCAACGAAGGAACAATTTTGAAGTTAAGGCTTGTCGAGGTAAACCGCTCACTCGATAAGATCCCATTGCACCAGCAAATCTATTTTTTCCTGGCTAATGTAACCAAGATCGCTGAAATTTTAGACGCTGCCGGCCATGAGGTCACCTACGATGAAGCAAAGGGCATTCTTACTACTAAAGATCCCATCGGAAATCCCCTCAAGTTTATTAACAGAGACTCCCTTCTTGCCGAGGAAACTTACAACACCTCAGAGGATTACATTGCTGCACGTACGCAGAAGATCACCGAAACACATGCCCAGGTTGACAAGCAGAGCAACATTAAAGTCTTTACTGAAACACCAAAGGTTAAGAAGAAGATTGGTATTATGACGTCAGGAGGTGATGCTCCAGGTATGAATGCAGCCGTAAGAGCAGTAGTACGCACAAGTATATACTTGGGCTGTGATGTTTTTGCAGTATACGAGGGCTACACCGGTTTGGTCACCGACCAGGTGAAGAAATTGGAGTGGGGTGATGTGAGACTGTTTCTTTCCCTCGGAGGAACTGCAATCGGTACTGCAAGGTGTATGGAATTCAAAGAACGTGCCGGACGTTTAACAGGAGCCTTCAATATGATTAAGAATGGTATCGATGCTCTTATTGTTTGCGGTGGGGATGGCTCGCTCACGGGTGCTGATTTGTTCCGTGCAGAGTGGCCACTGCTCGTCAAGGAACTCCTCGAAACAGGTAAAATCACAAAGGATCAGGCTGATCGTTACCCACAGCTCACTGTAGCTGGTCTCGTTGGTTCCATCGATAATGACATGGCCATGACCGATTCTACCATTGGTGCTGCGTCTTCCTTAGCTAGAATTGCAGAAATGATCGATTACATCGATGCAACTGCCAATTCTCATTCTCGTGCTTTCGTGGTTGAAGTTATGGGTCGTCATTGTGGCTGGCTCGCGCTCATGGCAGGTATTGCCTCTGGTGCCGACTACATTTTCATCCCAGAAACACCCGCAAATTCCAAAAATTGGAGAGACGATTTAAAGGAGGTTGCTGCTCGTCATAGATCTATGGGTTCCCGTAAGACCACAGTGATTGTGGCGGAAGGTGCCATCGATGACGAATTGAACCCAATCACCTCCGAAACTGTCAAGGATGTACTTGTTGAGTTGGGTTTGGACACCAGAATTACTACTTTAGGCCACGTCCAAAGAGGTGGTACTGCAGTGGCCCATGATAGAATGTTGGCCACCTTACAAGGTGTTGAAGCAGTGAAGGCTGTTTTAGAAAGCACTCCTGATACTCCTCTGCCAATGATTGGAATGCTTGAGAACAAAATCGTGAGACAGCCACTCGTCGAGGCAGTTGCTCAGACCAAGAAGGTGGCAGATGCTATTAGCAAAAAAGACTTTGATGGAGCCATCGCATTGCGTGATTCTACTTTCAAAGAATTGTACGCCGCATATCAAGCAACTGCAAGGGCCGAAGATGGCACGAGATTACTTCCTGAGGCAGACCGTCTCAACATTGGTATCATTCACGTAGGCGCATCTTCGCTGGCTCTTAACGCAGCAACAAGAGCTGCTGCACTTTATTGTATTTCTAAAGGTCACAAGCTTTTTGGTATCTACAATGGATTTCACGGTTTGATTCAAACCGGAAAATTAAAAGAGTTGAAATGGCTCGACGTTTGGAATTGGCATAACATGGGTGGTTCTGAATTGGGAACGAATCGACTGCTTCCAAGCGAGGATTTTGGACTGGTTGCTTTCTACCTCCAAAAGTACTCATTGAACGGATTGATTGTTATCGGTGGTTTCGAAGCTTTTACTGCTGTTCAGGAATTGCTGACTCATCGTCACCAATACCCGATTTTTAATATTCCTACCGTCGTTATCCCTGCCACAGTACTGAACAACGTTCCAGGAACTGAGTATTCTCTTGGTACAGATACTTGCTTAAATCAATTGGTTGACTACTGTGATGCAGTTAAACAAAGTGCTTCTTCATCAAGAAGAAGAGTGTTTGTGGTTGAAGTGCAAGGTGGACATTCTGGATTTGTTGCTCTGTATGCCGGCCTCGTTACCGGTTCCATAGCGACGTATACACCCGAGGATACCATCAATTTACATTCTCTTCAAGAAGATATCAAATTACTCACACAGGTATTCCAAAACGATAGAGGTGAAGACAGAAACGGAAAAATGATTATTAGAAATGAACAAGCTTCCCTGGTATATTCTACCCAATTAATTGCCGATATTTTGAAGGAACTGTCAAAGGGAAGATTCGAAACCAGGACCGCGATTCCAGGCCACGTTCAACAGGGCTTCACTCCATCTGCAACTGACCGAGTCCACGCAGCACGATTCCTGGTGAAACTGATTCAATTTATTGAAGAATTTAACAAAAAGCACCGCTCACTGAGAATCTATGGTTTGAAGGTGCACGAAGTTGCGGCTAAAAATGTAGAATCGGCCTTCGTTATTGGGGTTGAAGGCGGTCAAGTGAAGTTTTCCGCAGTGGAAGATTTGTATCAGAATCATACAAATGTCACTTTGAGAAAGGGAAAAGTGGTCCATTGGAAAGATTTGGCCGAGGCGGCAAACATGTTGAGTGGAAGACTTTCTTTACGCCAACAGTAAAAATAACATTACACATAGATAAATTTTGACGTTTAGAAATAAGACCAATTGTAGTGAGGCAGATTTTTATATTTCTCTAACTTAAGCGTCATTGAAGACCATTACTGCTACGGAATCATTACATTCGTGGTATTAAAAAAAATTCCTACTTTTAAAAAATTAAATAGTTCTGGCCGTAAATCAGCTTACTAAAGTGAGACGACTGCCCAATTGATGAATAATTGCGATGTCAAAACAAAAAATATTAAAGTATACTTTTTTTTTAACTACTTTTTTCTCAAACATTTTTTATGCAAAAGCTCAACGGTTATTGATGACAACAGAAAATAAATATCGGCAACCTGCAATGCCGTTATCAGCACACCGGGGGTTTAAGCCATTCTGACGACGTAATCCTCGAAAATGTGTTCTGTATAGCGTCAGATAACACCTACTCTTATGCAGAGAAAGGTACTTTATTGCATCTGCCAAGAGGTCACTCTCTAAGATAAATTCCCAAATGTTGAGCTGTAAACAACTACCGTTTATTTAAGCACTTGGGCAATTAATGCCCTTATTTTTCAAACCCCTGAGCAGAAAATTTCGTCTGATCAACCGATTTTCTGTAGGTGAACTCTTGCTTTTTTTTTAGTTTATTTATTTTTATTTTTTTCGGTACCCCGAATTATATAGGGCCCCTTCGCTCGAGGTCGTCATTCCAAACCAAATCTCTACAATTGTGTATAGCAGGGTTCTGCGAGAAACTCAGCGGCTTTTTTGTCACCACAAAAATGTCCCTTTCGACGATTTTTAAAATACTCGGTGATTGACTTTGCTTACACATGGTTTGAACTCAAATAGTAGCTGCAACTGAACGATGCACTATCTCCAAGACAGCAACGCAGTAATCACTAAGCGCTGTTTAGTTCGAAATCTTCACCGCCGTAATTTTGATGCACAGCATATTCCCATCCCAGGGTTTTTTTTCTTGATGATTTTATGTGTGGCATAATACATTTATTATCAAACATTGCATGTGAGCCCTCAATTATTTTTTATGGTTATACGAATTTTGTTGACATTTCCAGTATTTAATTTTTGTTGAAAAGATCTATCTACCTTCGAAAAACCCACATGTTCCCAGCCATAAGTCGGCCACACTTAATTCTGTATATTACGAAATAAAGCTAAGGTTAAGACAGATATGAGGTAAATTTACGATATGCAAAATTGGGGGCAAATACTAGAAAAAAACAATATTACCGTTCGAAATTTTAGGCTTATTCCACAAATCAATACCGCATTGAAGCAATGGATTGCCAATACCGATCTTTCCCCAACCTTCATAAACCTAGAACTTAGTAGAGAAGTTTTCATGCATATCTCCAAAATTCTCTTGCCACCTTGAAAGCAATATTGTATGTGGCCTTTCGGCACGATGATTTTAATATTCGTGTCCCTCGAGTGAGAAAAGGCTATATTTCCCGGATTGCTAGAAAATATCTGCGAATCTTCGAATATATTTATCCGGACACGAAGCGAAAATGTCCACAATCTGATTCATAGAAGCGAGATATAGGTTTTCTTTTCCTGAATAACTTAAATTCTGGAATGATTAAAGAGGTAACTTCAGCTAAAGATATCCAATCAAAAATTTTCAATTGCATTAACGAAGATGTGTCCAAACATTTTCATTAGACGAAGGGTTTCAATTTTCTACAGTATATGTATAAAAATCAGTAATATCAAACAGCTGAGTAGATATGACGTGGGAATGCGTAGGATACATGTGCAAGATCGGTAAATTCGAAAAAAAAAGAACAGAACAATTCATAACGGATTATGGTGTGATTTATGCACAGAGGAGTTTAAGGTGCATTATATTTAGAGGTCTCAAATGAAAAAATAATAATGCCAGCGGATTAAAACTTGCCTGAGTAATATAAAGGTAGAGTTTGTGATTGGAACCAAGAATGATATGAATAGTTTCGGAAGAGTATGAACATTAATTGACAAGAATAATGTACATGTATTATCTACAATAGTTTCACAAATAATAGCAAAAAGAGGAACAATCAACATTTTATCTATGTAGAAAATTCCAGGGAAGGGAATCTAATTTTCTTTTTTGAGGAGGAGAGCGGGGATATGTGCAGAAGGTAGTAAAAACTATTGATCGATTTGAAATTCGAACAGAATCAAGAAAATTGATTGAATAGGAAGTGGAAAATTTAGTAGGAGAAGCGGTTTGTCAATCTAGAAGGAAAGCTTAATAGACGAGAGATGCTCATGTTCGATATTTTTTTCCATTGAGCAATAGATGATTATCATTAATCGAACAAGTCTTGAAGTCTAGATGATACATTTCAATGCCCCCCAGCAACTTCTCGGGCGACGAATACCGGGCTTTTTTTAGGCTATGCTGGAACAAGAAATTAGCCACATCGTGTTGAAAACTGAGAGCTTGAAAGAGATGCACGAAGATATAATGTAGAAAGTTAAGGGCAAGAACGGATTGAGTGAGATAGAAAGATAGAGAGAGAGAAAAAGAGGGAGAGAAAAAAAAGAGAGAGATAGAGAGAGAACGATAAAATTAGAGAGAGAAAAAGAGAGAGAGAAGAACGGAATTAGAGAGAAGTAAAGTAATTAAATGCGCTTAATGTATACTGTGTAGTAAAGCCTTCCCAATCTTTTCTCCGCTTGACATGGAACGATGACATTTTTCCAATATAATTATCAAAAATATATGAAATTGAATACATTCTAAGTGAAGGACATTGAAATCAATTGTTTCACCGGCTCAGCAAGCCTAAACTCACGCTTGACTAAAATGTATATTTTGAAGAAACTTCTATTTTTAAAAAAAATTCCACGAGCGCCAACTAAAAGCTGCCTTGCTTACCCTTAGCAATATCATATAAAAACCCGGTTGTATTTTTTTAGCTTTTGTGCCTCTCTAAAAAATAATCAATCGAAAAGTCCAAACGGAAACGAAAAAACTGATTTAAATTGTTAATTGCTAAAAAAAATATTCTTAAAGAAACCTTTTAATTTTTTCATGCATATTTGGCTTTAGTCTTTTTTCTTTTTATTTTTATTTCATTATCCATTCTCCAATTTTTTTTTCACCTGCTGCTCGATTCAACTTTCAGTATCGCGCAGATTCTTGAAATTACCACTTTTTTTTTGTTGCCTGCTGGAATTCAATTTTTTAGTTTTATCAACAACCCATTTCCAACAAGAGCTGGCTCATATCCTGCGATAACAGCACCGCAAGATACTTTCATCCTTTCATCCCGACGAAACGAGATTGAATTCGCCTTAATTCCCCGATTCCCCAATTAGATCTTCAAATCGACCGGGACTGAATCAGCAGCCACAAAGAAAAAAGCCTGAAATCCTGTAGCATATACCATCGGGGTATTGGGTGAAGCAGTTGTTTCCAGCGCCACCATCCACTAACCTCGCTAAGACAGGTCAGGCTCGGAAATCTAAGAAGACTGTCACTTCCCCCTGCGGTATTTCCTTAGCCTTAACGCTACAATTTATAGAGCTGCGTTCTTGCATCAATTCATTGCCCAGGAAGGACCTTTGCTTTTACCCCATAAGCTGAACCCGAGTTCAAGTTCTACCTGATTATCCTTACCCGAAAAGGATTTTAAAAAACCCCCACTATCATTTTATCAGCTCCCCCCAATTTCAAACCATTTATCAATCACGAACCCCATTCCAAAAAAACCATCATGAGCAAACAATCCATACCCCCAGTTAAGAAGAATGCTTTTGTGCATAAGCTTTATCAAATGCTTTTAGACCCCAAACTTCTGCATCTCATATGGTGGACTGATACCCCAGAAATGGACACATTTGCCCTCTTCCCGGGTAAAGAGTTTGCTACTGCACTTACCGGTTACTTCAAGCACGGAAACGTTGCCTCTTTCGTTCGTCAACTTCATATGTATGGCTTCCATAAGGTTGCAGATCCTCAGCTGGCCCACTTAGTGGCGTCCCAAACCTCGGCTCAGGCCAACGGTGGTGGCTCCACCCCGACCCTGCTGTCGGAATTGAGCGTCAAAGATGATGTAGAAGTTCCACCAGTATGGGAATTCAAGCATCTGCTGGGTCGTTTTCGTAAGGATGATGAGCTGCTGTTGGTCTACATCAAGAGAAGACTGCTGCTGAACTCGCTGCGTAATGGCGGCTCAAATAGGGCTTCACTGGAGCATCCACCAGAGACAGCACATTCTTCTGTGGCCCACCCGGCTCTTCACCATCCACATCTTCAACCAGGGCCAATGTACGGTCAACACTCGGCCCCATTAACTCATTCAGATATTGCTATGATGCACGCCCATCAGCAAGGACACCCAGCTCATGCCGGTCCAGCCCCACTGCCGGGTCCATACGACCCTTACAACCTGCAATATGTTCAATACTATCCAGTCCAATATCCGGTTTATCAGTACTATGATGGCAGAGTCTACCAGGCCCCTGTGGGACAGCAGCCGCACGTTCATCCACAGGGTCCAAGTAGTGTACCGCTTGCTCATCCTCAGCCCCGCGAACATCAGCATGCGTCCCATGTACCCTCTCATTTGCACCGTTCTTTCCTGCCAAGCCTGGCTCCCCAGCATGTACCAGGCCCACCTAGAACACCATTAGCACCCCAGCCAGTTTCAAAGCTCTTGCAAAACGCTACTCCTTCATACGCAAAGAGCTACCCCTCCTTGCATCTGCCCAAGTCCGATGTGCCATCGCGACACAATCTGGAGCCTGCAAAGACCAAACCGCTGATGGAAAAATCCCCTCATATCTCTCATAGTAGCGTTCCTCAGTTTCGCCAGATCTGGGACACCTCTGCTAACCAGAGACAGCGTAATCCGCTGCTCATGTTTGACCCGTTGGCACCAGGCCCAAAGTCTCATCTTCACGACAAGCCTTATTCTACCTCCAGTCTGATCAAGTTGCCGCCACCACTGTCGCTTTCCAGACCAAGTCTTCCGCCTCTTGGCGGCGCTGCCGGCAGTGCTAGCATTATTGGACTGGCCTCGGTGCCTGGATCAATGCCCGGCTCATTACAGGGATCCTATTCTGGAGCATCTGCGCCAGGCTCTGCTTCGGGTCCACCTTCAGTTAGTACCGCTCCTGTTTCTCATCATTCCACAGAAACGTCCACTCCTTTAGCGCATTCATTAAGCAACCATGCTTCTTCTTCCAATTCCACCGTCTCACACATGGTTCATCCGAGAGATGAGAGTGGTGCTTCAGCATCGATTCCGCATGTACACAGTCCCAAAAAGACCCTGGTTGTACCGGGGGTCGCTCACATTCATGACAGAATTCGTCCCCTGTTGTACGAGCTTCACATAGGCAAGCGAGACTCAAGTGGCAGTCAACTGGCACCATCTCTGGCGGTGACCTCGGCTCTGACTTACCTGCTGAGAGTGAAAGATCTGGTAGGCCTGCAACTGCTGATCTACCTGGTTTTTCTGGAGAAATCACTGCTTCTGCTGGGAATTCTGACGATACAACGTCAATCGCTGTTTGGTTCGATTCTGCACTTGTCTCTGAAGCACGACACCATCGATCCTCATGACCACACGGGTGGACCCACTGCACCTGCCACGACAACAACGGTACCTGTGGTTACAAATATTAGCACCACTACCGCAACCAAGTCGCCGCCTTCAGTTGCTGCATCAACAAACCTGGGAACGCTTTCCCAAATCGACGAAGCACTGCTGCTGCTGCTGCTGGCCCTGCACCTGGAACCCATCTCGTCGATCTCTAACGCAAATAATAAGGTCTCCGTTAGCCTGCTTCTAGGCAGCGGGTTGAAGAGGGAAAGAGTTAACATCCACTCCTTGGTCAATGATGATGAAGGAGAGGCTACAAAACGCCATCAAAAAGAGCCTGTTACTGGCACATAGGCTTTATAGTAATTAATGAAGAGTAATTATATGTTTATCTTATCTAATGCATGTAGCAATTCCCCCCAACCATGGGCCATGTTAACACCCAAGGTAAATTAAAGCCAGAGGATCCGCAAATTCGTTGTCATTATACGCCGAGTCGTGAAGTGGACCGATTCTATCAAAAACAACCATCAGTTAATTCAAAATGGTCGACCCTTCTTCTTTTTCAGCACTGGTTGCACCCATTTTTTGGCAGTTCGATTTTTCAAGAGCATCGCTTCTTCGTCTGAGTCAGAATCAGCGTCATTTATTTGTTTGTGAGTAGAAGTAGACCCTGGTGATTTCAGAGCTGCGGTATTCGAGGGTCGAGTCCCCGGTGCTACTCGACGTTTGTCATCATATTTCTTCTTGACTTCTTTCCTAGTATGGTCTCTTATTTTATTTCTCAACGCAGCCATCGCAGCGTTGGAATCAGTTTGGCGACTACGAGCAACTGTTTGTTCCTTAACCTTTTTAATATCAGAATTGATGAAATCTCCCACCTTTCCAAATCTTGTATCCTCGTTATCATCTAAAGAGCTTAATCCAACCCCATTGGGTAAAATTGGTAAGTCATAGAAACTGGCACTGGCCGCAGATGATGCATCATCCGGTTGTTGCAGAGTTTTTTGAGCTGGAAGCCATGACTGAATGTTTTTTTGATTCTGAGCAAGAGCAAGCAGGATCTTGGCCTGAAGCTGCTCTTTTTCCTTGATTTCTTTCCGTCGGTTGGGCTTTGATATGGGAGATGCCATAGTAGAGCTATAAGATGAGGAAGCGATTAAATCGCATTTTTCGAAATCTTGTACAGGCCAAAAAAATAAAGGCCACCAGCTGAACTGGAATTGCAGTAAACGTCTAATGAAGGCAATGAAGCTGGAGGAATTGAATGACTGACTAATAACACTTTACACCAACTCACTCATCTAGTTTACAGTTGACAAAAAAATGCGCAAACCCGGAATCGAACCGGGGGCCCAACGATGGCAACGTTGGATTTTACCACTAAACCATTTGCGCAAATAAACTCCGCGACGGGGAATTGAACCCCGGTCTACCACGCGACAAGCGGTAATTCTAGCCACTAAACTATCACGGACTTTAGTGATTGACTTTAGTTCAGTTGGCTTTACATTATCTAGATCCTCCGAAATATCATGCAGGTTGAGCTGTCAACTGAAGCCCGCCTATCTAATACACTTCCGAGAACGGAAACATATTTTATTTCGTAACTTTAGTCAGTAAATAAAAAACACGCCATAACTCTACAGACCCCATGTAGGGAACCGTCTAAATTCTTATTTTAATTCAAGCTTGCGCTAAACCTTGCAAGAAACCTTCTTCGATCATGAGGGGAACCTGCTTCTGATAGTGAAAATAATTCTGTAACCTCCTTCGAAATATATAATTTGGCGCTCCAAATAAAATGTATTAGTCAACCTACACGAGGTATCTGACGATTATTTGAAATTGACTCTTACACCTCGGTCCAGAATACCACCAAGAAAAATCTCCCGATGATTTTGAGCGCAAACCGTAACTTAAAGCCCGAATTTTTAACCGCACCGACAGCGTTTCTTCGATGCACAGCTACGCCTCGCTGAAATTTGAGGATCTTCTTCACCAAATTCCTTCGTCGGTATGATGGGGTGTTCCCCAAATTATCGAGGTATCGAACGAAGCAACTACTTCACTCACCGCACTCTGCATTTGAAAGTTTGCATAAGTTGAAGGTCTTTAAAATTTGTGACGAAAGCTTTTGGATATATGAACTTGAACATAAGTGAAGCAACCGAACTTTATCTCTTCACCGTATAATGCCTTCTGGAAGCTTGGTTATAATGCAAGTGTTCCACGTCAACGTATAGTCTAATTTGCAGCAACTCAATCAGTTTCTTTGTTGATGTTTAAACAAAGTGCCCCGAAAATCCGTTAATCAAATTTTACTGTTGTCTATGAAACAAGCTCACAATGCATATGTATTAAATGCATGCATTTGAATGCATGGTTTCTACGCTACAATATTTTTTAGAACCCAGATCTGGTTATAAAATATTACAGACATTTGCGAGTTGTAGTAAAATAACGTCTATTTTTTACCGACATTGAAAGCCGCTTAGATAGGGATATTGTAGCTGCGAATTTATGTTTGATGTAATCCTTCATGTCTAAACAAATAATCATGCTGGATACCTTTTAACTGCATTCGAAAAATTCTCTCAATTGGTTCATTACCAATTGTTTGGTAACCAAACTCAGCTATTTTTATGCAATTCACTTTAGAACCAGCTAAGCTCAAACTTACAAATTTCTTAACTTTATCGTATGCTTTAAGTTGATTGCGAACCAATCTTCATTACACCATGTTCTTGAGACAACAAGTCATCTCTCTGCACAACGTCGACCAATATCTTTAAAGTTTCTCTCTGAATGTATAAAGTAATTGAGACATAATAAAATCATTTATTGCTTTTAGATGTTAGTTTAAGTATATTAAGCACTACATTTTTGCTCCTCGCTAATTTTTTAAGCTCGCTATTCGGTGCTTCTGCAGACGATCGAAAATTATTGGTGAGGTGGGGAGGCGGTAGAAAAATCGAAAAAATGTTTTGAATATTAGATGAACACGCATACTGCGTGAGAAAATTAGCGCTGACAACTTTGTTGCTCAACTTTCATTACAAATAATAGCTAACAACTTTGGGGATCAGAATAAAGTTTGAACCCTGGTCATGATGCTTTTCGTCACCTACACCAAGCCGCCTCATCTTTGTTAAAAGAGCCCACTGCAGGTACCATAGAGATCCTGTCACATCACCTGTGTGGTCATCGATGGCGCATATTATTCCAGGCGATATGCAAAATTGATTAGGGGCTAGATTGTTACTTCGATGGTCATAAATTTTCATTCGCGACAGGGTAACTTCTTCTTTGAGGATAAGGTTTTACACATGACGTCTGATTCAGCCCATAACATGCGGGCTGTGGAACCGAGTCCCTGGATGATAAAAAAAAAAAAAGACATTCTTAATCCAAAGAAATGCGAGAAACTTCCTTGATCGTAAGGGTAGAACTCACCAACCTTGTGTGAGTCAGGATGGTGCCTATACTGAAGTTGGACCATCTTGCTGAAGAATTCTCCGCTACCTTATCAAAATTTAGACTATAGATTTGACGGACCAAATCCCCCGACTTACCCCACCTGTACATCTCACTCCCCACTTTACCCCTCTTCCGCTATCTTCTATTTTATTCTTTCTTGTCGTGCATTTCCTTCTCTACCCGCTAATTTTCTTCGCTTTAACCTTGTTCTTAAAAATGCTTTCCGCTCTTTGTAGCATTAATTCCACGTCACCGCTATCCTTTGTCAGAAAAATGCGTTCTCCCACTTATAATTAATATAAACTTATCGTCCCGATTGGGCGAATTTTGATGAGGCTGCAACGATCTTGGTGATGATAGTTGTTATCACACACAGATCAACACTTGTGCTGAATATCCTTGCTCGAGTGTTGCTTGAGAAATACAGTGGGTTAAGATCTTTCCGAATTGTCATTGTACAACCCTCAAACGATTTATTCAATCGTGGACTGGCCCACGATGTTCGACCATGGTGTGGTACCACCACCATCAACAGCACAACCCCATACGATGATTTCATTGCTCGTGTCTACATTCCTATGCTTGTTGAGGCACAGGGGCTCAAAATTAAACTGATACGTCAAGCAGGATATGTGAATAGTGTTGAGAATGCTAGCACAGATCGATTAGATGTAGAGCTCATGCTGCGTCACGAAAGTCCAACAAACTCTGTCGGATTTATCTTTAAACCACTGATTTTGTTACGAATATTAAGGGATAAATTGCTTTACTCAGGAAGAGTTACGTTTTTGTCTCAATTGGGACTGATAGATGATATTGTGCATCAATTTCGTCACGAGGAGGTGATTCTATTCTCGTTTGATCCACACAATTCTCTGATTTTACAGCTTCCTTTCCACCAAAATTTGGTCATTAATTCAAGCTGCTCTGAAGTTCGCTATTACGGAGCGGAGAATTTCCCCGAGTATATTTTACCACATGATGTACTATGGATCCCTAAGATTAGAGCATTCACAGGCAGTTCGGAACTGCCACGATTTCACTACAAATCACAAATATATCACAATATCAAAGAATTTCACATATATACGACCAACTTCCACTTTTTTAGAGACAACATGCTCATAGATCTCGACGTCTATTTGGCGCTTGGAATTACCAGTTACGCTTTGCGATTATTTGATTCGGTGAGGCCAGTGAATAGCCATTTTTGATATAAATAATGGACACTGACATCAGCAAGGAGTGAAATGATATTAAGTTGGAGAAGGTCCCTCAAAAAAGCCACAGGAGGCTTTTATACGGTAAAGTTGAGATGATCAATGTCATGTTACACGCCACACCATCGGAGTGGTATTAATCTGCATTTAGACCTAATCTACCACCTGGAATCTGGATCTATTAAACGGGAAGCATGGTTACACCAGCCAATCTATCTATCGTTGGAGCAATAACTGGGTGGCTCAAAACATCGCCAATATAAGGAATGGAACGCAAAAATTGTACGATGGTGCCGAAAAAATCACCGAAGAGCCCCAAAATACCGAAAGATTCGACGATAAATCCGATGAATGATCTCTTGGTCAATATCAAGAAGATACCGAAACAGAAGCAACAAGTTCCTCTAATTTTACCTGGTCGACTGAAGAATGTTATCGTTCTTTGAGGGCCAATGATGAGAATGAGGCCGATAACAAAGAGCAAGTTTCCCAACGCTAAGAAGGCGGCATCGAAAAAGGCCATTATGCCGAAAATGAAGAAAAAAATCCCGCCAGCAGTGAAGCCGACTCCAAATTCTGTTTGTTAGTACTCTTCATGGTATATGGAAAGTGAATTTACGTACTCTGGCGTTCGGATAACCAGATCATCGTGTGGTGTTTAGGAAAAGGTGAGAGAGAAAAGACGCGCCCTAAGTGATTGATTAAAGCGGGAGGCTGAGGCGAGGCTCAAATGCTTTGTGCCACTTGAAAGAGAGAGAGAGAGAGTGAGAGGGAGAGAGAGGGAGAGAGAGAGGGAGAGAGAGAGGGAGAGAGAGAGGGAGAGAGAGAGGGAGGGAGAGAGAGAGAGAGGGAGAGAGAGAGGGAGAGAGAGAGAGGGAGAGAGAAAATGTGGGAAAAATTGGAAACGAAACTAACAAAATAAAGACGGGATCCAAAAAAAGTGCGAATTTAATGCATAGAAGCCTCAATCTAAGCGATGAAGTGAATGTTTAGCCTGGGATTGCATCAGTATAATTTCAAACTGAATAACCTTTCCATGATTTCCAATAGATGTGTAAAAAAAGGGAATTGTTTCGAATGAAAATGGATAAGGAAACACTGATTGGCTCAAAATTAATATAATTCAAGCCAATCATGCTTAATGATAGCCTAAAAAATGACGACATAGCCTTGCTACCTGCACACGACCCCATACATACCAATCCATGACCCTAATTATGTAGAATCTCAATTATACCACCATGGTCGCTCTGGAAAGCAACGATATACCTGACGTCCCACCGCCATCGTATGAAGATGCAGTGAATCAAAGTTCTTCATCATCGGCACCAAATCTTCCTGCTCGTCCGCATCAAAATTCTGTAACGTCTAGTTCGATCTCAACCTTCCAATCCTTCGGAAGCTCTTCCATTGGAAGTTCGTCTCGACCAGCTCCCTCCAGACCATCCGATGACTCACTGTCCTCAATTTCTACAAACCAAAATCTTTACTCTAATGGAACGTTGCCGTTCAACTATCCCAAGGGATTTTTATGTTCTGATTGCAAAAATTCAGGTTATAAAACATATTCGGGTAATTTGTGCACCAAGTGCTGGAAAAATTATTACTTGGATAAACATGCTTACAATCCCATCCCAGATTCACCACTCAAATTCCCACGAGGATTCCTTTGCGAAAGGTGTGAAAATACTGGAACCAGGAAGAAAGATGGCAGGACTTGCAAAGAATGCTGGCTGATGTTCGCTAATTTTACCTCTAATGGAAATTTACCATTTGAATATCCCAAGGGATTTCTATGTTCCAAATGCAAAAATTCAGGCTATAAAATAAAGTCGGGTAAAATGTGCACCAACTGCTGGAAAAACTATTACTTGGATAAACATGCTTACAATCCCATCCCAGATTTACCACTCAAATTCCCACGAAGATTCCTTTGCGAAAGGTGTGAAAATACTGGAACCAGGAAGAAAGATGGCAAGACTTGCAAAGAATGCTGGCTGATGTTCGGTTCTCGGAGGCCACCAACCAATGTATCTCACTTGCCGTCCACTCCATTTCTTGGGAGATCATCTACTGTCACGCATTCAGGAGGTCCTGGTAAAGCACAGAAAGTTGCTCCAGGAGACCCAAGAATCGGAGGAATTTTGTGTGGCCGCTGTCGTGGCTCAGGGATCACTCATTATTTTCTAGATGAAGAGCTTTGTCCCATTTGTAATGGCCTAGGGAGAGTTGTGCAGGCACAACCCCAACCATTTCCAAACCCCACAATGGGCTTTCCACTGCAAGGTTATCCACCACATGGTTATCCACCATATGGTTATCCACCACATGGAAATTCGTCTCAAGGTTATCCACCACATGGTTATCCACCACAAGGTTATCCACCACAAGGAAATTCATTTCAAGATCCAAATGGACAACCTCCAAAAGGGTATCCTCTGCAAGGTTATCGTTAAAGATATCGCCAGCTTACAGTTTCCGATTGAGACATGCTCGATGACTTCATACTTGATAAACGTTTCAACAAGATAGGCGTTACAGAGGATTTACAGAGCATAACCTTGGGTTTAAAGTGAGAGTCCTCAGCAGCCCCAAATTCTGGCCTCCCCAGACTACCTTATCAATGACGACCACGACACTTACTTGTTCAATCAGCATGATTTAATGCCAAACTAAATACTAGACACTCATCAATGGATTGTATAAATAGTAGTAGAAAATAATATAAAAAAATGTCTTTTATCGTTTGTCTGTCTCTACATGAACCAAAAAATCTCTTGATTATGCTATTTACTAATATTGGATGGGTACTTGAAGTCAGTCAATTCATAAAAATTCTCCTTGACATTTCTGATTGACAAGAAACGCAGTAAAATGTTTCCAGATCCAGCCTTGTCGTTGGTTCCAGACATTCTGGCGCCTCCGAACCATTGTTGTCCGACAACAGCTCCAGTCAGCTTGTCATTGATGTAGAAATTACCAGCAGAGTATCTGAGTCTTTCTTCAGCTGCACGAATGGCCAGACGATCACGGGCAAAAATGGAGCCGGTCAAACCGTACTTTGTAGCACCATCGATCAGATCCATAATAGATTCGTATTCAGCATCTGGGTATACGTAAGCAGTCAAAACAGGGCCAAAGAATTCGTTGGTCAAATATGGGTGATCTGGTCTAGAAACTTGAAGCAAAGTTGGCTCAATGAAGTAGCCCTTAGCCTTGTCATAGTTTCCACCGGCTACGACGGTAACATCACCGTCCTTTTTGGCTGCATCTAAGACACCAGCAAGCTTATCAAAAGATGCTTCATGAATGACTGGACCAACGAATGCGTTCAAAGATGCTGGATCAGAGGTGTTGCCCACAGTAATGTTTTGCATAGCGGCAGTCAATTTCTCTGAGAATTGTGGCCACAACAGTTCAGGGACGTATAATCTAGATGTAGCCAGACACTTTTGGCCCTGATATTCGAAGGCACCTCTAAGAGTCGACAAAACAGTGTGATTGATTGAAGCAGATGGGTGCACCAAGTGGAAGTTCTTACCACCAGTCTCACCGACGATACGTGGGAAATCACGGTATTTGTCCTCAGCAACATTCTGTGAAATCTTGACGTACAAGTTCTTGAAGACAGCAGTAGAGCCAGTGAAATGAAGGGCAGAGAAAGCAGAGTCGTTGAGGACGGTGTTGGTGACTTCATTTGGCTCACCAGGAACGAAATTGATCACACCTTGTGGCAATCCAGCCTCTTCCAAAATAGTGAGAAGTAAGTAATTGGATAAGGCAGCGGTTGCAGAAGGCTTCCACACAACAGTGTTACCGACCAAGGCAGGGGCTCCGACCAAATTAGCAGCAATAGCAGTGAAGTTGAAAGGAGTCACCGCGTAAACGAAACCTTCCAAAGGTCTGTATTCAGCACGGTTCCACACACCAGGAGACAGCTCAACTGGTTGAGCCAGGTAAATTTCTTCGGCGTACTTGACATTGAATTTGAAAAAATCGATAAGCTCAGCTACGGAGTCAATTTCAGCCTGGTACACGTTTTTACCTTGACCCAACATGGTTGCTGCAAGCATATCGTAACGATACTTGGTCAGAATGAGGTCAGCTGCCTTCAAGAAGATTGCAGCTCTATCAGTCCATGGGGTAGCAGCCCAAGCGGCCTTAGCACTCTTAGCAGCTTCAATTGCTTCTTGAATATCTTGTTGCGATGCCTGTGCAACGTTAGCCAAATTCTGGGAGTGCTTGGCTGGATTGACCTGAGGCAAGATCTTTCTACCCCGGTGGAATCTTTGACCGTTAATGACAACAGGGACGTTTAAAGGCTCACCGTCAGTGAATTTGGAAATCGATGCTCGCAAAAGATCCCAATCCTTTTGATCGTTGGACTTGAAATCTTTGACGGCTTCGTTGGTAAGGGTTGGGGGGATCTTAGGGAAGTGCAACTGAGAGGCCCAGCGGCGAGCTGAAACCGTCAACAGAGGCACGGAAGCGGCCAGCTTAGCGGCGAGCACTTTAGAAAGCGTACGGGTCGACGAACGCACAGATGATCTCAACATTGGTGGTATATTGTTCAACATATTAAGCGGAGAAGCTGTCCTTTTATAGCCAGTTTTTGCAGCACCCACGCGTGCGTTAATGGCAGCCGCAGGCGAGGCGGGTGCGATGAGTGGGGCTCGCAAAACTAGGAAAATGAAGCGAGATATAATCACGTGATATATAGTGATGAAAAGGTTCCATTTGACTGAGGTTCAAAACAGGAAGTTTGCCTTACTTGATAAGAGAGATGAGGCGGAATTACAAATTAGATTAGATATCTGGACAATTTTTCGATATCCATTGTCGCTTCAATATTGTGCTAATTCTTAATCAGAAAAATTCAGACGGAAGAATAAAATTTTATCGATTATAAGATATCTCAACATCAATGAATGAAACATGTGGTATTCTTTTTAATGATAGATATTTCATATGCTTAAACTAATGTGAATTTCGAGTATAAAAGATCAACATTCCTTTTCAAATACATTTAATGTGAGTGTCGTTATGTTCTAAATTAAATATCGTGCCCATTCCATTTCTATCGTATATTCGTCAACCATTAATTCAATCATCACCTCCAATGCTAATTAATTCCCAATTTTCAACTCCAACTCTTTGATTCTATTTTCTAAACCATCCACAACCTCTTGCACAGAATTCTTGTTAACTTGAAATTGTGTTTCACGTTCTTTTATTCCATGGTTGAGCTCATTCACAGCTCGATCCCATCGAGAAATTTCTTGTTGCACCGAGTCTATAGTTGCGTTAACCAGCTTGATCGTCCCCACAGTTCCATTTATGTCGCCATGGACCTCATAAAGAGATCGCAATCGACCAAGTAAACGTGGAAGTACCTCTTGGAATTGGTCAAACTCGCCAAGTTTAGAATATATCTCTTCAATCTTTGCCTCTGAAGATACAGCGGATCCCTTTGTTATGTCAATTTCTTCTTTCCGATTACCCCCTAATCGTTCAAGCCTTTTTTGCGCCAAATAAGATTCCATGTGCTTGTTGAGCTCCTCAAGCTTGGAATCGAGCTGATCAGTATGATATTCAGGGTTATATACTATCTCTATTTTTCTTTTTAAGTCTTCAAGTTGTGACGATATCGAATGATCTCCGTTTCCAATTCTGGTTTCTAGTTTATTAATTTTTGATTCCATTGCTAGAATCTTGCTTATATTATCAATTGACTTTATCTCGGTATTGTTGATTGTTTTTAAATTGTTTTGAGGTTGGTTGGGAATCCTTTCTGACAATTCAACAGACTCTGTCTTTTGAACCGCCTCTGTTACGCGACGTAACGAGTCATCTACTTGATTCAATTCATCAGAGGATTCTTCTTTACTTTTTTGCAACATGAGAAGTTTATCAAGCCTAGAAGCCAACTCTTTCATTGTATCTCTATCCGTATGTTTTCCTTCTTCATGGTCATCAATCTCAATTTCTTCTAGTTCACGGGCAATTCTGGCCAATTTGTGGGCCTTTGTTTCTTTTATAGTCCCCAATTCATAGCCACTTTCACTCAATGGAAGCTCAACTGTACCCAGAAAGTTCAAATGTGGTTTATGTTTCACAACATTTAAAGTGAATTTCTCTCGTGCCTCCTCGACATCTAATGTGGACGAGTCAACATCTGGCTCTTCATTATTCACACCGGGGATATTGACTATGCTTTCTACATCTGATGTCTCGAAAACCAGCGGTTCCTCCTCATATCCCGAGACATTGGCGCTTTCTGGCGCGTTCATGATGTTACTATCAAGAGAAAAGGCGCACTGAATTTGAATAATAAATGTTAAGAAACAAAAATCGATACGATAGAGACAAAAAAAAGGAGCTATGCAAAGATCCTTAACTATGTGAAAAACGGATCCATGATTTGTAAAAATACACTTTGGCAGATAGATTATGGGTGTCTCTACTGCTTTTGATATTTGTGCTTAAAAACCATGAAAGCATTGTTTTACAAAATTTAATATGGATCAATTTCAGCCGTTGCTACTTACATTTTTCTTTAATAGGAATCTTTATTTCTTATCTCTATCACCTCTATTTCGTCACAATTTGTACCACATCTTCGTCATGTACCGGATGAGCCAATCCACATTTCTGAGGTGAGTGTTTGGCACTCAGACCCCAGACCAGAGCATTTTTAAATTGGTTCTTCATGTCTCTATGCACCGCATCACATACCTGAGTGATACTCAGACCTTCTCTAACCACCATTGGGTCTTTAAAGTTGGGAGCAACACCTCTACGTTTGGTGTAGATCCTTACCAAACCCAATTTCCGCCATATTTCCTCCTTCAAATCCTCAATTCCCAAGTCCAACTCGCACAGCATCACAACTGTGTTGGGCTCTCGGGCTAACCTATCACACTCTTCCAATGAAACGGCATCGACCTTATTGTAAACATACAAACATTTAATGTACAGAATATGTTGCTCGTTGATCACATCAATAAAGTCATCCACCGTTACCTCATCGTCACGGATCAAAACGTCAGCATTGTGGATTTTATAATCTTTCAAAATAGCACTCACCATCTTCTCATCCAAATGCTTTGGTGGCAGTACAAAGGTCAACTTAACACCACCGGTCTTTTTGATTTTGAGTGAGATATTTGGTCTTTGTTTATTGAGCCTGATACCCATCAGTTCCAATTCATTTTCCAATATTTGTCTTTGATCATTACTCTTGGTTGCATCCAAAACCATTAAGATAAGGTCAGATGTTCTTGAAACTGCGATGACTTGTCTTCCACGACCTTTTCCCTGTGCAGCAGCCTTAATAATACCAGGAAGATCCACTATTTGGACTTCTGCACCATTATATTCAAGAATACCCCCAACGGATGTCAAGGTTGTAAATTCATAATTGGCGGCTTCACTCTTTGTATTGGTCACTTTATTCAAAAATGATGATTTACCAACCGAAGGGAAACCAATTAAAGATACTCTAGCATCTCCTGCTTTAGCAACTTCAAATCCTTGACCTCCAGAAGAACCTCCTTGACCGGGAGCTGGCTCTAAAAGCTCTCGTCTATACCGGGCAAGTTTACCCTTAAGAAGACCAATATGATACTCAGTGGCCTTGTTTTTCTGAGTTCTAGCAAGCTCCTCTTGAATCTGGGCGATTTTCTCAATGATCCCCATTTCAAAGCTTTCAAATTCAATTGGTGGTGCCTATACAAAAGAGCGATTCTTTAACAATTTCACAATTTTCAATTACAGGATCTTTTTCTCAAATGGGAAAGCTCATTTTTTTTTTAGAAAAGTTTAAGCTCATCGCATCATAAACTATAGCGATGGCTCCAAGAAATCATAACAAAAATGCCAAACCACGGGGTCTGGGTACCTATACGGCGGTATCTGATATATTAGGTGGTGGATCTGCTAAAATCAACAAAAAAATCAGAGATATTTCTCGACTTTTGAAGAAAGATAACCTCCCAGCCCATGTACGAGTGGAAAATGAAAGAACCTTAAAGGCACTTCGAGTCGAACTTTCTAATACAGAAAGAGTTACAAAGGCTAAGAAGACCGCCAAAAAGTATCATATGGTGCGCTTTTTCGAAAGAAAGAAGGCCATTAGAAAATTGAAACAAGCTCGTAAGCATCTTGAGGAGATGAAGGCTACTGATGTCCGTAAAGATGTTAAAAAGGCCAGAAAAGTGGTTCATCATTCTGAAGTTGACGTTGCTTATGTAGTATTGTTCCCCAAGGAAGAAAAATATATCTCTTTGTACCCCAACGCAAAAGAAAATGAAGATGCATCTACCACAAATAATGAAAAGGCCAAGCTTGGTCAGCAAAGAACTGAAAAACGTCGTCGTGAATTCCGGAAAATGGTCGAAGATCAACTTAACGAGAATAAATTGCCATTCCTGATTGATGACGTTCTTGAAGGTAAGCAAATTAGCATCGATAACCAATCCTACAAGGCTACCGGAGCAGAAATTGATGCTCCAGAGGAGAAGCCAGAAGAAGCAGAGGAGGAAGACGAGTTCTTCGAGTAGAAATTCTAGACCAAGGCACCCTGGACTACAATATAGATTGTATAATAATTGCATTTTAAGCCATTCATCATATCGCCAAATTACCTGTTTTAAAAGAAGTAAATATTGACCTCTATACTACCACAATGTGAGTTCTTGCTTGTAATCCAATTCCATGGCGTCGTTCACAAATTTCAAAGTGACCGTTTGGCCCCGATATTCTTCTGGAATATCGAGTGTTCCCTGAACTCTACCCCTTTTACCTACCAACTTTGGCAGAGCTCTCTTGAGTAATAAAAGTTCGTCACCTCGGCATAATAAAATAAACCATGACTCTCTTTGAACCTTCGGGAATTGTGGACAATGGACGTGAAACTCTTTGTTCAACGGTTCATTAGCATGAGTAAAATCAACTTCCAATTGCTCTGGCGATTTTTGGCTAACACTCAAAGTTCCAACTGGGAGCGTCTTGGCAACCTTAAGGAATTCAAATTTCTTGTTTCGATCAAAGGACACACCTAATTTACGCACAGCATCATCCAATTGTTTACCCTTGAGTAATCCAATTTCTTTCACAGTCAAATCCGAATCCGATTCTTCGTTTCGTGACCGTAATTCAAGCCCCGGAAGCATCGATACCGGATCGTCATCATACCAACATCTTTGCTTGACACACCTCATGAGATTCACACAAATCATCACGGCATTGAGGTATCCCAATTCGGCACAAACATCCACATACGCTTGCAAGACACGCAAAGCATGGTCCAAGACAGCAACCGTATCTTGAACGTAATCCGCAATTGGAAGCTCAACTCTGCTCATGTACGCTTCGAGCAAAAGGAATGCCTTCACGTGTGGGTCCCATACGTATTCACACTCGAGATCTTCAAGTGGATAACGCATAGCCCGCAGCATTTCCATGTTTATGAGCTCTTCTCCATGACGAGTAGCTAACTCATCGTATTCCGTGGCTTCACACAAATAGCGCAACATGTTTCTGAATGTAGATTTTGGTTCTAATTTGGATACCAAGTTACGAATAGTTTTGTGCAGCAAGTAGTAATATGATGCAATATGCAAATATGGTGTTGCAATAAGATTGTCTCCTTTAGCGACTGGTTGAACAATGACACAACTGGAGTCCTTTAAATTGTTAATGGTTGTATCGATCAAAACACTTAAGTATTCCAGAACACCTTGAGGCGACCTGTCTTCAATTCCGTAATAAGTAGGATTATTGTGAGCACGACGATACAAGAAAGTCCAAGTCAAAAAATCAAGAGCTTCCTGTCTGCTTTTCACAGACCCAGCGGCTATTTCTGCACCCAAGTGGTCATCAAGCACCTTGTGAAGAGAGGACTCAACTGGAAATCCCACGTTCAAGAAGTGCTTATAAAACATCTTTTTCAGCTCTCTGGTATACACAATCGCAGTACCACTGGTGTCAAAAGCAGGTCTACCAGCTCTTCCCATCATTTGCAAGATGTCTGTCAAGTCCATATCTCTATAACCCTCGATTTTCGAATCGAAAAATTGTGTTCCCTTGATAATAACGAGATGTGCTGGAAGATTCACACCCCATGCTAAAGTTGATGTAGCAATTAAAATCTGCAATTTACCAGCTTCGAAAAGCTTATGAGATATTTGACGGTCTGATTCTACCAAACCAGCGTGATGCAAACCCATACCAAATTGCAATGAAAGCTTTAAAGTTTCGTCTTTGACCTTGGCAAGAGTTTCTTCCAATTCGAACTCGTCCATCTTCAAAAATCTTCTAGGATTAGACTCGGCACCACATAAATGAATGAGATCCAAAGCAGTAAGACGTGTTTGTCGTCTCGAGGCCACGAAGATTAAAACAGGCTTCGTAGGGGAGTGTTGCTTGATGGCTGTGAAGGCTGGCTTATTCATGGTCTTCATTAATGGGCAGAACGCAAGATTGTCCGGGAAGCCATCGATGTACATTTGCAATGGAACCGGACGAACTGACAGAGGAAAATTGAACAAGCCTTCCTTTACTCTAAGCCATCCGGCCATGTCAATAGCATTAGAAACAGCAGTGGACATTCCGAGCAAACGAATGTCATTATCTGAACTTCCATTTTTCTCCTTTCTCCGTTGTTCCGAAATATAATTCATTCTACTAACAATCATTTCCAAGATTGGACCTCTATCGCTGGCCAACAAATGAATTTCGTCCATAATGACGAGTGAGACTTGTTGAACAAATTTTCTTGTTTGCCAATTTCTGGAAATACCATCAAACTTTTCAGGAGTGGTGACGATTATATCGGCTTGTCTAACGTCTCTTGCCTCTGGAAGAGAATCTCCTGTAAGCTCGACGAGCTTCAATTTTGTAGGCAGTCTATTTCCACACAATCGTTTTCTCCAGTCGTCGACCCTTTCACGAACCAAAGCCTTCATTGGGGCAATATAGACGACCTTCAGACCCGGAAACTGTTTAAAAGCATGGAACATAGCCAATTCTGCAACGACAGTCTTTCCAGAACCTGTGGGGGATCCAACGAAAATGCTCGAGTTGGTATTGTATAAGGAGTGGAAAGTCATGGTTTGCATGGGATTAAAATACTGGAACCTAGAAGAATAGACTTCTTCAATCTTTCGATCATGTAATGCTGAAATCGGGAGTGGTTGCAATCGGAGTAAATTGGTTCGTATGGTCTCATTTGTCGGACGAATAAGATGCTGAAACAGAACGGTATGTGTCGATTCCAGTCCAATCCACATATCACTTACAACTTTTACCACAATTTGCGCTGGTAAAGGATCAGTAAGCGGGATCATAAAGTCCATGCTTTGAGGTGTATCGCTCTTAACACTTTTCTTATTCATTATAATCCTCTCAACGTAGAGTAATTCGCTTCCATTGTTACTAATCTCTGAGCCCTCAACCATAACCCAAAATACTTGGATTCCTCCATGGTACCTTTCATCCCAAATAAAGTCTGGAGTTAAATCCAAATGTACCTTTAATACATTTGATGTGATTGGGAACACTTCTGCATCAATTTCAACATATGGGAAACGATCGACCATTTTTGCCAATGATTTGGCAACTTTATGATTACCCACTAAATCCCCAAGTTCACCAATTTCCATTTCTCTAAGAGAATCCATAGACGGATTCTTCAGTCGCAAATTTCTGATAACTGAATCAGGAAGTCTTTCAAATTGGCAGATAGGATGATCATTTCCACCCCAAAGTTGTTTATCAACACTTTTACAAAGATTAAGCATAACTCTCAGAAAGTGTCCCCAACGTCTATAAATTCCAATAAGGAATAAAGCTCGACAAATTCTTGCAGAATTTTGAGCAACGTAATTAAGATCAGATATCAAAGCCGAATCCTTGACCGGCAATTTCGATATAAACGCCTGAAGAAGAATGTTTGTTTTCACTGGCGATGAATCGACACCCTTTTCTTCATCCTCCTTCGATTTCGTCAATTTACCAGCCACCTGGCAAGGAACAAGTTCCATCAAATTTTCCAATTCCTTTTTTTCTTCTTCCCTAAGTTTGATCCCATCAAACTCACTACTCATGCTTAGGACAGCTAAAACGTCGGCTTCAGTGGCTCGTGGATTCACCATTTGGTTGAAGATCTCAACTGAATTATTCAAAAGATAGAAATCCAGCGCTATTCTTCCCAAATCCTTGGCCATGAACAGCCCAGAGGATTCATCAAATACGATCATTTGCAATTGGTGCAATCTCCTAGCGGCAGAGATTACCATCTTTTGTCTCTTCTCTAAAAGAGTAGGATCCATTTGCAATTCCTTCCAATCTATACCATATGCAAATGGGTTTTTTCTCATCCTAACGTTCATGTATGTGTATCCTATCCATTGAACTGCTTCATCAACATTAGTCACTGTACCTAAAGCAATTTCAGCATTCAAGTTATCGACCAATCGATCACTGAGTCTAGACTCAATAGGATGTTGCTGAGCAATAAGAGATACATAATGGTCGAGTCTGTCACTTGTGGAAATCAATATACCGGTACCAAATTCCTCACCAAACTGTGGACGACCGGCACGACCAAAAATTTGAAGAACGTCCAGGATTCCTAAGTCCATAAATCCACCCTTTTTTGCGTCGTAAATCTGTGTTCCTTTAACGATGACAACGGCTGCAGGAAGATTGACACCCCATGCCAAAGTGGCTGTACAACATAAGACCTTTATAGCTCCAGATGTAAACATCTTCTCTGTCAAATTACGATCAGTACGAAGCATACCGGCATGATGGATACCAAAACCAGAAGGGAATAATTCTTTCATATCCTTACTACGATTGTTTTTTCCCATTTCTCTAGCAAAATGATCATATTCTGGAGAATCAGCTGAACAATCAAAGTAATCACTTTCATTATTCAGCCTTGCCATTTGGATAAATGTTTGGGCGGTTTTAAAGGTATCCTTTCTTGAGTGAACGAATACCATTACTTGGAAACCGTCCGCAACGTGCTTGATCAATTTCTCGTAGGAAATTTTGTCAATATTTTCTCTGGCAACCTTTGAGCCGGCCTTGCCTCTGACACCAATTAATTCTTGCTGAAGTGGACATGGCCTAAATGATTGATCAAAATAAAACATCCCGATTTGTCTATTGACCCCCAAGAAATCAGCCACATCTTGATAATTTGGCAACGTTGCCGAAAGACCCACCACCCTGATCATCAGTTGTGTAGACTCTACTTGTCTCAATGTACGTGCCACAAGGGTCTCAATAACAGCACCTCTATCTTCATGCAACAAATGGACTTCATCAATGATAAGTAAGCGAACTTTCAGCACGAGATCATCGTCTCCCCCTTGCTTTCTTGTGACCACGTCCCATTTTTCAGGTGTGGTCACAATGACTTGAGTCAGTGCTATCTCCAGGCGCGTCAATTGCATATCACCCGTCAACTCTTTGACAGTTATTCCTAGCCAACGGAGTTTCAGGGAAAACTTTTCGACGATTTCAGCAGCAAGAGCCTTAAGTGGAGCCACATAAATAATTTTGAATTCAGAATAGTCTATATCAATTTCATCACCACCAGTTTCCGTCACGTACTGGTTAATTGTATGCAAAATGGTTAAGAGAGCAACATCAGTTTTACCAGCACCGGTCGGGGCACAAACTAACATGTTTTCATTGGTATTATATGCGACTGGAAACACCAAACTTTGCATTTTATTGAGTGTCTTATAATTTGGAAATGTCTGTCTGCACAAGTAATCCAATTCCAGAATTTTAACTAACTGGTCATCTCTAATCCAGCGATTAACTCGGTTTTTATTATAAGGAATGACCACCTCTTCGTAAACTCCGTAACTCTCTCTGGTTGTACCCTCTGGAAGGCCCACTTTACCACCCGATAAAGCAGCTAAATGATTAGGATCCACTTTTTGGAAGACGTGTGGATATTTCTGATTCGAGACTCGCTCGGTGAACTTCATCTGCTTACCTTTTTGGCGATTATCTACAATGAGTTGAGCTCTCTCTTGAGGAGTCAATGTACGAGAAGCAATTGAATCCACTGGATCCTGATGATCCAAATCATGCAAGATGACATTTCTGTTTTGGATAATTTTCAGAATAAGGTCAAATTCATCAAATCCCAAAATGTCAAACAAAAGCGATTGTAATTCTTCATCGCCTCTATCTTTATCTATTGTAGTTTGTACGATATTCTTGACCGAATCAAAGACTTCGTTTCCTGATGATATATCACCTCTTGAACGATCAATTTTTTGACACAGTGACTTTATTTCTTCTAATATCTTCTCTGAATCATCGGAATCTTGAACTTTTTCTAAAATTGCTGGTGAAACGTTGCTAAACTTACCAACTATATCACCAATCGCTTTGATCTTGTCGGAGGATAAAGAAAGTTGGGGATGTTTTGCCTCTTGAGGATCACCAATACCCAAAGAATCTAGCATGGCCTCCATAGGGGCCATCGCCTGCATAAATGAACTGGTCGAAGTCACAGTATAAGCCATATTTGAGTTGTGAATTGAAAGTTTCGACCAAGTCTATATATTTAAACCATTCAGCAAGAATGAGTCTGCTTTCCGCATTGGGACGCCATAATCACGTGACTATAAACTCACACCGGCGGATTTTCAGATCTGGTTCCGGCCTGCACACAGACCCTAACCTCATCGCGATGAGAAGAATTTCCACAAGAGCGAAAGAATCTAAGCAGAGATCATGGCTAAGAGTTCGCTGTCTAAAGCCCCCAAGGGGTCCAAAAAGAGACAGAGAGTTGAAGAAGATGTACAGGTGGATGATGGCCAAAATGAGAAACTTGTAGAGGAACTCGACGATGATTTCGATGAAGTTGCTCAACTTCTTGGAGAAGATGTGCAAGACCCAACCAGCAAGAAGAGTAAGAAGAAGGCTGATGCTGCTAAGGAAGAAAACGAAAAACTTGCCAAGTCTATCAAGCCTCAGGCTAAAGAACAGACTGAAGTCAACGATGATGAAGAGGATGTCAATTACGACTTCGATAAGGCTGGTCTTTCCGCTCCAACTTTGAAAGCTATTCAAGACATGGGATTTTCTAAGATGACCAAAGTTCAAGCTAAAACCATCCCACCTTTGCTCGCTGGTAGAGATGTTTTGGGTGCAGCAAAGACAGGTTCCGGAAAGACCCTTGCTTTCCTTATCCCTGCCATTGAAATGCTTTATTCTCTTAAGTTTAAGCCAAGAAACGGAACTGGTATCATTGTGGTTTCCCCAACCAGAGAATTGGCTTTACAAATTTTTGGTGTTGCCCGTGAGTTGATGGCACACCATACTCAGACATTCGGTATTGTCATCGGTGGTGCCAATCGTCGTCAAGAGGCTGAAAAATTAGCTAAGGGTGTCAACATTTTGATTGCCACTCCAGGTAGACTCTTGGATCATCTTCAAAACACACCAGGATTTATTTTCAAGAACTTGAAGGCTTTGGTTATTGATGAAGCCGACAGAATTTTAGAAATCGGTTTCGAGGATGAAATGCGTCAAATTATCAAGATCTTGCCCCTGGAAGAGCGTCAATCAATGCTTTTCTCGGCCACTCAAACCACTAAAGTGGAAGATTTGGCTAGAATCTCGCTCAGACAAGGACCTCTTTACATTAATGTTGTTCCAGAAACTGAAGTATCCACTGCGGATGGATTGGAACAAGGTTACGTCACTTGTGAATCCGATAAACGTTTCCTTTTGCTCTTCCTGTTCTTGAAGAGAAACCAAAAGAAAAAGATTATTGTTTTCTTATCGCTGTGTAACTGTGTCAAGTATTTTGGAGAATTGTTGAACTACATTGACTTGCCAGTTCTTGATCTTCACGGAAAGCAGAAGCAACAGAAGCGTACCAACACATTCTTTGAATTCTGTAATGCTAAACTGGGTATTTTGGTTTGTACTGATGTTGCCGCAAGAGGATTGGACATTCCAGCTGTCGACTGGATTATCCAATTCGATCCACCAGATGATCCAAGAGATTATATTCATAGAGTTGGTAGAACTGCTCGTGGTACTGACGGTAAGGGTCGCTCTCTTATGTTCTTGACCCCACTGGAGTTGGGATTTTTGCGTTATTTGAAGGCTGCCAACGTGCCGTTGAACGAGTACGAGTTTCCTGAGAAGAAGATTGCTAATGTGCAAGCACAACTTACTAAGTTGATCAAGAGTAACTACTGGTTGCATCAACTGGCTAAGGATGGTTACAGAGCCTACTTACAAGCTTATGCACTGCACCACTTGAAAACCGTTTACCAGATTGACAAGCTTGACTTGGTCAAGGTTGCAAAGCTGTTCGGATTCGACGTGCCGCCAAAGGTCAACATTACCATTGGTGCTAGTGGAAAGTCTGTTGAGAAGAAGCACAAGAAGCAAAAGAGAGGTTAAAATGCTCAAAATTATGGTAGCAGTTGAAGCTGTGGAGAGTATCAATCAAAGAGTGGAACTGAGACGCAAGACTTCGGCCCACGGGATAATGCATAAATAAACATAGGTAGAAAAACTCTTGTAGATTAAAGAGGTAGAACTGAGTTATCGTCTAAAGATATGGAAGTGAGCTTTCATTCAGTGCGAAAGCTGGTCTTTACGACATGTACATGGTTAATAAGAGATGCTCTAGAGTCTCATATTAAGTTACTATTTTTTTTCAGTGCGATATTACTATGAACAATTTTTCTGGGGTAAAATTTCACTTAAAACTCGAACAAAAGTTGATAAGGACGGCACTAGCAAACTGTGGGACGTGTTATGGATTACATTGAAAAAGGGCATTGAAAACTTAAATACGAGAAGAAAGTAAAAAACTGGAAATATCATTCTTTTACGTCAAAAACCTAAAATTATTCCGTCAATCTTCGTAGTATGAAGCCTTTTCTTTAATACTATTCTCAATAATTTTTCAACTTTTTAAATCTCAATCACACGCGTAATGGAACACGCAAATAGCAACACTACGGCACAAAAAAAGGTCCGTGAGGCCGACCAATTCCCGTCTGAATATGATAAGAAAGATGCATTCAAGATAACAACTAGAAATTATGAAAAACAGTTCTTCTCCATGTATCAGCAGCGCTTAAACCTTCTTAAAGAGCGCGTTGATCTGGTAGCAGGCCGCAAATGGGGCACTGGTAATAAGAAAAGGGATGGTCAAACGATCATCCACCGCAAGAAAATCTTGGACATTGCTAGTGGTGAGCTTTGTTGGGTCAGTGGAACTGTCTTTTGTGATTTACTGGGTAAACTCAATATTTTTAAAGACGTGGAGGCTGGTGACGATGACAAGCTTCCTGAAGAAAAGACATCTTACGTGGATGAAAAGGAAGAAATTGTGATGTTAGAAGATGAAAGTGGTAGAGCTATTCTTCATAACCCTGAGTTCTTAAGTAAAAATTTATTGGTCACTGGCTGTATTGTGGCTATCTTGGGAGTTGAGGTTCAGGCCGGAGTGTTTGAGATTATAGATATCGCGTATCCTGAGCCGGCGCTTCAACAAGAGAGAAACGATTTAAAAAATGAGGAAGATATCAAAGAAGATAATTATATTGCTTTCGTTTCCGGACTTAATTTTGACAGTCTGTCCGACAGTATAACCTGTGAATTACTCCAACAATTTCTTGCGGGAGAGCTAGGAAGCGACACAGAGCAGGACCTTGCAGCCAAGATCTCACATCTAGTCATAGCTGGTAACTCTATAGTATCAGGTAAACCAAATGTCGATGAAAAGAACCATTATGGACTGAAAAATACATCCACTTTAAGCTTGGAAAATATCGAAAAATTCGACTCTTTCTTGCATGAGCTACTTCCTTCACTTTCTGTGACCATTCTTCCGGGTCCAGAAGACCCGACTGAAACTCTTTTGCCACAACCTCCTCTTCACAGATCATTGTTCAAGACATCTAAATCATATTTGTCAGAAAAGCAACTTGTTTCAAATCCCATGTGGCTACAAAAGGGAGATTTGAGGATACTAGGAACCTCAGGACAAAACTTAAATGATATATACAAGTACTTTGCACAAAAACCTTCCACCATGAAAATTATGGAATCGTGTATACAGTGGCAAAATATAGCTCCAACAGCTCCCGATACATTATACTGCTATCCAAATGAAGATACTGACCCATTTACTATGAGCGAGACCCCACATGTCTATTTTGCCGGTAACCAATCAGAATATGGATTTAAACAAGTGAATGTTGGCAACAGCAAGGATCCACAGAGTAAAGTGTCATTGATATCTATTCCAAGTTTCTCACACACTGGTCAACTTATTTTATTAGATACGAACCGGTTGACATGTAAGGTCGTGACTTTCGAGTAGCGAATGACAACCGAGCTTAAAAAAAGTATTTGAATTTAAAAGAAGATGTGTGGATGTGAGTCTAGAAGGCCAAATGAATTAACAGAATGCAGTGGTCATGGATATTGATGAGCAACAAATAGAAAGACAATTCAAAGGGGTGGAGGTTTGGTCCGACAGGGATGCGGAATAAGCAGTATAAAATCATCTACCTTTTAATTTAACGAAACTTATCCATAGCTGACATGCTGTGGCATAATTCCAAACTTGAGCTGTAGGGTTTCATATGGAATAATGCAAAGGTGTAATATATAACGGTAATTGCCGTGCGGTTTCTAGAAGTAATTTTCCCGAACAAACGATTTATTCTGAACGGTTTAAATCATTTGGGTAGTTGCCATTTACTCGTCGCGACTGCTTGAGAGACTCTGCGCTAAAGGTATCGCACTGGTATTGTTGAATTATAGGCTCATGCGTAAATGCGCGCTAATATTTAGCGAGATGGGTCCCACATTTGAGATTCAGTGGGTTGAATGCTTAATTCAGGATACAACGATTTACAAAACGCTTACCTAGAGTACCGATTTTAAGTGTAAAATATGTCAGTGGAAGTTACACATAATTTATTAACACAATTTAGCAAGCTTTTTAGCTAAGCGATGGTACACTTGCTTGATCATCAGTTTTTGAAATAAAAAAGACGGTAAAATTGCATCAAATAAGTCAAACAAAAACGCTGGCGGGTGCGAAATTTATAGGACCACAGGGAAAAGAGTAGGTCCAGGTTTCACAATACTACACCTCGAGAAGCTAATATTCAATAACGATTATTAGGCCCACCAATACAATTTTCCAAAATACGACGGCAACTAAGACTGGAACCTTTATTATTAAGTCCATATTTAATGTATGCTCATGTACTACATCAGAGATGGATTAATTACTTGCTGCGAATTGCTTCTGCTGCGCGGCTTATGCTGCATTCAATTTTATGTGTTCGCCCTAAATTTCCAACGAGGAAACATCTTCCGGAGAACGAGTTATGAAAGCTAGATCCGAGAACATCCTTCTTCTTCAAGAACAACAACACCTACATTCAGAGAATTGGAACGGAGCAAACTTAAACAGCTTTTTTACCTTGATAGGACTGGAGACTTATAAAGACTGTTCTCCCAAAAGTAATATCAACTTGAAGTGATCACGAATTGGCGAGATCCCGTGCCTGCATTAAGTTAGATTATGGGTAAAATAAGCGGTCTCCCCTCTGCGCACGCAATCTCTGCGCACGCAATTGAGAATTTTCGTTTAGAGGAGCAAACACAACTATAGCAAACAATATCGAAATGAGGTCTTTAAATGCCAAAAAGAATTATGGTGTAACCGAATTTATGTTTGTCGTCAATTCATATCTATAAAAGTTATTATTGAAACCGAAAACAGGCACTAGAGCAGACCCAAAAGAAGGCATAAAGCCGCTGAAGTTAAGAACAACAAAGCAGTACAAATTAAATAAAAAAAAAAAATACGAAAATAGATCGAAAAAATTTCAGGAAATCGCCTAATTATAGCACCAGTAAAAGTGTTAATAGGGAGACAAATGCTGATCTATTTTTAAGCATAGGAAGAGTAAGTGAGTGAGAAGTACGCAACGGAATGTTGGAAGTAAAGAGCAAAAAGAGTTAAATTGATTTTAAATTCTTTGCAATCAATTTACTATCGCTGTAACGGAATAAGATATTGATGAGAAAGACATCTCTCTGGTCTCGGTCCCTATAGAAGATTATGAAGGAGTGGAGGTGGTGGGGGCTTTGAGCGGATTGTGGAGCAGTTGGGAAGTGATTCATAAATGTAAAAATAAATAATCTAATATACTGAAACCTGGAGGGGTGCATGCGCGCGCGGCGCGAACAATTGACGGTAATTAGCGGGCGTGCCGAAAAAGAATGCAAAGAGTGTAGCAGTAAGTAAGAAAGAAAGAAACGAACAACGAGGCAAGAAAGTAAGAGGGAAAGTGAGGGAGAGCGAAAGGGACAGTATTGGAAGGAATTAGGGATAATTTCGGTGCATGGATGGGTGCGAATTGATATGGCGGAAATAGTATGTCGCCATGATTGTATGAATTAACCAGAATATTTTGAGCCGATCAACGCCGCACGAAGGAGATCTTCCAAGAAAACAGATCCCTCAAGAGGAATTGCAAATAAGCAATGTCTAGGAAAGAATGTCTGTGATTGAAATCCACCTTCCTTCATGCTATCACTATGTTTTAGATTTCTTTAGAGTATTCAATTCGATTGGCCATATTCCATAATACACTGCATCAATTGCTAACTCTTATCATTTTTCATTCATTAACCTTCCCCCCTCCCTCAATTGACTAATCCTACTCTAAATTGTTTGTTGCTATCGTCGTGCATTGCAAAGTGTAGCCATATGGAAGATGCGACAGTAGTGAGTAGAAATTGTAGGGCGCAATAGTGTAGTGTAAAACAGCGGCAACATGAAAAATCGTGCGAAAATGCCCGCTAATATACGATCATTTCTCGCATGGAGCAAGGGAATTATTTCACCTTTATTTGACTCAATTGCAATATATTGATCAATTTAAACACGTGGAAGCTAATCATTTAAGTCATTGAACATTTTTTTGATCGAAGTTCTTACAACAACCTAAATATTTTAAAGCTACACTCAAAACCACCCACAAAAATCTTTCCAGTATCCCCCTTGGCCCCTCCCTAATTTCTTTCTTCCGCGAGCCTGCACATATTACGTGATCTTTTTTTCGTCGAACCTTCTTAACCGATTTTCTCCTGCCCACCCCTTGCTGTCGATGTCGGATCAAAAGAAGCCCAAAAACTTCCACATTGCGCACCGGAGGTCCCCAAGTGAGCTCACCACTCTCATGGTGGAGCAGTACAATCTCCAGCGGCAACTTGAAGCCGTTCAGGCTCAGCAAAAGCAGTATCTTCAACTGCAGCAACAGCATTTCTCTTACCCTGCCAATCCGGCTAACTCTCTGAAGCATCAGCATACCAATTCCTCCCTCAATGCGCCATCCACGTACCTGAGCAGTCCTAATGCCCAGAACAACTCGCTAACCGTACCCGGAACTACTCACAGACGCACTGGACTGAACCTGCTGACTTCTCATGGCCATAATCGCCGTCATTCTTTGGGACTCAATGAAGCCATCAGAGCTGCTGCCAATCAGCGTGAGTCCAACAACAGAAATACCACACTGCCACCAATGCCTACCGACTCAAATCCAACATCTTTCAAATTTCCCGCCACCGCAGACTCCCCAACCGGACTCTCCGCAGAATTTCTGCAAACATCCATCTCTTCTCCAACGCCTCCTCCACTGAATCAGGGACCCTCTCACTCTCGTTCACGTTCCTTGGCTTATGGACAGCCACTGTTCAAGTTTCCACCGGAAAACCCGGGTAATGCCGCTTCATTGTTGCCCCCTACCCCAGCATTCGAGGCTTACTCTCCAGAAAGAGGCTCCGGTGGCCACAATCGCAAGGGTCTGCACTATCGCCTGAATCTGCGTAATTTTGACTCCAATTCCAACATAAATCAGAATTGGAGACATCAACAAAAACCTAGTTCGACCAACAACAATTCTTTAGAACCACCTCCAGGTTTCTCTCCTGGTCACAGATCTAACCACTCGGCCAATTACCACCACCACGCGGCTGGTTCGACCCTGCTGCTTTCAAACTTTCTTCCCAACAATGGAAACGGTGGTGGTGGCAATTCCAATGGCAGAAAGCTGCTTTTCGCTCCCTACCTTCCACAGCTGCCGCTTCCAGACCTCATTGCCGACGGCAGATTGGTCACGGGAACGCTTAGAGTCAATAAGAAGAACCGAAGTGATGCATATGTAGCTACAGATGGTCTTCTTGATGCAGATATCTTCATCTGTGGTTCCAAAGACAGAAATAGAGCTCTTGAAGGCGATCTTGTCGCCGTAGAACTTCTTGTGGTCGATGAGGTTTGGGAGCTGAAAAAGGAGAAGGAAGAGAAGAAGCGCCGCAAAGATAACACTTTCAAAGCTGGTATTAATGATGATATTCACAATGATGCTACAAGTGCCACTACTGTTTCAAATTCCGGTTCGGCACAGGCCGGTGAACAGGATGGCCATGACAACGAAGACGGTGGCTCATCATTGACTCGTAGAGGTTCCCTCAAACAACGTCCTACTATGAAGAAGAACGACGACGTTGAAGTTGAGGGTCAATCATTGCTTTTGGTTGAAGAAGAAGAAATCAATGATGACGTCAAGCCATTGTATGCCGGCCATGTCGTGGCAGTGGTCGATCGTATCCCAGGTCAACTTTTCTCTGGTACTTTGGGCCTTTTGAGACCTGCCCAGGCAGCTCAAATTGCCAAGGATAAGAAGAATGGTAAAGAGCTGAACATTCAAACACCAAAATCGCCAAAGATCGTTTGGTTCAAGCCCACTGACAAGAAGGTTCCATTGATTGCAATCCCCACCGAGCAAGCCCCTCGTGATTTTGTTGAAAATCATGAAAAGTACCTGGATCAATTATTTGTTGCTTCAATCAAAAGATGGCCAATCACTTCTTTGCATCCATTCGGGACCTTAGTAAACAGGTTGGGTGCTATTGATGATCCAGAGACTGAAATTGACCTGATCTTAAGAGACAATAACTTTGCGGGTGATGAATACGAAGAGGACTCGTTCCTTTCGGAATTACCATCGCAGGCATCGATTGAGGAAGAATTAAATTCTACCTCGAGAGTTGAGTATCTGAACGAGTATGTCATATCTTTTACTCAAAATGGTGAATTTGTTGACCACGCAGTTCATGTTAAGAGACTTCTGAATACCAAAATTGAGTTGGGTTTTCATGTTGTTGACATCTCTTTCTTCGTGAGACCTGGCTCGCAATTGGACCGTAAGGCTAAAAAGAGGTCATCATCGGTGTTTTTGCCACAACGGCTGAGTCCCTTGTTCCCCGAAGCAGTCAGCGATATCATTCTGTTTAAAGAAGGAGAAAAGTCTCTTGCCGTTTCCGTAGTTTTTGCCATCGATACCAACACTTTTGAAGTGGAAGACTTCTTTGTTCAAGAATCTGTTATTGTTCCAAAGCAAAACGTTTCCTATAGTGCATTTGACACAATCTTGAAACATGACACATCCTCTAAGGAAGTAGAAGCCTTGAACATCAGCTCAGCTACCTGTGACTATGTAAGAACTTTGCTGTTGATTGCCAGAGAATTTAGAAGACTGAGACTTGAAAATCCGAAGCTAGGAATTACTCCTTCTTTGCCTTTGTTGGAGCAGCTCGATGACGAAAAGGTTAAACTTGATTTGAATATTTTCAGTGAGAGCACTGCCAGTGTAATCATCAATGAGCTTTCATATAAGGTTAATGCGGCCGTGGCCTCAAAGATACACGCAGGTTTGGGGGACGCCGCTATTTTGAGAAGACAATCACTTCCTACTCTTCAAAAACTCGAAGTCTTCGCTAGAAAGGCCAAGGATTTAGGGGTTTCGATTAATACCTCGTCGTCGTCCACTCTTTTAAACTCCATTTTAACCATAGCTGATCCTATCAAGCGTCAATGTGTTGAAATCCTTTTATACAAATGTATGCCCAAGCCCAAATATTATGTTGCTGGACGTCAGGATGCAAGCAGCTATGCTCATTATTATTTGAACTTACCGCTCTTCACTCATTTTAACGCACCATTGAGAAGATACGTTGACTTGGTAGTTCATAGGCAGCTCAAAAATGTGGTCGCACCAAACACTCTTAATATTGAACTCCCAGACATAGACGTTTTGAAGGCCACTGCTGACTACTGCAACTTCAAGAAGGAATGTGCTTCGAGTGCCCAGCTTCAAGCAGTACACTTGCTTTTATCTCAGACCATCGATGGATTGTCAGATGCCGCCGGACACATTTTATGTATGGGTACTGTGCTCCAAGTTTATGAATCTTCATTTGATGTGGTAATCCCGGAACTTGGTATAGAAAAGCGAGTTCACGGTGATCAATTGCCATTAGCTAAAGCTGAATTTGATAAACAGGAGCGCGTTTTGGAGTTGTACTGGGAGGCAGGAGTGGATCTGGCTACATACGTGCCTCCAGATGAGAAGCTGCTGTTGCTGTACCGTAGTCTGATCAAAAACAAACACCGTACTCTGTCAGTCAAGGCAGCCGTTTTACAAAATCTGAATCAAACGACGACTCAGCAAATTGAAAGTCGACTTGCGAAGTACAACATGACTCTTCCTAAGCTTCAAGTGCCTGACCCACTGCGTGGTGGTGATAGTAGTGCCTTGGATGCCTATTTGAAAAACGTAATAAAGAGGGAAGAAAAAGATCAGTGCATTCAAGAAATCCGAGAGTTAAAGCAAGTTCCTGTACTTCTTCGTGCCGAGATCGGAATGGCTCTTCCATGTCTCACTGTGAAGGTGTTGAACCCGTTTGCCTAATAATGATAACACGACATTTACGAGGTGCAATAGATAATCTGCAAAAAAATAGTTTGATGTAGCCTTTTATGTAGCCTTTTGATGTAGAGTTGTTGTGTGGTCGCAAAGTCACAGATGACAAAGAATTGTTTGGTTTTCCAACTTGAACCCGAAAGCTTCTTCTTCGAGCTCTAAAGCCATAATTCGTAAGTTTCTAAGCATTCATACTCAGATTTGATGCGCGATCATTTCGGCCTTGCTAGCATTTTTTCTGAAAAAATTGAAAAATTTAGATCTTTTAGATAAATATCGAAATGAAGTTTCTCCTGTTGGCACTTTATGTGGCTTCCGCTGCTGCTGCATTCTCAGGATATGGTTCTGATCCAAATATCTATGACCTCCTGCCACTGAATTTCGACAAAGTGATCCATAAATCGAACTATACCACTATCGTAGAGTTCTACGCTCCATGGTGTGGTTATTGCCAACAACTTGCTCCAGTTTATCAGAAGTTGGCACGTTTGTTACATCAAGACTCCAAACATGCCGTTCACGTTGCTGCAGTGAACTGTGACAAGGATTCAAATAAACAATTATGCTCCCTTCACCAAATTAAGAGCTATCCTAGCATAAAGGTTTTCCGCCCACAAAAGTTCAACTATGGCTCCAATGGCAAAACTTATAATGCAGCCTCTGAAGCTTACAATGGTGAACGACTGCTCAAGTCCATGTGGCAGTTTTTGGAGGGAAAGATCAAAAATTACGTAAAAAAGTATCCAAGACTTGGAGAGCCTCTCAAAGAGTGGGTGAGTGAGAGTACTCCTAATGACCCAAGAAGAAGAGCTTTGGTCGTAACCAAATCTCGTAAATTGAGTCCAATGTTGAAGCTGTTGGCAATAGATTTCCTCAACAGTTGGAGATTTGCCATGGCTACAGTGGATCAAAATGTAAACTCGGTGGAATTTGAGATCGAAGGCCATCCTATTCCAATTTCAAGCAGTGACAAGTTCCCAATGTTGCTTTCTTGGAAGCCAGAAGGTGGTTGGGAGAAGTATACGGGTGAAACCAACGACCTGGTGGCTATCAGTAAATGGTTGGTTAAGGTTGGAGGTGTTGCGCCTAGTGAGGGTCCATTGCTGAAGAAGGAGAAAAAGTATTACTCGAAGTACCGTACTGGTAAGGCCTCGATCGAACACGATGAGTTGTAATTGATTCCGGATGATAAATATTACGAAAAGTTTATATATATAAGTATGAATAAATTGTCATCGACTTGAACGTTGATTTCTATATGATGAAGTTCTGCCCCCCTCGAGATGATTAATCCATTCCCATTTATCATCTTCATTTCTTTGTCGTATTTTTGGAAGGGAGTCTCTCATTGCCTTTGTCCAATTAAACCGAAACGCATCAACGAAGATTGGTAATCGTTTTCCTTGGATAATTGGATATTTCAAAGTTCAGAGTATGATATGGATTATACATTTCGAGTGATCGAATTGCCAAATTATCTTAAAAAACATCCTAAACTTTCCCAAATCCATCCATCATATCCAACAAATCATCAACACTTTCTTCTTTTTTTTCATCGGATTCCTTAGCTTTTGGTGTTTGAAGCCAATTGACCACTTGATCAATCAGAACCTTTGAATTGGGGACAAAATGTCCACCAGGGTGCTTTAGAACATCCGACACAGCTTCGTAAGGTTTGTACAATTTCATGGCTCTGTCTTCATCTACCAAAGTATCTAATTCACCTATAACATGAAGCATCTTGAATGAATCTTCACCAGGAGCATAGAAATGCTTTTGCTTTGGATCGTCGATGAGGAATCCTGAGTAGGCTACCACAAATTGCAAATCGTTTTCAACCTTGAAAAGTTCTTTAAATTTTCTTGCCAATATTCCAGCAAACCCGGCCCCCTGTGAAAACCCAATAAGTCCCACTATAGGAGGTTGTGTTGAAGAATCGTCGATATCTTTTGAATCTTCGGTTGAATTAGGCTCCTTAACCTCTTCAGGGTGATCAGGAATAATCTCTCCGTCTTTGATGTATTTTTTTACAGTGTCAATGGCTGCATCCAAATCAACTGCAGTTGACTCCTTCGAAGGACGTACCCACCATGCTCTATAAAGAGTTTCTTCATCTTCAGCAGCAGCAACGGTACTAAACTTGGAAAGGGCATCAGTGGACGGGAATTGAGCTGGTGTGAGCTTTAATGGGGCATTCAAATAGACTGGTGTGTATCCTAATTTGATAAGACGCTTTCGGAGGGCAGAAGTCTTAGCATAGAAGATGCTCAGACTCTGGGCAAAGCCATGGAGGAATAGAACTCTTCCTTTGGACATGATGAAAGTGAAAAATGCGATAACGCGATAAGAAATTCGATGAGATTGGAAGTTTGAATATTCAGACCAAAACTGTTTGCATGAGGTTGTCTTTATTATAATAAGTATTTAGCAAATATATTTAAACGGGTACATTTTAAAACTCCATATCTTAGCTGACTTTAATTTATAACAATTCCACTACTTTCCAAATTGAATTATCATACAAATTATAAGTCAAAATATATTGCATTAAAAAATGCAGTATTGTTAATTGTTCGATGCATGAAGCCTCATAACATAATTTAGAGTCCTTTGATCGTTGTGTATAAATTTTACCCATAAATCATTTTCAAGGATTAGTCTTTACTGTTTTTGTTGAATACTTGAGGAGATCTAAATCGTCGAGTAGCAGAAATTTAAAAGGTTTCTTAGATGGCACATCATAATTCTTCCTGAATCGCACAAGGTTTCAAGACTGATCTAAGAGAAGCTTTCGACACAATTTATTTATAAATCTTCGGAATTCGACGTATCAAGAATCGATTTAAATTCTACTTGTATCGCACATACCCATATCATTCATTCGTGACTTGCATCTATGAATTTATTTCTATATTTTAAATAATTTATTGTTGCTCTGATTTTCGCCTCTAAGACATCTCCAACTCTCTATTGAAAACCAATGGATGGTTTAAAATACGTTCAGATCAACCTATAGCCCTCCTTTCAGTTCAAATTATCCTTCAAATCTAATATGTGACGCAAAATAGTGATTTTGCCCTCACCATAGTATTTCTCAAAGTCTGGACTTTTCAAAAGTTGCTCATATTCTTCCTCAATTTCAACGTAGTGAAACACGTGCCCAAATCCAAGATCGAAAGCTGCCTTCACATTTAATCCACTATCATCGACAAAGTGTTGTTGCGCCATAACTTGCTTGTCCAGGTGGTCTACACCAGTTAACTCTAAGAATTGAAGAAAGTACTTTGCCATTGGCTTGCAAATTATCGGAAATTTACCATAATCACAAAAGGTTAATCCATCAAAGAGGTCACCAATTCCAAGGAATGTGATAACACGGAGAGCATGGTTTTTGTAAGCATTAGTCACAAGCCATAAATAGTCAAATTTACCGCTATTTTTAACATCCAAGAGCATCTGGCGCAACTTCTCGTTGGGCTTCAACACTTGCTTCAAATCAAGCGCATCATCCACTTGTGCATTGTAATCCAAAGCATCTACATGGTGATTTCTCACCAAGCCTTCGATAGCTAAACCGTAAGTCTTGTAGTAAGTCATATGAAGATTATGAGCCTCATCGTCGTCTAATTCAAGTGAGCTCTTGAAGTATTGGTGGATCTTCACTTGCATCATGTCGTGAATTTTGGTGGATCTATCGTACAAGCAGTTATCGATGTCGAAATAAAAAATACGGCTATTCTTAGCATCTATTGGGCCGTATCCAAACGGAAGTTGGGCAGTCGATCCCGTTTCTTCCGCCAATTCGGGGTTGTGCCAATTGATGGCACCCATGTTGATCTATAAAGTAAGAGTCATAAATAATATTCGGCTGATATTCGCGACCCTCTGCCGATCTGTCCCACACCTTATCGCTCGGGTAAAGCACCTCCCACTTATGAGGGTATCGGCCTTACACCGCTTGAAGCTCATGGTAGAACAAATCTGTTGGTTGAGCCTGCCGCTCCAACTTTTGAACCAAAAAGTCTAGTGTATCATAGACGCTACTTACGTCTTCAATTGTAGCACTTTTGTCTTGATGTTGAGCGCTTCCATTTGAAAGTTCTCCCAAACTCTTATGCGCGAGGTTACGACTTTTGGAAAGAATAGGTAGTAATTGCTGGTCACTGCTAGTCACTAGCAATGGAAGTAGTCGGATTTTATGCTTCTTTTCTTTGTAACTGTTTAAATCTATCTCGAGAAGATTTAAGACTGCTTGGTAAAACATTTGATCTTGAGTCATATTGATTTTGTCTGTTTCCTTCAATTTATTGAAAGACAGGTCCAATACAAATCGTTCTATTGATTGCAAAAGGATATCATATCCAACAGTGCTGGGATTGTTTTTGAAATAATACATCATGGAAATCTGGAGAAAATTACTGGTAATTTCGATGTCTGTGTTGGCGAATTGGTCTTCCAAAATGTCCACAATTTTCGAAATACCCACTGCTTTCTGTGACCATTGTAAAAACCGATCAAGCGCCGGTAAATAATAGCGAACATACTCAGTAAAGTAGTTCTTAAGAATGAAAAAATCAGCCAGTGAAATTATAGCCCATTTTAGGACTTTCTCCATAGTCCGAGACTCGAAAGGTTGCAAAGCAATTGCATGTAACAATATCGAGGCTTTAAGCACTGTGAGATATGCCTGGGTGTTGAAATAAACAATTTTAGGTCCAACTGGGTTGGATAAAGAACCTCCAATAAGAAGAAGGAATTTATCAAATGCCTGCAAATCGAAGCCAGTTCCGATACTTGTGTCCGACGTTTGAAAATGCCTCAAAATAGTCAAAACTACCCTGGTATCAGTTGAATTGATTGCTACTGCTAGAGTTTTTTCTTGAGGCCAGTTGGCAAGGTTGTTGTCTCGATTTATGCTATTTTCTCCAGCCATTGTGATCACGGGTGCATTAAATGTATGTTGTTCTTGTTGATTCGAAGGCGGTGGTCCGTAAAAGTAGAAACTCGTTTTAGGATTCCCTCCACGGTCTGACTGTTTAACCAATCCATTGATTAAATCACGATGCTTTTCGAGCAGAAAGACGATTTCACCTTGAGAGCCGTTGTCATTGAGCATTTCAAGAATTTGATGTTGACTTTTAACCAAGTTTTCATATTCTGAATCTACACGGGCTTTCTCTGATGCCATCTGCTGAGCTAAATCACGGTTCTTCTTGGCAAGAATATCATTTTTGACTCCATCGGTTTGGAATACAGCCGGAAGGCTTAATTTAAAGTCATCTTCATCGTCAGAAGATATTGGATCAGTATGAGACAATTGAGGGATTGATTGGGCTGTTGGTACATGTTCTCGACCTGTAATTAACGCCAATATATCCACATTATCTTCTTCTTCTTCTTCGGAGCTCATTTTATCATATTCATAACGATAATTTTGGAATTAAAATTATAATCAAGCGCAGTAAAAATCAATCGTAGCCTACAACGATTATGGGATTAAACTTACTGCGAAACAGATCAATTCAAAATAATTATCATGATATCAGAGAGTGAGACTGAATAATAAATTTGGGTGGAGGAAGAGCAGGAAGAAAAATAGGTCGAGTGAAGGAAAAAGTATGAAGTAAGAAAAAGTATTTGCATAAAAGATAATGTGTTCTGTAAGAAAAAGAAAGTACAATCATTTTAGGTCTATTTTCTGGTGTGAGTAGTGAAGAGTTTCTATTCAGAAAATGTTTTATAAAGCATTAACACCATCCGGATAACCAAACTTTGAATTAATATGTTTGTTGCATTATTATTCCTTCTTCGTAACGTCTCACCATAAATCGGTAGTACGATTTTTAATGATGTCGTTCATAGCCAATCTTTACATTGAAAATTGTTTCGTTCACCACCACAAAATATTAAATATCTTTCCCTCACTATCACTCACTTTTCTCTCCTACTCTTTTTCTCAATAATGTTTGTCGTAATTTTCTCACATTAGCATCTTCCAACATTTTAGCCATTCATCTCTCCTCTTTTCCTCATTTTGCTCTCACAATTTCGCTATTCGCTAATTCTTCTCGTTTTTTCACTTCCTTTTGTCTCACTAATCTCACGCTAATTGTCATCCTACTTGTAGTTTCCCACTTTGCTTGCAGCCACACACCCTTGCGGCTTTAGCTACGGCGTCTCCCCCCATTCAATTCGCCGCAGACAGTTCCTCAGTACTTTGGCACATTAGTTCGTTCTTCGGTTTCTGTTCTTTCTTCAAATATGTCCCATACAAAACTTCCACTTCAACCTTTTTTCGACAAGGTCGATGAATTGAAGCCAGCCTTCATTGCTCGTCTCTCAAAGGCCGTGGCTATCCCCTCCGTTTCTGGGGATGAATCCTTGAGACCTAAGGTCGTTGAGATGGCTCACTTTCTTGTGTCTGAACTCAAGCACTTGGGTTTCCAGGATATCCAGCTCAAAGATTTGGGTACTCAACCACCTCCAGTTGAAGATAAGAACCTTCAATTGCCACCTATTGTTCTTGCTAGACTCGGCCAAGATCCTAAGAAGAAGACCGTCTTGGTCTATGGTCACTACGATGTGCAACCTGCTCTTAAAGAAGATGGATGGAATACTGATCCTTTCACTTTAGTCCATGATGAACAAAAGGAAATTTTATTTGGAAGAGGCTCTACTGATGACAAAGGTCCTGTTATTGGTTGGCTCAATGTCATTGAAGCTCACAACGAATTAGGCTGGGAATTACCAGTTAACTTGGTTGTATGTTTTGAAGGTATGGAGGAAAGTGGTTCCCTCGGTTTGGATGAGCTTGTTGCTGAGGAAGCTACCAAATATTTCGGTAAAGTTGATACCGTCTGTATCTCTGACAACTACTGGTTGGGTACTCTGAAGCCAGTCTTGACCTACGGATTGCGGGGATGTAACTACTACCAAATTGCCATTAAGGGTCCAGGTGCAGACTTGCACTCTGGTATCTTTGGAGGTATTGTGGGTGAGCCTATGACTGACTTGGTTAAGGTTCTTGCCTCGTTGGTCGAATCAGATGGTACCATCAATATTCCAGGAATCAAGGAAATGGTTGCTCCTTTGACCGAAAAGGAAGACGGCTTATACGACAATATCGATTTTTCTGTGGATGAATTGAACGCTGCTCTGGGTTCAAAAACCGCATTGTACAGCAACAAAAAGGACATCTTGAAGCACAGATGGAGATACCCCTCCCTTTCCGTTCACGGAATTGAAGGTGCCTTCTCTGGCGGAGGAGCAAAGACCGTTATTCCTGCCAAGGTTGTAGGAAAATTCTCCATTAGAACTGTTCCAGACATCGAGTCAGCCAAGTTAGACCAATTGGTTTTCGATTACGTTAAGAAGAAGTTTGCTGAGTTGAACTCGGTCAATACCTTACACGTTGAATTGATCCACGACGGTAACTACTGGGTCCTGAATCCATTCAATGACGCATTCACTGCTGCTGCCAAAGCCACTCAAGATGTTTGGGGTGTTGCTCCAGACTTCACTCGTGAGGGTGGTTCCATCCCTATTACCGTGACTTTTGAGCAACAGCTTAAGACTGACGTCATCTTGTTACCAATGGGAAGAGGAGATGATGGTGCGCACCTGATCAACGAAAAGTTGGACGTGAGCAACTATATTAACGGGTGTAAGACTTTGGGAGGGTACTTGCATTACTACGGTAAGAGCGAGTAAAGAGGATAAAGGTAGCACATTGGCCTGACTACAAATTCGGAAGTTTAGGCATGATCAATTCATTTCGTCGTGCCATCTCAAATTAAAACAGTCTGTTTTGTTTTCTGCAGTATCACCAAGCTGTGAGGTCTCTTATGTTAAATTGTCTACTTACTTCCAACTATCTAGCAATCTAATATATTCATTTATGATAAAACTTACGCTATGTATTTCTTATATCTTCTTTTTTCCAATCTATCTTGAGATCTGTTCTCACTGGCGCGCGCTGGAGCTCGCGCTAAACGCCGCCGTAAAAAGATCTTTTTCCTCGCCAATCTTCGCAGCTGCAACCTTTTTGGACAGTAGCCTTTAGCGAGGTTTAATCGAGATCTTGTCCATAAAAATTGTAACTATATGATTTGTACCACGCTAATATTCCCCAAAATATTGAATGATTTTAGTTTAATTATCATATCTGATACCCTCTTCGATTATTAATTTCAACTTTCAACGTCTTGACCCAACATTCCCGCGTGACATTTCTCTCTTTCTCTCAGTTCCAAGCCCTTGCCTTCTCAATTCTAATCCTATCTACTACGAAGCGCATTTTTTGGCCCCAATTACCCGGCCATTGCCTCTTTTTTTCCATCGATCCAACGAAGCCTTAGAATAGAGTGAGTCTTCTTTCAAAGAGCCCGATTATAACCCCGGGTCGACTCAGCATCCATCGAACAATTTATACCTCGTTTCACTCCCTAGGCCTTTTGAGCACCCCTGCATTCATAATTTTCCATTAAATTTCGACTGATCTGCCTTCAATACACCCTTCTCATTCCAAGATGTCCGAGAACTTGAAAAGAGCTGAATCGCTCTTTAATCGTATCATGAATCAAAACGTTGGTGGTAATGGATCTCCTTCCACCGATTCAATCCCTGGAAATGGCTATAATGGCTCCTCAGGTGGCAGAAAGAACGATTCACGTCGTGATAACAACGGCAACGGACACCACTACCGCAATCACCACAACAACCATCACAAGTACAGCAAGCATAATAATAATAGTTCTAACAACGGCGCAAATGGTACCGGTAATAACAACCTGTATTATAGAAATAATGCTCATGTTGATCTCCCCAAAAAAGATCCGGTCAAAACCGCTCAAGAATGCTTAGAAACTATTCCTTCAGATCACCATATCTTACCTTACTGTTGGACTATATGGCACCATCTGCGTAGTAGATGGCCCAAATCTAAAGGTGATGAAGCCACAAAAGATCAGTCGATCGGAGAAAAGTCAGAGGTCTCAGAAGATTCAATTTTGCAACAGTCAATCTCGACCGATGCAGAGTCGGAGTCTGCGGCTGCAAACCAAGGCGAAGATGCCCAATACGGTGTGAACTCTTATCTTCAGACTACTAGGGAAGTTGACTTCTCTAGGGTCGATGATGCTTCAAAGTCGACATCAACCATAGGCTCTATCGAGCAGATGTGGTGGTCCCTTCTGCTTCTCAAAAAAACGTATGACATGCCCGTAGGTCGTGAGATTTTGGTGTTTAAGAGTGGAGTTAACCCTGTTTGGGAAGATCCTATTAACGCTAAAGGTGGAAGGTGGGTATTTAGATTCTTGCGTAAGCCACCCTATAATCATGACCCAGATTACACCTCTGGAATGCGCAAGAAAATGGCTTTGATTTGGGAAAGACTTTTGCTTCGTACCTTAACCGGACTGATTATCCCGGAAGGAGCATATCTGGAAGAAATCCAAGAGCTGCTTTTGAGTGATATTACTGGATTAGTTCTTTCTATAAGACGGGATGAAGATATTATCAGCATTTGGAATCTGAATTTGAACTTCAGCAAGAAAAAGAACGAAGAAGATAAACCCACCACCTCGAAGAAACTCACTCTGTTCCAAGCAAGAAGGATCATTTGTGATCTGATTTTACGTACCCTTCGTGAATGTGATCAAATCTTGCAAGGTGCAGATTGTGTGGACACTCTCGACAATGGTCTGAACGAAAGACTATACGGTGTCTCCTTTGAGTACAGATTACATGGTGACAATAACCAACCGTCAGAGAAGAGAAGGTATCCCAAACTGTACATAAAAGAATCGTCGGATCAATAGAATGATGTCAAGCATCTACGAAAATAATACGAATAAATATCATGGGCGTAGCCCGCAATAAAAAATGAGTATAGTAGGTTTTGCTTCATGTGATGATAACTTGAATGCACCATAAAGATTTATTCTTCATGGAGAGCTTTCCTTGTTCGTTAACGCCGGTGATCAATTATAATTTTATCGAGAAGAAGCTCGTCGTTCGGGCAAATTAAAGCGGGTGATCAATCTTATTTGCTGCATGTATGACTAAAAATTTACAATTATTTTGTAGGCAGCTTTAATGCATCTCTTAACATGAGTATGAAATATGTGCTAAGGACATCAGGGTGTAAAAATAATACCCTTGTTTCAATATTTATCCAGATCCCGATCTTATTGTTCTCGGATGTGGGCAGAGAAAGAAGGGGAATCATATCCTATGCAGCTATAGCTATTATAACCGGATGTGGTACTTTTCTGTCTGATCATCTACACTCGTCCCTTTGGAAGTACACAATTTTACAATCTTTTTTTTCAAGCCTGAATGAATATCAATTGCAGAAGTATAGTTCTCCATGTCGTTGATGCCTATTCATTCCCATCAATATTCACCAAATTCGTAGATTGAAAGCTCTACACATTTCGATTGGAAATAAAAAAACTGCAGCACGGGTATCCCCGAGACTCAAATCGGAACGTTTCTCGCGCAAGTCCGAGAAAATGGGGCACTACTTACGGCGCCGTCATATCGAAAACAGCTGGCGCCAACCTAATTAGGGGCCTTCGAAGGCGTTTGCAGTAATGTTTGATGATCTGTACCCATTAATGACACAAAAATATAGCCATCACATCCTCCCTTCTCGACTATAAAGGCCTTTGTTCATCATTTATTGCTACCTAGTAGGGGTGAAGATTTATTGTTTAAAGTTTCAGCAGATTACTTGCTACTCCGCTTGAATTCTCTAGACTGCAGAGCCCCTCAATTCGGCTAATATCTGAGGAAAAACTAACTGGGCTACTACTACAATAACTCGTAATTACCCTGAAGATTTCTCCCTCCTAACCTCTTAGAATTCAGTTTCTTTTTTTTTTTTGTTTTTTTTTGCGCTTTATAAGACCACCTGCCTCCCACTTTTGTCTGGCCTAAGCTACGATTTTCTTGGTACAAATTTATAAAATTTAAAGCCACATTAGCCCACCTAAAGACAACGGACCATGTCCATGGACTCTCTTAAGGCAGTAGTGATTTCAAATTTTCTCCTCCAGATGATACTACTTTAATTTTACTCTCAGGTTAAAGAAAAATTCTTTCTTTACATCGTGATAAAACTTTTATTTGCACATCACCATATACCTTTCGCTTGCGTCTACCAGGTCCGCCTCTTGTACAGTTCTCCCACTTAAAAATGCGGACTTCACCCCCCAAACAAGCTTCTTTAAATTGGCGTGCTTTAATATTTGTTTTGTGTAATATATTATTTTTTTCCCTCCCATTTTTTTCTGCACAAAGAAAAGCAAATTCATTAAAAGCGACTTACTTTTCTAAGGACATCGACCGCCAAACACTGTGACGTCTGCTCCTGATCCACGCCTATTTCGAAACATCCCAAAACTCGGCGTATTCACTGTGTGCATAAGTAACCTGATTATCAAAAAACATCAACCCAAAGAGCCCTTCCGTCATCAGTCAACATCTACCAAATGGGTGCTCGAGACGAAATAGAGTCGGCCCCATCCATAATGGAGATGTTCCAGTCGGCGAAAAAGCTTTTGAGCTTGCAACCTCGAGTGGAAAACCGCCAGCTCCGTAAAGAAAACCTGCGTTCCCAAAAGGACAAAGCTGAACATATGAGAACTTTGGGTTTACTTCTGCCTTTGCAATCTGGTGAAGAAAAGAAGAAACCTGCTCCTCCAACTACCACCAAAACTACGACTGCCTATGTGACACCTTCCAGTATGAGTGACGATCTGCCTCCATCCATCACCAATTCAAGAAACAATTCGGATACACCCACAACTCTGACTTCTTGGAGCTCCAACCCGGCCGACACCTTTGACGACATTTCCACCGTCAGCATGAAAGATGTAGCGTCAACGACCATTCTGCCGGTTCAGATCCATCAGCAGGGCTCTTTGATTCAGAAGAACCCTCAACAGGGAAAAGTCCGGTCCAACCTCACAACCGTGATCATGAATGACCGTACCAAACCAACCATCGGAAATAACACTGAATCAAGTCAGCTTTCCTCAAGCAGCAATGCGTCCACTCCAGTTGCAACGCCATCTTCTTTACCTACTGCTTCGTCTGCCACTGCTCGAACCGAATGTTTCAACTGCCATACAATGAAAACCCCATTATGGCGTAAAGATCCTCTGGGAAATACCCTTTGTAACGCCTGTGGATTATTTCAGAAACTCCATGGAATGACGAGACCACTTTCACTTAAGACTGACATTATCAAAAAGCGTAACTCCAGAAGAATACCCCCATCGACTAAAAGTACTGGAGTTGGGTCACTTCCATCAAGTTTACCTAGTAAAAGTAACTTGGGTGACTTTTCCCACCTGTACACCGGGCGTACATCATCCAGCTATTATGGCAACGGTGGAATTCCCATTAACTCACCATCTTCATATTCCAACTCCAACCTCCTATCTACTTCGGGAGGCCTCCTGATCAATCAGTCATCATCCCGTTACAAAAATGTCCTCATCCTCCCAAAACCACCAAGCTCTTCTAATGTGACCGCTCAACGCAATTCAATTCCTATACCAGACCTGCAGCTTCTGGTATCACCTTTCACTGCATGTACCCCAGACCCGGAAAACCTGCAATTCAAGCGCAAGCGTTCAGTTGAACCAGTTGATGAAGTTCTTAGTAGGGTTCTGAGTTCTGCATCTCTCAATCAATGGAATACCAATAAAAGAGGTTCCGTTTCATCTCATCAGCTGAACCCATTGTCAAGAAAGGTTTCTGTCAGTAGTATGCTGAACTTGCAGCGCAAGAATTCAATGTTAGGTGTCAATAATCAAGCAGTTCCACCAACTACATCTGGGACGCCAATCAATGTTGGATCACTCAATCAGCGATTTTCTGGACAATCAGGTGGATATTTTGATCTTCGTGGTCTGAGTTTCTCAGAACAAAAAATGGATAATGATTTAGGTGATGAATTATCCTCGTTGCCAGATGTTAAGACTGAGGATATTGATTCTAATGACTTCTTCAAAAGCTATATTGAGTTACAGCAGGATGATACTCAATTCCATACCCAAAAGGTTCAAATTCAAAAGAATACCAGCCATGTGCTGCTGTTGACTACTGGTTTGAAAGAGGAGAAGGACATGAATGATTTGGAATGGTTGAGATTTGACATATAAGACAAAGTAAGATCTGTATACCAACGTTATCCAATGACCCATTAATGGCCAAAAGACAAATTGGGACGATTCAACGACAAAAAATGTACTTCTTCCAGAAAACGAAGGTAGTTTGGAGACATTCTGAAAGACGATAATGGCCTTAGGACCTAATAAACTGCGCTGCCCCAATGTAAGGCATTTCTGTACATTTTATACGACATTACGACGACAGTTAATAAGAATTGTAGCATTTAGGTAAATTGAGACAATAGATTGAGACGATCAGATTAATTATTTAAAGGGTGATATTGTTGCTGTTTATAATAACAGGTCAATAATTACTATGTTCTCCAGAAAGATAAGCACATACATAATTGCATGTAGTCCCAAGTAAAGAGGTTCAATACGTAACCTCAGTGCCTAGACTTCGAGCTGTTGTCTATTTTTTTTTTTGAAATTGAAGTCGGCCGTATGCAGTATCCACGTCGTGATTAGAAGCATTGGGCCCAGATAGTGCCATGAGTAATAATACTTAAGTTGAACTTTACAAAGATAACAACGTGTTCTTTAGACAAAGAGAAGTGATGATGCTCGATGTTATGAGCAACAATTGAGCAAACTTGAGACTTTCCCTACAAGGTCAATTCCAAGTACCTGTAATGTGATGTAAAGTATTACAACGTTTAAGATGTCACATAGTGAGGGGCGTGCAATGAACAGAATTGGCGCAGCTCATCGCGCTAAAACCATCAATGGAATCCCGGCTAAGAGCGGGAAGGATAGACGCCGGTTCTACAGAATTGAAAGTTTGTCGAAAAATACAGAATTTCCGATGATGATCAGTGAATCACCAAATTATTTCTACCCACCTTTGAGTATATGCCATAACCTGACCTATCTAGTAGCTATTATTTGATGTCTCGCACTTGTGTATGTGTGTCTCACCCATCCCATCAAATGATTTTATCGCTAAACGAGCGGTACGAAATTGCATCTCCGAGCCAGAGCCGGTAGTGCATCTAATATGAACAACTTTCTGGCTCTTTAAAGCATTGTAACAACTGCTTTTGAATGTTTTGTACATCTCAGTGGGTTCATGATGTAGATTCAACCTTTAAAATCCTCATTCTCTTGCCATTGAACCACCAAATGACTTAAACAAACTAATTTGTAGCCTTAATCTACAAAGATCCATCGCTACACGTTCTCATCGCGCGCACGTGAAAAAGCCGCCCGCTGGCAAATTGAAAATTTTCTGCAGTAATTTATTATAAAACACGTTCGATCTGCTCAATATTTTTCTTTTTGACATCTTGCAAAGAACAAATTTACCATGTCTTCTGCTCCAGCATCCAACTACAAAGTCGCCGACATCTCCCTTGCCGCTTTCGGTAGAAAGGACATTGAATTGTCTGAAAACGAAATGCCTGGTTTGATGTACATCCGTAAGAAGTACGGTCCATCCCAACCATTGAAGGGTGCCAGAGTCGCTGGTTGTTTGCACATGACCATCCAGACCGCTGTTTTGATTGAAACCTTGGTCGCTTTGGGTGCTGAAGTCACCTGGTCCTCTTGTAACATTTTCTCCACCCAGGACCACGCCGCTGCTGCTATTGCCGCTGCTGGTGTCCCAGTCTTCGCCTGGAAGGGAGAGACCGACGAGGAATACTTGTGGTGTATTGAACAACAATTGTTCGCCTTCAAGGACAACAAGAAGTTGAACTTGATCCTCGATGACGGTGGAGACTTGACCACCTTGGTTCACGAGAAGTACCCAGAAATGTTGGACGACTGTTTCGGTTTGTCCGAAGAGACCACCACCGGTGTCCACCACTTGTACAAGATGGTCAAGGACGCTGCCTTGAAGGTCCCAGCCATCAACGTTAACGACTCTGTCACCAAGTCCAAGTTCGACAACTTGTACGGATGCCGTGAGTCTCTTATCGACGGTATCAAGAGAGCCACTGACGTCATGATTGCCGGTAAGGTTGCCATTGTTGCCGGTTTCGGTGATGTCGGTAAGGGTTGTGCCATGGCCTTGCAAGGTATGGGTGCTAGAGTCATTGTCACTGAAATTGACCCAATCAACGCCCTTCAAGCCGCTGTTTCTGGTTTCCAAGTTGCTCCTATGTCTGAGGTCGCTTCTATCGGTCAAATTTTCGTCACCACCACTGGTTGTCGTGACATTATTACCGGTAAGGAATTCGAGCAGATGCCAGAAGACGCCATTGTCTGTAACATTGGTCACTTTGACATCGAAATTGACGTCGCTTGGTTGAAGGCTAACGCTGCTTCTGTTGTCAACATCAAGCCACAAGTCGACCGTTTCCTCATGAAGAACGGCCGTCACATCATCCTTTTGGCTGAAGGTCGTCTTGTCAACTTGGGTTGTGCTACCGGACACTCTTCTTTCGTCATGTCCTGTTCTTTCTCCAACCAGGTTTTGGCTCAAATCGCTTTGTACAAGGCTAACGACGAGTCTTTCCGTAAGGAGTTCCCAGAATTCGCTAAGACCGGTCCATTCGACGTTGGTGTGCACCTCCTTCCAAAGGTCTTGGACGAGACTGTCGCCAGATGTCACTTGGACCACTTGGGTGCTAAGTTGACTGAATTGACTGAAGTCCAATCTGAATACTTGGGTATTCCACAAGAAGGTCCTTTCAAGGCCGACATTTACAGATATTAAGCTGTGTTTGGTGAAATTTCTTTTTGAATTTGAATCAAATCTGCCTTATATATTTGACAATTTTAATTGCATCAACTGCTATTAATGACTAATGACTATCATTCATACGTTTTGGGTTTTAGAAGGTAGATATATATACATATGGGTTTCCTCAACGGACAAAATTGATTTATTGAATAAATATGTTTTGTATGTTAATATCAGTAGTTATGGCGGGGCTTAAAATAACTTCAATCTAGCTCAATATTCAATCACATGAGTATCCAGCAAAAGATTGGCAATTATTCTTGGTAGGCGTCTTTCCAAAGTCAACGATGGGAACAGTTGTGAGAAAGGTATTCAATTACATTACTGTAATTAACTACAATCAATATAATTGATCAGCTACGGATGCATAAAAATCAAAAGTCCTTCCAACTGTGACGGATAATTTTTTATATCGATTATCTTAAACTGAAAAATTGAAAACAATTTTAGTCTCTTTCTAATCCCGAATTTTTGAGCCCTTGGAACAAGAAATTGAAAAAGGTAACTGTTTGAAAACCAATTGAGAAACAAGTCTCCGGAAAATCAAACTTCGAAAAAGCAATGCTCTCAAAAAGTGCAGAACAATTGTATCCTGAGCTTCTTCGTGCCTTGAGTGAACAGAATGGGAAGAAATATCACGACGGTGAATGGACTTTAAAAGAATTAGATCAATGGAAAAGGAAGACTTTGGTGGACTTGGTCAAAAGTAGGTATGATGAGAACCAACTGGCTTGGTTAACTAAAGATGAATTGAAGCTACTTATGGATTGGAAGCTTGCCAAGGGTAAATTTAGACCAACATTACCCAAGCTTATCCAGCTGAACGATGCAGACGACGTCAAAAGCATCACTGAGGCAGCTTTCCAACTTTTAATTGACTTTGTCGGCGATCAAAAGCCTTCACAGATCGAATTTGACCAATATATAGCTACATTGAAAACAGCCATAAAAAAAGTGACTGAATTAAGAGGTGTTGGACCTGCCACTGGGAGTCTTATTCTTTCATTGTTATCAGGTATTACTGATCTTGCCCCGCCTTTTTTCAGTGACGAATCGTTTATCTACTTTGTGGTTGAACCAAGCAGAAGTGGAACCAAAATCAAATATAACGCCAAAGAGTATCTCGAAGAATACATACCTGTGGTATTCGATTTGCTGTTATCACTGGGTCTTAGTATGAATGTTATTGAAACAGGGGCATGGGCTCTCAAAGCATACGATTTAGGAAAATTCGATGTGTTAGCTAATGCCGATTTGCCATTCGAGGTAAGTACTGAAGACTCATTCAAATACGTCCCTTTGAAATCCGAAACCACTAATACTCCAAATGAAATTTCCCCAAATAAGAAAAAGCGTCTGGCGACTTCCAAACCTGGAGTTAAAAAAACTAAAACCAAGGCATAAAAAGAATCTTACAGAGGATTACAAGGAGCGACATAACTGGCATGTTTTCAATTTACGAATATTATATCTATTCCACACCTCTATCTATGATGATATAAATCATAAGTCAATGTAGTCTCTTTCAAAATCAACCAAAGCAAACTTATCATCACAGTACTTTAAACTGAGCTGATCTATGTTCTCTTCAATTCTATCAAAGATCGATACCAATGTCGATTGGTTGAATCCCAACAGCTTAAGAATTTCATTGTTAATTATGGCAGCTAACCTTCCAAGGCGCTTTTCGTAATTAATAATATAGTCGCTTGCCATAGAATACTGATGATATGATTTAGCGTCCAGCAAAGTCAAAGTCAGCACCTTATAAATTTCTTCGGAGTACACCTTGTTATGTAAATACTCACTAGTTATCTCCCTTGCGTAGTCAAAAACCTTAGAGAACGAATCCGGCGCTTCAGTGTTTTCGTAGTATTCTTTTATTAAAGAAACGTACTTTAAAAGCTTCATCTGAAACACAATCTCCCCTCCTTCCTGTGCCAAAAGGTGTGGGAAATTCACTGAAATGAATTTGAACGCAAGATCAAACTCGCTGTTTAAGATATGTTGCTTGATCAATTGCCTATTTTCCGTTTGCAGCTTCTTCAAAATCTGCCTGCTCTGAAAAGCATTCAGGGCACTAGAAGTTTCGCTGCTCCCTTTTGTCTCAGTTTCCAACTTCTGGAGGTCATTTTCAAACCCTTTGAACAGCTCCAAGTAGGCCTCATGGTTAAGATATTCCTTAATCAATTTGCTCATCATACCCAGATCCTCAACGTTGAGAAATTTATACTCTAAACTCGACTTCATTTTATTGTCAGCGTCCTCAAGTTTTTCAGTCAAATATGTCTCTAAATGGGTTTCGTACTCTTGTCTGTGTTTGTTGATATAATTACTGACATTAAACTTGAATTCTTTGAAACCAAGATTAGTTGTTATTTTGGTTGTGCTTGCTTCGGTGCTCTCACCTTTGAGTTCGGATTCTAGCTGCACCCCAATAATTGGAAATACCGATTTTAAATCCGCTATCAGAAGCAGTTCATTGTTCACGTTCAGGACCTTCTCTAACGTTTTTGTGAGATCCGTATCCGGTTCGAAGAAGAGATTATCGCCCAAAGAATTCAGGGCAGTTAAATCATTCTTGGAAAAAGTTTTAACTAGTATACCATTCAAGGTATAGAAAATCAGCTTGTCGTGAAAGTTTATTCCACAACCAATTACGTCAGTACGACTCACCACGTTCGTCAGCGCTAAGTTTTCTCGCTCAATGTAGGTAGACAAAGGAATTCCAAGGTCTACTTTTCCGGCCTCTTCATCCACGGCCAGCCGTCCAAGCAGCAATCGACGATTCATGTTAAGTACCGCGGCCCTCTGAAGCAGCTCAGCTTGTTTTTCCAGGTTGTGAAATACCAGGTCTTCAAAATTCACCGCAAACAGGTTGCTGAATGTTCCGGGCTGCATTTGAAGATAACCCTCATAATCTTCTGTAAGTGCAGAAGGTCCGTCAGTCGGTTCATCTTCGGGAAGTGACAGGCCAGGTCTCCCAGAATTGGAATGCCGGTAGAGAAAACTGTCAACGTCATTCTTAATGACATCGAGATCCAATTCAACTCGGGAAGCAGTAAGAGAATTGAGAGTACTTGCCCTGTGCTGGTGGTGGAGGTTACCAAAATCAACAGTCAGAAACCTTTTGACGAACCCAACACAAACGTGCATCAGATTTACCAGAGATACTGATTCCTCGTTGGTGATGATAAGCGGTTGATGCTGTGTGGCAGCCGTAGCTTTCTGCTCTACTTCGACTTCATAGTAAAACACCCCCGCGGAATATGGAACTGGCTTATCAGTAATGAAATTAGTGTACTTATTCCACAGTTTTGGGGCCGTGACACCACCATTACACGAAAATGCTATATTGGAAAACCCATTATTTAACCCAATTTGCATGCCAAGCTTCAGCTTTAAAAACTCCAGGTTCTTTTGCGTCACCAAAGGCAGCCATGATACGGGTAAAGGGTATTCGAAAGGTTGGCCATGAACGTTAACGAAAGACAGAATCATGCTTCCCCTTCGAGTCTCTTCGGACTTGGTCTTTTGAAGTAATTGCTTTAATGTGAGGTGAGAGTAATTGGAAGAAGAACTTCCAAATATAACTTCACCTGTGTGGTCCATGGATAAAGATCTTTTCTTGGTGCTGGTTGAATCTGCAGTTTTCTGGGAATCATTTTCGTCATTAGTTGCCTCCTCAAAAAGAAGGCGTCCCTTAAACACCTCAAACATCTCTTGGAGATACTGCTCATCATGAAGCTTTTCCACCGGCTTGTCTATTCCAGCAACACCCAAAATAGACAACTTGTAAATGAGTTTTTCCTTTATGGCTTGATTGAGCTCTGAGTTCAGCAGGAAAAGGTTCAGCAGTGGCTTTGTCTTGGGTACTCCGTACTTGTCTGATCCCACGGCTACACAATTATTGCGAGCTAAGGTGGGGTCTAGGAGTTCAAGTTTTTTGCGAAGTCTAGCTCCAAGCGCCGTGCTCAAGAGATATGGAGGTATAGCGTACACAAGTTCTTGTCCGTCCATGATGTGGCGTTGGTGTAGCCTCGAGCTTTGGTGGTGAATGCTGCTTTTTGATTTCGCACTCTTATCGTAAGTTTCCTGTGGGGGGAAAGAGGGAGGCGAGGGGAGATTTTGTCGGTGGTCGATGGTGCAGGTAACTAATCCTCGCGGTATTACCCCGGGAATATTGCTAAGGATGCTAAAAATTTAGCGCCAATTTCGCGAATAATTGCACTAAATTTTGCTCTTTTTCGCACTGATCACGATACATTTACCGGCACCAGCGATATCGTGAAAAATATTTTGGCGGATATTTCTCAATTAGCGAATCTTTAAATCCACTGATCTCATCAAGGCTCTAGCAGCCAACAAGCAAACCCCAAGTAACTATTCACATGACCGAGCGTATAGTTCAGCAAGCTCAAGAGGCTTTGCCCAATATCCCTTTGAAAGTTATTTCACAAGGAGCGGAAGCGGTGGTATTCGAAACATCGGTTCATCCATACTGCAACGATGAGTCCAGCCTGGGCTCGACTCGTAAATATATCGTCAAATATAGACCCCCCAAACCATATAGACATCCAAAGATAGACAAGCAAATCACAAAGACACGAACTATCGGTGAAGCTAAATTTATGGCAAAATTGTTGAAATTGGGCGTCCCACTGCCTGCCCTCATAGCGATCAACGCCCCAAAAGGTGTCTTATGGATGGGATACTTAGGACGAGAACTTCCAGATGGTCTGGTTTCATCTTTGAAAAACTGGCTTTGGTATTTAGAGAAAAACAATTCGCTGGAATGTGAGTCTGAAGAGGTCCAGACCGTCTTGCTGTTGGTTGGAGGCTTGATAGCCAAACTCCATTTGAACGACATGATTCATGGTGATCTCACCTCTTCAAATATCTTATTAGAAAAAAAAGATGAACATTGGGAGCCTCGTTTGATTGACTTTGGTTTATCTTCTTACTCTGGTTTGGCAGAAGATAAAGCTGTTGATTTATATGTTTTGGAAAGAGCAGTTAAGAGCACACATTCAGTTTATCTGGATAAATACAATCAGTGGATTTTACAAGGCTATGAGGAAAAACATCAGAGCAAAGAGTATAAGAAGCACGGTACTACAAAATTAGTAGAAACTTTGCGACGTTTGGATGATGTTCGTTTGCGTGGAAGAAAGAGAAGTATGTTGGGTTAGCATAGGTATGCATAATTTTTGAAATTTACAATAAATTTGTAGATCAACTGTTTAAGGAGTCTTCTTTCATTCGTAGAGCCTTTGGCTGGGGTAAAGGTTTTTTTTTCCGATAATTTTCCGATCTTAGCACTAGCTTTTGCGACTGGCTTAATTCGCACTGCAATTCACTCTTGATAATCTTCAACATATGATCAAGTTAGCTCAAATATCACGTTCACAAGCCGTACGAAGGTCACTTTTGTCGAACGGTTGGGTTCCTCTTCGCTTTGTATCTCAATACCCTCAAAATAAGCAAATCTTCATCCATCCTATTGCAGATTCAAAGACTTCACTTGCCTCGTTTTCCAACAATCCAAAGGCTGTGGCCTTAGGCACGGTCTACGGTACAACATTATCAATCACCCCGCTGAATTTTCAAGAAAATCGGGCGTTTCTTGATGTTCTTCATCTGGTTGTAGCCGAAAAGGTTCAAGATGACTTCCTGTTTATCGTTGAGGCTGGTGCTAATGCCAACACATACATGCCAATTTACGATTTTAGACATATTCCAAACTATGCAAGAATTCCAGAAGTGGACGATATCTTCGGTTATGTTCAAGTAGATGCCCTGGGTAAAATTATTCCTGGAACCTATGAGTCGAATAATCTTTATAGATTGTGCAATGGTGACTCAGGAATCATAAAGCTCAGTGACTACCTTTATGAGGTTGTTCAAGCTGAATGTGAAAAAAGGGCCAAGTAAGTGCCTTGGATCCTAGCCCTAAATTATCATTTACACAATGGAAAACACTGATTCTACTACTGTACATATATATATACATACAAAAATCTTGATGGCATTTATTGAAATATTTTACATGCTACATCATCACTTCGGCTTGTGGAAAGATTTCTTGATCTTACATATACACTCACCCTGATCTACCACTGGTATCTATGGTCTTAATAATATACGTTTTTTTTATTGATCCACCTAACTAAACTTCATTCTAACAGAATCTTGACAATTCTTAGTAATTTTCAACGGCACCTGAATATATTTACCTGAACCATGTCTATTCTCATAGTCGTAGCACCAATCAAATTGACCACCGTACCCAATTTCTTTAGTGTCTTTGTCAAATTGGAATTGGAACTTAGCCGGCAGAATCGCCTTGTTGCAAACAAGTTGATTTTCATCATTGAACCCACAGAAGCCCTTCAGTGATTTCAAATTGTACCCACCAAAAGTCAGTTTCTGCAACAGGAAACTAGCACATGTACCGTGTCCATACCATTGGCCATTACTAATGAGACAACCCAGCTTCCCACTCAAGTGAATAATGCTGCGATTAGGAAGACCAGGTTTGGGTGGCTGGTTTGGAGGTGGTTTAAATCCCTTCTTTGGCATGAACTTAATACCTTCCTCAGGACATTGCAGATTCATGAAGGCCGGTATTTTTTCAAAATCTCCATCCAAAATTGAGCCCTTCAAGTGGTGAAAGTACCAAATCTCTTGAATTGCGTGGAATCTGTTACATTTGAAATACACGGGGTGGCCAAACTTGGACTCAAGAGCATCACTAATTTGTTTTTTAGTGTATGTTTGTTCAGTTGAAGGAACGATGCCGGCGTCTTCCAAAAATTTATAAGTTGGATATTGTTCGAATAAGCGTACCGCAATCTGGAAAAAGTTATATACATTTTCGTTTGTCTTGAATTGATTGTAGCAGCTGGGCCACATGGTTTTGATACATGTCCCATGCTTGTTGAACTCATGCATCCATAAGTCTGGGTCGTTTCCATTGAAGTTTTTCCAAATACTTTGCATTTTATTAAAGAGTTCCAAATCTTTAAACTCGTCAACAATGATCAGTGTAACATTTTTAACATTCAAACTATCATCACAAAACTGTTCGTAAGAACCATCACAGTTATCAGGCCATAATCCGTGTAAGGTAAACATATCATCCGGACCAATCGGCGGATAGTAATCCCAAAATTGGGTTTGTAGGAATACACCACCGGGCAGCTCGAAACAACATGTGTTTTCGATGGGGGTGCTATTAGTACAGGAAGCAGGGATATCCACGGGACAAGAGGGGTTGTCGAAAGTTGCAAGAGAATTCTTTAATCCCAAATTGAGCTGGCTGAGGCCTAGGTCAAAATCGAGGGGAATTGATAGCGAGTTAACTACCCCAACAAGGGTGATAATTGGGAGGAAAACCATTGGCATCAATTTTATGTAATTTTAAGCCAGTGATGTAATTTTTGTATAATATAAAAGGGAATAAATCTATTTAAATACTTTGAGGTGGCGTCTCGAGATAATAGCCTAGAAACGTGTGTGGGCTTCCTTATCTTATCGGCTCATGTGCAGGATATGACGTATGCAGTGCCCGCGGGCGCGTCTGGGGTATTATGTTGTTTCAGTAGTATTTTTAGCAGTTTCATTGGAAGCAGGTGTGTAATTGGAGGAGGATTAATATCATGACCTAGATGGTAGCACAGATTGCTGCAACTGTAATATAATTTCAGTTTATTAAGACTCTCCAAAGAGTTGCTCCATTCCTGAAGACTATGAATCGCCCTGTGTTTGAGAATTAAAATTACTGTTTCATCTTCTTTCGAAAAGAGTACGTTTTTTTATTCTTTGACCGTCTCAATCTATTTACAATTATTCTATACCTTAATTGCTATTGTTCCCATATGTTGAACAATCATGGATCCTTGATCCTTCTCATTTTATTTAATCATGGTAATATGTCTTTATTTGGAATTTGATAATTTTATCCGTCTATTATCTTTCACCTTGTTTACTTCCTTTTTCTTCTCCTTTGATATCGATGGTCCAAAAGTTACACTACTAGTCCCTCTTCTCTTGCACCATAACTTCTCCTTCACCTTTCTTCATGACGTCTATCGCACCTTTCAGCGCAGCCTTGTACTCCACCCGCTTCTTCGGTGTATATCCCATTGGCATGTTCAAATCCATTACCACGTTTTGAACCAAAGAATAGAATTGTGAACTAATCCAGTACAAGGTTAATCCCAGTGGGGCCGTGGTGGAAATCGCCATCATAAATACCACCGACATCCGCAGCACATTAGCAAGTGAATCGGTAATAGTAGGTCGAAGAATACGGCTTCGTGACGTTTTTAATAGGTCCAATGTCTTGAATGTCCATTCAACATTCATCAATGCTAAAACTCCCATTATGACTGGGAAGGCATGCATTGGGTCCGCTGCTGCAAGATTGGTAAACCACAAGGCCCCCTCTTCGTATAAGCTAGTATCCAATGCCTTGTTAGATGTATCCCAAGAGTTCCAACCAGTGAGATCCCGCATAGTTAATGACATTATTATCCATAAAGGTACTTGGAACGCTGGCAAAATGGCATTCTTCCAAAGTTGAATATGGTGCTTTTTAAAAAGCTCTTTCTGACGCTTCCTCCGTTCCTTAGTGGCCAAAACCATCATTTCTTCATACTTCATATTAGATGCTGCACCAACGTTTTTTTGGAGTTGCTGCTTGACCTGATCGACCTCATTGGTTTGGCTTTTAGCGATGGCTTGGGCTCGACGCTGTGCTGCGTTCGCGCTCTGCGAAAGTCGCTGTCTGAATACTGGAAACATAGCACTGACGATAGATCGGTAGGCATTTTGTTTCTGGATTCTCCTTCTTTGAAAAATAGCGAGTGGCAATGTCCATACACTTCTTAATGTGAATGTTGTTAATGGAATAACTGCCCACCATGGAAGTCCACTGGCAGTATGAACGGTTTGAAGGGCTTCAGTGAAGGTTGAGACGAGAACCTGAGGCTCAAACGAGAGCTTTCGTACACCGAAAACCCGCCCGTTTGTTCTGTTACTAGGTATCAATCGCCTGCTCTGTCTAAACATAGTCTTGCTGGTAATATATGGACTATTGAATGTGTAACACCACTCAATAATTATCACTCTACTCGATGGCCCCACAAAGATCTCAGTTTAATTTTATTTTTCATTCGGCTCTTTTCTCAGTCTTTTTCTCACTACAAAATCTTGTAAATTTCAACCCTCTATTTCTATCTTTTTCTCACTAAATTGATCTTATTCTCGCTTTTTTCAATGGTGATTCTCACTAAACTTTTCGAGGTATATTTTTCACTTTTAAGTCCTCCACCCACCCACCATGTCGCAAAGAACTGAAAGAGCTTGCATGCTCTGTGGTATAATCCAGCCCTACAAGAAGTTTGTGAGCACTGGCTGCCCCAACTGTGAGAGTGTTTTGCATTTCATTGAAAATGAAGACAACCAGGTTCAAGATTGTACCTCTCCTTCTTTCGAAGGCTTGGTTGCCTTAGGTGACGACAATAAGAAGTCATGGGTTGCTAGATGGCTTCGTATAGACTCTTTCGTTCCAGGTTTGTACGCTGTCAAGGTCAACGGTAAGTTGCCGCCGCATATAGTTGGTGATTTGACAGAGCAAAATATCTCCTACAGGCCCAGAGATGGTAGTGCTGAAGATTAGCAGGGCAGCGAGCAGAAAGACGGTTCAACGATCAATAAATTGGTGTACTATAGTTAATTAGATAATGAAAAGAATGGATAGAACTTAAGCATGATGTAGTAAATATCAGAAGGTCATTTATTACAAAGTTCTTGGGCGGTTAGATTAGGTAAACAATAATTTCATCAACACGTAAAGTGGGGTTTGATGTAGAAGAGTATAAAGTAAAAACCAAACTATCAACAATTTAAAATCTTACATTTATGTTAAGACGAACTAATTTCAACTCGATCTACAATTCCGCTTCCAATAGCTCATTTTTATCAATTATTCTATTATACACCTTCTAACTCGCGAAGAGCCTCGTAAAGCTTGTCCATAGTGGGCTTTTTATCCCACTCACCACGATCGTTCCAAATAATCTCCATGAGTCTTGCCATAACAATTTCAAGTCTCTCGACTCCGTAACTATCAGTAGCCTTTGGAAGCGTAGTATCAAAAAATTCATCTTTACGAGGATCTTGAATAAGCTGTCGATTTTCGACGACCATATCCGGTTCCTCCTCCTCGGATGATACCTCTTCTTCAGCTCCAGTTTCATCCTTCTTTGAAGACACATTGTCTGCATCTCCGTCGACATTAAATTTAGTACCGTTTTCAAAAGTCTCAGTCACAGAACCATTCACTGGAGCAACTTCCACAGGAACATCGATGCGTGGTTGAATGAGTTGCTCGTCTTTGGTATGCAGAGACTGACCAATAGGTAATTCCATATCAACGTCAATCGCACTAGGTTCTTGAATTACGATTGCACTTTCTTGAGTTTCCAATAATGGGTTCGTGTTGGAGAGTGTTTGCATATTTTCAAGCTGCTTTTTCTCAAATTCCTTCACGGCAGCGTCATGCTCTTTCATAAGCTTGCTTTGTTTAGCTACCTCTCTCTCCCTAACCTCCTTGCACTGTCTTAAGAAATCTGGAGTGCTGAAATCGTCAATACCAAATTGTGCGTTTGTCAACATTTCATTGGCCTTAAGAATTCGTTCTCTGTCGCCGATTGTAATGCAATCCTTGACAATCATCTTGATATCCTTGAGAAATTGTTTTGGCTCAGAGTAGTAACCATTCCACAATCGTTCTTCGATAATATCCAAGTCCATATTATAGAAGTATTTCCCAGTACTGATTTCTCGTATCATGTTCTCGTGTTGCGGATCTGTCAGTTTTTCGTATAAGACCTCATAATGATTTAAAGGATTCTGCACCACAGTCGGATCAAAAAAGTGATATAATAGGTTTTCATCTATCACCGGTTTTTTGAATCTCTTATAACGGTTCTTAAAAAGGTCCATGAGAGCTGCTAATTTCAATTTGAGAACATTCTTCAATTTTGTGTCCTGGTACTCGATTTCCTTCTGCTTCTTTCTCTCCAGAACCTTGTTGCTTTTCGAAGGGGCATTGGAAACAACCTTAAGCTGCTTTAATTTACGTTTGGGCCTATTTGCCAAATCGTTGATAAACTCATAAGGTTTCATTTCCAAAGTCTTTTTCAACGTAGAAAAGTACTCTATTCTCATCTCCTTGGAAGGTTGCGTCAAGGACATATTATTTTGGCTATTATTCAAACCAAAGAGATATCTAATGTCTTCATCAAGATCCTCCATCTCAGATTCAGCGACTCCGAAGAGCAAAATCTTTTCGTTACTATTAAGCAGTCTCAACAAACCTAAAAGCGTGGCCCTGGCTGTGGATGGAACGACCAGAAACCAGATATCGATGTTCGGTATGAAAATAATCAGGGGTTGATGTCTTCTTGCCTCTACAAAAGTTTGCACAATCGTCAGTTCAGGAGTTCTCGTTGAATCACCGAAAGTATTTCCCATGTCCAATGTTTGAATTTGGAACCCTTCTAAGTGATTGAGGATTGCCGAACTCAAGTATTGCTGACCATTGCCAGAAGGTCCTGATACTAAAAGATGAGGTTTGCAAATACGACTACTTTCTAAAGTTTTAAGCAATTCCTGTTTCGCAAAACCACCATCTGAATCTTTCGTGGTTGGATCGTAATACTTTGCCTCCTCTAGAGCAGTCATTTTCTTTTGTTTAATAGGTATTAAATTGTCCAATTTTGAAATCACTTCACGTAAAGGTACTTCAAGGAGTGATTGCAAATGTTTAGGGAGAGGTGCCAGTCCACTCAGAGTTGAACGAGCCAGCGACGGTACAATTTTTTCTATCGCCAACATGAAATCTCGCGAGTTAACGTGGACATTTTTGGGTGTCACCTTCAACTTTTCATTAGTCTCGTAAATTTGAGGATACTTCCTTTGAATACTATTGAGAGCAGCTTCCGTGCACAACGCTCTTAAATCAGCACCCCCGTATCCCTTTGTCATATCTGCAACTTTTCCTATGAAATCCTCTGCCAATGGTGGGTTCCATTTTTTTGTATGAATTTTCAAAATCTGTGAACGAGCCTTGACATCTGGTAAAGGGAAGTAAAACTCCCTGTCGAATCTACCTGGTCTTCTAAGAGCTGGATCGATTGCATCAGGTCTGTTCGTAGCACCAATAACGATGACCTGCCCTCTATTGTCCATACCATCCATGAGAGCCAACAATGTTGACACAATACTTGCATGAATTTGTTCTTGCTTTGACGATCTTACCGGCGCCAAACCATCGATCTCATCGAAGAAAATAATTGCGGGCTGTTGATTTTTAGCTTCTTCGAAGAGCAAACGCAATTGGCGTTCTGCTTCACCGACCCACTTGGATAAGCAGTCTGCACCTTTTCGCATGAAAAAAGTGATCTTGCGTTCAGCTGTCAGACAACTGGCTGCAAGTGCACGGGCCATGAGAGTTTTACCAGTACCAGGGGGGCCGTGAAAAAGGACACCTCTTGGTGGCGTAATGCCAAAATTTTGGTAAAGCTCTGGGTAGAGCAAAGGAAGCGCAACCATTTCTTTCAACTGATTGATGTAATTATCAAGACCACCAACAGCGTTGAAGTCAATGTTCATGTCAACGCCCAACGGATCTGTATCAGAAAGAGTATTCTTCTTTTTCTTTCCGTCTGAAGAACTGGATATGATTTTGGTGTTATTTACGGTATTTTTGGTTTCCTCATCGTCGGAAGAATCTGAATCTGATTCTTGACCAATTGCTGTCAAATGAGAAGAAGGATCCAAGGGCCCCATTCCTTCAATTGGTATACCTTGAGGGGGGACATTCTTTCCCAACAATGATATGACGTCGCTGCCACCGAAAGGCCCAGCAGTAGGGTACAATATTTTACGAAAAGAGTTGGGAACGGTCTGTTTGCCCCTTCTTCGGTTTGTAGGAGCTTGTACTGGCTCGGCCATAAATGCTGCTATATCGGTTTTACTCAATGGAGGGGGTATGGTATAATCAACCTTGGTATCTCTTTCACGAAGCTTATGCACCACTGGGGCTTCCCCTTCGGATGAATCGTACAAGTCTTGAATCTCCTGCTGAATGCTATCATCAGGATCTTCTTCACTCGAATTATTTTCATTAGCAACCGGGGTTCTCTTCCGTTTACGTTTCAGTGGCAGCTCGTGCAGCCTCAGTCGAGAACGCGACTTCTTTGCTCTTTTTCGCGAAGTGTAGCCATACTCATCTTCATCTTCGACCACGAAATTTCTCTCTTTCAATTTTTCAATAAAGTCATCGTCTTCATCACCAGAGATATCCTCGTCACCTTCTGTAGATCCAGCTTCGAAGTCCGATTCACCATCCGCTCCGCGCTGTCGCTTTTCTTGCTTTCTTCTAAGCCTGCGACTTCTTTTACTGGTGATGACTTCGTCCTCATCCTCCACTCCATCATCTTCGTAGTCGTCTTCATTATCTGGAGGTGTAGGGGGTTCCTCTTCGTCGTCCTCTTCAATCTCATCAATATCGGCTGAAGCTTTATCGGCATCGTCTTGCTTCTCTTCTTCATCGTCATCGTCATCATATGAGATCTTTTTCCTATTCCTGGTTGGCCTTACAGCCTCTTCATCTTCGTCTTCATCTTCATTGTAGGATACGTTTCTTCTGCTCCTTCTTGGGAGTTCCGAGTCCGACGTGTCGTCGATGTCTGTTTCGCCTCGCGCCATAGCTTTATACTTGGCTGGGTCGTAGACAATCGAAATTTCAAAACTTGTGATTGTGGACCAGAATTATATCTATCAGTGCAGATCTGGGGCAGAAACAGCACTCTTAGGAGTATTTCAGGGGGGTTACTTCTTGGCTGTCTTGGGATGTTCTCTGAACAATTCGCCTATCTTCTTACTTCACGATGTTTTGAAGTATGTAACAGGTGTGCTATTTTATTGGGAACAATTGACTGAAACAGACGGGAGAGATATATCTTAAGTATTATTAAAATTCAAATTCCCAATTTTAACGTGTCAAAGTCGATTAACTCTCTGAAGTATCTGTCAATAGGCCTCTATATCAGTGCACGCTTTCAATCAACGTACGCTAAAAAATACACTGTTTGGTGAGGCGAATCCAGGTTGTATGCAGGTGACGAACATTATGTGCAGTTCGCTCACCCACCGACAAAGTCCATCATAACTAGTTTCAACTGGAGGATGTAGAATGATGGTTTGGGAATTATGGGGTTGAAAATGATAGTAATGTTTCTAATATGAAGTTATTAATATCTAGAACTAGAAACCTGTAGATCTAAAGTTTGATACATTTACGGATGATTCGAGGTCAGATTCAAAACTGAAAAACTATTCATCGCTGATGTTGGATTCGACATGTTCAAGTCGATCAGTAAGCCCGTTTAGAACTCCAATCTTTGCAGCAATTTTTGCAGCCATATATGGCCTGTCATATCGAGCTTTCTAGCTTCAAGCTTTAAACTTGTGGCCCGATTAGGTATGTCTATGTGCAGGCCATTTTCAGTAGTAACTGGGCTGCTTATATTTGAAAATGTCTAAATTTTTAATGAATGATTTATGTAAATGAAGATTAAATATATAATCTACTAAGCAAGATTCAATTATTGGGCTTGAATTTTTATTGTAAGATTAAATCTTTGTAGAATCATAGACTATTACATGGTTTATTTTGCAAAAAAAGATCGTTAAATTGGAGGACTATTTACACGTCGAAGACTTACAATCAACTATTTACTATTAAAATGGTTTTGAATTTAGGGAGGTTTTTGTCCAGTTTGTTTGATTCCAGTATGTATTCGTCAAATTCCATCATCCTTGTTTGTATCATGTTTCTTTTCTCTCGAGGGAAAAAGCTTCTTTTGGAGGGTCGATTCATAGACTTATCACATCGAGTAAACTTGGTTAACATCTAGCTTCATATCTCCATCTCTCCACCTCCAATTTCACCATCTCCCTTAATTTTCTAAATCTCGTTTTAGTTCCTCTTTTTATTCTTCTTGTTCGCCTTTGGTTTCAGCTCTTGGATACTTTTTTTAGAATCCTCTTCTTTTCCCATCTGTGGAATTCGAACTATTGGTAAACTGTGGCCCTTTTTGTTAGCACCATGTCCGTAGTCTAAATCTCCTCCGAATACAGCAAATTCAAAAGTTCTGCTACCGTAATTGACGCCCAATCTGTCCAATATCTTCAGCGATAAGTCTGGCATGATTGGCTGAATCAAAATCGAACTTATCCGGGCAACCTCCAGTGCCAAAAATGTGTAATAGTCCATTAAGTTCTCATGATCTGAATTCTGGTGTGCTGTTTTAGTATACATCCAAGGCTGTCCCAATTGGAACATTTCATTTCCTGATTCACAAAGCTGCCACCACTCATTGATAGCTTTCTGTTGATCAAAGCGAATAAAGTGATTGTTCATAGATTCAAAAGTTTTGTTGGCCCTCTCTATGAGCCGTAATCTAGACTTATTTATGCTTTCCACATCGCTATTGATACTCGACAATGCGATATTATCTCCGATAGAGTCAAACTTACCATCTTTAAAAGCTTTCACTGATCTTTCGATATTGAAATTGCCACCACCGCATCTTGTCGCCAAATTGGCATATTTGCTGACAATGTTTTCTCTCGTGTAGTAAAAGGCATCTTCCTGATAGTTACAGTCATTCTCAAGGGTCGAATATTCCATGACAAAAAATCTGAACAGATCAGTGCCGTAGTAAGAGGCCACCTCTTGAGGGTCTACCACATTACCCAAGCTTTTGCTCATTTTAAAACCATCACTAAGCCAATGCGAGTGAACAACTACTTGTTTGGGGAGTTCTATGCACGCAGCCATCAACAAAATAGGCCAGTATATAGCATGAAACCTGATAATATCTTTCCCCACAACATGAGTTGGTGGCCATGGGTTCAACAGAAAATCACCGACCTTACGGAGAACTGTGTCTCCATTTTGATTATTGTGATTCTCGAAAGATTTGGGGAAACCAGCAGAAGTTAAGTAATTAACTAAGGCCTCAAACCACACATACATTTTTTGCTCTGGATCGTTGGGTATATCTATAGCCCACGTGAGTCTTGATGATGGTCTAGATATGGATAAATCAGGGAGTTTTCCAGCCTTCAATTCGGTCAATAATTGTTGGTACTTTGAAGGTGGAATTACAAATGAGGGGTTCTGTTCTAGATGTTCGATGAGTCTGTCTTGATAGTCTGAGAGGCGGAAGAAATAGTTCGTTTCCTCTTGATAAGATACCAAGCTTTTTGTCTCTTTGGAGCGGAATTTCTGAGTATTCAGAAGAGGATCTGTGAATTCCTCGATTTGGGTATCTGGATAAAAGGTTTCGTCACTTACAGAGTACCAACCCTTATGTAAACCTTCATGAATCAAACCCTTCTCTTGCAAAATCTTCCAAAATTGCTGAGCAGCCTCGATATGGTCATCATCAGTTGTTCTGATGAATCTATCGTATTTAACATTAAGATCTTGTGCTAGTTTACGGAAGTTTCGTGAAACAGAGTCACAAAGCTCTTTTGGGCCAACTCCCTTTGTCTCGGCAACCGTCTGGATCTTAAGACCATGTTCATCGGTTCCGGTTGTGAAGAAAGTAGCCGACTTAGGCTTTAATTGTTCCCAGCGAATCCGAGTGTCACTAAGGATCATGTTGTACAGATGGCCGAGATGTGGGTTGGCATTGACATAAAAGATGGGGGTAGCCACATATAAAGACGGTTTTGTATGAACCCTATGTCTCGACAACCGAGCAACTGTCTGGCCCGACAATTTGGTGGTTCGGCTGTGCATGCCTGTTCTATAAATTATTGTCTTTCTATCGAGAAACTCAGCTGGTGTGAGTTTTTCATTTGGGATTTGGTGTGCGAAATCGACTCACATTATCAGTGTGGAAACCGTGATCGAGATCGAGATCGATATCGTTAGAGATATATAAACCAATTAATTGATTATTTTTGATTGGTTTTTAAAGGTAGTACATGCTTTAGCCACTGATATCACGTTTTATTGTGCTTTTAAATGGACTTATGACTACAGTTCAATGTCGTATGGTGGGTATACATTGATTCTTAGAATTTAGTACAGCAAATTAAATTATTTCAAAGCAATCTCTTAGTTTGCAAGATGGATCATCGCAGCTATCTACTCAAAGTTCTCTAGTATGTATTGTATTCACCCTATCAGACGTTTCCTCCTTTATTCTTTATTCTTTCAGATCTACCCGTTGCATCATCTCTCAACACCTCTATAAAGCGATTCCTGAAACTGGCTTCTCCACAAAAATAGCCATCAACGCCAAGGCAGTGTAAAACATAGCCAATGGGTATGCAATCAACGTCCGCACGTTGTGCAACTTTAAAACGGAGACAAAGAACCCAGATGCTGAAAATGTACACCAGAAAACAGATAACCCACTCAACACATATCCTACCACATTGTCTAAAGTCAAAAATATTCCGAATGCACTGAGAATCACCAATGGTAACAAACAATAGCCTATCACTGAAGCTGATCGCAAAATATCCAATTCAACATCATTACTCATGAGTTTGAAAAGGTAGTGCAAACTAATGATGCCAAAAAGGCCCAATCCATAGATGTAACCGAATTGTACCTTACCTGACAACAACAATAAGAAGCCAAAAAGCAATACGAAAAGTATAGGTCCTGCCAAATCCGAATCTGTCATTATGTCTGATGGAATATTGCGGTTTAACGGATTCAAAACCGCGAGTGATTTCACTTTGATGTGCTGGAAGTTGATTCCCAATTCCTCCAATAACGGTGGTTCGTTAGGATAGCCACCAGTACCAAAAGCAGCCAATATTCCAGGATTTAATGTTCCACCCATGTCACCAGTCATATTACCGCCGAAAGAAGAATCCATTGCGCCCATAGAGCCCATAACAGGGGGGATCCCCGTTCCCTGTTGGCCTGCAACGCCTGGTTGACCTGGTTGATATGCGTAATTTGACTGGTAGAATTGCATATTCTGCGGGTTATTGGCCTGACTAGGATAATAAGACATCTTTATCTGCTTAAATTTGTTCTAATCGATGATGAATGATTGCAAATGCCTGGTAGGGACCGATAATTCTAGTAACGTGTAAGAGCAGGCTTTGGATTTCTAGTGGAGTTTTTCCGCGGTCGTGCCTCGCGTGAGGTGTACGGATGTAATCTGGTGGCTATGAGAGCAACTACCTAGAGAACATAAGAAAGGGTCTATAGAACCAAACAATTGTATTTCAATTAGCCGTTGTGAGGTTTGAAACTCAATTCTTTCAATAAAGACTGTTATAAGTATTGTGTTTCTTTCATTTTTCAGGTAAAGAGAAACATTTTTTTTAAATTCAATCCTAGCCTCTTCAAAAGGGTATTATTAGTATAGAAATGACGAAATAACCGTATAATTTTTGCAAACTCATTAAAACAATATCTAGACTTTTTTGATCATTGAAATGCCCGTTTAGCTTATATTTCGGTGAGGAAAGCAAAATAAACTCCCCCCTAGACTTCTAAAGTTGTTTAAATTGATGGAATGCTTACAATTAGCCCTCACAGCCTATAATTTCAACCTCTTATATCTAATCAAAAATCTCATCATTCACGAATCCGTTACAGTGGCCGAGTGGTTAAGGCGACACCCTGCTATCATAGCAGCCTAGGTGTTGGGTTCTGCCTGCGCAGGTTCGAATCCTGTCTGTGACGCCATTTTTTTTGAATCCCCTCCATTTTATATTCTCTCCGCGCCGTAGATCATTTTTTAACAACCAACAAGAGAGCGAAAAGTTCCGTTTACTGTAAGGTGTGTCGAGCCACTATGTCACACTCTGTTGTCATATTCAATGTGTCCGGGAAAGTCTTGTACCAATTCAACAATAAGTTGAACCCCTTTAATGAGTTAGTACTGGGTCTTGTGAATGAGTCTTATCATGAATTGAAGCCAGACTTTTTCACCATTTCTTCGGGCCAAAAGAGGTTTTACTGCTACAAAAACCGAAAGAATTACGTAGCATTGTTCTTCGATGTGGTCACAACCATAGATAGAGAGAAAATTTATACTACTTTGGCTAGTATATGGAAGACATATGCAAAAATCGCCGAGGAAGAGATTTTAGAAGAAGGTGGGTCGGCCAAAATTCAAAAATTGGTCGATTTCCAGGTCACTCAATTAATGAAATATAAGACCGATGACGCTGGAACATCCACGCCGGTAGAAGTTAAGAAATTGAATCGTTCCCAGCCAGATAGTGGTACGAGTACTCCCAAGAAAGATTCCGCTAATAAGAAGAAGATGAGAAAATGGAATGGACAAGAAATAGTTGAAGTATCTGGTGACAATAGCGCATTGGACTTTTCAGGCGCTGGTGATGGAGATGAAGCCAGTCAGCGGGATATCCAAATCGATAAAGCTGCCTTTGAAAGGGAGAATGATTTGTATATTGTCAGTGAACTTAACGACATTCTCAATGAGGCCAGTGACGACGAAGTTGACGACGTCAAACCTAAGACTGGCTTCTTTTCGAAAATTTCGTCTTACTTTGGTACTTCTACTGACTCGGAGACACTTTCAAAGGACTTCTGTGACCATCTTGTCTCGAAGAATATTTCTCTTCCAACTGCCAAAAAAATAACAGAAAAGATCAGCGCAGAATTGAAGAGTAGCGGACAAAAGGTCACCATTCAAAGTTACAAGAACACATTGATCAACGAACTTACAAAGATATTGACCCCCAATGTCTCGACGGACTTATTGCACCAGATTAAGGGGAAGCAGGGGAAGATCTCTGGCAGACCCTATGTGATTTCTGTTGTCGGTGTTAATGGAGTGGGAAAATCTACAAACTTGGCCAAATTGGCCTACTGGCTTTTGCAGAATAACTTAAATGTTCTCATTTGTGCATGTGATACTTTTAGATCTGGAGCTGTGGAACAGTTGAAGGTGCATGTCAGAAATTTGCTGAAATTAGTTGAGGACTCGCAATCAAAGCTGAAGATTGACATTTTCGAGAAAGGTTACGGTGGTGGAGATCACGTCGTGGCTACCGCAAAACTGGCAATCGAATATGCCGCAACGGAAAGCTTTGATGTTGTACTTATTGACACTGCGGGTCGGACACATTCTAATGCCAAATTGATGGCACCATTAAAGAAATTTGGTGATGCTGCCAATCCAGACAAGATTATTATGGTTGGAGAGGCATTAGTTGGTACCGATTCTGTTGAACAAGCACAAAATTTCAACCGAGCTTTCGGAAACAAAAGAGGTTTAGATTTCTTTATCATTTCTAAGGTGGATACTGTGGGTGACTTGGTCGGAGCAATGATTAATATGGTGATGGCAACTAATGTTCCAATTTTGTTTATGGGAACTGGTCAGACATACACTGATATTAAGCGGTTGAATGTGAAACGAGTTGTGGACATGCTTATGGCATGAAGTTGCAAGAAGATTGATGAATTTTCATGATATTTGTGTGAAATTCTGCAATTAATTTAGTCCTTACGAAACATGTAGAAGTGTACAAATCATTATATATTCTTCAATTTTGGAAAATGACTGAGCTTCAAGTAGCAAGAGAAAAAGAAGATTTTCTTTACGAAAGTATAAGTAACGAATTAAGGTGATATTGCTGATTTTTAGTCAGATCTGATGTCTAATTAACATCATAGTAAACCAGGGTTTGACTTCTACTTCTACGTTGAGCAAGTGATTTGAGAGCATCTTCGAAATTGGTGGCTTTCGATGCGACCGTTTGGATTTCATTGAAAAACTCAAAGATTTTAATAGCAAAAAATTCTATGAGTTTCATTACAAAATCTGCTTAAATTAATTGAATAATATACCATGTAATAAGCTATCTATACTCGTGTACTGTGCAAAAGCTGATCGTGTGCGCGGTCATATTCGGGGAAAAGTGTCAAAATAGTAGTGCATGATTACGTAGAGCGTATTAAATTAAAGATTTCGATGACGTGCTTCTAGAAGGGTACAACAGTTCCGATTCATTTAAACAATCGAAGTCAAAACCAACAGTGAATTGTAATTTGAAGAACCTATTTAAATATTAATTCCTTCCTCCAATCCACAACTTCTTTGCAGATTTGCCTTGTTCAACCGTAACAACCCGCAACACAATTTAAATCGACATTCCCCACCCGAGCAAGGCTTGCAACCCAGTCACTGTCTGCACGTCCCTCACAGCCAGATTTGGATTTATTTTTAGTCGCAAGACGTTTTTAAAAAGACGATCTGCCGAGCACGCCGCATCATCTCCTTGGCTTCCCGATAGTGGTGTAGTCGTAGAGTTGAGGTTCATTGCAATTTAAGCTTCACCATTACAACTACAACATCAAAATGGCGGTTATCAGAAAGAAGAAGCCTCAGGCTCAACTCTATTTACGAATCAATGCCAATGCTGCATCAGAATTGTTCCCTAAGCAGAACAACCAATCCAGTTTAAATACCTCCTCTGCTTTGAACAACTCTTCCAATTTAACAGTTGATTCCAACAAGAGCAAAAGTAAGAACGTCAATCCGGTTTTGGTTGCTCAATTAAATGGAGAAAGCAGGAAAACCAGTAGAAAGGTGAATACTACCCTGCCCTCTTGGGATGATGTCTTGGAAATTCCGTTGCTCTTTGATGATTACTCCCCCGTTTTAGTACTCAATGTGTGGGATAAGCATAGAAGATACAAGAATTACATGGGTGAGTTAAGAGTTAATTTGGAGGAAATTTTCGCTAAATCTTTGAAGACTGATTTGAAGTGGTACAAGTTGCATTCTAGTAAAATATATCAAGGCTTCATCTCTGGCTCTCTACTTCTTTCGTTTGAATTAGTAGCGGTGGAGAAGAGAAAACCAAAGAAGAAATCACCTAGAGAGCATAGCTTGAAGCAATCAGACAAAATCGGTTCCCATGAGGATTTATATGGGATGTCTCAACAAGGACCTTCCACTGAAATTCTTTTGAATGACGAAGAAGTAGAGCAACTTAAGACTGAAGAGTTACAGCAGCTTTACGAAGAATGGCTAGAACTGCTCTTGGAACCCAAAGAGGAAATACAAAATGAGACTGTTCCCGATGAACAAGGGTTTTATCTTGCTGTTCCAACCGCGTCTACTCCTTCAATACTTGAATCCAACCGCCTGGGAGCACCCTCCCTCAACTCCGGAAGATTGTCGGTTCTGACTCGCTACTCAGACTCAGAAATGTCAATACTTTCACAAGACTCAAGCCGAAGTCCAATACAAAATCTAGATGCTCTATCATTAACAGAAGTTACAGACCCTGCTCCCAAAAAGCCATTAAAGAGATCCGACGACACCAAAAACTTTCATGTGTACAAGCGTAAGATGTATGGTGTCCTCTTTCTTGAAATCATTTCAGCCTCCGATTTACCTCCTCTCCGAAATATCACAAGGACTTCCTTCGATGTCGACCCGTTTGTGGTTGTTACATTTGGTAAAAGAACATTTAGGACATCTTGGAAGCGTCATACTTTGAATCCCATCTTCAATGAACGATTGGTTTTCGAAATTCAACCTCATGAAAAGTATTATAACGTCCAATTTTCAATATTGGATAGAGACTCGTTTTCCTTTCATGACGAAGTTTGCGAAGTTTCACTCAATATGAGTAAATTGACAGATATAGCAAAGGTGGAAAGTAATATTATAAAAGCTGATGTGGATCAGGATGGTGATGAATCAGAAGTGGCACCAGAAACAGAAGAACCAGTCACGGATAAGGCAATCACTATATCAGAAGATCCTCATTTGGCACCCTCCTATAGGAAGAGAAGATTTAAAAGGAAAATCACCTTCCAATACGCCGATACTTCCAACTTCAAGACAATCGACTTGGCCATGAATGTAAAGAAAGAGAAGTACAAGGAGAAACATAAGCCTACTCTTAAGATTAGAGCTAGATTCCAAACTTATGAGTTACTTCGAGAGCAATTTTGGCATGCTTTGTTGGAGCAATACAGAATGAAACCAGAAGGTCTAGATTACATCGAAATTATTTCCTTGCTTGATACCCTTGGGTGTGAAGATTCTGACAGGTTGACTGACAATTTCTTTGAAAAGCTGGGAAAGTCGGCATGGAGCGGGTCGACGTGTTCCAACGAAGAAGTTCTAGAGTTTTTGGAATCAATCATTAACAAGAACGAAGGAATCTTTCATATTGAAGTATGCCCAATTTGTTGCCAGAAGAGACTTACGAAAAAACAAGATAAGGATATTATCACTCATTTCGCTATATGTGCCTCAAAAGATTGGAGTATTGTTTCAAAGTTACTATTGCAACTGTATGATACTCCACAGTTGGCCACTAAAAAGTGGTTCCTGAAAGTGTTGATAAAGATGACTTATGGGAAATACAAATTAGGTAGCAATCTGGGAAATATCTTAGTTCAGGATAGAACTACCGGTATCGTAATGGAAGAAAAAATGGGAGTCTATGTTCGTTTGGGAATCCGATTACTTTACAAAGGTCTAGATTCTGCTAGGCGGAAAAAAATTAGACTGTTATTAAGGCTGTTGTCAATTAAACAAGGTAAAAAATTCGATTCACCAAAAAGCAAGTCTAGTATAAAACTGTTCATCAAATTCCACCTGTTGGATATGTCAGACTGTTTAGAGCCAGATCCAGAGAAGTATGATACCTTCAACGATTTCTTTTACCGAAAATTAAAACCTGGAGCTAGGCCTATTGCTGGTGGAAGCGACGACCGAGTCGTGGTCTCACCCGCAGACTGCAGAAGTACATACTATTCAAGTGTGGATGAGGCCACAGAGTTTTGGATCAAGGGAAAGAATTTCCTGGTTGCCAAATTGTTTGGGGGAACTTTTGCTAATTTAGAACAAACTGACTTGTATTCCTCTAGCCGTTGTTCATTGGCCATCTTTAGATTGGCACCACAGGATTACCATCGCTTCCATTCACCGGTGACAGGTACAATCAAATCTATTAAAATGGTAGAAGGGGAGTATTATACGGTTAATCCTATGGCGATTAGATCTCAATTGGACGTTTACGGTGAAAATGTCCGAACATTAGTAGCCATAGAAACTGAACATTTTGGCACTGTTGTAATGGCTTGTATTGGGGCTATGATGGTGGGTCTGACTATCATGCTGGTAAAAGAAGGTCAGAAAGTTTCCAGAGGTGATGAGATCGGATATTTTAAATTTGGAGGACTGACGGTGGTTGTTCTTATAGAAGCCAAAAATTTCGAATTTGATCATGACTTACTTGATAATCTGAGAGCCAGCGTTGAAACTTTGGTACGTGTGGGTCAGAGTGTCGGCCACCATAGAGACATTGATGAAATGGAACACAAGCATGTCGATTTTGCGTCTCAAACTCCAAAATTCAAGATCAATTTGATTCGGGTTTTGACTGGTGGTGATCATAAGAGTCTAAGCAATTGGGAAGCAGACGAATTAGCCAGCAGATTTGATGAAGCTGAGGTTGAGCAAGAAATCTATGATGATGAATAAACATCATAAACATATCGCATAAATACCTACTTTTAAAAACTAATTCTACTATGATCGTATTAACATTGTATATTTCACAACAATTGACATTCTCTATCCTTCATTCTATCTACTTCTTCTGTTGTCCTCCGTAAGCAACCCTCCATTCTTCGATCTTCTTTTCATCAATTCTTTGGAAAAGATATTGAGCCTTGCCAATATTGTGGCCAGCAAGCAAGATCTGAGAGAATTCGTCAGGAATCAGCAAAGCTGGGGCGTTCAAGATCTCACCGATTTGTTCGGAAGTGCCTGGCATGAATGGAGAGAAAACTGCACTGAGCAAGTATACAAGATTCAAACCGACAGCAACGACAGCATCACTCTTATCTGGGTGGTTGGAGTACAAGGTGTTGTCCAACTTGTTGTCTTGAAGGAATTGATTACCTCTTGCAGAGATGGCCATTGCGGTCTCAAGACCCTTTCTGATCTGAACTGCTTCCATATCCTCATTATATTGCTTCAAGAGCTTGTTGATGTCCGACTCGAAGGCCTCATAGTTTGGAATGTTCTTAGTATCGTACTTTGGGATCACACCATTGTACTTGGCGATGGCGAATTTAACCAAACGATTCACGTAGTTACCCAAGTTGGCCAACAATTCGGAATTGTTCTTGGTAACAAATTCGGTCCATGAGAACTGAGAGTCAGAGGACTCAGGACGCACAGATGCCAAGTAGTAACGCCAGACAGAGGACAGGACTCCGGTTTCCTTAGCATTGTTACCGAACACACCCACACCTCTGGACTTGGAGAATTTACCACCTTCGTATTGAAGATATTCGGTGGTAGAAACATGATGCAACATGGTCCAGTTTTCACGAGTTCCAATTTGGGTCAGCGGGAAGACAACACAATGGAATGGAACATTGTCCTTACCCATAAATTGATAAAGATCAACATTGTCAGGGTTTTTCCACCATTTTTGCCAGTCAGTGGTACTAACGCCTCTGTAGTACTGAGAAGTGATGGAAACGTAACCGATAGGAGCATCGAACCAGACGTACAAAACCTTGTTCTTGTAGTCATCGAGTGGAACAGGAGTACCCCACTTCAAGTCTCTGGTGATACAACGTGGGTTAAGACCTTCCTTGAGCCAAGAGTTGGTAATAGTTTTGGAGTTTTTCAGCCAGTTACCCTTGGTGGAAGATTCCTGGACCCATTTTTCAAGCTCTGGTTGCAAAACTTCGAGGTTGAGGTAAATGTTGTTGGTGTCCTTGACAATTGGAGTAGAATTGTCTAATTTACATCTAGGGTTGATGAGTTCGAAAGGATTCAAAAGCTTACCACATTTGTCACACTGGTCACCACGTGCGTCGTCATATTTACAGTGTGGACAGGTACCTTCAACAAAACGATCAGCCAAGAAAGAATTGTGTTCTTCACAATAAAGTTGTGGCGTGGTTTGGTCCTCTAAGTATTTGTTGGCATTCAACTTAAGGAAAATATCTTGGGCAATTTCAGTTTGCTCTGGGGATGCGGTTCTTCCAAAATGGTCGAAACCAATGTCGAACCATTCATAGATTTCCTTGTGAATAGCAAAGTACTTGTTACATAATTCTTGTGGGGTGACCTTCTCTTCCAAAGCCTTTGTCTCAGTGGCGGTACCGTATTCGTCGGTTCCGCAGATGAAGAGGGTATTGTAGTTTCTATTTTTGGCGTAACGAGCATAGATATCAGCCGAAAGAACAGAACCAACAATGTTTCCCAAGTGAGGAACGTTGTTCACATATGGCAAAGCAGAGGTAATCAAAATGTTACGTTCACCATCTTTTGGAAGGATCTTTCCCTCTGGCTTCTTGACAGAATGGCCCTGGGCAACCTTGCGAACACCGGTATTAGTCTCCTTAGCTCTCTCGACCTTGGTGCTTGAAACTGCCTTTTGAACACCGGCAGCAACAGCAGCATCCTGGGCGAATTCGGCGACCCACTTGTTCTCTTTAAGATACGGGTAGGCGGCAGCAAAGACAATGATCTGCTCTGGTGATTTAGAATCAACCTTAGATTCGACTTTTCCCAAAATAGTGGAGATTAATTCTTTAACATCCTTTCCAGATTTAAGAGCATTATAGAATTCCTTTTCTTCAACATTAATAGCTTCAGATTGAGTGAAGTCATTAGCCAAGTACTTGACGATAGCATTGGGTTCAAAAAGCTCGAAAGTACCTTCCTTGAGGCCAGAAAAGTCACCTTCTGCAGTAATTTCAGCACCAAAAACAGAAGCTGCCACAGCAAGCTTGATATTGGCAACTAAATCAGCCGGTTTATTACCGGTTTGAAAACTTATCTTAGCCATTTTATTGTGGGGCTCTCTGAAGATGAAAACTGAAATTTTCGTCATGCCGCTGACTCAGAGTGAGGCTTTAGTCACGTGGGGAAGGAGGGGAGAGAAGACAGGTGGGAAAGGAATAAATTAGAGGGCAGAAAAAGAAGACGGCTGAAAGCAATTCATTTGAAATGGGTTCGATAAACTTTATGGGTTGGAATTGAGATTGAATTTAATTGTGTAAACATTCGAGGACTTCTTTATTTAAATAATTGTGTGTCCTCTATATTTACCTGATGATAATTTATAGCCCGTCGCTATATCATTGCTTAAATGGGATATTACGAGACATCGGCAATCTGATTTGCTCATCACGCTTATTTATAATTACAAATGTGGGAAAACTACATCTCACAATCATTTATTACTCCACAATTTATCGTGACAAAAACAGACCGGCTTAGGTGATGCCACCAGTTAATATAAATTCGGTAATTCGCCTGGTTTGGAAAGCATCAGAAAATACACCTAAAAATTCAGTGTTGACAGGGAAATGTTTCGGAGTCAAAGATAACTTTGCATCAGGTGTCACAACCAGTGGATCTAAGATTCTCCATAATTACGAATCTCCATTTGAAGCTACAACTATAACTCTTCTTGAAGAAAGTGGCGCCAATTTGACAAGCAAATTAAACATGGACGAGTTTGGGATGGGGTCTGCAAATACATTCTCACATTTCGGTCCTACGTTGAATCCAAGGTTCCCCGAAGAGGCTCACATTGCTGGTGGTTCATCGGGAGGATCTGCTGCAGCGGTGGCGCTGAATATAGTTGATTTTGCCTTGGGCACTGATACTGGAGGCTCTGTAAGGCTCCCTGCAAGCTTCTGTGGAGTATTAGGTTTCAAGCCGACATACGGAAGAATATCACGCTGGGGAGTGACCGCATACGCCCAGACATTAGATACTGTCGGTGTTTTGGCTAGAGACGTTAGTCTTGTCGAAGATGTCATGACAGTTTTGGACACACAGGACCCTAAAGATCCAACGAGTCTACCAGAAAATTCCAGGGTCTATGAATCGCGTACTGGACCACTTAGAATCGGTATTTTGAAGGAGCTTTTGGTGACCGAATTGGCTCAAGAAAATAGAGATTTGATAGAATCTGCCTTTAATAGTCTAGCGCAATCTGGCCACGAGATCCATACGGTTTCAATACCACTGGTGAAAAAATGTGTTCCAGCATACTATACCATAGCAACAGCTGAAGCGGCATCTAACTTGTCCCGCTACGATGGGGTAAGATACGGATTTTCTGCTCGTGAAATGCAGACTTCTGGTGAAAAGACCTCAAAAGTAACAATCAACGAGCAAATAGCACAGACAAGATCAGTCGGCTTTGGCGATGAAGTTAAACGTCGTCTTATTTTGGGGAATTATACTCTTTCCTCGGACTCTGGCGACCATTATGCCAGGGCCAATCTGGTAAGACAATCCTTAGTCAATGAGTTTGATTCAATTTTCAGAGCAAAGAACCTCATAATGGGCCACGAAGGCAAAAGTGATGGCGTAGATATAATTTTGAGCCCCACATCTGTAGGAGGAGTACCCACAATGGAGGAATACGAAATGCAAGATAAAGAGAACTTTCTCAATTCTTATGCAAATGATCTTATGACCATCCCGGCGTCGCTAGCCGGGCTCCCGGCAATTCTGGTACCTTTCAAGGGCAAAGGAATACAGTTAATTGGCCAATTTGGGGATGATTACACCGTGCTCCGTGCAGCACGGATACTCAGTCAAATAAAATGACCAGCACACCATACCTCATTGAATAAATAGTTGACCCTTGGAATAAAATACTCAAGTATCAAAACGACAAGCTGATTGAAGAAAAACAATTCATAGATATTAATATAGAAACCTACACTTGGCTAGCCGATCGTATATTCGTACAAGATGAATTGTACTCGTTAATGTAGTATGTAATGTTGAATTGCCATGATGGTCTTCCACCACGGCTACTTTCTACCCAATAAGGTCAAAAACTCTTCACGAGTCTTCTGCTTTTCGCGGAAACACCCCAACATACAGCTGGTGGTGGTCAGAGAGCCAGTCTTTTGCACTCCGCGGCTGACCATACACATATGGGTTGCCTCAATGACCACAGCCACCCCTCGTGGATTCAACATTTCCGAGAGAGCCATGGCAATCTGTTTGGTCAAACGTTCCTGAACTTGCAATCTTCTCAGGTACATTTCTGCCAATCTAGCCAACTTCAGAAGTCCCAAAACCCGTTTGTTTGGGATATAGGCGATGTGGGCCTTACCGAAAAAAGGTACCAAATGGTGTTCACATAAAGAATAGATCTCTATATCTCTGACAATGACCATTTCATCGTGATCCTCTTCGAAAACAGCTCTTTTGATCACGTCTCTGATGTCATCACCATAGCCCTTAGTGAAGAAAAGCATGGCTCTGGCGTAACGTTCTGGAGTTTCCAACAACCCTTCACGATCTGGATCTTCACCTAACTCGGACAAAATGGTCTTAACTGCATCTGCAATACGTCCTTCACGAGCCTTTTCATCTTCTGGGCTCTGATCAATCCGCTTCCGGGCCCCGATCAGCGGCCACAGAAGGCCATCGCTATCGATGGGTGGGTTAAGTGTAAGAGGCAGTGCCGCTCTTGTCAGTAAGGGCAGGTTGAACTCAAGCAAATCATCACTGATGTTTCTTTTCTGCTTCTTGGGGGTTGGGTTGGCGAGCTTTCCGCCGTTCTTCTTGGAGGCAGACATGCTGAGGCCTCGATAATTTTTCAGAATTTTGGTGCGATAATTTTGTGATGAGTCTTCTTTTTGGAAATGGCTGAAGGTGAATGGGGAAAACCAGTGTCCACGTTTAGGAAACCAATGGGATTAAATGAATGAAATGAAATGAATGAGATCTAAATTATTGTCAATACACATGAGAGAGTTTCAAAAGAGTGCTAGTGCATTAATATGTATCATTTGTGATGTTATTTCCAATGTAAAATGATGTGTACTAAGCGAATAAATACCTTAATGTAATAATGAGATGAAGTGATGAAATCGAGAGAATGAGACAAAATTGATGATATATTTGATCTCGTGCAAAATATTAAGACCGGCTCTTTATATACGAAACCAGACCTAAGGCGTTGTTCCAATAAAGAGTGGCCAGGTGTTTTTTTCTTTAAAAATCAATGTCTTGAAAAACATTGCAAGCCAATAGTGCTTTCAATTAATTAGGTGTAATTTTTTTAACAAGTGGGGACAGTTCCAATAATTCCAATTAATACGTGTTGGCGTTTCGATAAGGGAGCAATACGGACATGACGAATTGCTCATAAGTATATAAATAAGTTGATTGGCTAATTTGAGTTGCAGATTTTAAGTCCAGATAAGATATCAATTAACTTTAATGAAATTGACTTTTTCTTAATGTTCAAGATCTCCAGTAACGTTCCGCAGAACACAGAATCTCCAGTGCTCATTTTCCAGTTCATAAATGCTCATAAGCTTCTGCTCAACCTCATACCAATGCTTGTATTTCATACGCAGTTTCAAATCTAAATCGTAAATGTTGCAACTAACCACGTATTTCTCTCCTTCATGTTCAATAACTCGTTTGACCTGGCGTCGATTATCCTTTTCAGATACAAAACGCTCGAATCGAAGAAACAATCCAACATCTCTCAATGTCATGACTAACAGAAGATTCTGCAGCACATCATCTGCAGAATTTAAGTTACGGATCAAGTCATTTTTATCGTTGATACGCTGATACTGCTTCAATTTTTGAAATACATTACTAGGATCCTTCAAATATGCTTTAAATAACAGCACAAGCGGAAGTCTTTTTTCGATGTCGGCCTGCAACGTCGCGGGGACCTCCTGGAAAAAGTCTTCTAACCCTTTATCCAAAGTATCTTCATAAAGGAGGTCTAATGGACAGAAATGCCGCTGTTGGCCCCGATATTGATTAAGAGAACAGGTTCGACAATAGTTCTTACTATTGTCATAGAGCCATTTGGGTTTAATTTCAAGGATAACTGTGGACTCAGCACTATGACTATAGTCACTATCAACGTACATTTGAACATATTTGCTCAAATCCAATTTTTGAAATTGACCCAGAAGCATATTGGGTAACACTAATGCATAACGTTCTGATACCATAAGAGCATGACCCCTTGTATCCAATTTTTCCACAAATTTAGGGTCCAAGACCACCAATTGAATGTCGATAATCTCATGAGGGAATAAAGGCTTGCATTTCAATTCAATAAAGTCATATAATTCACAAGTCAGAATATACTCTGATCCGTCTTTGGCAAGCCTCAATCGAAGCAAGCGTGATTTGAGGAAATCATTACTGCCCACATACTCTAGTAAGATATTGGCATTTCCCTTGGCAAAATACTTCCAATCGTGTGCCTGCAGCACTTTCAGAATCTCCATAGCCCATCCAATGTCCACCAATGGCTTTAGTAAGAGCAGTTGGCAGAATTGGTCGGCGCGTTTGTCGGCCCGCTTAGGTCACGTGCAACAAACAATATCTTCCCCATCACATTGACCCGGCCCTAACTCAGGTCCCCGATGCGCGGCGGGTTCTCCCAATATTGGTATCTATAGGCGAGCGGTTCCGGAGTCATAAAAGGCGGAGGTGCCCCGAATTGGTCGGTGCTTTTGAAGTCATATTTCATTGGGGAACATTTGTGGAGTAATCATCATTGCGATTATATCAAGAACGAGTCAAAATTAACTCCTTTTACTTGGCAACTTGAGAGTTATAACACTAGTAATTTATCCTGTAAAGCCTTATAGTTGCTGATTCCCTGGACTTTGAATCTAGATCTCCGAGTTTATTATCTTGTGTTTGAGATCTCAGACAAATCTTTCGATAACTGAAAACATTTGCTTTCGATTCCGATTCTGATTCTGATCCCGATTCTGATTCTGATCCCGATTCTGATTCCGATTCCGATTCCAAAATCTATAATGAATCCAATAGAAAACCCTATTGGCTTGGTCTTTACTGTGATCCTCGGGGGTCTTGTGTTCTGGGTAGTTCAGAAATTTGTCAAATCTGGATCAAAGCCGATTTCAATCGTTAAGCCGCCAACATCGCAATCAAAGTCTTTCTATGGAAAGTCCGATAGTACCCTCAAACCTATGCCAGATGATTGGGAATGGGATAAGGCTCCTGGAATCAAACAATATCCATTCAAGAATGCCCCTTATAAACTCACTATGGGCCTTAAACTGCTTGATAAACAAGATTGGTTGCTTATAGAACCAAACTACTTGCAACAAGTCACAACTAAGGCAAAGATTGTTAGCAATGATTACATCTACCCAAAGGAAAAGGACTTACCATCCAGAACAGTCTTTCTTGCTGAGGATGCCTTAGAGGCAGTAAAAGAATTTTACGATACTGTTATCGAATACATGTGTACTAAATACCCTCGTTATTTCGTGAAGACTCTGGGTAATTTAGTTCACAACAAAATCACGGATGATAAGATACCTGCTTCATCAAAAGGAAGGACTACTTTCGATGAGGTTCGTGATTTGGAGCTTATCTTGGCCCGTACAATCCAGGAAGACTTTATTATCTTGAAGAAAGACTCCACAAGAGAGCACGAAAAGGACGGGACAGAGCATTTCTTCAAAGCAGGAATTTTTGGTTTCGCTGCTGGTTTCAATCCTCAACTCAGGTTCAATACTCCTTTGTCATTTGTTCATTGGCCTATCCCTGGCTATGAACAAAAGCTTAAGGTATCGATGAATCGATTTTTCGATAGAATTCAGCCTGGACAATACGTTAACAGGAATAATTTCTCGGTTCAACCCAATAATAACATGTATCTCGATGACTCTACGAAGGGTCACGACAAGAACGAAAATATTCAGGAGAAGCGTTTTGAAGACATGGACTACGAGAAAGATGTACACTATCGAAGCGAGCGTCAAACATTAACAAAATTACCAAAAACAAATGCTGTGGTGTTTACGATTCGTACATACTTGATGCCAATGGCACAACTTAAGGCAGAAGGTCCAGAAGTGACAGAAAGGTTGATAGGAGCAATCAAGGGATTCCCTGAAGAAATTGCTCATTACAAAAGGTCAACAGAGTGGGGCCCAGCCGTGATAAAGTACTTGCAGTCTTGAGGTGATGGCGTAATTTGATTTGAAAACTCAAGAATTGGGAAACTTCATTAAGGTTCTCAGTGGTGAAATAGGTGATTAATGTCGAATTTGAAGTTTCATAAGGCTCAATTAGCTTTACATCAACGAAGTCTGTATATACGATCAATAACAAACATAATGGTTCTATAATTTGCCTAAATAATTATCCCAACTATCCGATAATCTACATCTGCTTGCCAAAATTATTGGCCATAAATACCGTCGTTGCCTAGCGGCAAACAAATTTCGTAACTCATAATTTTGTTATCTCCTCCTTGATCTCCTCCCAAATTTCCAAGTTCTTTTTGGCCCAATCAATTAAAAACCCGTTGTAACATACCAAAATCTCGTAGATCATTTTTAATTGCATCAGATGGAAGTCTTTGAAGTTTTTACTCAACTCATCCCCAATATAGGCAATATCACCCACCATATGAGTCTGACACTTTTCAAGAACCCCCACTTTGGCCTGCAATGATACAAGTTTCTGTTTGCGTGTCTCTTCTGGATTTTGATCAATGATATCACTGACATATTGAGTGATTTTTTTAATCAGCAGCATCAGGAAAACTTTATATTTACCCTGCTTTGGTACCACAGTGTCACCGTCGCCGTTGGTTGCAGCCAAATCATATTTAGCGTTTCTCTGAAGCTCTGAATTAACACCGCCGACTCGTTGTGATTCGGCCTCCGCGGAAAGCAGCTCATTGTATTCACGCTTCTTTTCGAAAATTTCACGGTCCAAAAGCACAGCTTGCTTGTTCTTTTTATCCTTGAATTTTCGTACCAGCTGTAAGGTCAGAGAGAACCTTACAGCCTCACCCAAAGGCTCAGAAAACTTAGTTTCCAAATCGTTTATGAGCAGATTGAGGGTGATGTACAGGCGATCAAAGACTTGGCCTATTTGGTCGAAAATTTGATTAATTTTAATGGAAGACTTTTCAGTGGGCCCATTTGGGTAGCTTTCGGACTCAGAGAAGTCAATCAGAAACATGTTGAAAACACTTCCTAATTCTGTGTAGTCGTTCAGCAAACCAATAAAGTTCTCCATAATACGTTTATTGATCTCATCGAGTACCGAAGTATCAATAATCTCGCTATCGAGGCTCGTTTCGCCTCCATTCTTAATACCTGTTGCACTAGATTCGCCTTTGTCATCAACCAGCTTCTTTATTTTATTCAAAAATGGAATGTTGGACAGCGGAAGTGGGAGGTTGGCGTATATAGGGTCGGTGTGTAAACCATTCTCTGGATTCAGCTGGTACACGGACTTGGGTAATTGACTTGTGATAAGATTTATCTCATCCAGCCAGTTTGCATTAGGGTCCAAGAACTTTGCAAAAAATTGAAGGTTTCGAATCTTAGGGATTTGTAAACAATTATTGAGGAAGTTGGTCAAAAGACGCTTGCGATGTTCCACTAATTTGTGCTTATTTAAATGATTCAGATTGATATATGCATAATTGCTTGTGGGCAGTCCAATGGCACTTTTGGCATCGTCTTTACTCAGTTCAGGCCCCAGAGGCACTACACGGTTCGAATGGGATTGTTTTGGATGGGACAGTGGCGAATTGCCGTTAGTGGGGATATTATTGGGGATATTATTGGCGACCAGATTTGTCACAAGTCCATTTAAAACATTCAAATTAAAGTAATTCTTAGGAGGAATTGGCGGCACAATTACCAAGGGGAAAATTTTCGTAAGAATATCTCGAAGACTTTCAAAATCCAGATATCGACGACGAGTTTGTATGTCATCATTTGGATTATTAAGACTCGTGAGACGAATGGTATAGACAACGTATTTTTTCAGAGAGTTCAGCACACCTTCATTGGAATTTGATGCTTCAGTTATCTGAAGTTTGACTCGAGAATGGGGATTAAGTAGCTTAGTTACTCTACTTTCGTAGCTGATCTGGACTCGGTTATCGTCGGGCCTCTTTTTGGAGGCGTAAAGAAGCACCAGCTCGTCCTGAGTCGAGTCCGGGTTCATGCCGTTTTGGTCTTCAGCGCGACTGCTAATCAAAGAGGCAAGTCCCTGCGTGCTAGAGAAGGGATTGTTGTCTTCTTCCTCGTCAAAAGCGTGCACGAACTCACTCATGGTAGATGGTCAGGGGTTATTAGAAACAGAATGGTGCAGGAATGTGGGGTGAAAAGTGAGAATGTAGTGGTGAGTAGTGAAGCGATAAGAAAATCTAAGGAGATTCGAATAATGAACAGAGTGAGGGACATTGAAGAAATGGTAAAAGAAGATTTGAAAGAGATTGAATAAGCGATAAGGCAGTGAACAGTGAACAGTGAAAGAATTGAAAGAATTGAAAGACAATGAAAGAAAGCTTTGAGCTGGAATTAAATTTGATAAAATTATTGATTTTATGAGAGTGTCTCACTCTTAGTACGCCCACCGCTGGCATTTAATTCTTTCGCGGATCACTATTTTAACGGTATCCTAAATTCAAAATAGCCCATTCCTCACTATTTTACAAGCTATCTCACTGAATATTTAGACCACATACTTCCTCTTCTTCTTTCTCTTGTTCTTCTCCAGACTTGAAACCGTCAAAGAATATCTCCAAACATCTCCAAATATTATCGAAAATTACCAAAAACTACTGCTGTAAAACAACAATGATTTTCTATTCAAATTGAAACATTATACCCCATCCATCTTCCATATTATCTCCACCAACCTCTACAATTCTACCGTTGATACAAGCGATATTTCGCGCTATTAAATCGTCCCTCCTCACCATTTATGATTCTTGATTCTATGTGATGCGCATCTTTTAAAAATAAAAAAACACTCAAATTTACTCTCAAAAACACTCGAAAACACCACCAGCTATGTCTGTTGCTCTGGCATTTGCCGCTGTTTTCACCCTGAAAGATCCTCTTCAATGGGTGGAGCAATTCAAAGCTTTGGCAGCTACGCAAGCTCTCTCGTACGGTGCAGCTCAACTTTCGAACTCGTCGTACTCAGTCTCCTTCCAAAACTACGACTTAGAAACGAAGCTCTGGCATTTAGTTACCCTTTTATACGAATTCAGGGCCACAGAGACTCCAAATGAATCACCATCTTTACATCCTGAATCTTCTGATGCAGTCAAGCAGCACAATTATCTTTTATCCCATAGAAAAACCAAGGAGATAGCTCTCATCATTACCTGGATCCAAGAAAACTCAAAGCAACTTGATATTCCAGTGGACGTAGTGGAAAAGGTGAAATGGAATGCAACAAGAACAGCATTGGAGACCAGGTCCCTTGATGTATTAGCTCTGGCATCCGCTGGTCTGACTTCCGATAATTTTGTTTCAGATTTGGATGATGATGCTGTGATACGTTCAGGCAAATCCATAGCTGTTGACGATGATAATCAAGATCTGGAAGTCTACAAGATTATATACGGTCTTATACTTCGATCTCAAATTGATGAAGCGGTTGAGGTTGCTAACAGTTCGGGCAATTTCGCTCTCGCTCTCATTCTCGTTGGAGCAGTAAACGATTTTGTAGATCCAATATTGGATAAGCAATTGTTTAACACAGACACCATTTTGCCTAATGATGACGATAGTATGGCAGTCGATGATAAAAATACGGAATCTGGATCGGTTAACGCAAGGCTTACACCCACCGGCCAACGTCATAAAAACCTTTGGTGTCAGGCCGTCTACTCCTTGTCCCAAAGAGCCACAAACCCTCACGAGAGACTCATTTACAACTACCTTTGCGGAGGCGACATTTCTGAAAATGTAGCATTGGCTGATTCTTGGGAACAAACCCTTCTTCTTTATCTCAATCAATTGTTCAGTTTCGAAATGCGTCATGTTGTTTCAGGTCCACAAGAGGCCATATCCTCGGTTCAAATACCCCCTGCCCAATGTAAAGATATTGATCAAGCTTTGAATATAATCCTGCGAAATGGAAATACCGTCTCTTCTCGCGAAGCTCAAAATCCATTAAGAATCGTAAGCGGTGCTCTTATGATCGAAAAGTTCGGAAGTCTTTTAAAGAATGGAACTGCCGATGCTGCCAACGATCCACATCTTCTCAGAGTCTTAACTCACATTTCGATTTTCCTCAACAATTTTCAATTTCAGAATAATAAGGATCTTATTGCCGCTAATGATCTCACGAGAATTGTGGGCCAGTATGTTAAATACCTCTCCGAGAATAACCTAGAGGAACTCATTCCTGTTTACTTGGCCTTTATACCTGAAGAAGCCGATGCAAGAGAGCTCTATTCAGAATTTTTAACCTCTTTGGTTGATCCAGAAAAGCGTGAGAAGCAGCTTGGTGTGGCCAAGAAGTTCAATGAACAAGATGACGACTACTTGATAGCTCCAACTGGAGCTGCAGAAGACCCTAACTACGAGGGTAAAATGGTTAATGTGTTAAGGAGAACTGTCGAGAAAGTTATGAACGCAACTGCAGACGCATACAAGCCAAACACGAATGGCCAGCTTGTGTTGCAGGACGACATCGTTGACCCTCAAGACTTGAAACTTTATAGAGCTGTCGATTGGTTTTTTGAGACCAATTTGTACGAAGATGCGATCACAGCTAGTATAACAACAATTAGAAGATTCTTGCTTAATGGTAAACTCAAAGCATTAAAGGGCTTTGGTGCAAAGAAAAACTTTGTTCAATTAATCAAGGACTACGACTTCAATGCTAACACAAAGCTTCTCAGCAGTAACTCTGCAACAGCAGCAGTGTCCGAAAACGACAAGGAGGAGCTTCAACAGTACGGTTTATTCATTCAAGGATTATTCCGTATCGAGGAATGGGAGACATTTTTGAAGGAACATCAAATCAATGGGGTTCTGAAGGGATCGAAGGAGTTCTGGGAGTCTAGTTACGTTGAAAAGGCCATCGAAAAGGTAACAACTAGCCTTCTGAAACTTATATTTGAGTGGTTGAGGAGACTTATTGCGGTTCTGCACGATAGTGAGTTGCTCGTGGAATTGAGATCTATCTATATTCCATATCTCACTGTCGAACTTCTCCAAATTTACCAGTTCTCTCGCTTCAATGACTGGAAGTATATGAGAAGTGCATTCTCTTTGATAAACAGTATCGCTAATGATGAAGAGTATGATTTGTTGAAATGCTTCATCACGAGCGGAAGATTAGAGGAGTTGGTGTTTAAAAGCGGGCAAGTTGCGGCCGAAGCCACAGAAAAAGGTATCGGAGGTATATTTGTTTAGTTGTATAGAATAATGTAATTTTAGGTATCCTACGATGCGAAAGAGCTGCATAATTGTTTACGATGAATTCTTCTAGCCTTTATATTCCATTCTATCAGTTCAATGATGATGCTTTCTCATACAACAAGTCAACAACACTTGACAACTCCTTGACCAACTCTAAAGATGATTCAAATGTGGCATCCTTGGTGGGCTTATCATATACAATCAACCAGCCATTTCCTTGATCCAAAACTCCGTAAAATACCTTGTCCAAAATCATTTGCGACAACTTACCTTCGACTTGGTTCAAAGACAACCCAATTGTGTTCAGAATGTGTGTAAGTTCGACCACGGAGTAAGACTCAATAATCTTTAACAAGTTTTGTTCGAGCAAGGTGTCATAAAGAGCGTTGAAATGACTCTTTATAATACTGTCCAGCTTTAACTCGTCTGCATATGTGACAAGTGCCTGCTCAAACTCCTTCAAAGAACGGTTCAGGTAAGTCGTGGCAATGGCTTTCATGGCGTCTATGTCACGCAGCTGGTACTTGACCACATTTTTGTTTGCCAAGATCAAATTGATGTCGTCCATCAAATTAAGCATGATTTTAGTGAGAAGCATATATTTCAAAACCACAATGGCTCTGGAGTCTTCTTGTGAGTTGAAGCCCTCAAAAGATTCGTAGAAGTATGAGAACGCGGTTTTGTAGTCCTTATCTTCTGCATTCAAAATTCCGGACTGGCAGTCTAATTCAGCCTGCAACAACGTAGGGCAGTAGATAGAATTGGCGGATGTTCGGGCAGATGTCAAAGCTGCTTTGGATTTGGGGAGGTTTCTAAGCGCATGGTAGATTTGCAGTTCCAATAATTGAACTTCCACGAGCGAAGACTTATCATCCAATTTTTTGTATTCCCTCAAAAGCTCAGTAATGATCTTCAAGGCTTCTTTGTACAGTTGTTTTTGGTAAAGCAATGATGACAACTTGAATTGTAAAGATTGGCGCAAGAAGGTCAACTTCAGTTCTACAGCCCATTCGATACAGTTGCGGGTGGTGGAGATCGAGAGGTCCAATGAACCTGGTACAGCATCAATGTACTCGATAAGGGTCTTGATGATCTTAGCGGTCTTGGATTTAGCGAAAGTACCCATAACAGACTTCAGATCTTCAATAAGTTCGCTAATCTTATGCAGATTCTGCTGGTCTTGATACAACTTACCCAATTCGAGAATGGCTAATTCTTGTTCTTGAACGACTTTGGCTGGGGTAGTACCTGAATTGTTAGGAGATTCGATAATAGAACGATACTTCTGCTCGGCTGCGCCGTAATCCTCTTTGGAAACGGCCTCACGGGCCTCGGTGAGCGCTTCAGTAGTCGACATGTTGGCTTGTTAAGGTGGTTTGCCCTCGAATAAATTCGGATACGAGTGTGCAGGAGGTGCCCCATAGTGTCGTTAGTGAACGGTGGTGCTTTAAGTGGGAGAAGTCGTCTGAGGACTTGAGTAGAATTGCGCCAGCCTGAGAAAAAAAAAGACAAAGCCAGATCGAGAGAGGAAAGGTGTGAAAAATACCAAAGATGCTTCGTTTATATGGAGCCAGGGGTCCGCAGATGCTCCGCCTGAGAGTCTTTGTTGGGTCTCAGGTACCGTTGATGGCTGTACGTCATAAATGGCAGCTTCCTGAACCACCGAAAGTACCCAAAAAGGCAAAGGATCACTCGAGATTCAGTCAATGGTTAATTTATTTGGGCACTAATGAAGCCCAAAAGAAGTTGACTAAGCTATATGTGGCCGGTTTTGGAGTGGTTATAGTTTGTTTCTACTACTACATGCGTGACAAATGGTGGGAGGATCAGGAAAACCAAAAAATCAAGACTAAATTTCTTAATGACCCAGATAGTTTGTCTGAGTACGAACACCTCAGATTGAAGATGTTATGTAACGAAAAGCTCAAGTCTCGTGAACAAAAAACTTTTGATTTGTATCAAGCTATGCGTAAGGAATATTTCCGCAAAAATGTTCTTTCCAAAGAAACCTTTGACTATTCGCCAACTGCAGAAGATTTGGCCGAATGGTATGATAAGTTACCCAAGAGGGTACAGAAAAAAGCCCCTGTTGACGAAGTAAACGATGAAGTTGACCCTGAAATTACAGAGAAGGATTCCAGCCCAGCAATTAGTAACAAGACAAATCCGAACATCATGGCACCTCGAGACACCACAGACTTTTATGAAGAAAAAGCCGCCGCTTATGACGATGAGGTCAATTGGGAGGAACGAGCCATTTTTATGGGTATGCGTCGTCGAGAAATGATGAATAGGCTTGAAGGTGATGTATTGGAGGTCGCATGTGGAACAGGAAGAAACATCAAATACTTGAATACTGAAAAAATTGACTCAATTACATTTTTGGATTCGTCAGAGAAAATGGTTGAGATTACCAGAGATAAATTCATTAAACGATTCCCCAAGTTCAAGAAAGCTGCATTCACTGTGGGTAAGGCCGAAGACTTGGATAAGTTAACGTCTGGGAGTGATTTCAAGTACGACACAATTGTGGAAACTTTTGGATTATGTCTGCACGAAGACCCCGTTGCTGCTTTGAAGAACATGTCTGGACTTTTGCGCCCTGGTGGAAGGATTGTGTTATTGGAACACGGTAGAAGTACGTGGGACTCCATAAATAATCATTTGGACTTCCGTTCTGATAAAAGAATGCAAACGTGGGCGTGTCGATGGAATTTGGACATTGGAGAGCTCTTGGAGGATGCTGGGCTAGATGTGACTTACGAGAAAAGAGTTCACTTGGGAACTACCTGGATGCTTGTTTGTAAGAGACGTGAAGATGGGCTCAAAAGTGATGAGCTTCCGTTCTTGGACAGGTTTTTTGGCAGAACCAAAGGGGCATAGATGTAAATAGCTGTATATAAGAACATTTAATTGATTTGTAGTTACCTACATGGAGGACTTGCCTTTTAGTTGTGGTCTGTGATATTTTGCTTTCATTATAGACATTAATTATAAATTATACGAGAATGTTCTCCAATGATGATTCGATTAAAGTTACTGTTTTCGCTCAAAACTCTGGCGAAAAACACTTACTTCATAAGTCAAGAACACCAGGCTCAGGATCACTATCACTGATTTTGACGTCCTTAAAGCCACGCGACACCAACTCCTCGTCAATCAAATCAACCCGTTGGGATTGGCTTTTAATAACGACATCATTTTCATTCAAAGAATCTGTGTACAATTTCAAATCTTCTTGAATCTGTTTATGTGATTCCGAGCTATTCATATCTCTCTTGATAGCATCTATTTCGTGTCGGAGAAGGTCCTGAGTTTCGTTGAGTTTCTCAATGGAGTTGCGGAGTTGGACGCCAGTGGAGATCACTGTATCGTCAGGGAGTTCCTTTATGGCGCTTATAAATGCCTCAAGGTTAATTGGACGCAGATCTGAGGACATATGCACAATAGGGGATCGAAAAGGAAGTGATTTAATCCTTTAATTGAGGTTATTTCGATGACAGCCTGTGATTTAAATAATTTAGCTTTTTGATGTGCTGCAACTTTTTCTTCTCGCATTTTTCAAATAAAGAAACTGCTTCTTTCTTTCTTTGACAAGCCACTAGAACTCGACGTTTAGGATGCTTAAACTGCAGGGATTCAAGTTGGCGCCCTGGAAGCGACTCTTGAGAAGTTACAGCACAATTTCCGTCGATATGGATGCCATCCCAAAGCTCCATCCTGTGCTTCTTCGAAGAGTCGAGAGCGTGAGGCTGCAATTCGGAGGCATGGAGAAGAAGATGTCTAGTGGTGAATTCAATCAGGAAGACAGTATTGAATACCTGCGTGCTTGTACTACTTTGGAACTTATGAATGAATACGAAACTTACATGGAGAACTTTCGTCTGTTATTAGAGATCGTTAATGAAGACGAAGATCAAGAAATGGTGACCGAAGCTTTGACAGAATTAAAAGAAGTGATCCCCAAATTACTCGAATGCACTCCGAAATTAGAAAGACATCTTGTGCCGGCCGAGAAAAATGCAGATAAACCCACGCTTATTGAACTTCGACCTGGTGTCGGTGGTAGAGAAGCTTCTATCTTCACCGCCGATTTGCTTGACATGTACATGAATTTTGCCAACCGTCAAAGGTGGCCCAATTCGATAGTCCTGCTGACTGAAAATAGTCTGGGAGGATTAATGGAGGCAATTTTAAGTGTAGATTCACCAGGTCTGTACGACGTATTGAGACATGAGAGTGGAGTTCACAGGGTACAACGAGTGCCGTCTACTGAAACCAAGGGTCGAGTACATACAAGTACAGCAGCTGTAGTTGTTTTACCCAAAATGACTGAGGATGACGGAGCAAAAGATGAGCGACAATTTGCACCTGGAGAGGTGAGAGTTGATACAATGAGAGCAGGTGGAAAAGGAGGTCAGCACGTCAACACAACTGATTCTGCAGTTCGACTTACTCATATTCCGACTGGAATGCAGGTGCAACAACAAGATGAGAGATCGCAACCGCTTAACAAAGCCAAAGCGTTTATGATTTTGCGTGCTCGTTTAGCGGCAAAGGAGCGGGAAGAGGAGATGAACAAACAAATTGAGTTACGAACCACTCAAGTATCTTCCACAGATCGTTCTGATAAAATCAGGACTTATAATTTCCCTCAAAATCGAGTGACGGATCATAGATGTGGATACACACTTCATGATCTTACTGGATGTCTTGGTGGGGAACGGCTTCAGGAAATTATCGACAGGGTGGAGCAGCAAGAGGTTCAAGAGAAACTCGAGATGTTGACTGCCAGTGGCAAATAAGAGAGAGATTGGAGAGGTTGAATCGAGATGATTAGAGTTTATAAGAAGCAGATGCTCATGAAAAGCAGAGGTTCACGGAAGTAATGTGATAATGGGCTTGTATATAGATGAACTGATCATCTAGCGATCAGGATCGAATTATAAATCACATAAGAGGTAAAAAATATACGCCTCTAATCATATCGAGTAGGTTTTTTTTCCAAAATGAGTAGGATGTGCTTTAGCGAGATGGGAGTTCTCAATGATGTCTTTAACGATAGAAAATTGTCTAATACTATAATATCTAATTCATATTGTATATGAAAATGCATGATTGAAAAGATAAGTAAAGAAGATTACATCAGAGAAACTCAAATACAATAAAGGTCGCACAATTTTTTGGACCAAATCAAATGTTAGCTTAAAAGATGACTTTCTTACGAGACACACATCAAAGACACAAAGGATTGTTGAATATGTGTGTTATTTTTCTAAAAATTAGTGACATGTAATTCAGTAGCCTCACGGGTAAAGCGCGTGGTTACGAACATAGATGCATTCGTTCCTTACATGAGCCAATATCGATCTGATCTCGCCTAAATTGCGCAGAAGTGATTTCGGGGGGAATTCACGGGAACTTGATTAGATTCGATACCGCCTTCAAAGGATCAACCTGTATTTTTATATAGCACGGCATAAAGCGTATCATTTTGCGAGTTCAAATCAAATAAATGTAGCTCCGCAACAAGGCGTGCACATCTTCGATGCCTTTAAGCTCAGCCCACGCCTGTATACAAAGCTCCAAGAGTTGTCTTGTCTTCTTTGTTAGGTAGCACTGGTATTTTACAAGATAATAAATCCATGAGATCTTTCACAAATATGATTTATTAAACTCGTTGCAATCATTGACTTCGTAATTGACCACGAAAAATCAGTAGCCCCGCTAAAAATCCATTTGCTTTACATTAAAAAAGCCTATGCTGATGGCCTAACCACGGAAGTTCCAGGCGCACCGCATCTGCCGCCTCCGCAAAATATTTGCCAGGGAAGAAAAGCGCACAGCAGGCGACGGCAGCGGGAAACCTCAGTGAATATTTTAAAACAGTGCATTGAATTGAATAACCAAGGAAACGATACAGTGGTAAAATGTATAACTGTGCCCAATGAACTCTTCTTGGTGATGGAATACACATATCTTGGCCAAATTGATTAGCCCCGCTGTGCTTTACTTTTGCTTTCCTCCACGTATGCTGCACCTTCGGCGCCTTTTTTTTTAATGCACTCGCGTGGTATGGGGCGGCCTGTGAAATTCTTTCGTGGCTCTTGGCTGGTGCAATTAAAAAAAAAATTAGCAGGACTACAGTGTAATTTCTCCGCCTGTACCTTCTTTTATTTTGGTGTATTTTTGGAATAGAAAATGACTTGATAATACGACCACAATTGCCTGGCCCTGTATATAGAACCAGTATAATAGTATTAGTATTCAATTTAAAATATCTCTTAACTCAAAGATCAATCAATTTCTACGACTTTCCAACTCAAATCTAAAGCTTAATCCACGTCTTGACCTCGCACAATTTTTCCGGGCTGTCATTTTTTTAGGTTCTTTCTAAGGCACTTGAGTAGCACAGGCAAGAAAAAAAAAAACCAGACAAACCAACCCCAAAGAAGAAAAAAAAATGTCTTAGATTTTTTGTTCAAATACGCCCACCTACTAAGAGGAAGTGCTGAGGACCAGAAGAAAAGACGTGGATTCCTACTTCTTCAATACTAATTAGACACATAAGTGATTTCCAAGTACTCACACTACTCCGTCATCTCATTTTTACGCGGAAATAGTGCTTCATAGGGCCCCATTCTTACAGTCGTTCGCTTGCAAACCTTTTTTATTGAACAGGTATTATTGATTGATCTCGAGGTTTCGACTCAATATCTTAAATTATAATTGTCAAACCTCAATTACATCCAAAAGTACATCCTACAGAGACATATGTTTCAAGAATGATTCCAACATCAACGATATTACACCTTTGTGTTCTTTTATCGACAGTCCTTGGACTCGGCCTTACGATTCCTGCAGTGAAAACTGGCGACAGGGCCAAGTATCTGGGTATAAATAACCTCAGAAATTGCATATCATATCCTACCGTCAAAGATGACATGTTATTGTTGACGATACACGCCGGCGATCCGATCCCGCTGCAACAACTCAACTTAAACATCTTTGATCTGGACAACAATAAAATTCGTTTCAAAAGAAACATTCAAAATGATGTCTTTATTATGTTTAACAACCTTCACAATGATGCATCTGAAAACGTCAATTCAGAAGTCACATTAGAAACAAGACTGAATATATATCAACGAATTCTGGACCTTGCAGTCAAAGGGGGAAGTTTAGTGGGCGCCAGCTCTGGAAGCGACTCCAAACACAAGAATGACCCTGAAGAAAATCACATCAACTCTTACGATGGAAAGTCCCTCATATATATTTGCTTCGATAATCTTTACTCAGACAAACTGTGGCTGTTTAGACTGTTGTCTAAGGATATCGAAATTTTCACTGAAATTAAAAGCCCCTCTACAATTGATAAAACCGACTATGCCCAGTATGCTCGATTCTTCAACAGCAAAAAGGAAAAGCATATAGAGAAAGAGCTGGGCAAAAGCGAAGATGATTCATTTTCGGAAAAGGAATTCGATAGTGAAATAGCAAAGCTCACGCGTAAATTGGACGATGTATCACAATCCCTTGAGGAATCCAAAGATATTTTGAACCAATTGATCGAAAATGAGAGCCGACTCAGAGATGCCAACGAAGCCATTTTCTCTGGATATACGAAAATGACTATCATCGTGTTGGTTGTCTTAGGAATTTGTGGAGGTGTCCAGATATTATACCACTTCTGGTTCTTGAAGAAGCGGAAAGTTATATAAGAAGAGAGGATAAGTATACATAAAAATGATGATCGGCCGTTAATTCCCAAAGGCTCTATTCGTCTAAGCTCAATACAAAAATTTTAAAGACTGCTTACTGCTCTGTAGTCCAATATCGAAAATTCTAGTATAATACATCTTTTTTTGAAGAATAAGAAACCAATTTACAACTTTCTTAAATTTGCTTTTAATCTAAAGAATTCTATTATACGGTGTACAGTACGGTTACCCCCTCATCTTTTCGTTGTTTATGACGTCGTCACAAATGCCAGCCATTGCCTCTTTTTGAATTAATTGTCCCACATTTTCGTATACCATACTAGCCTCATAGCCCATGACAATTCTCCTTTCTGTAATGCCCAACTCCCCAAAAGCCAAAGCTTTTACCACGTTATAGTATCTGGTTAACGTTTCTCTGACACTATTCGTAATTGGCTCATTAACGTCAGAATATATGGCCCACGAACTCTCTTCTTCAAGCCTTGTAATCAGTACACTTCCTTGACCCGGTGTATATCCCAGAGATCCTGCAGCTGCACCCAATGAAGCCAGAGCCTTGTTTGCTGCAGCATTTGTGCCATCGCCACCTAAACGGTCATTTGCTCGTATCTTGCTCAACCAGATGTAACCATTTACACCCAATATCACATTGACATTACCAGGAAGTTGGTACAGATGATTTTTCAGCTTCACGATTAAAGACAGTGGAACCTTTAAGAAGATACCATTTCTCAACTTTCCGTACTTTAATGATCTCGTGTGCAATGCTGCTGATCCGTTTTGATATATACTTTGCACTTCAGCATTAAGAAGGTCACCTTCCTTCAAGAAACTCCGCATTTGCAACTCATCGCTCTCCAGCTTTCTTCGCAAAACACCTCCTGGCAAGTTGACACTTCCCAACATCAATACAGCGTCCTGCTTAGCCCCGATGTCGACTTTCCAACGCTTTGGTCCTACTTCAGTAATTCTTCCAATGACATGATCACCAGTCTCTGGCTGGTATCTTCCCCTCAAGGGAATGACAGAAAGTAAACGGTTAACTCTAGAAACAGTCCCAGCTACCGAAGAGTAGGTCTTATCATCAAGGAAATAGGTTCCATGCCCTTTCATCCATACTGGATCATCTGTGACAAGCTCTCCTGGGGTGACTACTGAATCAACTGCGGCCTCTGTATCAGACATATCAACATCTTCGTCATCACGAAGATGGGTATCGGGCTTTGAGATAACTATGACGTCCATTTTAGTTGTGTAGAAAGCTAATTTGGCCGTTTTGAATGGTACGTCAAGTTGTATATTTGAGTTCATACTAAGGGAAAAGGAAGAAGACGGTTTGGGGTCGTGGTCACGTGATGGCATCTCGAGGCTGGAGGATTGACAAGTTATACACTACTTTGAGATGGGAATATTAACGTTAATGTGAAGATTCAATACTAAAATCTGGTTAAAATTACCAAATATTACATCCAGTATATCATCTGATATATAATAGATGATTTGCACTTCCGGTGAATTAAGTCTACTACCTTAATTCAATTTAAAGTGTTCATCCATCTCCGATGCCCATCGCTTCCCAATTTGGAACGCGCGCATTGATTTTTCACTGCTTATGCTCTGGAGAGCCTATAATCAATTAAGACACTACGCAAAGCTTCTGAAGGGAACATACAGAGCAATCATGGCCGAAGGAAAGTTTCAGCCACCAGTCAACCGTAACATGACGGAGTTGGACCGCTCTTTCTTCAAGAAAACAGTGCTTTTAACTGCCGCATACTTTCCCCAGCCGCAATTTTTGGGCCAGTTCGTCAAGACATGTAAGAAAGATATTCTTCATTTCACTTCAATTAAGCACGTCATCAACTTAGATGCTAATAGAAAGGCAGTTTTGCTTCGTGCAGATGTGGAAACCCCGGAAGATGCTGAGAAAAAGCTCACTGAGATCACTCAAGCTAAGATAAAAGAATACGGCGTACAACTTGAGCCATATTCTCTCGAACTCACTTATGACTTCTGGAAAGCTGATGATATCTTACGAGCAGTTCTTCCAGAGGATCTTTTAGATGAAGTTCCAACTGGTTTTGCCCAAGCTGGTCATGTTGCCCATTTAAACTTGAGAAATGAATTCAAACCTTATGGTAAATTTATTGGTCAGGTCATCATAGACAAAAATACTAAGGTGGAAACAGTGGTCGATAAAATGGATTCTATTGACACAAAATTCCGTACTTTCCAGATGAACGTTTTGGCCGGCCGTGACGACCTTTTGGTGGAACAGAGTGAGAGTGGTTGTAAATTCAGATTTGATTTCTCCAAGGTTTATTGGAATTCTAGATTAAACACCGAGCACGAACGACTTATTGCCAAGTTTGAGCCTCAGGAAGTGGTGGCCGATGTTTTCGCTGGGGTGGGACCATTCGCAGTTCCTGCTGGCCGTAAAAATGTGCTTGTCCTTGCAAACGATTTGAACCCTGAGCTGTATAAATATCTTCAAGAGAATATCGAAGTCAACAAGGTTGGTGGTTTTGTACAACCATTCAACTTAGATGGCCGTGAATTTATTAGAGAATCTCCCAAATTGCTTCTCTCATGGCGTGAAAATAAGGGTAAAGTTGAGAAGACGGTGAAACGTAGAAGGGTAGAAGGCGATAAAAAAGTTTCAGTAACAGAGGTAACTGCAGTTGAAATTCCAACCCATTTCACCAACTACGTGATGAATTTGCCAGATTCTGCATTGACCTTTTTGGATGAATTCATTGGATTATATAGCAGAGATCCAGAGGTCGAAAAAGTTGTCAAAGAGACTCCAGGATTTAAACTTCCAACCATCAATGTTCACTGTTTCGAAAAATACAGCCCTGAAGAGGAGCCTTCAATGACCGAACTCCATAGAAGAGTTCATGCAAAAATTGCAAAGCTTATCGATTTTGATATTCCATTTGAAAGTTGTGACTTTCATTTGGTCCGCAAAGTTGCTCCTACAAAGCCAATGTTTTGTGTATCTTTTGAATTGCCTCATGAGGTAGCATTTAGACCACAAGGATCCAAATGATGAACGAGTTACAGATAAATATAATGAACGGACAATATATTGTAGAAATAAATGACTCAACACAAAAGCAATTATTGTAAGACATTACACAAGAAATTTTATCGAAAAAGCTATTATACTACATTGACTAATATGAGCTCGAACTATTCTGAACTTGCAAACTCGTATATGGAAGTGTTTTTACTGGATAAGTTTAACAAATTTCTTAATACGACTCAAAATGGAGCAGCCCAATTTGCCGTAGGAATGCCATTTAATGTACTTTTCAAATCTATATGCTCAGCCTTATCACTTTGTTTGGTACAATTAAGCTTCTTCTGTTTACTTCGACCATATTTGAAGGAAATTTATCAACCTCGTTGTTATTGTGTACCCAAGGGCGAATTGATGCAAAGACTTCCACTGGGGTTTTTCCAATGGATTATTCCCACGTTGAAACACCATATCAGTCACTATATTTCGATTGGACTTGATGCATATTTTTTTGTGAGATTTGTACACATTGTACTTCTATTATTTATTGTGGTTGGCACTTTAAACATTCTAGTTCTCGTACCTATTAATTGGACATCTTCTGATGGAGGTCGAGGAGCTCACGGTTTGGATCGATTAAGTCTTTCCAACATAAGTCCAGACAAAACTGGCCGCTTGAAATATCATTTTTCTATGGCAATCATAACTATCATTTTGTTCCACTTCATGATAATTTATGAGCTTCAAAGTTTTGTCAAAATTCGCCAAGCATACTTGTTTGGAAGATCACATAAAAACTTCATATCCTCGACAACTATATTAATAAAGCACGTTCCTGAACACCTTAGAAGCTATGAAGCTATCGAAAAAATCTTTGCAGATATCTCTCATGAGATCAAAAACGTTTGGTTCGTTTATGATTACACAGGAATCAATGAAGCCATGAAGTCCGTTAAAAAAATCATGAACATTCTTGAGGTATCGGAGCTCGCCAACTTAAAATCAGCTCTTCGCAATAATAGAAGCATTGCAAACACAAAATGCTTTTACCCTCCTATTCGATCCAAATATTTTCGTATACCTCTATCAGGAAGAAGAATACATCTCAAAATCCCAGGAATATTGACCAGATTTTTCAGACTCAAGCCTGTCAATCAACGAGAATGGTGTCTCGAACAATTAACCAAATCAGTGAAGCTTATCGATGACTATAAATTTGATCTAGTGCAGAATAAATTGGCGAAACACAGTTCAGTCTTCGTCAGATTTAAAAACCAAACCGAAGCTTATATCGCTCATCAATGCTTACTCTCGGGGACTCAAGGGCTGATGAATAATACTGTCGTTGAAGTCAACGCAAAAGATATTCTCTGGGGAAATTTGGTGAGATCTGACAATGAATTTATTTTACTAATCGAGAGCTTTCTGGTCACTCTAGTTTTGATTTTCATTATCATTGCTTATGTTGTCCCTGTTTCATTCATCGGATTCATCTTCCAAATGCCGAAACTCGTCAAGTTTATGCCTTTTCTCAAATCGGTCAATATTTTCCCTAGAGGTATAGCTGAAGTAATAATTTCTTCCATACCATCCATACTTTTATCACTTTTGACTACTTTGGTCTCGAAGATGTTCAGATTATTGGTGTACTTGAAAGGTTGTTCCACGGGTTGTGAGCTCGAATTGGAGCTCCAAAAATGGTACTTTGTGTTTTTATTTGTACAGCAATTTTTGGTCTTGACAATCCTGGCAAGCATAATTGTAGTCCTAAGACAGATTATCAACCATCCCACGTCAATACCCGTTTGTTTAGCAACAACATTACCAAAAGCAGCAAATTTTTTCTTTCAATATATAGCATTGAAAGCCTTGGCTTTTTGTGGTAACAGCTTTTTGCAAATAGACCAACTATTGTTAAGATACACAGTGTTCAATTGGTTTGACCGTACCCCCAGAAGCAAGTTCTCCAGATTAACTACACTTCCCAAAGTCAGCTGGGGATCAGTGTATCCGGTCGTGACCATGTACGCGGTTATTGGGTTGGTGTATTCCATCATCTCACCGATGATAAATTTATTTGTCGTGTTGATTTTAGGATTGTTCATCTTATACTACAAATACGCTCTCCGCTACATTTACAATCACGTTAATGTATCAGAAAGTTACGGAAGATTATACCCGGTGGCACTTTTCCAATTGTATTTGGGTATATATTGCCTCCAGACATGCTTAATAGGAATATTTTTCATGCTGAAAGATGAACATGGGGCACATAGAACGAAATGCCTAGGTTGGGCTATGAGTGTTGCTTTTATATTGTCAATTTTTAGTAATTGGATATTGTACAATAGATACGCACCATATTTCTCAACCCTTCCAATAATGAAAGAACGAGGACAACAACAAGAATCACCTGGACCTTGTAGAGGTCTCGAAACTGAGTTTATGCTGAACATTGATCTCCTATATTTACACCCATCATTTAGTTTTGAACAGCCAGATGTTTGGTTGCCACGGGATAACGAAGGCCACGCGGACGACTTAGCTGCGAAGATTCAAGAAAGCAGTAGTAATTTTGTCGTTGCTTCGACCTCAGGATCTACTATATGCAAAAAAGGATTGTTTTTCAAGATTTCCGTGTCACTGGCTCCCCCTGATTATAAGTGATGTTCATCAAGTCTGCGTTGGATCTTAAGGATCTTTAACATTTTCCCCCAATTGTGTAGACCAACAAGTTGCTTTTTCTCCCTCTCAAGACGTCCAATATTCGAAATTGCTGAAAACCATATCTTTTTAGCCATAATTGCATCTGAGTTACGAAGTAGAACACCAGATTTTACGGGGACAGCATTTCCTGGTCTTACTCTAAAGTCAAAGCCCACAACAATAGGCACGTAATCGATAAAGTCTGGCATGCTGCCATGTCCATTAGATTCAAACAACTTCCTAGAACCATTATAATCAGACAAAATCGCTTCAATACTTGATAACTTCAACCACACCGTCTCTCGAGGCTGCATCCAACTCCGAAATATCTCGATGTTTCCATAAACATTTCGAGGAAGATCTTTTTCGATTACAGCTGGGATAATTTTCTTGGTCTGTTCGAAACTGAAAAGGCCCATTGATTGCGAACCATTGCCTTGTATATCTAGATTCAATCTTCGACGTTTCCATACAGTCGTAGGCCTTTCCTTGACGGTTTTTATTGGGGTAAAATCATTGATTTCTCTACCAAGCATTCTCCATTGCTGCTCAGATTTACCGACGACAACACTGTCCTTAAAAAACACACTTTCAAATTTTCGGTCGCGCTGGATTCTAACTTTACCAATGGGTATAGATCCTTTCTGAATTATTTCATTATATCTCAATGTTGAACGTGTAATGTAGTTCGGGCTTCGCTTCATAGAAGCGAAACTCGACGGCAAATTCATATTGACTTTAGAAAGAGCTTCGAGAGCAACTAACTCTTCCATGGGTATGCCAAGTGATTTGTTGGAATTTAAGTAACGAAGAATTGACCTAAAAATCAACGTGGACCTACCAGTGATAGTTCTTAAATCGATCGTTTTAAAGAATCTATAGGCAGTGTCAGGCATATATCTTGGAGATACGTCAAACACAGTATTTTTGGACGTGAATGCCAATGTGCAACTCATAGTCATCAGATTAAATTGATCCTTGGCCGGATAGTACACATTGGTTGAGCTCTGTCCATTAGACTCAAAACGCTGAAGTTTTATAAATTTGTGTTCTGGATTGTGGAAGCACATGGCATCTAAAACGAATATCTCTTTAGTGTTGACTGGATTGACAACCTCAGTCCAAAAGTATGGGTACAAGAGGTCGTTGTCCATATTTTGTGATAATTTACCATGATCCAAAAGGGGCTGATGAATTTCTTTTAATGGTAATACAGGGAGTGAAAATATCAATCTAGTCTCAAAGTTAAGGGTTCTTAGCAATGCAGTTAACATTTGAGCCCCAAAATCTCGATTGTTTTTTAGTTTCTTTGCCTCTTTGGAAAATTCAAGCAAAGTTGGGATCTCTTTGGCACTATTGGGGAAGTAACTCTCAGAGTTTGCGCCCTCTGGCAAATACCCCAATACTCGAAGTCCATTTGATGTAACCCTGTAATTGAGCACCATCCACTTCATTACGTATTTGAGGATATATATCAATTCTGTTTGCAACAGCTGATGATCCTCATTATTGCGTACGGATCTCCAAAATCGTTTGGTGCGTTTCCTGATCTTTTCGGGAAATATCAGCTTGAGTGCTTTTTGCAATTTATCAGTATTGAGCCATTCATTTCGTTTATAACCATGGGCCATATATGCTACCAAGCTTAAGTTCTGAACTGCTAAACGTCGCCTTCTTAATTCAGCCCTCTGTTGCCTTTTCCTCTTTTCCTTCTCTCCAGTTTCAATACTGACTAGGAAGCTTGAATTTTTGGACTCCTCATTGAAAGTTGGTATAACATCTTCCCATTCGTCGAATGAGTCGGAGTCAGAGACAACTTCAGAGATATCTTCGTCGTTCTCCATCTCAGCAAACTCCAGAGCAATTGCTTTACGTTTTATGCCTCCTATAACATCAGCTTCAAAGGGAGAGCTTACTCCTGGGACATCGCTTTCGTCACTAGTGCAGTCCTCGCTCACATAGAGCTTCATTGACTGAGCCTGTGGCAAATGTAGCTTAGGCGCGGCGTTATTTAAGATGAAGAATCAAAAAGTTCGCAACGCTCAAGATAGATTGTGCACGCACAGACAGGAGGAGTACCGTGGTATACTGAAGTAATTCTAGATATCTGCGAGAGCCACTATAATGAAATAAAAAATGTCTTTGAGACATAAAAGCCCGTCAACATTATAGAACAGATCATTAAAGTTTATTCATCGTGAATTATATCACTAATGGCGGCCCATTCTCCAAGTTGGAACCATTGAGAAGTAGGCTCTGGCTCAGATTCATGTCCGTACACAATAAAAGACTTGAAACTCCCTTCCGCCACATAATTATTGGCCATTATATATCCCTGAGGGTTTTCTGGAGCAGCAACCATAACCTCTGCTTTATTACACACATACGCTGTAGTGTTCTCTGGGAGAATCACCTCCTTTCCGACTAATTTGCAGCCTCTGAAATAAGCGATTTGCTGATTATCTGGTAAAGTTATTTTTGACAGAGAGAAGTAATTTTCGGTATCTGCACCACCGTTATGTTTGATATGCATTGGCACCACGTTAGCCTTTAATTCTGTTGTTTCCAGGGTGATTAAGGACATGGTTACTCTGAGTGTTCAACGCGTTGAACCGTCAAAATTCACGCGCTTGAGATTTAAGTTAGAGGACAAGGTGATATATGCAGGTGCGATGCCCTTTTTGTTCTGTATATAACCTGATAGCATTTGTGGGCACAACCAGAGAAAGTGACTATTGTTGTAGAGAAAATTCGGGTAATCCAATGAACTAATGGAAAGGTTTAGAAATAATTTTAGGTATAGTTCATTGGTAAACTTATATCGATCGATCATTCATTGCGGGAAGCGGACTCCGTCGAAATTGGATTTGACTGGTCAAGTGACGTTCTCGATGATGCACCAAATGGGGCAATTGCGCGGGATAGGCATCACTACCAAGAAGAAAAAACGACCAAGTAATGACCCAGAAAATTCCGCCTAACGGTTCTTTGGCATTGAATGTCTGTATTTTAGGACCATTAGTAATTTTGAGGTAATCATGCTTCAACTTACATTTACACGATTTGGTCCAAAGTATTAATTTGAAAAACTTTAATGGCCTCACCGTTGACCTTGTGATATGATTAAATGCTTTCTGAAAGAACATGGTTTGTCTTCTACATAATTTCTCTTTATTACACCTCTATCCGTTTTTGTCTACCAATCACATTTGAAACTAATTACGTACATTGATGAAAAACTTGGCAACAGTAAACGTATACATTATCGTATCATCATAGCTGTAGTGCCGTATATTCAATCTCTTCGCGATGATTCGCTCGAGTTTTCGAAGAAAAAGCAGCAGCAGATGCGATGCGCGGGATCAGCACGGAATATTTCTTTGAGTATTTCCGCTACAAACGGCATATCTGCGACAACTTCAAGCGGAGAAATTTCATTCACATTTTGATCAATATCGACTCATCCAAATCTTTTCTTTCATCGTGAAAAGTCAACTGAATCTGCCATGACTAACTCTGAAAACCCACTTCAGACTATTGACATTTCAAAGGTCACCAAAGAGTGCCTGAAGGAGCTTCTTAACGCTGCAACGACTCAAGGTTTCCTCTTCGTAGAGGGCCACGGATTTACTCAGGAAGAAGTTGATGCCCTCTTTCAACTTTCAAAGGAATTTTTTGAATTACCTAGAGAATACAAAGAAAAATATCCAATTTCTAAAACTAACCATGGATACTCCAAAATGGGAGAAGAAGCATTGGACGATCTGACCAAGAAGTCCGACCCAAAGGAGGCCCTTAATTTTGCATGCCTTAACTTTATCACTGGTCTTTCCAGCGAACATGTCCCTGACTGGTTTGATATTGAACCTGAAAGACTCCAAATTGTCAAGAATGCTGGCCTTAAGCTTTACGAGTTGTCAGTCAAAATTCTTAAGATTTTGGCCATAGGTTTGGAAATTGAAGATACCGAGGAATGCAAGGGTGAAGACTGGTTTGCTTCAAGATACGCACCAGAAAAAGAATCTGGAACTACTTTCAGATTTTTACATTATCCTGGCCAAAAGTCCGAGCTGCCAGAAGAAGTGGTTAGAGCGGGAGCACATACTGATTATGGATCTATGACTTTGCTTTTCCAACGGGAAGGAGAGGAAGGACTTCAAATATATTCTCCAGTAGCAAAACAATGGCAACCGGTTCCATTTGTCGGAGCTAATACCAAGAAGTTCCCTGGTGCTGCTCCACCAATTGTCGTCAATATTGCTGACCAATTGAGTTACTGGACTGCTGGTCTTTTAAAGCTGACTATTCATAGAGTGGTTTTCCCACCAGAAGTGCAGGAATCGGGTAAAGATCGTTACAGTATCGTATTTTTTTCGCATCCAAACGACGAAACACAACTCATCCCAGTTCCATCTCCTTTGGTGAGTTCTATCGAGGGAAGAGGAGCCAATAAAGCTGGAGCCAAGATCATCACTGCACGTGAACACTTGGATAAAAGATTGGCTTCAACATACGGCTGGTATTAAATATGTAATAAGTAGAAATATGACGAATAATAGAAGGTAAGAATACTTAGTAATTATGATTTAATAATCAAAGATCTGGGAATCGTATTCCTTTAAACAAAATATTCATTCAGATCCTTAAAGAATCTTCGAATAATATCACTCTAGTAGTGGTTGATTATGGTTGATGAGGGGGGGGACAGCACATGGATGCAGGATACGCGGACCGGGCATGGTGCAGGAAAGGCTGCAAGGTGTAGACCTTATCAAGGAGTACCAATACTGAAAAAAAGAACTAAAAGATCTAGGCTCATGAAACAGAAACTAGCTTTACTAACCAACAAAAACCAAAATCTTTAAGATCTTACATAATTGATGGATTTCACGGCAAAACCTACCATTATGTTGTGGAAATCAAAGACGAAGCGTGTGCCAAATTTTAAGGCCTTAATCACGGAGAATCCCGAATAATTGGTACGAAAAAAAAAACCGTTTCTCCATCTAGCAGGTTTAAAAAGAAATGGATTTTTCTTCTATTGTAAGAAAGATGCAAGTTGTAATACATACCCAATGAGTTTATCTAAATGTCTCAAATAAATTGGACAGAAGAGTCACAAATTGTGCATAAATCCAACCTTACAAAACACTTGAACCTTAAAATTCATTTTCACACCTAAAAGGGCCATTAGAGCCTGCTACTTAGAAAAGAAAAAAATAAAAATAGGTAATATTGGTAAGGGTGCCGTCTTATCGCGGTCGTGCGCGAGCCGATCATTCTAGGAATCTGCTAGCGGTTCCGTTTTGATTTCAAAAGGGGTCTGAAACCAGTAGCTAGAGGATACTTTGTGGCAATAATGACGCCGGATCCAGAGGCTAAATCACCCAGACAAACTCCAACAGGAATAGCGGCACAACATCAACAAATAGATGCCCAAATCACCGAACTGGCCCTCGATATCGTTCAGGTTATCAATGATAACGAAACCCGTAACTTTCAATTGGGGGTTGTCTTTATTGTGGTGGCAATAGCGACTTGGTTGTTGGGTCTCGAAATTGTCAACGCAGTACTTAAAGGCGATGATTATCAAAAACCATTTTTGATTGCCTGGATCACGGGTTCTTGCTTCCTGTTGAACCTTCTTGGTGATATACCTCAAGTTTACAAATGGGTGGTTCAAAAAAGTCAGAAGAATTCCATTGAACAAGAAGCTTTACTGCCCGAAGTGGAGCCTTTGCTTTCCAATGAAACATCGTTCGAAAAGCTTTCACAAACTGCAGAGGAATTGACTGGGACAGAGGTCTTTATTCTTGCATCTCAGGTCGGAGTTATTTACTTCTTGTATACTCTGTTACAGATGTCAGCCCTTGAATTCACCTCCGCATCCAACCAAACCGTTGTATCTTCAACGACATCTATTTTTGCTCTTTTCATTGGCAAATTTTTAGGTATTGATCGTATTACCTTCAAGAAGCTTATGTGTATTCTTGTCTCTTCTGCAGGTGTTTTTTTGATCAATTGGAGTGAATCTGGCAAAGAAGCCGGAGCGGGCGATGGAGGTAGTAAATACGAGCCAAAAAATGCACCATTGGGTAATTTGTTGGCTATCACAGGTGCTTTTATGTACGCTTGCTACCTTGTAATTATGAAGGTCAAAGTGGGAACTGGTTCGAGAACTACAAATGAAAGAAGGCTTTTCGGATATATGGGCGTCTTCAGTTTTTTCTTTGGGATTCCAGTGCTCGCCTTGGCTCATTATTTTGGAATAGAACCTTTTGAGTTCCCACCACCGAATAATACCATCTTGTACCTGGTGATTCTCAATGGTATTTTTGCATATATCTCGGACTACGTTACCATACTTGCAATGCTTCTTACATCCCCGGTAGTGACCCTGCTTTCGCTTACACTGGCAATACCTATCACTATATTTATAGACTACATTATTTTAAAGCTCACCGGAGGAACCAAAGATCCATCGGATGGAGGTTTAAATTCGGACACTTTTGCATATTTTTTGGGCATTTCGTGCATTTTAGTCTCAGTTCTTCTTATCAATGTCAATATCACCACAGAGAATGAAATGATTAACGACTATATTGAAGAAGCCCTCGAGGGTGCCATTCGAGAGAATGAGACGCTTTCACCCGTTCTTTCACCTCTACTTCTGCCCAAATCGTCATTTGCAGGAAGTTCAGTTTTCCGCCTGCCTTTTGCATCTGCAAGTGGCAGTGAAACTCTCCATAGGCAGGCTCCAGGTGTTTCATTCCTGACGGTTATCCAACTGTTCCTGCCTCGTACTGCGGCAGCTCGTACATCTGACAAAGACTTGAATAACCTACAGTTACCTCAGAGTCAAAATCCGCAAATTTATTCTATAGACGGAATTCAAGAGGAGCCCCAAGGAGACGAAAATGACGGTAAATTAATAGTTTATGGAGGAGAAAATCATCGCTATAAAGTAAAGACATTGCGATGATCAATAAATGTATAGCATATAGAATTAATCATACAAAGGTAACTTGAGCTAAAATAATCACGATTTACTGCAGTAGTCTCTATATTCACTTGTTCAATCACGATTCATACTAGAATGTAAAACATGCTCTCTCATAAATAAACTCAGAATGACTCCGAGAATCAAAACTGCAGTTGCAAAGTTGAATGCACCCTTACAGGCCAATTCGTATGAACTTTGGATGGCTTCTGCTATTTTTTTCGGAGCATGCTGAGAGAAAGTTGCACTCTCCAAGGCCTTGTTTATATAGTGCTCAGCTTCTAGGGGATCTTTCACGGCTTTTGTCACATTTTTCACAAGAGCACCGACAAGAATATTTTGGAAAATAGCTGATGCAATAGACACCCCAAGGGTTGATCCTGTTGCTCTGAAAGTATATTGGATTGAAGTCGTACAAGCTTGATATTTGATGGGTACCGCAGCTATAAGGGAAAGTAATGTTACAGTCAAAATGACCGAGTAAGCTGACCCAGGAATGGCGGTCAAAGTAAATTGTCTTAAAGTAGACACTTCCTTTGTCATAGTTTCAATATTAAAAATGCCAACAACAGCAATAACTGCAGCCAAGACTGTTAATTTGTAGTACTTTCCGGTCTTTTTCATATAATAACCTGCTCCAACTGATCCAAATGAGGTACCAAAGAAGTTTGGCATTAATCTAAGCCCATTTTGAGTAGCCGTCAAACTAAGAACAGATGTGAGGTAAATCGGGATGTAAAAAAGAAGAGTGAAAACACCCATGGTATAGAACCAGTTTGCAAGCGATGACAGTAAAACCGTTCTTTCTGTAAGTAATTCCACAGGAATTACCGGCTCAGGCAGAACATAAAGCTCAACATAAACGAATGCAACAAGCAAGAGTAATGAACCGAAAAGTAAAGTTAAAAACGTCTTTGAACTGTAAGCAATTTCATGCCCACCAAAAGATGCAGCAGCCATGATTCCCATCAAGGAACTGACAAGAAGCAGCGATCCAAGAAAATCTACCCGCTTGACTTTCAGTTTGATGTCGGAGCCATAAGCTCCTAATCCTGGCAGACCTTCAGGCAAATTTAAATTATACCAGATCGCGATAAACACAAGAACTGCCAAGGGAACTTGTAAAAGGAACACATACTTCCAACCCAACCAATCATTAAGTATACCACCTAAGACACCACCAGTTGCGGCACCTATTCCGAAGCACACATTGGCCAAACCTTGAAACAAACCCCGTTGTCTGAGAGGAACGATGTCTGACATAGTGATGGTACCCAAGGCTGTAAGGCCACCACCACCAATTCCTGTGACAAATCTACCAATTACGAGCAACATTAAAGAATTTGTAACACAGATCAAACATCCAATGGCGAAGCAAAAACAGCACAAAAGAAGGAGAGGTTTACGACCAAAAATGTCGGAAAGTTTGCCGAAAAGTGGCTGGAATGCAGCACAAGACAACAAGTATGCAGTTGCAATCCAAGATATCAGGCCAACTGCATTTAATTCTGATGCTATGACGGTCAATAAGGTAGTTACTACCGTTCCATCGAGGGCAGAAAGGAACGAAGCCATAAATATAGCTGAGACCAAGACGTAGACTTGAGATTTCGGTAAGGCATACTCTGATTCAGCTAGAGAGCGAGTAGAACGAACTCTTGATAATTCGGTACCTAAAGTCTGGCTTTCTTGTTCAGTTGTATTAGGATCGATGGAGCCGTAGTTGTGGCTTGTAAGGGTTCTTTCACCTACTAGCAGCACATCTTCAGCAGCAATTTCACCAGCGACAATTCCTGAGGTACCTGCGGAGACGTCTTTGATTATATTTGGGAGCAAGTCGGGCATTTGCGGTAAGATTGGAAAGGGTCTTAAATCGGATTACTAATGGAGTTTTTGAAGTGTGTAGCAAATTCGTTAAAGGAAGTACTGGAGTGATAGTGATGAAATGGGCTGACAGACTCCAACTAATGAAAGTTCCAATATAATAAAATGACCTTTGGTTGTATTTGTTTGAAGATCGGCCAATTATACTCTATTTGTGACTTCAAATTGTAATTTATACAAGTTCGATGCTTTAAAACGATTGACTCGGTCGGCTAGAATTTTTCGGCGATATATTTGATAGCGATAACTGTGGAGTCAATTGGCGCGCTAGGCGACGACAAACGAACGGCTCTGACATTAGCTAAAAGGAAGAAGTGGTCAACATTGGGTCGATTTTAAACGATTAGAAATTTGCAGATGACTTGCTTTTGTTTGAAACTAGATCATTGAAGCAACTCGTACTTCGAGTTAAGACTTTAATTGTTTAAGCTTGACAACATCATGCCGTTGAACGACGCTTATCGGGCTCATCGGTGCGGTTCCCAGTAGGTTAACGAATTCCGCTATTCCGCGCGCTCTAGCTCTTATCGGCATGGGAGAAGCTGATTTCTTGCAAGTGCAGTTGGAAAAATTGCATTATCTTCAGGTTTATTATACTTGTAGTGATTTATAGTAGAGTTTATTCATTTGGAGGAGAAAATGGCAATGGAAGTGATGAAATAAATATAGTTATGAAGATTGTTATGAGGGTATGTCTATCGTCCATCAGATTTTTCTGAACACCTAAATTGGTTACATGATGTCGCTTTATTGTATATTATTGGCATTACGATTTGTGAGTACAATTTGTTACTTGATGTATTAACCTTAAATTTTTGTAATTGTAATAATCCATTTGTAACGAGATGGTCTAAAAAAATGGCATTTATACTGTACAAATTTATTGACATATGGTTGCAACTTGACCCTTGAGAAAAGCCCCATCGGCTCTAAAATTTAAAGATGCCGACAGGCCTCACAAAAATACCGCGAACGCGTCGAAACAAATTCCCACAAACTACCGCAAATGTATAGAAAAAAGTGGACAATAGCGACGGGTCCGCGTATCATCTATTGTATGAATAAAAGCGGAAAAGACAAACTATAGTCAAAATAACAGCTCTTGCATCCAATGTGACATAAATTTAAACAATCCACAATTATTCTCAAAAGAAAGCCGTACAATTATGATCTAACCGTGTCCTATTTGCCATATACTTACTAATCTTTCACCTACATCTTTACCACTCTTAACCGCGCCTATTTTTTCATCGTCGCGACGTTACCACCGGTGCCGATGCCCGCACTGCAGGCCCCACATGCTGCCAATTCGCATCCTCGAACTCGCAAAATCACAGCCGTTTGATGAAAATTGATTATCCGGTGAAAAGTTTCCAATTTTCATCGCTCACGCCAGCTCAGAACAGAAACAAATTGAATACTACGACTATGAAAAAGTCTTCCTTTTTTAGTTTAAGATTAAAAAAAATTGCTCTCCATTCACTTCTTGAAGCTCACACATAAAACAACTATCCTAGTAGATAAGTTCCCGGAACCGCCCCCTCTCCTCCATGTGATTGCTCCAGCATATGATCCGGTGTGTGTGGTGTGTGATGCGAGAATATAGTGTAGAAATACCAAAAAAACAATTTCTCTCCGCATGGCTTGCGCGGAGATCCCATGCGTAGTTAGGCTGAGATTCCCAAATTCTGCTTTATTCATCTCATGCTTCTTCCCCTCCGTTGAATGCCCATTAAAGTTGTAAGAATGGATTGAAAGAATAGTTCCAGAATATTACATTAAGACTTATCTTGGAACATATTTAAAATGTCACCTCATGTATAAATCTCATGTTTCCAATCCAATCTATTTTTGGTGTGTCTCTCAACATTTGCATCCCTCCACGTTGACTCTAGCATATTCATATTGTCCCAGTATGGCCTCCACCGCATAAATAAAAATAATAAAATTACGCCAAAAAAAAAGTCCTAAAAAAAGAAATTGCCTAATTCGATCAATGTTTAGAAGCAAATCTAAGCCTTATAAAACTGAGCACCAGCGGGGCTAAACATTTAACATTCTCCAGATTTGACCCTTAATTTTAAGAATTATGGAGACATTGGAAGTTCATTCAAAGAGCTTCTTGGTCAAATGGGTCCATGCTCTGGACAATTCTGTCATTGATTGGCAAGCCAAGCCTTTGAAAAAGCTGGTAAATTTCGCCATTTACCGCAAGAAAGAGGACAAATCAAATGATCAAAGTGACGCCCTGAGTGTGGGGAGTAATGGTAGTTATATCAAACCACCACCTCCAGTTGGTTCAAGTAATCTGATGGCTCGATCTGGCTCGATTTCTAGCCATCACGGATCCAATGGTGCCTCCAGCAGAACAAGAAGTGCATCAGTCGTAACCGTCAATCAATTTACTGAACCTGCTTCTAACTTATACAAAACCTTGTCTCGGCTGTCTTCAGCCTTAAGTAACAGTCTTGTGGGACTGGATTTGACTTTGGTTAAGGACTATAAAAAGATGATTTCAAATGAATTGGTTCATGGTAAATTCCTGGTTAAAGAAGGAGGTACTTATGCTTTCATTTTTGACAACACTTTTTCTAAAAGCTTCAGTAAAACCGTCATGTTTAAAGCCCGAACTTTAAATAATTCAGGACTGCCTATTACAAAGATCAACGATGGCCAATTACCCGTACCAGAGGGCCTCGGTGATTTGGCTAGTGGAAATAATGACGAGGTCTTGCAAGGTGTGCTATTGAAAAGACGTAGAAAGAAGCTTCAAGGTTTCACCAAAAGATTCTTCGTTTTGAACTTGAAATACGGCACCTTGTCTTACTTCAACAAAAACAAATTGCGTGGACAAATGCCCATTTCTCTGTCGATTGTAAGTGCCAATGAGTCAAATCGTGAATTGATTATTGATTCTGGAATGGAAGCCTGGGATTTAAAGGCATTGACGGCTAAGGATTTTAAAAATTGGGTCAATGCATTCAATTTGGTTAAACAGCACTTTCACAGCGATACTCTCAATGTAGAAGATGGCACTGCTTCTTCTGTCCGGGGTAAGGGTTTTGCTTCTGGAGAAGTTGTGGTTCCACGGCTTGTGATCAAAGAAATTGAAAAGATCTCACTGAAATTACTTCTTTTGAAAAAAGAAACGCCTTTGGTAAACGACGTTCTGAATGACGTCGAAGCTTTGTTGTCTCATTTGCACGTCGAAGAAAATGGTGGAGAATTCTTGTCTCCTCTCGAGGATGACCTCAGCAATATCTCCCTCAGCGACTTTCATGACGCCCAGGACTATGTGGGAACTACTAACTTGGGAGTTGTCTTCTTGGAGTCCCAAAACGGAAGTGAGGATGATGATGTAGTACAGCCTTCATCTTCTCTGAATGTCTCGGGAGCCTCCTCTTCTGCTTCATCTGCATCCAGTGATTACGAAAATGATCAAGTCGACGTTACCCTCGACCGCGAGCAAACCAACATCCCTGACGATCATGATGATGATTTATACCCATTGCCACAAGATCCGGTATCTCGTGCATGCAACTTACCTGTCTGCACTCATCAACCACCAAGTGTTTTAGGGTTTTTGCGTAAAAATATCGGTAAGGATTTATCTCTGGTTGCCATGCCTGTCACTATGAATGAACCAATCGGCACCTTACAAAAGTACTGTGAACTTCTCGAATATACTGAACTCATCGACAATGCTTTCCAAGCAAATTGCGAGGACTCTACTGGTGAACGTATCTTAAGAATTGCTTCCTTTGCTGTTTCAAGTTTGCTGTCAATGAGATCAAAAGTCAGAAATATTAGAAAACCGTTCACTCCCTTGCTTGGAGAAACTTATGAATTGGTCCGGGAAGACAAAGGAATGAGAGTTGTGTGCGAGAAAGTCTGCCACAAACCTGTCATTTACGCTTTTTATGCTGAGGCTAAGGATTGGACTCTCAATTTTAATGCCATGCCAGCCCAAAAGTTTTGGGGTAAAAATATTGAAATAATCACTCAAGGTTTAACTACTTTGACAATGAAAGAAACGGGTGAGGTATTCACATGGCTGCAACCCAACACAATGTTGAAAAACATTATTGCCGGTGAAAAGTACGGTGAGCCTACTGGAGCTGTTACAATCAAGTCATCCAGTGGGTATAGAGCTACTGTGACATTTGCCAAGGCAGGAATGTTCAGCGGAAGACTGGAAGATTTGACAATCATAGCCCACTCCCCAGATAAAAAGCAATTGCCATACACTGTGAAGGGTAAATGGACTGAATCCTTGACTTTGACCACCAATACCACCGAAAGACAAATTTGGACAGTTGGCAACCTAGTCGATGATGCCGATAGAAGATTTGGTTTCACTGAATTTGCTGGTTGTTTGAACAATATTACTGCCATAGAAGAAGGTTCAATTCCTCCCACCGATACAAGACTCAGACCTGATATTCGTGTTTACGAAAAGGGTGATTTGGATCAGGCCGAAGATTTGAAAATGAAACTTGAAGAGGAACAGAGAGTGAGAAGAAGGGAAAATGAGGAGGCCAACAAGTCTCATGAGGTGAAATTTTTCGACTTTGTTGATGACAAACTGGAATGTGGTCTGTGGGTTTACCGCCGGGGTGCAAAAAGTTATTGGAACAGAAGAACTAACCAAGATTGGGACGATTTGCTTAAATTATGGTAAATATTTTTCAATTCACCTAAAATCACGCTATGTATGAAAATATATCGAATTCGATACGATGGTTGATGTGTATTATTAAGAGAGTCGCTCAAGCTACACTCAATGTTGTAGAGTCACGTGATAGTGCACTCTTGAATTTCTCGTGTAGACTTTTTTTCCGAAGAGCCTGGCTAGCTCAATCGGTAGAGCGTTTGACTCTTAGTTAAGCGATCAAAAGGCTGCGGGTTCGACCCCCGCGTCGGGCTTCTTTTTTTGCATTCTTTTTTGAATATGAGCTACAGATTCATGATATCAAATGATATACTCTTCTAGGATTTAATATGTTTATTGTCATTATACTGAGAATTTGTTCGTTAATTTGTGCCTCTAAAGCTTAAGGTTGAGTCGTTCCTCTGAACTAGACCGTGAAGGTCCTTCGAAAAAATCTTGACCCTCTAAGTCGTTTCCAGGATTGAAAGCTGGAGGAAATGCACCTGGGGCATTTTTCCTTGTATATAACATGAATTGGAGTTGTTTGCGTAAACTGTTGATGACTAATCTTTGTACATTGAGATCATCTTTCATCATAAAATTATCACTCACCAATCCATTGATAATTGTTTCACCTTCTTTGCGCGATGAAACCTCTCGCTCGAGTAATGGTAGAACTTTACCTTCCAATTCATACCTCAAACGATCAACCTCGCAGTTTAAAGAATATAATTTATCCTGGCTATGCATCTCTGAACTGAATTTACTAATTTCTTCCAAAGGCTCGTTGTAGCCTAAATTGGTAATTTTCCCTTGTATGATTGAGTCTAGTATTTTATTGATCAGGCTTTGTAATACCTGATTTTCGTTAGCCAAATTATCGATTCGGTCATTCATAGTTTGAATAGTAGGCATGATTTTGCTAAGCTGGCAATTATTGTTTTGTAAATGAATTTCTAGGGCGGTTTGGTTGTTTCCTACCCAATTACAGCCCATGCTGGCAGCAGGACATTTCAAATGACCAGCCTTTCCACAATTTTCCTCATGTTGCTTTATGTTTTTCATGGGAATTAAATCGTTTAAGCACATAGTGCACGAAGTGTAGTTGTACGGACATTCGTCGACTAGATGCAGCAGCTCGTCTAACTTACTTATTTCCTCATCACATAATTCACATATGATTATTTTATGAATGCACTCATGTAATCCTCCCATCGATCTTGAGCTTTCTGAAACGTCACTTGCACGAGGACTAGCACTCGCACTTGCATTTGATAGCTTAAGTTGGTCGATTTCGTTAGTTATGCCAGAGTCTTCTTTATCGCTTTCTGAATCAGTGGGGGGTTCTGAGTCACTGGTATTTTCAGAGTCAATAATTACTTCTTCAGAGCTTGAAATTCCTTTCCTATCGAGATTCAGTTCTTCTTCCGTTTCCAAAAAGCGTCTTTCAACCAAGGCCTTGCATACGCTACCATCATCGCGAACACCATTACATGAAACACCCGTAAAACCACACTCATGTAAAAGATGAGCTTCAGCTTGCCATCTGCGACCAGTCCACTTGCAACCTCTTTTTTCGTTCAAACAATAAACCTCTAATTCATCAACCAAATTGGCAACTATTATTGGTGTGGGAAACAAATCATCAGTGGCAGGATCAATAGGACTACGATCAAGTGGACATGTTCCCTTCAATATTTGATTACCATTTTCGTCTTCGTTATCTCGACAACACTGCATTTTAATACATTCGTGGATACACTCGCCACAGAAGGTATGGCCACAAGCAGTAGTCATTGGTGATATAAATGGCTGATGGCATATGGGACAGATAAGGTGATCTGTGCACGATTTATATCTGAGGCCACGAAGATCGGGTCGATCATCTGAGCTTCGAAGATTAAAAGCTTCCGGCTCATTGATTTGTTTGGTAGAATACGCCGTTTTCATCGCTCTTTCTTCCATGACAATACTTGGAAGGTGTCAAGCGATAACGCTCAGCTCTACATTGCGGGGCATGACATGCAGGCGGGGACCTCGGGTCAAAGTGGGAGACGACGAAACGATCTCAGTTTTGTCTTCAGTATGTGGAATGGCTAATATTAGAGATATGCTGATGATGAAATAAGACAAACATTTGAGCCAAGCAACTTTAACGTTGAATATATAAGACCATTACATTATTCAACTAGTATATATATCATGTTAAGTGTTTAAAGTTGAAGTCTTTATCCAAACTTTATTAACAAAATATACTACTACTCTTTTGAAGATTTATTGAATATATGCAGTATAAAGCATCACAGTGCAAAGATCAGGATATGCAGCACTTTTCACCTGCAATTATACTGTTGATATAGTAATTGATGAGAGTAAATGGTTGATTTGAAATAAATTCTAATATATTATTGAGGTTTTATGAAAGTTATGTTTTGTCATCTCCATCCCAATCTTGAATTTTTATACTGACAATGAAGAAAAACGGTCGGACCAGGATTCTAGATGGGGTTATCCCGCCCAGAGCAGAAGGTGATACTACCACATACAAGCTCGAAGTTGATGATGCTTCTCTATCAGCAAAATCTACAAAGGAAATTAAATCGAATCAAAAAGCCCCGAACCATTTTATATGCTTTTAAACTCCTTTTTATCCTAGGCATAACAGCTCTACAGCACTGGAACTTAAGAACTGATTTATATGTATATCTCTGGTAAAGGTACTTTCCGCAACAATTACAATAATGGCGCAGCAAAGCCATCTCCTCTTGGATCTGATCCAGCAGCATAGATCAATTGCTCTTTAGTACTCACATCTTGAATAATCTGTGATCTTCCAAACAACCCTCTTCCAAAACCCTTAACCACCTTGACGGTATGTCCCAAATTTTGCAATTCGGAGACAACGCTTTCTTCAATACCTTCTTCCAAAGCTACAACCGTTATTGGAGTGGAGACTGGACCATCTGCACCTCTACCTCTATCCAAACCCTTGGTATCTGCCATCAAACAAAACCGTGGTTGATCAACCAGCTCTTGAGGAGTCATGCCAAAAACAGTCAAGTTCAAAACATGTTGAACATGACCCACTGGCTGCATGTAGCCACCCATGTTACCAAAAGCTGCAAATAATGAATCATCCTTAGTATTTGTTATCATGGATGGAATAATGGTATGGTAGGGGCGTTTCCGACCCTTTAAGACGTTAGGTGTTCCTTCAGTCAAGTTGAAGTTTGCTCCTCTGTTTTGTAAACAGAACCCGAACTCTGGAACGATGATAGCAGAGCCAAAACCCTCATAAACTGAGTTGATGAAAGAGCAAGCATCACCATTCAGATCGGTGACAGTATAATATACGGTGTCTGATCTATTAATTGGATTGGGTACACCATGCTTGATAGTTTCGCCATCAAGAATTGTGTTCTTTTTAAACAATTTGGCCCTCTCAGAGAGATATTTTTCATCAAGTAATTCTTTGAGAGGAATGTCATTGTGTTCAATGTCGGCAACGTATTGATCTGAATCATAAAAACCTAACTTTGAAAGTTCAATAAGCAAATGCAAATATTCGGCAGAGTTGTGTTTCAACTTGGAAACATCGACTTCGCCACTGTTCTTTAATTCACGAATCATTCCCAATGCCAAAAGAGCAACCAATCCCTGTCCATTGGGAGATATTTCCCAAACCTTCTGTTCTTCAAAATCGATTGAAATAGGGTCCTCGAAAGTACTTCGGTGATATTCCAAATCCTCCAAAGTCAAAACATGTTTTTTGCTATTCGTTGTCTTTATAATTGCCTCGGCCACAGGTCCCTTGTAGAATCCTTCTTTACCATTCTCTGCAATGAGCTCTAAAGCATCTGCAAATTTTGGGTTCTTGAAAAAGTCTCCAGCAACGGGAGCATCGCCAGAAGGTTTTAAAAAAGCTGACGTATCACTACCATTGTTCTGATCTTTGAGCTTTTTTTCACACGACTTCCAGATATTTGCCGATATTTCATGCACGATAAAGCCGTCTCTAGCCAACAGAATAGCTGGTTCTAAAATGTCTTTTAAGGTGACCTTCCCAGATCCCCATTTTTCGATGGAGTCGATCCAACCAGCAATAGCTCCCGGAACCGTGACTGAATGAATATTATCCCATGGAATTCTTTTTGCATCAGGATTTTTCAAGCTCTCTTTGACCAAGTCAACGCTGGTCTTAGCTGCAGCTCTTCCTGAACCATTAAGACCATGAACGCTCTTTGTTTTATTCTCATAGAAAAGAGCAAAGCAGTCACCTCCAATCCCTGTAGATGCAGGCTCTAAAACACACAAAACAGCTCCGACAGCAACGGCGGCATCTACACAATTACCACCTTTTTCAAGAATCTTAATTCCAGCTGCAGTTGCCTGGGGTTGAGTCGAAGAGACAATTGCCTTGGTTGAGTAAACTGTGGATCTTCTGGAACCAAAATTGAAGGATGACATGGTAGCAGCTCAATTGGTCAGTATATTTGAATTGAAAATCTTCGAAATTGAGGGTATGTAAAGGGTAATTATTGTTTTATAATGGCCAGTGGGACCCCGTTTTAAATCATTTGAGAAAGAAAAGTCCGTTCCCCCACAAAATGCACTCGGCCCGATTAAGGTATTATTTAAGTTACATAGGGTATGTGTGTGCAGGAAAGTTCGGCACGAAATCCGAGCCACAACCGATATTGATCACCAAATGGTTATTCTTATCGACCCAGGACTCAAATATTCCAAAACAAATCTACAATTTCGATCTAATTGCTTCTAATGACTTTAAAACATTTTTTACTGATCGAATAGGCATTTGTTTTGTGGGTTTGGTGTCCTCCGTAGACCTTCATCTCTCTATTTTGTGTAGCCGCACCAATTTTTCAAAATTCGGATCTTAAAGCTATGAGCGATGGAGAAGAAATTGACAGACTGATACACGTCGATGAATCAGACTTTCGAGACCCTGAAGTATCTCAATCACCAGAACGATTAAAATGGGCTCATGCGGTTGTCAGATTTATTTTAAGTCGGGATATTAAGGGTCTCTCCATCCGTAGAGAACATTTTAATGAAGCAAATACCGATAAACCCGCCACCAGAGGAACAAAATTTGATGAAATATATCAATTAGTGCAACTGGAACTCCAGTCAATTTATGGGATGAAATTGGTGCCACTTCCTTTGAAGGAGCAGGCTTCTTCGGGGGGAAAGAGAAAGAAAGCTAAGGTCAATGCCGCGTCGCAACTGCAAAAACGCCAAGAGCATAGTTACGCTTTAATTAACGTGTTACTGGCCGAATCTAAGTCAGTATTACATGATTTGTGGCAAAAGGACGTACAAGAACTGTCAGAAGAGGAGAAGCGACACAGGGAGATTTCAGATCGTAATTATTTCCGGCCATTTTCAGGTCGTACTCTGGCGCCTTTATCTAATATAGAGCTTGTGAAAAATGGACTATTAGCACTTATAATTGGAATCATTGTTTTCAACGAAAACAGGGTATCAGAGAGTGAACTTTTGAAGATTTTGGCAACGTTTGGATTGACAAATGTTGATTCAAATACATCAATTAGTATGACAGCGCTGGAGTTGATATTAGAATTTACCAAAAGAGACTATATTTCAAAACTTAGTGCTACTGAAACTAGGGCTCCAGATTACGCGTTGGGTCCAAAGCTTGTAGCTCAAATGTCTGCAAACGACTTATATAGGATGGTCAGAGGAGTATTTGGTGAAAAGTTTGACTTAGATACTCAAAGTCGAGTTCAAAATAGCATACAAAGGGTATACAAGGAATCCGAGATCGATTTTGATGTTGATCAAAGTCATGAATATCCTGGTACCATCAGCGACAACGAAGAAAGAAATCAGGATGGAAATGAATAAGAACAAGATAACGATAAAGCATAACATGACTGGTCTATATATTACATTCGAAAGACTAACAGAATTGGGGGATGGAAATGATGATTAGTCTCATACCGAGAAGACTGAAAGCAAAAACTTTATAGAATTCTGATAGACCAAAAGCCATTCAAAAGAGTATTGTAAAGACATCATGTGATTCTGTGCGTGAGATCGATTCATTCTACGCATAAGTCACTGATCAAATCGTGTTCAAAAAAATATGAGCGAGCAATGCTATATTTACTGAAATCGTTCAAACGCATTTATTATACGATAAATAGTTATTCTTTATTTATTCTTTATTTATTTAAGTTAAACGGAACTTGATATGGCCCGTTGGCAAGCTCTCCGATGCAACAAAGTGGGGTCATTTTCAGAATCATTGCAGCCGTTCCGTAGCCAAAAATGTTGTTGAGGAAAGTAAATCACACCTTCACATGATTTTGGCATTAGGGCATACTTTATTGAAGTGGGGAGGAGGGGTAGATTATTTCGTTGCAAACGGTTTGGTCTAAATAGGATATAATGGAAATGTGACCATCGGCGAATTTAAGAACCGACCAAAAGCATTTGTCGGCACAAATAATGCAAAACTCTTATTACAGTAAGTCCCTATTTAATCCAAATCTTCTTTTCTACTACCCGCTTAAATGAAAGTGATTCGTTTACCGAATTGGGAATGTATGTGCGGCCTAACAGCGTCGTATAAAAAACGTCACTGGAAAAATGCGTAAACTCAACTCAACTGTAGCGAGACACTCTTTAAATGCACATCTGTCAATCTGAGCTTTCCATAATAGACAAATTAATTAAATCACAGCTTGTTTGAAGTCAATGGTATTATATATCATTCAATATTGATTCAATTGATATTCGAGCAACCTTATACTTATTTTTCTCGCTCCCTCGCCCCCTCTAATCAATACGTATATCAACTACACACTGGCGGTTCCACATGAAAAATTGTAGGTGCCAATTCTTTTTTCATTCCCCTACCTTAAAAAAAAAAATGCCCTAATCCATCCCCACAGATGAACAAGGTGGCGTGTAAAATATCAAACGCCTGTGATTCTTCCAATACCGTCATCCCCGATCTCATAAAAATAGCATTGTATAACTATTTTCATAACTTCAATAATTGTTGGCCACAGAAATTCTAGATTGCTTTAAGTTTTCCGAATATTTATACATCTATATTTATTCACATTTAACAAAGAAAACTCAGCTTAACCTTTTAATTTATTCACTAGATAAGGCCATTCCGCGTCCGAACAATTTTTATTCCGCTCGCAGCCCAGCCCTCAAAGCATTTTGTATGGCAGCGCATTAACTGATTTATTTCAAATTCATTGCACTTCCCAAACTGAAATCCATTAAACAAGCTTAAAACTTGTTTCAATTCAATTATGGCAGTTGACACTTTTGATTATGCGGTCTTGTTGGCCTTGGCTCTTGCTGTGGTCGCTTATTTCGGGAAAGACCAATTATTTGGCTCAAAGAAAGACGAAGGTGGCTTCATCACCGGAGCCAATTCCGGAAATCTGAGAGATCTCGTCGAAGTATTAAAGAAAACCAAGAAGAAATGTGTGATCCTTTACGGATCCCAAACGGGAACTGCTGAGGACTATTCTCACAAGTTAGGTAAGGAATTGAAGTCTAGATTCGGCTTGCAAAATATGGTTGCCGGTCTCGGTGACTATGATTACGACAATTTTGGCGAGGTCCCACAGGATACACTTTTCTTCTTTTTGGTGGCTACATATGGTGAGGGAGAGCCAACTGATGATGCAGTCGAGTTTTTCGATTGGTTAGACAACGAAGCTGAATCAACCCCGGTTCAATTTACCGCGTTCGGCCTTGGAAACCTGACTTACGAGTTTGTAAATGCCATCGGTAAGAAGGTCAATCAATCTCTTGAAAATCTTGGAGGCTCACGATTTGCCGAGTACGGTGAAGGTGACGATGGTAAGGGCCTGATGGATGAAGATTTCATGGCATGGAAAGACGCGGTTTTCGAATCTTTGAAAAATAACCTCAACTTGGAGGAGCATGATTTGGTGTATGAAGCCGGTTTTGAACTTGAAGAAGATACTTCTCTTTCTCCATCTGATGACAATGTTTCCAATGGTGAACCAAATCTGAACTATGTGGCTCTTGCCGCCGGTGAGACTATTTCTACTGGTCCTTTCGATCACACAAACCCTTACCTTGCACCAATTGTGGCTACCAAGGAATTGTTCACCTCCAAAGATCGTAACTGTATTCATGCTGAATTTGACATTTCTGGTTCAAACCTCCGTTATCTGACCGGTGATCATTTGGCTATTTGGCCAAGCAATTCTAATGAATCTATTGCCCGCTTTTTGGAAGCCTTCGCCTTGACTTCCAAAAGTGACACTGTATTCCTGTTGAAGCTGTTGGATCTGACTATTTCTTTGCCTTTCCCATCTCCAATCACATATGATGCAGTTGTTCGTCATCACCTTGAAATCACCGGTCCAGTCTCGCGTCAATTTTTGCTTCTGATTGCCCTGTTCGCTCCAAACGAAGAATCCAAGAAAAAAGTCCAAACAATTGCCGGTGACAAAAAGTTGTTTGCTGAGGCCATTCTGCTGAAATTTTACAACATTGCTGATGCTTTGCTTAGTCTTTCTGAAGGCGTACCTTGGTCTGATGTGCCATTTGTGTTTTTAATTGAACTGATCGCTCACTTGCAACCTCGTTACTACTCCATTTCCTCGTCTCTGGCATCGGAAAAGAGAACCATTCTGGTTACCGCTGTTGTTGAATTAGAGAAACACAAGGAAGTCGTTACTGCTGGTGTTGTGACCAACTATTTGAGAAATGTTGACATAAAACAAAACAAAAAAACCAACGAAATTCAACCCATTACCTACGATTTGAAAGGACCTAGAGGCAAATATTCTGGTTTCAAGTTGCCAGTACATGTGCGTAGGCTGACTTTTAAGCTCCCCAGTAACCCAGCAGTTCCAGTTATTATGATTGGACCAGGTACTGGAGTGGCACCTTTCCGTGGATTTGTCAGGGAGAGGGTGCAACAGGCTTCCAATGATTCAAATGTCACCATTGGTAAAAGTCTCCTCTTCTATGGGTGTAGAAATCCTGAAGAAGATTTCTTATACAAAGAAGAATGGCCCGAATACTCCAAGAAGTTGGGATCTTCATTCGAGCTTATTACTGCATTCTCGAGAGTCAATTCAGGAAAGAAAGTATACGTTCAAGACCGCTTATTGGAAAGAGCAAAGGAAATTAACGAGTTGTTACTTGAGGGAGCTTTTATCTATGTTTGTGGTGATGCTCTGAGAATGGCACGTGATGTGCAAAAGGCCTTGGGACAAATCTTGAGTGAACAAAGAAACATTCCAACTGAAAGAGGTGCCGAGTTGGTTAGAGGTTTGAAGATTCTGAATAAGTACCAAGAAGATGTATGGTGATTTAATTTTAAAAGAGAGGTAAATGGTAATTAAGATTTTTCCATGTTGTTATAGCGAGATTTATAGTGAAAGCAAGCTCCGAATCCGAATACTTGAAGTGTAAGATACTCGTAATGATAATACCGCAATCTTTCTCGTGCCAACGACCTTAATTATCTGAATACTTTATTATCAAAAGCTTTCCGATCCCCTAACTAATTCAAATATCCCCACACTCAATAACTTTAATCTTTAATCTCTTCAAAATATATTCATTTTAGTATCCTCTTCATATTCAAAATCATAATAATTTGTCGCACCATTCCCGCGCAACGGAATGGCCGAGATTTGAATTTCCAAATTATCGATTAAGCAAATTTCGAAGATCATGATATTCAAGAGGCCCATCTCTTTCTTGGCTAGGTTTAAAGGTAAGGCTCCCTCTGGAACACCAGATGTATCGTCCAGTATTTCACTGCAGAATCTCCCTAAAATCACCGGGAATGGTCCCTTCATAGAGTTACCAAGCTTCGAAGCTCTTGGTCATAAAGGGTCGCTTCTTAATGTGACCATGCCTGCTCTGCTGAAATTGAATATCCGTAGTGGTTCAATTGTGGCTATGAATGGGAGTTTGAACAATTTAAGGACATCTCTTCGAAATTTGTCCGTTGGAACCCCATTGCTTTATCAAGAATTAAAAAGTACATCTCCGGTGCTGATTTTGCTTAGCGGAGGTCCCCATTTCACCATACTTGAAATTAACGATAATGAAAGGTGGGAAGTCACACAACTGCAAAGTATAATAGCATGGACTGGCTTCAACCTTAAGCTCAATATAGCTCCTAAAGTCATTTCTGGATTGTATAAATTGGGAAATTATGCTCGAGTATCAACCGAGGGTAAGGGTAAGCTCGTTCTTGGTGCTTCAAGTGACATATTTGAGGTCAAGCTCCTGGAGAATGAAGAGATTTACGTCGAACCAAGTGCTTTGTTGGCTTACACGTCTTCCAAAGAAAATCCTATTGAATTTAAGACGATAAATGGTGACATCTATAGTGGAATTCCGAAAACTGGAGTGTTCGATCCAATTATACTGACAGTTGAAACCATTTATTCCAAGGTCTCACAATGGGCATATTACGGGTACGTCAAATTGGGTGGAACGCCTAAACATATCAAGACAACCGAAGTGGAGAAAGTCACACAGAGTAAGCCTCTGACGTTACAAGTCCAATGGGATAACTTCAAAACTCAATGGAGCAAATTTACTCTGTTCGTTGCTCTGCAATGGCGTAGAAAGCGAAGAGATAATGTTTATGTGCGTATACTGGGGCCCTGTGAAGTGCTTTTGGAATCGCGCTTGATTCTGCCCAAACGAACATTTACCAAGCAGGAATTGGCCAGTATATACGAAACTTTATAACGAATTATTAGATATAGATAAATTTAAAAAGTCATGCAATAAGAGGTAATTGTGTATCATTAGATGGCTATTTTTAAGCCTTTCAATCTCTCAAGCATTGACCTTTCATCGTGTGCGATGAGATGAGATGCAGGCCCGATTTATTTTTCAAATCTGGATCAGATTATCAAAACTAATCAGAACTTGCCACTTATACCAGCTAAAGATGCTGCTTCAGCTAGTAACTAGTATACTTGACTCGAAGCAAAAGTCCTTGTTGGCAGTTCTGTTGGCCTCGGACTTGAGGAAGCCAGATCTGCTTGCCACTTTATGCGAATTGCTTCCATTTTTAGACTCTCTCACCAAGGACTCCATCTATCCACAGGTCGTTGAATACACTTATAATGTCATTGAAAACCCTCTGGTTGACTACTCTTATATCGATAGCTTGATTTGTGGATTTGAGTCATTGCAATCTGACATTTTGACCCACATAGATGGCCTTCTTAGTGATTATTTACATCACAATAGCGCTTCCATCGTTCCAGAAATGTTAGCTCTAGTCGCTCATAAAAATTCAAGCAATAGTGATTCCGAAGAATTGAATATATTCCCTGTGTTGCAATTCCTTGATTATGTTTTCCTGAATTCTACTTTAGTCATTGCAAAGTCTGTGATTGACGATAAATTGTTAATACTTTTGGGTTCCAATAATGAACAGGTATCAAAAGCAGTATCAGGTCTTTTCCGATGGAGAATTAAGGATGTAAGCAACCCTTGGCCAATTATATTTATCCTTGAACTGCAAAAATCCACTTTGCATAAGACCAATGCGTACATCTTTTGGTTGAGATACTTGACTTCAAAGGATGGTAAATGCAGTGAAGACACTACTCTCGATCAATTGACCTCAGAAAAATATTGGGTTTGTATTCAAAATGGGTTGAAAAGCGGTGTTGCTGAACACAGAAAATTTTCCCTTTCCATACTTCAAAATTCGGTTCAAATCATTAGCGTTGATTTCCAAAATGACAGTATGACTTGGGAAGTTTCAAAGACTGATTTATATAAAAGAGAGTGGGCTAGATTTGTCACTCTTTTTGAAATTATTGCCATTGATACATCCGCACATCAAGCTGAAGCTGGAAGTAAAGACATCATTGGTTTCCTTTCACCGGATTCATTGATCCATCCTTCATGGGGTTTCTGTTTATTGTACACCGGGTTTACCGCTTCTATGGATTCGGTAAGAAAATTTATGTTATCATTGTTCATTTCGTTACCCGACAAAAGTTTGTCGTTATTAAAGTATTCTTTCGGTGAATTGAAGGATGTGTTCTTGCCTTACAGTATGTTGGCTCAACATTTCCATGTTCGTCGCTTAGATTACTCGTCGAATGAAAATGGGTGTGATTACGGTACTCAGCTTTCTAACTTCATTAGCAGAATAGTGAAACAGAATAAAGTCGATCCGGTCCAATTGGGCTCTTTGGTTACCACCATTCTTGAATCTGTTGCCAAATGTGAAACATTTTCTGCAGCAAAAATCTATGTCACCATAGGTTTGTTGGATGGACTTGATCTGGATCAATGCATAGAATATGGGAGTGATGCCGAAAAGTTTTATTTGGAATTAATTGAATCACAACCAGAAGGTGAAGTATTTACGAAAACTTACCAAACTATCAACTTGCTATTGCTTAGAAGCTTTAAATTAACCCTGGAATCCCATTTGGTATCATTCATTTCGATTTTGCAGAAATTCGGTAAATTCAACTCTTTTACTTTAATCAAGGACAACTTCCAAGTATTGAAAGAGTACGTTTCCATATTAACTCAAGAAAACTTTGAAAACGTCGCTGAAAGGGTTCCTGAGAAGGCTTTGTTATATAGCTTGGTGAGAAAGATCTATGGTGTGAGTATCTCTATAACGGACGCAGAGAAAGCAGAAGCTTTTTCCCAAGGTATCATTGATGTCCAAGCGATTGAGTTGCCAGCATTTACAACTAAGTCAAGTCAATTGGATTACCTCGAAAGTCTCGCAAAGGTTGACAACTTAATGGTTTCTCTTGATGCGGAATTTTATAAAGATCTCGTATCAGAAGTTGAAGCCGATGATTCGTTGACTCTTCAGCTTTCAGCTGCTAAGCTCTCTGTTTTGAGCAAAGTGGTGAATGTGCCATCATTTATTTCGTTGAATGATTTAATTCGACTCCGTTCGGTTCTTTTCAAGAACATGAAATCCGTCATTAAAAATGACAAAACATTCTTCAAAGTACGAAATGAAGCTTTCGCCCTGTATTATCGTTTACTTGGCAAATATGTCTCAAATTTGAGTATTGAAGAAGTTGCAAAGGTCATTGATGTCATAGATTGTGAAGAAAGCAACGGTTCCGTGGCTTTAGAAATTGTGAAATTAATTGTCCTCTTAATGGAAACTCCAGAAGTATCACAAGACAAGTTATTTTTAGACTTAATCGAATCTTTGAATGGAATCTGGAAGGCTATAAGTGCCGAGAGATTGTTTTTAAATCAAAAGAGCCTCCATATCTTACTTATCCAAACAATATTGCATAAGCTGGTGATTTATAGGTCAATCAAAGAAGAACGTGTGGCGGAGATTTTAAGTCAATTCTCGATTGACATCATTGGGTTATCAGAGGGAAGAAGAGGCTTCTTGCCTTCGTTGACTATGTGCATTTCTTCGTTCCAAATGGCTTATCCGGAAGAATTTGAGAAATGTCTTTGGATTCCAGAGGTCCTTGTAAGATGTTTCATCGTTTTGCAACTTCAGTCCAATGTTTTCAAACTTGAAAATATTATTGCTAAACTCTTCGACGATCGTTTAGCAAATACCAAAAGTAGCGATATCTACAAAGACGTTTATGGTGCCATTGAGGTTGCAGCACGAATCAATGTCGTAGCCATCTTTGCCTCGACTAATAGTGAAGTCTTCAGTAAAAATGTTTGGGATTGGATATTATCAAACGAAGAAGAGTTTTACTTGTTTGAGGTAATTAAAAAGACTGATGGATTTGAAGAATGGAGAAGAGTCCAAATCTTTACCCTTTTATTACTTTCTCTCAGAAATATTGACAAGGAATTTATTTCAAAGAACTACTTAAAAACCCTCACTGGTCTTATTGAGACAGAGCCCAGTCCTTTGGCTAGAGTTTACATCGAATGGATTGTTTCCTTGTGCCTCGTCGAAGATGAGAAAACTAAGAATGAATTCTTGTTGAAGTTCACTAGCTCAACAGACTCACCCACAACACTTGTTAGTTATGAGAGAATGCTTTTCTTGATGGTTCAGCAATTGCCAAAGCAAAAAGAGGAGCAGGTTTTAGAGGAATTGTTGTCAGTCTTGCTTGCTGCAGCCACTTCCAATAAAGCTGTTACTAGGCATTTCTCCTTGTCATTAACATGTGCCATTAAAGCTGAAATTGAAAAGAAAAGCCTCGATATTAGCCCAGAACTTAAAAGTGTTGTAAAGAACATCTACGATTCTGCTCTCACTTCGGAAGCGTATGGAACATACCGAAGCGGGGATGCAACTCTTTGGGACATTAAAGAAGACTACGATTTGGTCAGCATTACTGGGGTAGTTTTGTTAAGGGCAAGTGAAAGAGATTTAGATTATATCACCAGAGAAAGTTATTTACAATGTCTCACCCTGGAGCAAAAAGACGCATTGGTAATACCAATAGGTCACAATAACGAAAAGACATGGGTGGATCGTAGAAAGCAAATCAATCAAAAGAAGGGAATTCTTCTCCGAGACTTCTCCGGTACATCATCGACACCCCTTCAAACTAAAAGTGGAGCTTTGAATGCCATTTTTGATGTTGATGAAGACACAAGAAGTGTTCATCGAAGCGATTTAATTGTGGTTGCATCATTGGTAGACAAGCCTCCTAATTTGGGTGGTATTTGTCGTTTGAGTGATGTTCTTGGGGCTGGACTTTTAACTTTACACGATCTTAAGGTCAAAGAGCATTCCCAATTCAAGACTGTTGCAGTGACGGCTGATAAATGGATGCCAATGATAGAGGTCAAGCCACAAGATATTATCGCATTCTTCCATGCCAAAAAGAAGGAAGGCTATACTCTTATTGGATTGGAACAAACTGATAAGTCAGTTCAACTTAATTCTGATCTCAAATTCCCCAAGAAGTCAGTAATTTTGCTTGGTAGGGAAAAGGAGGGTATACCCGGTGATTTGCTTGCTGAATTGGACTTTTGCGTTGAGATTAAACAGGTTGGTGTGATTAGATCGATGAATATCCAAACCGCCACTGCAGTTATTGTCCACGCCTACTCTATGCAACATTGTTAATTCTAATGTAACTATTTATTCATGTCTATATTTATACTATTACATATGTAGCAGGAGATACTCATTTAGATGCTTTCCTCAGAATATTCTTCCATCACTATCGGCGTCAAGTTCAATCAAAGTATCTAATGCCAGTATGATATGAGATGCGTACTTTTTAACTGTCAATGTACTTTTCATAATCAAGCTAGAACCCATACCTTTGAAGTTCAGATTATTCGAGTTACATGCAAGGTTGATATTTGAAACTGGCGATATCACTTTATTATCGAACCAACTGAAAATAAGGCCGTTTTCGAGCACTTGTTCTTCCTCTTCTGATGGATCAAATAGAATGTTGTCGGCAATGACTCCAATTGTGATGAAAATTGGAGGTTTGAAGCTATTTGAAAACGATTTAGCATCCTCCCAGTCGTCGGAGAAAGTTGGCTGCTCTTCCACCGCCGAATCGTCTGTATCACTTACAAGTAGCGGTAATTTTGTGGTTCTTAATGCAAGGTATGTGGCCAATGACAAAAGGGTCAAGGGGTATGACAGATGACTAATCACAAGACAATCAATGTAAAGCTTGTAAGTATAACGGGAGGTCAATCTTAATAGATCGGTTGGGAAATTACCAAGTAAAAGATTGGTAAGGTTGAATTTTAAATTTGAAACGAAATTCGAATCATCTCTATGACCTGAAAGATCGATATCACATTCGATTAAGGGCAGATCTTGAGCAAATGGGACTACTTTGGCTTTAACTGACACTATGCATTCACTTCCATCGCCCAATCTGATTCTGGCAGAGCCATTTGACGAGGGAAGGAAAGCTGTTTTGGCTTCCAAAGGACGATATTGAAACTCAGTACGGGCATCTGGTCTAATTGGTGGTTTCTGGATTAATGAATCATACAAATAGGACCTCTCAGTGGTGGAGAGAATCATGATGGCTCACTCAAAAGGCAAATTTCATAGCGATGAGATTTTTATGGGTTCTGTTGGTAGGGAAACGACCCTATTTAGTTGTATTTTTTTTTTTTGTCTTTTTTTTCACCTGCAAGTTTGCAACCGCAGTAGTTTTGCACCAGTGCGGTTATCAAAAGGACATGATAAGGGTTGGATATCGGGTCTCTGTCTTGAAATATATTGAAGGATCAAACATGTCCATCAATGTTCTACCTCTTGAAGTTTTGTGCCAAATTTTCGCTCTTTTGGACTACCAGTCGCTCTTGCAAGTCGCCGCAACATGTCTTAACCACACCACGATTTGTTCGACATTTTTTGCAGCCGCTAACATAACTCTTAGCAATAGCCATGTTGTGGTATCTAACTATCTTGATGTTGGATTTTCCAGGTGTTCAATATCTGATGATTATGTCCGTAAAATCGGAGTCTTGATTGGCAGAGAATGTCGAGATATGTCTTCAATATCGTCAACTTACTCAGTGACATCTTTTACCGAAATCGTTTGTGCTCCCAAAATCATGACCCTCTATTTATTGTATCCGGGCACCGATAGTGAAAGCAAAGAGACATTCATCAGATTGTCTAAGGAATTCATGAAGATGGACCCTAAACTTATGTCCAAAATTGATAAGATTAATGTATACGTGGAGTATATAGAAGATCTTGTCAGAACAAGTGATCATCAATTCAGATGTTGTCCTAATTGCCATAAACGAACTCTACAGGGTAAGCTGGACCTTTCAGTTTCCAGATGCTTGCAAGAAATTGAAAGTCATAGCTTTACTGACCCGATTCTTCGCTCGAAACTTCACATTTTTTCAGTCAATACTTATGCCGCAGATTCGAGATTCAACAGTATGATAGATGTTGGATTCACCTTCGATAAGAAGATGGTTGGAATGTCACAGTTAACCCATTTATCATTACCATACCATAGTATGGATAATGTTTCCATGGACTTGCATTTACCAAAAAAATTGACCTCTTTGAGTCTTGCTTATAGCGGCGTGTTGGCAAGCAGCCTCGTGCTTTCGAAATCGTTGCTGCCATTCTTAAAATACTTGAACCTTAGTTCATGTAATCTTGAAAATGTGTTACGGCATTCAGTGATAGAGTTGCCATCATCTATTACCTGTTTAAATTTAGCTGATAACAACATTCAAACCCTACACAATCTAAAACTTCCCTTCTTTTTAAGGACTCTTGACTTGACCAACAATAAAATCGCAAGTTTACAGGACACTTCGGGAAAGCCTTATGAATTTCCCTTGGGAATGATAAACCTTAATTTATCATTTAATTGCCTAGAGACTATACCTATGCTGTGTAAGCTACCCCCAACACTACAAAGACTCTCGTTGGGTGCAAATTTTATCAATGAATGGAGCTTAAAAATGAAATTTCCTGACGAATTAGTGCATCTCGATTTAAGTCTCAATCGTTTCAAAACAAGCTCTTCACTAGCACTCCCGGCCCTGTTACGAGAATTGGACCTCTCCAATAATTCAATTGAAAAATTGAGTCCAACCATACTTCCATGCGAGTGTTTATCGTCTTTACAAATGGTTAATCTTTCAGGGAACCCTGCTCGACTGCTTGAGTTTTTCACTGCTCATAGTGCACGCAGCTTCAGCTGCCTTCGAGCAATATTTATGAACGATATGAGAATAGGAGAGTTTCTTGAAGACCAAATTTCTCGAGGTCAAGCAGTGGTGTTACCAACATCGGTGCGTTTTTTGCACATGCATAATACAGGCGTACAAAGAGTCCATTTTACTAACTCAAATTTACTGGTTTTAAACGTGTCTTAAAAAGTGAACTTCGCTATAAAAACATTCAAAGAGGCGTAGTTGTCGCTGCGGCCATCAGATCAGTAGCGGCGAAAAGTGACAATTAATCGATGAAACCAACAAAAATGACGCTAACGGTGCGCACAGCCTTGCGGAATGAGCTTTTAGTTTGTTTTTTTTTGCGGCGCAGCGAGACGACGGCACAATACTAATTAAGCAAATAAATCAGTGGTCAATTCGAGTTGTAGAGAATGTGCAATAGGTATTTCTACCAAGACATAAGATTGGTTCCTAATTGATTTCTCTCTCTTTTCTAATAATAATGAATAAAAATCTTTCAATTGAAGTAAATCTACCCTTCACTCGATTAATCCATTAAATTTGTCTCTGCGTATTTCAATCTCTATGCATCCCTCCCTCAGTAAATTTGACCCTATAACTTTTCCGTGACTTCGCCAGATCCACGCGCGCACTGCGCTCGATGCCGCGCAGTCTGAAATAAAACATTCCTGTGATTCCCTGCCACGACATAACTTTACCACGCCAGCGTCCCGGAACAGCCATGTCCTACACTCCGTACGACCCGAACGCCCGGCTGGCTTCCAATGATCCTTTCGCAGACCCATCGGGCTCTAATCTTATTGATTTGGACCCAGAGGACAATCCATACGGGTCTGGCCACCATACAAACACAAGCCTCAATAATGCCCCGCTCAATGGATCTTCATTCAATGGCCCCAAACCATCTTCAAATAACCCACAATCGGCAGCATATACTCCTTACAATCCTTCTAGAAATCTAGTAGTGTCAAATCCCTTCGAAGATAACGTGAATCTCTCCGATGATGATCTCATGTACCCATTACGTGATGATCTCGTGTCCGAAAACCTGACCTCTAGGATGGATCATCTGTTACGAGGAAGACCTAAAGGTCGTAAGACCGGTCGTTCTGGGGGATTCTTGAGTAAAATTCTCCCTGGGAAGCGAAATGACGTATACACTGACATGGGTGATCAATACAATGACAATGCCCGAAATGATGGTTCTTCCGATTTTGACATCCGCAAAATCTGGCAAAATACCAAGAGAAAATTCACCGGTAAGGCTGCTGATGCTGAAGCGAATGCAACCGTTAATCTCGGACCCAGACATGTCCATGTAATGGATCATTCGCTGAATTCTTCATACGGTTACTACGGTAATTACATATCTACAACCAAGTATAACTTCGCCACCTTTGTGCCAAAGTTTTTGTTTGAACAATTCAGTAAATACGCAAACTTGTTCTTTCTTTTCACTGCGATCATTCAACAAGTCCCCAACGTGTCGCCAACAAACAGATGGACTACTGTGGGGACGCTCTCGGTGGTTTTGCTTGTTTCTGCTATAAAAGAAATTCTGGAAGACTTGAAACGTGCAAGTGCCGATAGAGAACTTAATAATACCAAGGTTTTGGTCATGAATCCTAAGACAGGTGAATTCACTTTAAATAAATGGATCCAAGTTCAGGTTGGAGACGTGGTCAAAGTCGCAAACGAAGAACCCTTCCCTGCCGATTTGCTTCTTTTATCATCATCTGAGCCAGAAGGTTTGTGCTATATTGAAACTGCAAATTTGGATGGTGAAACAAATTTGAAGATAAAGCAAGCCAAGGAAGAAACAGCCCAGCTTGTGAATCCAAGAAACCTTGTCCAAGCTGTATCAGGAGCAGAGATCTTGTCGGAACAGCCCAATCTGTCACTTTATACTTATGAAGGAACCATGAGAGGTTTGAGCTCGCTGCCAACTGGTGATATTCCCTTCAATCCTGATCAGCTCCTCTTGAGAGGTGCAACTTTGAGAAACACTCAATGGATTCATGGTGTGGTTGTTTTCACTGGTCATGAAACAAAACTCATGCGTAATGCAACCGCTACCCCAATTAAGCGCACAGACGTGGAGAGAATAATTAATTTGCAGATCATTGCTTTGTTCCTTCTTTTGATTGGTCTCTCTCTTGTTTCTTCCATCGGTAATGTCATCAAAATCTCCGTAGATTCGGAGCATTTGGGGTACCTCATGCTCGATGGAACCAGCAAGGCTGGTTTGTTCTTCAAAGATTTGCTTACCTATTGGATTTTGTTTTCCAATTTGGTGCCTATTTCTTTGTTCGTCACCGTCGAGATCATCAAGTACTATCAAGCATTCATGATCGGAAGCGATCTAGACATGTACTATGAGACCACTGATACTCCCACCGGAGTGAGAACATCATCTCTTGTGGAAGAATTGGGACAGATTGACTACATTTTCAGTGATAAGACGGGTACACTCACAAGAAATATTATGGAGTTCAAGACGTGCACGATAGGTGGAAAGTGCTACATCGAGGAAATTCCTGAAGATGGGCATATACAAGTGATTGACGGTATTGAAACTGGCTATAATAGTTTCAACGATATGATCAGTCATCTCAGAAATACTCAACTGCAACAATCTGCTGTCATCAATGAATTCTTTACACTTTTAGCCACTTGTCACACTGTCATTCCTGAAAACCAAGACGACGGTTCAATCAAATATCAAGCTGCTTCACCAGATGAAGGTGCTCTTGTTCAGGGTGCTGCAGACATGGGATATAAATTCGTCATCAGAAAGCCAAAGGGAGTTACGATACACAATGTTTTGACTGAACAACTGCTGGAGTATGAATTGTTAAACATTTGCGAATTCAACTCGACTAGAAAGCGGATGAGTGCCATATTTCGATGCCCTGATGGAGTTATCAGGCTTTTCTGTAAAGGTGCCGACACAGTAATTTTGGAAAGACTTTCTAATAGTGAACCGCAACCGTTTGTGGATGCGACACTCCGCCATTTGGAAGATTTTGCAGCCGAAGGTTTGCGTACTTTGTGTATCGCCTCAAGAATTGTCCTGGAGGAAGAGTACCAAATTTGGGCTCAAAAATTCCACGAAGCTTCTATTTCCCTTGACAATAGAGCAGATAAGATGGATGATTGTGCCGAATTGATCGAAAAAGATTTGTTCTTACTCGGAGCAACTGCGATTGAAGACAAACTTCAAGATGGTGTTCCCGAGACCATTCATACTCTTCAAGAAGCCGGTATCAAGATTTGGGTCCTTACCGGAGATCGTCAAGAGACAGCCATCAACATTGGTATGCTGTGTAAGCTTTTAAGTGAAGATATGAATCTTTTGATCGTAAATGAAGAAACTTTAAACGATACTCGCAGAAACTTGGAGGAAAAATTGCAAGCTCTTCACGAACATCAGCACCTGCATCCTAGAGACGAAGCCGAAGAGGAAGGGTTGAATTCTTCGTTTATGGAATCGTTAGCGCTTGTCATAGACGGTGTTTCCTTAGGCTTCGCCCTCAAGCCAGAATTGGAAGATTTGTTTATCGAGCTTGGCTCCAGTTGTAAAGCTGTTATTTGCTGCAGAGTTCTGCCTTTGCAAAAGGCCTTGGTTGTCAAGATGGTGAAGCGGAAGAAGCGAAGCCTGTTGTTGTTGGCTATCGGAGATGGTGCTAATGACGTTTCCATGATTCAAGCTGCCCATGTTGGTGTGGGTATATCTGGTATGGAAGGTATGCAGGCGGCCCGAAGTGCAGACGTTTCAATTGGGCAATTCAAGTATTTGCGGAAGTTGTTATTAGTTCACGGAGCTTGGTCATATCAGAGAATTTCCAACGCAATCTTGTATTCGTTTTACAAAAACATTGCCTTGTACATGACCCAATTTTGGTACGTATTTACCAATTGTTTTTCTGGTCAAACTATAATGGAGCTGTGGACTTTGACTTTATATAACGTCTTATTCACAGTCTTCCCACCTTTTGTTATGGGAGTTTTCGACCAATTTGTCGGAGCTCGTCTTTTGGATCGCTACCCACAATTATACCAATTGGGACAACAACGGAAGTTTTTCAATGTGTCTATCTTTTGGGGTTGGATTGTAAATGGATTTTATCATCTGGCTATCATATTCTTATGTTCATTTTTCATTTATCAACATGGAGACCAATTGTCCAGTGGTTTAGCTGCTGACCATTGGGCCTGGGGTGTGGCGGTATTTACCACCTGTACATTAACCACCTTGGGTAAGGCCGCATTGAGTGTCACCATGTGGACCAAATTCACTCTTTTCGCCATTCCAGGATCTTTTGTTTTATGGCTTTTGTGGTTCCCAGCATATGCCACCATTGCTCCAATGATCAATGTTTCCAATGAATATCGAGGTGTTTTGCTGCACACTTATCCTTCACTCACGTTTTGGTCCATGATATTCGGAGTCAGTATTCTTTGTTTACTTCGAGATATCGCCTGGAAATTTTTCAAACGTAGCTACAGCCCTGAAAGCTACCATATGGTGCAAGAAATCCAAAAATATAACATTCAAGACTATAGACCCAGAATGGAGCAATTCCAGAAGGCGATTCGTAAAGTGAGACAAGTGCAGCGGATCAAAAAGCAAAGAGGGTTTGCCTTTTCACAAGTTGAAAATCAAGACCAAGAAAAAATTGTACGGTTGTATGATACTACCAAAAAGAGAGGTGCTTTTGGAGAGTTAGAAGGTGAAGATTAAACGAGAAACGGGTTTATTTTTAATGAAGAAAATGTCGAAATTCCGTCATAAGTACAATATTGGTGTAGTATATTCCATGATTTCGTCTTTGTAATATTTATCTTTATCTTTGCCTTTATTATCATTCTGATCTTATTCTTCATTTTGACCTCCATCTTAAACTCCAGTCCTGGTCACGTGCAAGATCAACTAATTCATCGCACAAATATTTTTAATAGTCATAATCATGTCTACTCCCACGAAGCCAGAGGAAGAGAAAAAGGTGGCCAAGGAGGCCAAGCCAGTGGACAAAAGTTCCAGTAGTGCTTCTGTTGCAGATGGTGAAAGCGCTGGCTCTTCAGGACTCTCAAATAAAGAGTTGAAAGAGCTCAAAAAGAAGGAGAAGGCTGCCAAGAGAGCTGCTCAAAAGGCTGCCAGTGGTATCACTCCAGAACAACAAAAGCAATTAGCAGAGCAGAAAATCAAACAGAATACTTCCAAGTCGGCTACAAATCTGAATTTGAAGAAGCAGCTTAATCAGACGCTTATCAAGCCCCTGCTGACCCAGAAAAGAATTCCAGCCCTTTTCAGTCATTTGGAAACTCGTGAACAACGTAATGAATCTTCTCCTTCCATTTCTCATATTGTCCATCCAGCTATTTTGACATTGTCTTTGAAACTTTCAACTTATAAAATTGTCGGATCTATTCCAAGATTGTCGAGTATGATGAGAGCATTCCAAGAAGTTATTCGTGGATACCAAACTCCAGAAAATACCACTTTAACCAGACATTTGACCGGTCATTTATCTCACCAAATTGAATATTTAAGAACCGCTCGTCCTCTCCTGATTTCTATGGGTAATGCCATTAGATGGTTGAAGCAGGAGATCTCTCATATTTCCATCGACACTTCCGAAAGTAAAGCCAAGGAATCTCTTTGTGAACGAATTGACGATTTCATTAAGGAAAAAATCGAGCTTGCAGACAAAGTTATTGTCAATTATGCTCTGAAGCACATTGTTGAAGGCCTGACCATTTTAACTTATGGACATTCGGAAGTTTTGGAGCAACTTTTCAAATTTTGTGCAGCTGAAGAAAACAAAAGATTCAATTTGATTGTGGTGGATTCTCGTCCTTTATTCGAGGGTAAGAAGCTTGTGCGGAACTTGAGTAGAACCGTTAATCGGGAGCAAATACCCATTACCCAAAGTCACATCAAGGTTCAGTATGCCTTGCTCCTGTCTTTGTCTTCAATTACTCTTAAAGATGTAAGCTGTGTGTTCTTAGGTGCTCATGCAATGTTGTCCAATGGTCAACTTTATTCAAGAGTGGGAACCGGTCAGATTGCTATGATGTGTCATTCGAGGAATATCCCAGTTTTAACTTGCTGTGAATCAATCAAGTTTTCTGATAGAGTTCAATTAGATTCTGTCACCACCAACGAGCTTGCAGACAGTGATGACTTGGCGCAAAGTGTAGATTTAAAGAAGCCACCACAAAAGAAATTCATGGCTTTGGAACAATTCCTCAAAGACAAAGAAGAAAAGAAGCAATTGGAGAAGCAACAACCACAGGGTAAGAAGCAGCAAAATAATAGTGGAGAATCGGTCTCTGGAGCAAATAAGTCAGAAGAAGATGCTCTGTTAAAAAATTGGAAATCAATTCCATTTTTAAACATTTTGAATATCATGTACGATCTCACACCGCCCGAGTATATTCAGAAGGTTGTGACCGAACTCGGGGCTTTACCTCCTTCTTCTGTGCCAGTTATTTTGAGAGAATACAAGAACACTTGAAGCAGAGATATATAATGGGGGAATATAGACGGGGTTTTTAACGAAAAATAAGTAGATATAGTATTTTTTTTGATTTATAATATAGAAAGCTTGCAACAATTCTAATTAACTGAAATGTCTTTCATTTCTTCTTAAATCATTTATCATATAAATTAACCTTCCGTCATTTTATCATTCTATCATATACACAATTTTTCAATTCACTGTTTTCAACTCTTTTCGTTTCGCACCCATTCTATTTATTTTCATTTCGCCTCCACAATTAAAGCGGATCGAACCGATCAGCACTACATTGGGACCAGTTACTTTCACTCCAAAGACATCAATTCGTGATTATGGAGTCTGAATTAGCCTTAATCAGTAAAGTGGAACTTCGAATTGCTCTTGCTAATGATGACCAGCTGCTTCAAAATGCCTTGAAGCTTTATCTTTCGCCACTTTTACTTAAGTTGTCAAGTCCTTATGGTCAAGTTAGACAAGCTATCTTGAAGATAATTCAGGATATTCTTCCTAGAATTGCTGCCTCCAAGCTGGTAGTATTGCCAGTAGAGACCTTGCTTTCTCAAGTCGCCTCAAATTCCGATAAATTATCTTCAGATCCGACCCCAAATACAGGCCTTGCCACCGTACTGCTCTACTCGTTGATCTTTGTTACAAAATTTATCGATAGAATTGGTCAGGAGGAAATTAAAAAACTTATTCCCAAAGTCATTACGGGAATCTCGGATGCTCCCGTTGATGTAGCTGCCCGTTTGTTTTATCTTTTATGTCGCATGTTGGAAGTTATAGACTTTAAGGCTGGCCAACCAAATCAAATTGTTTTGTCTCAAGAAAATGATAATAATAATGATAATTATAATAATGATAACAACGCCAAAAAAGTCAACGTCAATGGAATTGACACCGATAATATTCATGACTTCAAACCTGACCTTGAATTCTTGGTCGAGAAGATCTCTAAATTTTTTATGATACGTCCTTCAAGTGAAAGTTTGGGCCTGCCAGGCCTCTCGAGAGAAGATGTCCTCTTCTTCAATCAAAATGCTGGCGTATCCTACAAGGACAATGCTTCCATATTCGCTGTTAAAAAAAGGTTGTTAGAATTTTTACAAAGCGGCATTTTCAGCCAGTCTTCCTTGGTACTTCCCTTGCTCGTTGCATCGTGTGACTCTTCTTCGTACATTAAGGATGCGGCTGAAATACGGTACAAACGCTTACCCGTTGATTACGATAGTCATTCCTTGATAAATAAGCTCATAGGTATCTATTTGGGAGGGAATGGCAAAGCACCGGCAGATGGTGCAGTTCAAGAGGCTATCATTAATTTGTTGATCAAGAGCTCTTATGCATTGGAGCTGGAACAAATCACTGCAGTTTGTAAAGCAGGCATGGGCTCTGAAAACTCAAGATTAAGACAGTCTGCGATTCAATTAATCAAAAGAATAAGTAAACATGTCATGGCTGATTCTCAAGACTCCAAAGCTCAACAATTTAGCACAACAATGGCAGTTCAATTGAAGGACTCCTTGATGACTCAAGGCTGGCCAAAACTTGAAGTTTCTGGTAATTACCAAGCCGCCGTTAATCAAAGACGTCTTCAATTTGAAGCACTTGGTGAACTACTCAAACTAAATCCGTCTCTCTACATAGCAGATATTACTTACATTAATTTCTTATTTGACTCGCTAGAGGGAGACGATGCCGACCTCAGGTCTGTTATACAAGATTCTCTCTCGGGATTAAGTGGAAACTTGCTCCAGGCATCAGAAGACGTCAAATCCCGCTTACTTAAGAGATTATCAACCTATTTGTATGAAGAGACACCACCAACGACAACAAAAACCTCGGGCTTGATAGATAATTGGCAAAGCTGTAGATATATTGCGATTAAGTTTGTCATATGTGCTTTCCCATTCAAAAATGCTGAGGCAAGATTTTTGTGTATATTGGGAACTTCTAAGACAAACAATAGACTGGATCTTATCGAGGAAGCAATGAAAGGTTTGAATCCGCATTGGCACAGGGTTTTACAGGCAACAAACTCACTGGAATTCAAGTCAACTCTGCAATTATTGGGATCACTGGATGAAGAGGTCGATTTTCCGTCTTTCTCCAGGATGGTTTCCGTATTACACCAAGCTATAAGTAGTGACTCTCTGGCGTCACTTTCGTCCACTTTGGGAGAGGCAGTAACATTTTGTTTTCAGGTGTTGGTCATGGAAGCTATACATGGTAAAAGCACCGTCATTGTAACTGACGAAGATTGGGCCACTAGATTGGAAAAAGCTGTAGAGTACGATGAGAAAGTACAATTTTTAACCAAAGATTATATCAAATCAAAATTCGTTTCAAACGAAATCGAAATGGATGGAACAGATGAAAAAATGTCTCTTGTCACATTTGTCCAAATTTTGTTCAAAGCATTTGCAGACCAACATTTGTCCACATCGCCAAGCAACCTCCAGTTCGGAATAATCTTATCAACGATGTTATCTTTTGCTCCCGCCGAGTTAGTTTCAGCTCTCACAGATCTAATCCCTCGCGTATTGGAGTTACTATACGCCAAACTGCTCAACGACACAGCATTGCAACAAGTGTGCCAGGTATTAGCAATTTTTGCCAGCAATAAAGCATACCCCACGGATGGCGTCAAGAACTTATTGAGTCGACTTTCAACTCCGGTATCACAGTCCTCGAAGAAGGTTAACATGCTCGCTCGCAGTTACTTGTTATCGAGGTTAGTTCTCTTAGATCGGACTGATTCCATTGAGAAACATTTGTTCACAAGCCATTTGAATGAGTTGGTGGAGTCTGTCACCGAATCCTCGTTGATATCTACTGTCATGAAGAGTGTTCTGCAAATGTCTCTTTTCGGTGCCCTTGGTCCAAAACTTAATTTATCACCTGAATTGGATAATTCCCTTCAATCCTTGAAAACTGAAATTGCCAAGAGAGTTCGCAAATGTGATGAGAGTGCAACGATTACATTTGCTCATTTAGCACTTGCGTTCCCCAGAACAAGTAATAGTGAAGATCTTGATGTGTTCGAGCAGGCAGTGTTCGACTCTCATATATCAAAACAAACGGAATTTATTTTCACTAGTGGAGAAGCTTTTCTGATTCTTGCTGCTGGTTGGAAGTCAAGCGTTCTCAGAAGAAGTTTGGATGTCGATATATCTGCAGTTGGGGGTATCGTTTACATTCCTGATAATACCGACAGACTAGAACCTATATTTAACTCTGTTATGAAAGCTTGCGTAAATACCAAGCCCTCCTTGAGAAAATCAGGTTGCATTTGGTTGCTTTCTTTGGTTCAATACTGTAATGAATTAAAGGTAATCAAAGACGCAGCTCCCAAAATTCATGCAACTTTTATGAGGTTTTTGGCCGATAGGGATGATTTGGTTCAAGAGCTGGCATCTCGTGGGTTGACCATTGTCTATGAGTTGGGTGATTACGAATTAAAAGATACCTTAGTCAGAGGTCTCCTCAAATCATTCACCGATACAAATGCTACTTCACAATTGTCTCTGGGGACTGTCCATGAGGATACCGAGCTTTTCGCACCTGATTTACTTAAAACCAATGATGGATCTGTTTCGACCTATAGAGATGTGTTAAGTTTGGCTTCGGATGTGGGTGATCCTAGTTTAGTATACAAGTTTATGTCTCTCGCCAAGTCTTCTGCTTTATGGTCTTCGAGAAAGGGTATTGCATTTGGATTAGGTTCTATTATGTCAAAATCAAGTTTAGACAATTTGCTTAAGTCCAATGACAAGTTGACCAAAAAGTTAATCCCGAAACTTTATCGTTATAAGTTTGATCCAAGCACCTCAGTCTCCAACTCGATGAATGACATATGGAACGTTCTTGTAAAGGACCAAAGCACTGTTGTTCAAGAAAATTTTAGTCTTATTTTACAAGAATTGATGGTTGGAATGGGTAACAAGGAGTGGAGAGTTCGCCAAGCCAGTACTACGGCGTTAATTGATTTGTTGCAGATCACTCCTTTCGAAACATACGAACTGCAACTCGAGAAAATATGGAATATGAGCTTCCGGATCATGGATGATATCAAAGATAGTGTGAGGAAAGAAGGCAACAAGTTGACGAAAAATTTGTCCACAACTTTACTACGCATAGTGGAGAAGAATTCAAAGGAATACTCTGCAAATTCTGAAGCTGAAATTTCTACAGTGTTGAGGCAATTATTCCCTTTCCTTTTGGGATCAAATGGTTTGCTCAGTGACGCAGAAGATGTGCGCCTGTTTTCTTTGGATGTTATTTTGAAACTCGTCAAAATTGGTGGCAACGCGATCAAGGAATTTGTCCCGGAATTGATAGACAATTTCATTTCCTTGATGTCAACTTTGGAACCACAGGTTGTAAATTATCTTCTTTTGAATGCAGATAAGTATAATCTTAAGAGTGAAGATATAGACGCTCGTCGACTTCAAAGTATCGGACTGTCCCCGATGATGGATGCTCTTGAAAAAATGCTTGACTGTGTCGATGATTCTATGATGAAAAAGACTGTTGATACTATACTGCAATCCATAAAAAAGGCTGTGGGCTTACCATCTAAGGTATGCGGTAGTAAAGTTGTGGTCAGTCTCATAACTAGGCATTTGGAGCTTTCGAAGCCATATGGTGAAATGCTTTTGAAAGTTTGTGCGTCTCAAATAACTGACAAAAATGACACAGTTGCAGCCTCTTTTGGTGTTGCAGCTGGCTATGTTTGTCGAATTGCTTCGCTTGCCGATATTGAGAGCTACACCAATAAATTGGTTTTGATGTATTTCGAATCAGACGGCATTGATAGGCTTCGTTATATAAGTGCACTTGCCAGCGAAAGTGTATCGAAGTATTCGAAAGACAAATTCGAGACAATATCTTCTGTCCTTTTGCCGTTGTCATTTATCGGTAAAAATGATTTAGATGAGGATGTTCGGGTACCATTTGAGCGGGAATGGATTGAAAATACCTCTGGGAATTCTTCTGTAAAGCTATACTTGACAGAGATTACTCAATTATCATCGAAGTACATTCTGTCTAAGCTGTACACTATCAGGCAAATAATCGCCAAGGCACTCGCAAATGCTGTTTCATCAATTGACAGTATTCAAGAATTTTCCGAAGAAACCATTGGAAAGGTTTTAAATCTTTTGATCGAGGCAAGTAAGGGTAAGTCATGGAAAGGTAAAGAACTTGTTTTTAAGGCCCTTGTTTTATTTTCGGTCAAGTCTGAGCATTATCTTATCAGGAATCCAAATCTCCGGGAAACGATTGATGCAACTGTTATCACCGAAATAAAAAGAAGAAATAAGTCATACCAAAAGCAGGCTCTCAAAATTGCTCCAAAGTATGTTTACGCATACTCAGATGAAGCTGATGAACTTGTGGAAGTCTTTGTCGAGAAGTTCAGCGAGCGTATTAACGACACGATTGACTCGGACGATAGCTCTGATGATGATGATTCCATGGCAATTGATAGCAGAAACCTGGCCCAAATTAACGTCAAACTCGAGGAAGAGAGATTGGTTTATCTTCGGGGTTTATTCGAAGCGTTCAATGTGGATAACAGAAATGTCAATCAGGACTTCAAAGCATTGATCTTGTCCTCAATTCCTGATTTATTTAAATCGACTACAATCGAGAACACTTGGAGATCAAAGCTTGTTTCGTGTGAAGTTATCAAAGACTTAATACTTAAACTATCTAAAAGCGACAAGAGTGTTTTCGCAGAGAGTGAGTTGTTGATCGTTTGGGAAATTCTTGAAGCCCAATGTTTAAAGGAGAGGGAAATAGAGAATATCAAAATCCAATTTTTAAGAATGTCGCATGAGCTTATAAATCTTTTCAAGGGGAAAAGAGAATATATTGATTGTGTCTTAAACAAATTGGACGTCTATGCTGGTGTTGAACAGTCTCACATGGTGTTGACCGAGCTACAAAAGATAAAAAACGATAGCCAGAGCTAAGTGTTGATTAAGTATATTTAAATTAAAGACCACCTCTCAATCTAAGAACCAAGTGCAAAGTAGATTCTTTTTGGATGTTGTAGTCAGAAAGAGTTCTGCCGTCTTCCAATTGCTTACCAGCGAAGATCAATCTTTGTTGGTCTGGTGGAATTCCCTCCTTGTCTTGGATCTTAGACTTAACATTGTCGATAGTGTCAGAGGATTCGACTTCGAGAGTGATGGTCTTACCAGTCAAAGTCTTGACGAAGATTTGCATACCACCTCTCAATCTGAGAACCAAGTGCAAAGTAGATTCTTTTTGGATGTTGTAGTCAGAAAGAGTTCTACCGTCTTCCAATTGCTTACCAGCGAAGATCAATCTTTGTTGGTCTGGTGGAATTCCTTCCTTGTCTTGGATCTTAGACTTGACGTTGTCGATAGTGTCAGAGGATTCGACCTCAAGAGTGATAGTCTTACCGGTCAAAGTCTTGACGAAGATTTGCATACCACCTCTCAATCTGAGAACCAAGTGCAAGGTGGATTCCTTTTGAATGTTGTAGTCAGAAAGAGTTCTACCGTCTTCCAATTGCTTACCAGCGAAGATCAATCTTTGTTGGTCTGGTGGAATTCCTTCCTTGTCTTGAATCTTAGACTTGACGTTGTCGATAGTGTCAGAGGATTCGACTTCGAGAGTGATAGTCTTACCGGTCAAAGTCTTGACGAAGATTTGCATACCACCTCTCAATCTGAGAACCAAGTGCAAAGTAGATTCTTTTTGGATGTTGTAGTCAGAAAGAGTTCTACCGTCTTCCAATTGCTTACCAGCGAAGATCAATCTTTGTTGGTCTGGTGGAATTCCTTCCTTGTCTTGGATCTTAGACTTGACGTTGTCGATAGTGTCAGAGGATTCGACCTCAAGAGTGATAGTCTTACCGGTCAAAGTCTTGACGAAGATTTGCATACCACCTCTCAATCTGAGAACCAAGTGCAAGGTGGATTCCTTTTGAATGTTGTAGTCAGAAAGAGTTCTACCGTCTTCCAATTGCTTACCAGCGAAGATCAATCTTTGTTGGTCTGGTGGAATTCCTTCCTTGTCTTGAATCTTAGACTTGACGTTGTCGATAGTGTCAGAGGATTCGACTTCGAGAGTGATAGTCTTACCGGTCAAAGTCTTGACGAAGATTTGCATACCACCTCTCAATCTGAGAACCAAGTGCAAGGTGGATTCCTTTTGAATGTTGTAGTCAGAAAGAGTTCTGCCGTCTTCCAATTGCTTACCAGCGAAGATCAATCTTTGTTGGTCTGGTGGAATTCCTTCCTTGTCTTGGATCTTAGACTTGACGTTGTCGATAGTGTCAGAGGATTCGACCTCAAGAGTGATGGTCTTACCAGTTAAAGTCTTAACAAAAATTTGCATTATTAGATGTTTTTAGTATGTAAAAAGTCAGACAATTGTGTGGCAAATTGAGGTTTTTATATGATTACACACCCCCTATTTCCTGTATGCGCAAAGGCAAATAGTTACGATAATAAAGAAAAAGAAACGACTTTGCGCCATTTTCCTACATATGAGTTGCTGCCTCCGAGAACCAGCAGATGAAAAAAAAAAGAAACGGGGTCATTCTACTGCACGTAGACTAAGCAAAAACCGAATTAAGCCGAAATAGTGGGGGCACAGGCTTCGAAAGCATAACGGACCATAATTACAAAAATTTGATGGAGAGCGTTCCACGAGACCCAGCCTTTCCGCAAAAGTAGATCAAATTCAATTGCATCCAATGACTCATTGGGAGTTGTTTCTGGTCCGTTCACTTACTGCTATCGAGTAGACACGTAGTCAAGCCATTTTTCGCCACCCGTTATCGTCACTGTTTCTTTGCATTTTTTTATGCTCGAAAATTAAAAGTAAAGCCCATCGTGCGGCTAAAACCGGTAGATGGACCGGTCCCATGATCGGATAGTTTACTTCACCTGAAGTATTTTTCTTAGACTATTACCTTTCTAGGCTCATGCAAGATGTTATCAACGGACTAATACTGACTCCGAGGTGGTTGACGCCAAGTCAGCGCATATAAAATTCTATTGATAGTGTATCTTTTTGGTGTTTGGATGTCGTAGATAAGACTTGAGGTAGAGTATAGAAACATTAGATCACAATTAAAAAGTAAATCAATTATCAATCAGGTACGTGTTGCATAGGGTAATATTTATTTCGGATTATGTGTTCAATTCAGTTCTGACTCACTTGGCCTTACCAGAATTTATTATGTTCTGCTGTGTGGGTCTGCTATTTTTTCCGATAACGCAATAAATTCCGCACAATTTCATAAATGGAAACCTTTGAAATATAGTCAAGTTGGATTTACTATTACAATATTTAATTTTCATCAAGATAATCAAAAATAGCTTTCAGCCGCAGCTTTTAAGTTTATTTCAGGGTAACTTATGTATTTAAAGGTAATTTATTGAATATTGAATTAAAAATGGCTATTATCACCATTAAGAGCTCTTCATTTCAATAAAGGGATTGTTAGAAAAAGCATCCAAACGTCCAGCGTTTGTGCTTTTGATATTGTCATTATTATGAAATGGATTTCGAGATGTCACAGGGGATCCAAATGAAGCTGGCGGTGAAGATCCATAGTGTCCACCATTGGGGAGGGCGTGATGATCGAATATTGTCAGTCTGTAGTTGAAATTTTCCAAAAAGTCATCTTCCTCTTGAAGAATACCTAGTGGTGAATTGAGTGGTATCTCTTCGTCTATTGGCGATGCTGGGAAATCATCATCAATCGACTTATAGGAGATCGACCTAGATACATCCAAGCTTTTAGTTGTACGGGCATTGGAGGAGGTTCCAGTCAAAGAGTTAGACCGAATTAGTTCTGTACTAGTAGGAATCCTCTTGGGGCTACGCGAGCTATTGTTTCCATTCCCGCTCCCGATTGTGTTTTGACGACTCAATGTAGAAGAAGAATTTCTCGCAGAGGCTGGAGGTGAATACATTTTAAGGCCTGGGATAGACATCTCGTTTCGTAATTGATGGAATTTCTCTCTTAATTCTGTCAATTCGTTTTCCTCCCGTAAAAGATTCAACACGTACTTGATTTTTGATCTTACCGGTTCTCCAATTTCGTTGCTATTCACATCGTAACAGGAAAAGCCAGAAAATCTGGGGCTGACGGCTGGGATGAACCCTTTTGCCCATGAAACAAATTGAGAAGAACCACTTTGAAGGAGGAAAATTATCACGGTAAAAGTTTTAAGAATGCTTCTCCAATGTTTGGATGGTTGTTTTATGGTGAGTCGTTTTTGAAGGGTTGATCCGATGATTGCCATTTTTTCAGCATTAAAAGTCAAGGAAGCTAATTCATTCATTTGATTACCAAATGGTCCAAAAGGATCAGAATTGGTCGCCAGCCTGATTTTCTGCTCAGTGGCAGACTGCTTGAAATGTTTTATGGAATTAAAAGTCACCATTATGGTTGAGGGACTGACACTGCTTGTAAATTGTGGAATATTTCCCCAGTCTGCGTTATTCAGCCGAAGAGATGGCAAAACACTGAATGAGGTTGCCTTGATCCTAGGCAAAGTGACAATAATTTGAAACTACAACTCCCAGTTAGCTCTATGTAGCTATATAAATAAATTCAACCTGGATTCCAAAAAATTTTCAATATAGGAGTAAATTATAGGAGTAAATTATAGGAGTCAATTGTATGAATCGGCCTGAAACTTAGTTGCGGATTCCGTCTCATCCGATTTCCTGCAACAATGCACACACCGGCCCCAAAAATATCGCCCTTATTTTGTGCAGTCAAAACACTTTGCTTGCCAGCGATGGGCAACTCTATGCTAAATTTAGGCACCAAGTGTTTAATAGATTGAATTTTAGTTTACTAATAGGGGCAAACGCTTTACAGAATTAGTTCCGAGTTGGTTGAATTGATATAGTGATTCACTAATCGATACATAATTTGCAAGGGGGAAAAAAAGGGGGTTATAGAAGTTTTGTTTATTGACTTTCACCTATTGAGGAAACAATTAGTGAAATGCGGTTCTAGAATGCTAGAATAGCTGCCAGTGAGGGTGCAATTAGGCTGACCAGGTTGTGTATCAGTCTGAAATTATTAAGTTTGTGGATGAAAGTTAGTAAATATAGATGTCATCAATGTGGATTCATACCGCATTGTTGACTTTATAGGTGTAGAGTTGAAGAAGCGTTGAAAAGTCTTTAAGAGGTCCAATATTCTCTCATCGCCACGCTAAGTATTTTGACGGTTCTGCACTATTTAGCGTCTATTTCTGCATGTGAGATGAAACAGACATCTAACGGCTAAATTACTAGTGCTTTAGAAGAATACAAAGGTTCATAGATCTTGATATATCGACAATAATAGACCTTGTGACTCTCTCTAATTATTCGATTTATTATTTGATTTCCAATCATGTACCATACCGTGCTGGACCCATGCTATTCTGATAATAGCTTGACGATGTTCACCTCAAGCAAAACCCCTATTTATGCCTAATCATCACACGACCCACACAGTAAATACGATCGTAAATTAAATTTAACCGCGGAGGTCGGCCGCGGACTACCGATCGCGACCGCTGACTCTTTTCGTGCTGGGTGTACGATGTCCATTTTCTTCCTTTATCAGGAGTGCAGGCCAACGCGAGTGAAACCGCAAATCACAGTCCTACCCGAACTTTTAGACCCTGAACCAGCATGTGATGTCACGTGCCCTCAGGGCTGTAATTTACCACTATTATCCTCTGCTTTACTCCGTCGGAAATACTTGTGCGGCGGTAGCTTTTAGTCGTGCGATAAAGTGCTTTCCCCGTCTACCGCGGGCCCTGGCGGCGGCCCGGTTTTTTGGGCGCCTAATACATAATAATTAGACATTGAGTTAAAGAAGATGTTGGAGAAGAAAATAACGAGAATTGACGGAATAACAGATGGAAACGAAGGCATAAATCAATAAATTTATAGAGAAAAAAACCTCGAGCGAATTTTATTCTAAAGGACACCTCTCCTGATCGCATCTCTACAAAGCCTGCAAACGGGGAAACTGCCTAAATTTATTCGTCCTATTTCTACATTTCTACATTTCTACATTTCTGCTCTTCCGCTATTTTGCGCTCTTCTTTTCTTGTCACATTTTCTCTCGCCTTTTTTTTTGACCCAGTAATTTTCGTAGCAAATTTACAACCTTCTCCTAGGTAGGTATTCCCTATTTGAACACCGCATCCGCCGGTTTCTTGTCAATTTTAGATCAAGAATATCATTAGAGATCATATTTGGTTCATAAATTAACTGAATCAAGTCTCAAGCTCGATTCATCTTGCTCCATAGAGCTCAGAAAAACCTTCCGTTCCAAAACAGTCAAGCACTAAGATTTTAAAGGCTCAACATTATTTGACCGGCGACCGTACTTGACCACTATTTCATACAATTTTACATTTACCACCTGTTATCCTCTTGAAGTCCTCATCATGAAGCTTTAAGATTTATACCCAATCCAACAGGAATTTAGGTTATAGCCATCACAAACCGCTGAAATAGCCTTAAATTTTGAATTACCTCAATCATCGATTACATTCAAAATTGGCCTTAACTAGACCCATAATTTTGTCCAGATCGAGTCATATTTCATAAGAAATTACCAACAATATGTCATCTATAATATCTCACATGGAAGATAAGCTAGAAATAGCCCCACAATCCTCGATCAACTCGGTTGACAATAATGGCTCGACGCAAAATCATACTATACCAGGCGTGCCATTCGAGTACGACCCGGACTTATTTAGACTATGTCTAACATACATTAAGGATAAAAATCATCATGGTTTAGCTCTTTTGGCCCGACAAAAGGGGATCCCACCTTTTTTGAGATTCATCGTGTGGCCAATCCTTTTGAAATATCATCCTTTCGTACATACACCATTTGTACAACCCGACTTTGATAACACTAGTGATAGAGAAAGAAAACTGGATTCTAAATCATCCACCAAGTCCTCTAGAACGACGTCACAACTGTCGCTGGAAGCGCAGGCTCAAGAGGAAAATGCTGATAATTTATTGAAGACAAAAATCCTGAAAGACGTTCGCAAATACATACACAGGCTTGCATTCAACAAGGAAAAAACACTCACGATCGAGGAAGAAGAGATATTCAGTACCATTGAACATTCCGTTTTCAGATTTGCCAAAAAATGGGGCCGTATTATCAATTATGACAAAGCCATGGCATGGTTGGCCTTGGGTTTGGCTGAATGGTTTCCACCAATTCCTCAAACTTCTTATGTCTTGGTTGGAAGAAACATCACTAGTAATCAAAAGAGTTACAAGTCTGTATTTGTTGACTACCAAGATTTCATAAACGAAAAACCAGGTCTTCAGAAGCGCCTTGATGAACTCATGAAAGAGGAGTGCATGAAATTTCATGACGTCTTCGAGAGGCTCGCACTTGTCTTGCTCCATTCTCCCGAGAAAAAGGAGCGAAGCAACAGTAATAGCAGCACAAGTAGTAACGCAAGCACAGGAAGCAACCGAAGTGGCAAGTCAAACTCTGTCCATTCTTCCAAGATCAATAAGCTGACCTTGCCGATCAAAGGTGGAACCATTGAAGAACGAGTGGCATTTTTCATCTACCTTTTACGTAAACTTATGCCAGAACTATGCAGTCATTTCCAGGAGGAGCAGATCTTAAATAAGTTTGGCTCAAATGATGATGAATGGTTGATTTGGTGGCTCAAATGGTGTGGATGTAAAGTCTGGCTGAGAATTGACCGTGGACGTTTATGGGATTTAATGCTAGGTTACAAGAAGAATGATCCTAGCTACAGTAAAAAGCTTAAGAAATTGAAGCTCGATCTGTCTACATTGAATTTATTGGGGCCGGAAGTATTTTGGTCTGCCATAGACATTGAAGATGAAGTTTCCGACCAACATGATAGACTGGGGGCAGTTTCTTCTTCAGAGACATCGTCAGCAGGAAAGCTGGACTCTTTCGCCTCAGAATTTATTCGTAAGGCCAGTTCTTTCAAGGATTTGCTTCAAGGATTGTCTGCAAACTGGGTTGAAGATTCTAAGAGACAATCTTCCCATAGTAACAATACCAGTAAGGTACCATCGACTCGTTCATCATCGATATCATCAACTTCAACATCCGCAGGAGAAAATATCCCTGTTTCGAAGTTGAATCCTCATATTGAGTTGATTTTCATTTCAATTGCGATGTTGAAATCGAGGGAACATACACTTGTAGAATTGGATCAACATGAAATAAGACAGTATTTATTAAAATTACCATCGAAGTCTTATGGATCCAGCGACAGGTACAAACAACACATGATGAACAGGAAAAAGGAGAAAGAGGAAAAAGAGAAGAAAGAAACCGACTCACATTCTGATGAAGATAACCAACAAAGCTCATCGCCTTCGGATACGTTGGATATCACTTCACTTGGGGCCACCTTGACCGATATGAGCACTCATTCTTCCCAAAAGAAAAACTATATAGATAATGTGATCAACGAAGCAGGGGAGTTGTGGAGGAAATGGTTATGGCTGGAGATGCGGGATGACGAATAAACAAGTAGTATATGATGAAAACTATTAGTAGATTATTTACACCACTTCATGATTAGGATCGAGATAATTTCGATAGAAGTCACGTGACGAGATGAGCTAACTACACACATCTAAAATAAATTTTGGAAAGAGTAAAAGCAGCGATGAGCGACACAGAAGGGATTACAAAAGCTCAAAGAAAGGAGTCAAAGAAGGAGAAGAGGGCCAGAAAGAAGGAGAAGAAGGAGAAGGTAGAGGAAGGTGAAGTTGAAGAGAAGACCGTGGAACAAAATGAACAACCGGCCAAAGCATCTGAATTCGAGGAAATCTCCATCGATTTGCAAGGAGAGATTCCATTATCTAAAAAGCAACAGCGTCTCTTGAAGAAGGGTAAATTGGATATGGAGAAGATGGCTAAAAAGAATCCAACTCCTAAAACTGTTCTGGAAGAAATTGCCGAGGATTCGAAACCAAAGAAGGGTGAGCATGGTATTTGGGTTGGAAACCTTTCTTTTGACACCACTAAGGAAGACTTGATCCGTTTTATTGTTGGCAAAACTAAGGCTATCTCTAACGAAGGTGAGTCTGAGTTTGTTAAAATTGAAGAAGAAGATATCACCAGAGTCAATATTCCTAAAAAGGAAAACAAAATCAAGGGTTTTGCTTACATTGATTTCGCTACTGATGCACAAGTGAAAAGTGCAGTAAATCTTAGTGAAAATGTTTTAAACGGTAGAAAATTATTGATTAAGAATGCAAGCTCCTTTGAAGGAAGACCTGAAAAGGATGCTAGCCTGGCTCCACTTTCCAAGAATCCTCCCTCGAGAATTCTCTTTGTTGGTAATTTGTCGTTTGACACCTCAGAAGACAATTTGGAAGAACATTTCAGACATTGTGGAGAAATTGTCAGAATTAGAATGGCTACTTTTGAAGATTCTGGAAAATGTAAAGGTTTTGCCTTTATCGACTTCAAGGACGAAAATGGACCAACAACTGCTTTAAAATCTAAATTGGCAAAGAAATTAATCAACAGGCCACTTAGACTTGAATACGGTGAAGATAGATCCAAACGTAACCCAACCAGAAAAGTTGAGCCTTCTGCCTCTGGAGATTTTGAGGCCCGTGAAAGCTCATACACTGCTAGAGAAAGAGAGGATAATACTGGATTTCAACAACAAGAAGCTGCTCCACAAAGAAGACCGGTTAACAAACCCGTCAAAAGAGCTAGACAACCTTTCGGAGACAGAGACAATGGATCCAACAAAAGACTCAAAAGTAGTGTTGCTTTGGCCACAGCTCAGAGAGCCAGTGCCGCTATTGTTCCATCCCAAGGGAAAAAGATTTCATTTGAATAGGTGGGGATTGGCTAAATCCGACATCATCGAGATCATTCAAATAATATTTTGGGCAGTGCAAGCTCCGATATGTGGAGAAATTGATAACTGGGGGGGGATCTAATTAAGTAATGTCCATGCTTGAAATGCAACGGTATTTACCAAATTAGGAGATAAGCATTAGGAGATCAAGTAGGGACTTTCAAGAAACTTCTAAAGAAGGTAGAATGGGTATAGGGTCATGCAATGGCCTCGATTTTCGAGGTGATACTAAGTTCAAAAAGTTTAGGGATGTTATTATTATTGCAAAACGTGAATGTCGTACATAAAACACTAAAAATTACCGACTTAGGGAGAAAATTTAAAGAGGATGGCCATCGTTTGCAAGCCAGACATCCCTCAAATATCATCATCCAAATATACCTCTCCATCTAGGTAGCATCAACAAACAATCAATGTAAGCATCTTAACAAAACATTTATCGTGGTAGTTGTAGAATGTATCACCATAGTGGTTATGTACTCATTATGTACTCATATAAATTCAACTTACTGTCTCCTTCATATTTTCGTTAATGGCTACCAAAGATGTTTGCGGCTTTTTCCATGTCACTTTCCGTTGAACCGTTTAATAGCCATGATTCTACGCTGATAGGAACAAGATAGATTTGGCATTCTTCGCTAAAAAAGCCAAAAAATATTCCGTTTATATGGGGTATAGGCTTCGAAGTACTGGAGTTTAGCAATCAACTGCAATGTATGAAGAGAGCTAAAGATTGGGGCAGGCAGTATCGGAGCGGGGATAGCTTGAGATTTGAATTAGTTTGTCGAAACTGAGATGAGCCATTGAAGTTCAAACTTTTTAAATTTCTTTGATTTCATTGATCTAAAGCTTTGGTACTGTTCAATCTACGTATATCTATGAAGAATTCAACTTATAGAAGCCTTTTCTTATCTACTTCAAGCTTTTCTATAACGCGCCCGGTAGTATGCACTTAGGAGGGGAGCTTGGGATTTGCACCCTGCGGGGGAATAATTCTATGCGAGACAGACGACCTGATTTAAACACCGATGGAAGCTTTATATGCACACTGCTGACCCTCGCACTTAAAGACATCTATCATCATTCCTATTGGACCTGCAGGGGAGAGGGGGGTCAGTCGCGGCTGCAAAAAAATGAGCAAACGCCAAAAAATGGGCTGCACTAATCAATCAATTTCCAATCAGAACCCGGGTTTAAGCACAATTACCATAACAGAGACAGGTAATAATAGATAACAGAGAGGGGATTTGCCTATTCAGTCAACAGTCATCTTAAATTGTATGACACCGCTGACCGTTGCCAACTTTCGCATTTAGCTGCTTATCCGTAATCTGTTGGTAAGCATTCTCCTCATCGATGCAAAGCACAATACGATACTAACACTTGAATACCCCACAAGTTGGGGTACCGATGCTTTGCACCGAGACAAGATTAAAGGGGTAAGTGGAGATTAAAGAATTATATAAATCTCAAGATCCCTTCTTATGATTATTCTTTCTTCACATCGAACAATCAGATAAGCTTTATCAACAGATTACTTCGAACTAGTTTGACACCAGTTCTTGAATAATCCCCTTGATAGACTTTTAATTTTTGTTCTCCATATAATCGATTAAACAACATTATGCTTAGAACTTTGAGAGTTGCCACCAGAACTACTTCGCTTGCCACCAGAGCTTCTGCCTTCAGCGCTGTGCGTTTCCAGGCTGCCTTGAACAACACCAACAACAGAAGATATTGCAGTACTGGATGTACCAACCCAGCTCACCAACACGGAGTTAGAAACCTTGCAACCAATAATCCAGAAATCCCGAAGACTCAAAAGGCTCTCATTTTTGAAACCAACGGTGGTCCCTTGGAATACAAGGACATTCCTGTCCCAACCCCAAAGCCAAATGAACTTTTGATTAATGTCAAGTACTCCGGTGTCTGTCACACCGATTTGCACGCCTGGAAAGGTGACTGGCCATTGCCAACTAAATTGCCATTGGTTGGTGGTCACGAAGGTGCTGGTGTTGTTGTCGGTATGGGTGCTAACGTCAAGGGTTGGAAAATTGGTGACTATGCTGGTATCAAGTGGTTGAACGGTTCCTGTTTACTGTGTGAATTCTGTGAAACCGGTCACGAATCTAACTGTGACGATGCTGACTTGTCCGGTTACACTCATGATGGTTCTTTCCAACAATATGCCACTGCTGATGCCATCCAAGCAGCAAGAATTCCTCCAGGAACAGACTTGGCTCAGGTCTCTCCAATTTTGTGTGCCGGTGTCACCGTTTACAAAGCTTTGAAGACCGCTAATTTGCAACAAGGCCAATGGGTTGCCATTTCTGGTGCTGGTGGTGGTTTAGGTTCCCTCGCTGTCCAATATGCTGCTGCCATGGGTTTCAGAGTCGTCGGTATTGATGGTGGTGCCGACAAGGACAAGTTGGTCAGAGAATTGGGCGCTGAGGCTTTTGTCGACTTCAACAAAGTCAAGGACGTTGTTGCCGAGATCCAAAAGGTCACCGATGGTGGTCCACATGGTGTTATCAATGTTTCTGTTTCTCCTGCTGCTATGCAACAATCTACTGAGTACGTCAGAAAGACTGGTACTGTTGTTTTGGTCGGTTTACCAGCTGATGCAAAGGTCCTGAGTGACGTCTTTGACTCAGTCATTAAGACTGTTTCCATTAAGGGTTCTTATGTTGGTAACAGAGCAGACACCAGAGAAGCCATTGATTACTTCTCCAGAGGCTTAGTTAGATCTCCAATCAAGATTGCCGGTTTGTCTGAATTGCCAAGAATCTACGAAGAAATGGAAAAGGGTAAGATTTTGGGTAGATACGTTGTTGACACCTCTTACTAGTCGCTTCAATTCGAATGAATCTATGAACAAATGTGATGTAGATACAACTTAGTGATCCCTAATATGTAATATTTAAGAAAAGGTCATTCCTAGAATCCTCTCATATGAATTCTAAAAGTTGCCAAAAATTTTGGAGTACTCTCTCTACAAGTCTACAAGTTTTGCTAAACATCAAATATTACAAATATACTATTTTCCGCGGCTAGCCAATTGTTGCTGAGCCCTTTCGTACTCCTCGTGAGTTATCTCCAAGTAATCAGGGTTTCCCTTGTTCTTTTCATACTCACCGTCGGAGACCTCTTCGTATACTACAAAGCTTTCGTAAGACCCGTTGGAACTGAGGTCACCCAAAGCACTATTGTTAGGACGGGTTGGTGGCTTCAAAGACTCCTTGGAAGACTTGGCTTCCTTGGCTTCCTTGGTCGTAGGCTTGTTTGCTTCTTTACCAGACTTCAAAGATTCAGTGCTACCGTCTTTCTTGGATGAGAGCTTTCTAGTGAAGCGTCTGACAGAGTCAGTGAGACTCTTTCTGCGAGGGTCTTCCACGGCAGTAGAGGCGGTGCTAGGTGCTTTCGAAGCCTTAGAGTTGATGCTAGAGTTCTTCGAAATTGGTGTTGCGGTGGCAGATTTCAGTGCAGGGGAAGGCTGAGGAGCAGAGGAAGAAGTTTGTGGGACACTATCAGCGACATTCTTGGAAGAAGTGGCTGTCTTGGCAGGGGTGGTAGCACTGTTAGCGGCATCCTTAGCATTAGCAGCGGCAGATGCAGCAATTGCAGCAGATCCAGCAGCGGCAGCTCCCAAGGCACCGAGGGCACCTTTTTTAGACGACTCCTTTGGCTTTGTCTCCGATTTGTTTTCAGCGAGCCCCAAATCTGGGGAGTTACCAGACCCTTCTTTAGGATTTATCTGAGGCTCTCTATGAAAATCCGGCTCTTGTTCTTTGGCAGTCTGTCTAATCTTGTAAAGATCAGCGTCATCCAACTCAATTTGCTTGGCCAATGTTGCGGCTTCCAATTCTCTGGTTTGGATCAAATGTTGAATCTCATCTAATTCAGGGTCCTCGTGGACTTCATAGGCCAACTTCTCCTTTTCTTCTCTCAACAACTTAATTTTCTTCAAGTTGTCGACTTCCAGAAGCAATCTTGATCTTTGAAGCTCTTCGAATTTCAATCTTTCTTCGTAGAATCTCAAACGTTCTTCGTGCTCAGCCTTTAATCTTTCGATTTCTTCCAACTTAGCTGCTGCCAATTTTTCAGCTTCAGCTCTTGCATCGAGAGCCTTTTGCTCCTTTTGAAGCTTCAAATTTTCAATCTCTTCCTGCAACTTCTTCTCTTCTTCCTCTTCCTTTGTCTTTCTGTCGAGATATTCAGACTCCTTTGAAGTCATCAATTCCTTCAACTTGTCTTCTTCCTCCTTACGCTTGGCGAGTCTTTCTGCTCTTTGAGTTTCTGGAAGGGCGGCAATTCTTACGCGTTCCTTCTCCTCTTCAGCTTCCTTCTCAGCCTGTGCAATTCTTTCCTTTTCGGCCTCTTCGGCAGCAGCGGCTTCAGCAGCAGCCTTCTCTTCTTCTTCCTGCTGCTTCTGCTTCTCAGCGGCCTGCTTAGCCTCGAGTTCTTCTTGGACTCTTCTAGTCTCTAATTCTTCCTCAATGGCCTTTCTCTTGGCTTCTTCTTCAACTCTTGCCGTCTCAGCTTCTTCCTCAGCCTTTTGTCTCTTGGTTTCTTCTTCTTCCTTGACCTTTGCTCTTTCGAGCTCGGCATCTAATGCAGCTTTCTTGGCAGCCTCCTGCTTTTCAGTTTCCCAAGTGCTGTACAGCTCCTTGGCTCTTGAAAGTCTACCTGGAACTGCTTCCTTGTCGGCCTTTAAAGTGTCCAATTTAGACAGGTAAGCAGCAACCGAACCAGCCAAAACACCAACAGATGCAGCCAATGTTGCATGTTTGGCAGTTTTGAAGGAGATACTTTCTCTAGTTTTCTCCAACTTGCTATTAAGATCAGATTTAGTAGCTTCGTGGGTCTCGATGGCACCTACCTTTTCAGAGTGAGCAGACTTGAGTTCTTCCAACTTTGCAGTCTTTTCGTTCAATTCTGCAGTGAGAGTCTCAATCTTGGAATTGAGTTCAGTATTCTCATCATCCAATTTAGCCTTCTTCTCCTGGTTTTCTTCAATTTCGGTGGTGGTCTTCTCTTGATTTACCTTCGAATCTTCTAATTCTTGCTTCTTTGTGGCCAACAATTCTTCAGCATTTTTCAACAAAGTCTCCTTGTCAGTGGCATGCTTGGTGACAGCCTCGCTCTCTCTGGTCTCATACTCGGATTGAGCAGTAGCAATTTCGTCTTCAGTTGTGGTTTTAAAGGTAGCAGCGCCTTCAATTGCACCTGTCTCTTGCTTTTTAATACCAGCAAGCTTACCATCAATTTCACGGTTGAATTTGCTCTTACGTACGTCTAACTTTTTGAAGAACTTTTGGAATTCCAGTTCAAGTTTCTTCTGGTGCGATGCTGCCTTTCCACTTAAGACTTCTTGGCGCTTAATTTCATCTTCCTTGAGGGTCTTGGAGACCAGGTCATTGATGTTTACCAAAACTGGATCAACACGGCTTTGGGCAATGGCATAGAGCTGTGCTTGAGTCATCTTTAAACCCAGACCGAGATCAACAACCTGGTTTGGGTCGCTCAAGGTCTTGCTTTTGGAAGCTTCGGCTTGAGCATTCAAATCAAGATACTTTTGGAGAAAGATTGGATTGTCCTTAATGGCTTTAAGGTCTTCACGGTCCTCAATTGGGACCTCTTTGACGGGCTCGAAAGCAGCTGGTGTAGGTTGACTCACAATTGGCTCGGAATCATCGGCAGTTTCGTCAACTGGTTCCTCAGTTGTATCTTCAGCTGGCTCCTTGAGAGTCACAGCTACTGGTTCCTCAGTTGTCTCTTCAGCTGGCTCCTTGAGAGTAACAGCTACTGGTTCCTCAACTGCAGCAGCGTTGTCCTCAACAGGTTCAGTTTCGTCATCCTTCACCGCGATTTCCTGCTCAGCAGTTTCAAGAGGTTCCTCATCGTCATGAACTTCTTCGTCAGCCTTTTCCTTGGCTGCTTCCTCGTCAATTGGGGTTTCTTCCGCAGCAACCGAAGTGTTGTCATCCAGCTTTGGGACGGCATTGTCTTCCAGAGTCTTGGTCGAGGCAGTAGACTTCTCCTCTATCTTAGACTTCTTTTGAGCGTCCAAAGTAGGATGAGAGGCAAACTTCTTCGGCACTTGCACGCCGGAAATGGCGTTCTGGTCTTTCAATTGCTGATGAAGGTTACGCTTGCTGGCTCCCGAACGGAACGGAGAGACCCAGCTTTCAGAAGAAGCTAACTTCTTCAACAGGGATTCCTTAGGTTTGGACTCTAATAACTCAGTCATGGTCCTGGGGGCACCAATTGCAAAATGGCTACCTGAAATGGGGGGTTCCTTAAAACTGGAAATGGTGGAATTATCAGAAAAGGGGGTGGGGTTGCATATAAACGAAGCTGCGGTTTTGTGCTATTGCGCTCGAAATTCGGTGCCCTACCCGATATGGACAGAATGTGACGAAGAGGGAACAATAGATGGAAGGGAGTAATATGCAGGAGAGACACTGCTAGGTTGCGGTCGTCCCTTTGTAATGGATAATGATTGTTGTAAAAGAGGTCTAATGAGGTCAAAAAGTCAGTGTTCAATAGAAGATAACATAAAGATTATGAAAAGCTTATTGAAAATCTATGTTGATGGCAGTTTTAGTCTAAAAAAGGGCACAGCCGTTCCGAGAGGATATGCCGGTTTAGGTGCCCGAGAATCAAAATGTATGCAGGAATAGCCTTAGCCGTCTACGTCGTCTGTCGAGGATCGAAGTTTTCTTCGATGGTTGCGCGCGCGAGGGGAGGGGGGGTTGGCATTTGGTCATTTATCAAAAAATTGATGAAGTCATACACATACACACCTGTTTGACGGGGCGAGGTCCAGCAGTTAATGGCAGAATTAAGCATTTTCATTTTTTTAAAATAGATTGCTACTGATAGAATAATATGGACATCGAGTTTACAATTATCCGGTAAATCATCGACATAATCATCGATATAATTGAGCCGACAATGAAAGCTCGACCCTCATCCAATGATCCTTCTTTTCCATGCCCACGCAGCTTTGCTTTGGCATACCTAATTATTATGCTTCCTTGCGTCTTCGCAGTTATGGACTTCTCTGCCTTGTAGTTGCTAGTGCCGCGCGCCTGGGATTTAATTTTCTGTAAAAAAATCCCTGCATGTTTCGCTTGCTGTGTTTTTCTTGCCTAATTAGCTGGTTTTCTTTAAACCTTTCCGTGGGGAAGTTGTGGCCGTGAGGCGAAATTGAGGCTAAAGAACGGAATTAAATAGGCGGGTGGTATATATATACATTAATACCGACATACATTGAATTTATTTGCAACATTTTCTAAAATCGCCGTTAACTAATAACAAGTGGTATTTTCTCGCATTTGAAGAATGTGATCAGGTATTCGCTGAATGTGAAAGAATCCGAATGACATACCGTAGATTTAATTCAAATGTAAATTGTTTTGACATGGTTCAATTCATTAGAAGGATGATATCCAACGCAATCATAAATTCAACATAATCCAAAATCTCTAAAACATTTCCCCAGACTATCCATACCCACCAAACATTCATTCCTACGAAATCTACCGGAAAATTTATACTGTTTAAACAACCTACACTGATTCCTTAGGCAACATCTTAGGGCCGCAAGGTGAATGGTTCCAAAAATCTTGATTCAGCGGTTTATTCAAAACATGCAAAAGAAAGCGTCGTCCATATAAAGGTCAAAAATTTACAATGACGACAGTAAATTTACATTAGTCCTTTGTCAGTGAAATGCCAACCGGATAACCATAATTGTTTGAACCTGAATCCCATTGAAAAATGCACCTTTCTTAAGCTTTGAACTACTTTCAGATTTTTTTTTACCTATGACCTACTCTTAACAGAGGTGAAACGCTTTGTAAGATCAGTTGATATATATTGTTGGCGATATGCCCAACTCCGAAAGCAAAACTCAGTAGCTCTTTGAATTTTTGAATTGTTAAACCATCAAGTGTCTGAAAATAATACACGGAATTTTTTCGGCCATCAAAAAACGTGCTTAATGATTACATTGTTGTAAAAGATCTCACTGATATCTAAATCCTCATTTTATATTATATCCGAATTTATAAACATTTAATCCAAATACATTCTATGATGAGCAGATCTAGGAATTCGACCAGATACATCTCAATATGTGTTCCCTACATCGTTTCAGATACCCTTCACCCAATAAATTGTTTGCAGTGGTTTGTACAGTGTTGACACAGTTTTCTTGCAGATTTTCCGCATTTGAATCGTATCAATTCTGCAGATAAAACTGCACTTCGCTCTCGGGTTCCTTGCCGGGAGGTCTCCCCGGGGTTTAACGCATCTGCAGACGATCCCCTGCACAAAAACCTTTACCCACCGAAGTATGATTCTTGGCGAAAAGTACACCCAGGTGAGCTATTAATTTTAACCCGACATGGTTTATTCAGTTCAAACCATGCGAAAATCGGAAAACCACTTGAAGATATAATTGTCGCCTTCAAATCAGCTGTTCATTTGTATATTGCAGAACTGTCAACATTTATTTTCCACTATTACCACACTCTTAATTTCTGAAATCTCATGCTTGATCGCGATATCTTACAATTGTAAGTCTTCAACATACCTCAATCCCTCGGAAATAAAATCTCTTTACTGGCTCTGGCGCTATTCTTCGCTAGGCGACGATCATTTAAGCGCCCTGCAGAAATTGTGTATATTTGATGTGAATGCTTATTTTCTGGCTTTATATTATTTCCCTCATCTCAAGCCGTGAGCCAACCCAATCTTTTCTAATTTGACGCTTAAGATTGTTTAGTTTTTAACAAAATCATACCAGGCTAAAGACCTAAAATTCTTTTTCCACGACATAGTAATATTTCAATTCTCCCTATATATGCCGAACGTGAAGAATTCTTGCAATTCTAACTGCTCTTCACTCTCCGCCATCTCAGCCGTTCCTGTCTCGAATTGGCACATCTTTACTCGCTAGCCCAAGTGGGTAAGCTATCTGCAGGACGCATATTCTCCTTAAATCTCATTTGTTTGCAGCGACCCAACTTTTTCCATCAGACCCTTTTTGCAGCGATTGTAATTATCGAACAAGTTTACTTATCTTAGTAACTGGATCATTTGTAGCAACTGCGCTACACTCGACTGGAACTCCGCACTGGTAATTTCGCGCTCTTGACCAATCTTTCGCGCCTCTTCCCATCCCGGGCCCACAGCCGATTATTAGTGAGCCAACCCTCTTTCTCTGATTGGAGAATTCTATTGTTCGTTAATATCAATCCCTGCTCGACCTTCCCACCGTCATTTTGACGATATTTAATCATCAGACATTTTTAGACTGTCAAGGATACTGCACCGGCGGCATTACAATCCCTGATACAAATCATCAATCGCATATATTGAAAAACTTCACCCAGCGCTGCCAACCCCAACGCCACTAAGCACAGCCATCTTGAGACTTAGCCGCCTTTACTTCCGATTGTGAATTGGCCACCATAACTTCGATCGAGGATTTATTACTGATTAATTATGTCGAATCAAATCCCATTCGCAAGTAGTTGCCACAATTTACAACTTCCACCCACGGAAAAGGATGATCGTTACAACCTTAATGTCAGAACCGGCTCAGCGTCTACCTTGTATAACTCGTTTGTATTCTGCCATGGTGGTCTAACAATAGGTCTCGAATTCCACGAGCATACTATATCAGAGGTTTTAAAAGTCTTCCAACTGCAAATTCGAAACTCTAAATCTGCAAACTTTGACAATTACCTATCACAAGAATTGTTTTGTTTGAGTCTTATTGATAAGGCATGGATCAGAATATCGGCAAGGGTGAAACCTCCCGCACGTTTCCTTCATGAAATAGCTGCTGCAAATAACATGGTTTATCTCTTTGGAGGCTTGAGTGCCACCCCTGACAACAAATTGCAAGCGATGAATGATCTCTGGCAATTTAATTTGGAGTCAAAAGAATGGAAACTTTTACATGATGGGAAAGGTTGGGAGACTAACCCAGCCATCCCCAAGCCACGATTCAACCACAAATTAACTGCCATTCTGAACTTGTCCTTTATATCGAAAAGGGGCCACTACGGGATTCTTATTGCTGGCGGCAAGGACTCCGAGTCGGCCGAAATCTATGAAAATGCAGTGTTCGATCTTGTCAGCAAGAAATATGTTGGCACAGAACCAGTATATTTAAACCTTAAACCGGAATCAGTCACTCTGGATTATTTCAAAAAGCTCAACAATAACAGCCAGTTGAACATTAGTTACACCGATAGTGTCATCGTTACTGTCAGCCACGAAGTGGAGCATGAAAAACGTCCACTGAAATACAATCGACGAATGTCCGTGTCTGCGACCGGATTGAACGATGAGAAACGTCCCTCCGTCGGTGGTGTCGAAACGATGACTGAAGAATCCATCGTCGTATACTCTCCTGTCCTCGAAGATGCACCGCAAGATTATTTAAACCCACTATTATCATTCAAGTTGGGTAGAACAATTAAGACTGGTAAAATGTTGCCTACCCCAAGATCAACGCAATGGAATCTTAACAAACGCATGGGTAAGGCGACCGGTGGACAGGATTTCATCAAATTGCCGGACTCTGAAGCTACTCCGAAGGATCCAACTTCTGGCTCGACTAATCCAATTCCCTTGAGGCTCAGATATCCATGCGGTGGTATTTTCGGCAAAAACTTGGTAATAACAGGGTTCTTACATAACGACTACGATATTTCGATCTTTGTATACAACAACCCTACTGGAAAGTGGTCGAGACTTAACGTTTTTTGCAATCATGACTATGGATCTCATAGATTTTGGGGTGGATTCGCCTGGCAATCACATCATAAGGTTGTTCTTCTTGGTAATTACGTTACGCTGAAAACTACCAGTAGTATCCGTTTCTTTACACAGATGATTACCGTCAGCTTGCCGATCACAAATATCTTGGCTAGTAGTGATTTAGCAGGAGAAAAAAATGCAGCACCCTCAACTTCAGTCTCAGTGAATAGTCCAGAAATTCAACCGCATAATCTCTCATCTGATCCCACAAAGATTCATCTTTCTAGTTCCACTAGCGAAGAAGACACTTTCTCTTCATCTTACGAATTATCTAGTGATACGGAAGAAGATCGTCACGACGACGAAAGCGAAGAAGATGCAGAACCCAAAACTTCTGAAACTGTTGAAAAGTCGATTTCTTTTAGTGAATATGTACACTATGTGGCCCCAAAGAATAATATGAGTACTATTCGATCGGTGTTTCCACCAGCAGCTGTTGCGTTAGGAAGAAATGCTTTCGAACGTTACGGTGACCTTTCGGCAGACTTTGAGATTGTATCATGTAATGGAGATAGAATTCCAGTATCATTGAAAGTGCTTTCGGAGAGATGGGGTCGCTATTTTATTGATTTGCTATCAAGGGGTTATATTCAAGCAGTGAATGATTTTGAAAAGCAACAGACGAAAGAAAAAGAGCAAAAGCATCATCTTCTGATCAACTCTACAGGCTCGGTCGGAAACTTACCATTTGGAAGTTTTCATACCATGCATAGTTCAGTTTCCAAAGGCTCGTCGGGATCGAGATCTTCGACTACCACAGAGGAAGATAAAAGAAGATTCAAGACGCTCAAAGAAGAAGTGTCGGGTAGGACTTCTGGTCCTAATACAGCAGGACTGTCTTTATCACCAGGCTTAGAGCCACAAAAATTGCAAAAGCAAACCAAAACTCACCATTCTTATCACGTCTCTATACCAATAGTTCAACAACAATCCCAACAACCACTGAGGGACAAAGAAGCTCCTCAGTTCAGATTACCCTTTCAGGAGTCTACATCAAGTGCTTCCTCGTTTAGATTGAAGAGTGAATCCCCTTCTGGATTTATGGAAGATGAGGCCAAAGTCTTTTCGGAAAAAACTTCATCGAATCGCGTTTCTTCGGCTGTAGATCCACACCATGAGCTATTGGCCGCTAGGATGACAGCTGGTATGGAATGTGAAGAAAGGGAGGAAGACGATCCAAAGAGCACAACTAAATTGATAAATTCTCAACCAGATATTATTGAACATAAAAATAGCGAAGATTTCTTCGCTATGGATGGCTTCCCATTCCACTCGTTGAAGGACATTCCTCCCCAGTTGCCACTTCCTGATGAGCCTACTCCAATGCCTCCTACCAATCAGAGCTTTCGGGCTACTTCTAGAAAAGGCTCTTCGGATCACACACTGCCAAGATCTTCCATTATTCATGCTTTATCCGTTTTGCGTAACATCCCAAGATCTCCTAGAGATTCACCGATGGCTTCTCCTAGGAACTCTGTTTCCTCCGCATCTGGGGAGAGATCTTCTCGAAGACTCAGACAATTATCAAGTTCGGGATCAATGATTCGTAAGTCACAAAGCCCTCAAAAGCTTGCTTTCAATCAACCATTTCAAGCGCTACTGGATGTGGATAATTCCTCCATTGACCCTACTACGAACAATGGTTTACCTCGGCAATTAGCTTCAAGAGAAGTAGAGAAGGATTTTACGGAGAAAATTTCGAACAGTAACTCAATGTCGAGCGATGGATCAGTATCAGTACAGTGCGATGTATACACAGACTACGAGGAGAAATTCACAGACAGTCTTTTGAACATTGAGGAAATTCAAAAGGGTAAGTTTAGAATGGAACCTCTGCTCATCCCTCGTAAGTTGTACTTGCCTTATCAGACAGTCTCAGTCAAGGCATTTTGTGAATTCATGTACACGGGTCAGGTTGGAAATAAGTGGCTTCTTCAACCTACAACTTTAGATTGCTTAGCGATGTCCAAATTGTATAACGCTCCATTACTTTATGATCTTATAAGCGAAGTTCTTTTTGGGATCATAGGACGCAAAGAGGCGTATATTATACAACAAAGTCGAGCATATAAAAGCAAATATTTTCGTATGTGTGAAGTCACGGGTACAATTGTTGATCCCAATTTAAAATTTCCTTTGGAAGAGTATGAAGGACTCATGGACACTATTGATGATGGATATTTGGATATTGCTCTTTTGAAGAAATCGAGTGATAAAAACAAACGTGCCTCAGTCGATAAAATTCAGAGGCAGAAAGTTAAACAGAGCTATTCTAATATTTCCCTTTCAACTCTACCTGACGAGAAAAGTAAAGATGAAACCCCACTACCCTCAATTCCTTTATCGGAGAAGCCTCTTCCCAAAGAGCCAGGAGAAAGATCATCATTCGAACAACAAGAAATGGTTTCTCCAAAGTCGAAGGGAACCGCCGCCTCTGATGGTATAAATAGCGATGCCATCGAGTCCGATCTCAATAGTTCATCAAGCTCAGAATCTGAGCACATAAATGAGTTTGAACTCGGCGACCCCTCAAAAAATGCCCAGATGTGGGGTAACGGGGTAGGGCCACGTTCAAAATCGGCATTCGACAAATCTTTTGGTGAATGGGGTTTGAACAATGGCTCTGTCGGAGGCGAAAATGTGCAAAGAGACGAAGATGATAAGGATTCATCAATCACAATTGATCAATTGGTCTCCTTCAATTCGCCAGTTCCCAGCGACCATATTATCGATGCGATCTATGCCAAAGGTGTAATTACTGGAGACATGAAACTTATGCTTCGTTCAGTAAATGTAAAATTTATGTCGGAGTTGTTGGATAGCCAAAAGATTATTCTCACCAAGTTAATCGAGAAGTTAGAAAAATTGCACAATGATCAAGTTTCGTCGATAAATAAAGCAGAGCCATCTACGTCAGGCATCCTGTTGCGTCCTTCAGTATCTTCAACATCACTTCAGTCTCTGAATTCCACCCGTACCGAATCTACCAGTCGGTTCCCCAGAATTTCAGGCCTCACGCCTTTCAACAAAAAAGGAGGTACTCCACCTCTTTCTAACAGCCACACTTTCGAGTCTGGTGGTCGGGAAGAGAAGAAGGGCTTTTTACATCACGGTCCTGTATTTTCGAAGAAAAAGGGCTTACCTACCCTGCCGATATCTCGTTCAAAAACGGTAGATGTTTCAAATGAAGGAGGTCGAAATCAAGATGCCAGGAAGTTTACGATGCTTTCAAATCAATTACGTCGAACAGAGTCATTTGCGGATGAGTCTAAAGCAGATGTCCATTCAATTGAATCATCTGGATCGGGCAAAAAGAAATTTCCCTCGATGTCCAAAAAGCACAATGAGCGTAAAACTATGCTGCAATCCCCTGGAGCTCCTAAGAGGACCTCGATACATACACTGCAATCCCTGGCTAGTCTTTCACTGGCGGGATCGGACTCGACTGCGGGCACTAAAAAGAAGTTTTCATTGTTTAGGAGAGCAAAATAAGTTGATTGCAGGTTAATTGAAGAAGTGGTTGGATTCAGGTTCATTATATTTTAGTATTCGAGAGCAAGGAAAGCATGGAAGTAGATTTAAGTTTAATAAAATAAAAGTCAGAGATTTAAAATCGAAGCGTTTAGAATAATCAAAGTTATCACCTGCTTGAGCCGAAAATACAAACCGTGGCAATTGTCTACTTATATCAAATAAGTTATATCAACACTTTCAAGTGATGAAATAATGCAGTTGCAACCTTTCAGAAGATTATTGCTTCAATATCTATAAATATATATACATACTCAAGCGTGTGTGGCCCCACAATTTATAACCGTAGTGGTCCTCTTCACAGCCCTGGCGTGTACAAGGGCCACAAACCGCGAGCCACGATCTATGGCTATGGCCGTGTACAGTGCTCATAATCTCTCGCCACACTTGCGCTTACTCATCAGGCCGGAACAATCGCAACACTAGCGACCGGAGATGGAGCAATCAGCGAATAATTGACATAAATGGTGAGTTGAGCGGTGCTGATATTCTTCAATTAACTCTTTACAGTTGAAAGTAACTGTACACTCTCAATTGACCCTTACACTAGACTCTTTTCCTATAATCCATCGGTTTTTTAGTACATCCTTCCCTATCGCTTCTTTATGAATCTATGCTTTTCTGTCGCATCAATCCGGCCTAAATACAACCCCGATTTTTCGGTAGGTTCTCTCCCCCCACCTTGTTGAAACGCAACCTGCAGCTACCCCCACCGCATATAAAAGGACGGTTATCTGTCGCAGACTTCCTTTGAATTTTCCTTATTAATTGTGGTAAATCTTCAATTATAAAAATAGATAATACATAATGGCCTCGCTTGCTAAGAACACTCAAACATTTAAGCTCAACTCCGGAGCTGAAATTCCAGCCGTCGGTTTGGGAACATGGCAATCTACCGAAGAAGGAGCAGCTAAGAACGCCGTTGAAGTTGCCCTCAAAAACGGTTACAGACACATCGACACTGCCTTTATTTACGGAAATGAAGTCGAAGTTGGCCAAGGTATCAAGGCCTCCGGTATTCCAAGAGAAGAAATCTTCATCACTACCAAGCTCTGGAATAAGGACCAAAGAGACGCTGCTAAGGCTCTCGATATCTCCTTGAAGAACTTGGGTTTGGAATACCTCGACCTCTACCTCATCCATTGGCCAGCTCCACTCACCCAAGAAGGTGAACTCGATACCGCCTGGGACTGGTTAGATACTTACAAGAGCTTGCAAAAGCTCGTAGACACAGGAAAGGTCAAGGCCATTGGTGTGTCTAACTTCTCTAAGAAGAAGTTGCAAAGATTACTTGCTGACCCAGAAGTCACTATCAAACCAGCAGTTAACCAGATCGAATCCCACCCATTGTTGCCACAGAATGAATTGTACGAGTACTTGCAAAAGGAAAACATCTTGATTGAGGCCTACTCCCCATTGGGTTCCACCGGTGCTCCATTGTTCAAGTACGACTTAGTCACCAGCTTGGCTGAGAAGTACAACGCTTCTCCAGCTCAAATCTTAGTTTCCTGGAACGTGCAAAGAGGTAATGTCGTTTTGCCAAAATCTGTCACTGATGCTCGTATCATCTCCAATTTGGAAACCTTGACTTTAGACAAGGCCGACTTTGAAGAGTTGTCTAAGTTGAGCGAAAAGGATGGTGTTGTCAGAACTTGCGACCCTCAATGGGGCGGTGTAAGCGTATTTGACTAGATAAAGAGTGCCAATAAATTTAGATTAATTTATCACGATGTAAGACATAATACACTTTTGTTGCTCTAATAATAAATGTAGTTCGGAATTGAAACGCTAGTATATTTTTCCAAATCGTAGTATTCCTCACCTTTCTCTTCTCTCTACTTTCAAAACATGATTCATAATGTACATATATCTATCAAATTTACACTATTTACAGCTCTATCTCTATGATTATGCGACGTGTGCCATCAACCCCTCGAATACAGAAAAGAACATCATATTGACGATGAAACTCCTAGTGATCGAGATTCCAAGACCACGATACGTTGAACGTCCAAAAGTCATTTTACGGATTTTTTGGGGTAACTCCGCAAGCCCTGCTTCCAACCTGAGAATATTGGTTACCAGATCCTTTTGTACTAAAGACTTGGCGGTATCCATGGGAAAAACGAATAACCAGGCAAACATACCTGAAAACCCTCCTGAAAGCATGATAGTGAGCGATTTTTTCAGAGGAATATCATAATTTTCCAACACTGATGTCATTGTGAACTTAAGGGTTTCATAAATGGAGTAGTAGATACCCAGCGAAAGCGCATCACGGACAAAGTGATATCGGAATCCAGTATAAAGACCAGTAAATCCATGATGACGCAAGATCTGAGAAAAGATTTTCAATGTTGATTTAGGACTTTCGATCTTGTGGTTTGCCTGAACATGTGAGGGCAAGTCTTTGATCAGATTTTGCTGAACAAGACTAGATATCTGCGCGTATACTTTGGTATACTCAAATGGACACGCAAAAAGTGAAACAAGTCCACCAGAAATTGCCCCTGAGGTAAGACACACTGGGATATTACTTAAAAATGCATGTTCACGAGCTAATGTCAGTTCATGGAAAAATGAATCGTAAACGACGGGTTTAACGCTTGTGAAAATTCCCACAGAAGATGATTTGGATAACGATGTACTCAAAAGTGGTGCCAAAATGCCCCGAAAGAACCCTCTGACCCCCTCCTTAGCAAAAGTCTTTCTTATACAATCAAAGTAAGAAGTGAAATTCTTATGAGTTTGCATGCGGGTTTTGATTGTATCCATAGGGAATCCAACAGTTGTGGAAACCACAGTGGAAGCGTACGCTAGCATGGTTGCCCTCCAAGGTTGTAAAACATCTGGGAATACATGGATGGCTGTGGAAGAATCCAACTGACCGGTGATGGCAGGAATACCCAGTCGTTGACTCATGGTTTAAACCTCTTAAAAGAGTGTAAAAGAGAACAATAAGGTATTAAGTTACTACCTATGAAGATTAGATCAGGTTTCCACACGGTTTTCGCCGTCCGGTACCGTGATTTGGATCCACGTTGGTGATAACAAAATTGCTTGGGCGGAGTCGCTGCAACCACATCAGGTCACGTGCGCAATATGATAAGCGTGAGGGGAAGAGATTTATACCACATCCCATTTTTATATTATATTTGATGCCCCGGTGAGATCGGAGAGTTTATATGTGAGTGGGGGAGATAGATTTAATGAAGATCGGAGGGAGGGTAAAAGCTGCTCCACTTCACCCCGTGGCCGCGCTTATACTTACCCAACTGTAGATATTGTGGCGGTTGAAAAGCGATCTCAATTGTAGCTTGTATTAATTAGGAATTATCATATTTGATTAATTTTTTTTATGAATAAGCGCCGGACTTTAGTATTCAGAAGTTATAATATTGATTTAAACGTTGGGAGATTTGTCTAACGACAATGCTTTTCTTATTCTGGTTATGATTTTAACTCATAAAAAAACAATTTCTGCAAAGCAACTTTTGCAGGGTAAATTGCTTAGTCAATTTAAAGCTCCTAAATATTTTAATGTATTGGAAGGGTAAGACAAACCGTAAAGATGGAAACCATTTAATCCTAGCCAATTCATTTAAAATTGAAATTTGCGTGTATTGAAGTGTATTAAAAATTACTTTACACATAAAGCATATTTGCAATGATCAAAGGAATAACTCCAACTCATGTATTGCAAGTAAAATTACAATTATTTTAACCTCAATTCAGTTTTTGTTGGCTCTAGCTAAGAGATCATATCAAATTATTACATTTATTGAAAAATTTCCAACAATTCTTATCACAGCACAAATTTCATATATCCTTTTGAGTTTTACATAAAACTGGTAATAATTTTCGGCATTCGTATCTTTTTTTACTTTAGACTTAGATTTCTTGGTGAAGGGCCACAAGAAAATCATGCCTAAAGACAATTTCGACTCAAATTTTTAAGTTACATTTACATTTCAAAACCAAAATATAATAATACTTCTCATATGGCACAATGATTTGGACAGAATAATAATTATTTGTTGTCATTGTAAGACTGAGACTGATTTTATTCTAGTTAAATTAGTGTCTCTTTGGGGTAAATTTATTTTCTTTTCAACTTCGATCATCTTTGAATCGAGTTAGCGCATACATTATCAATAAGGTAACATTCTTTTGACCACAAACATATCGAAACCCTTTCAACTACAAAAAATTCAATCCTCGTACTCTATTATATATACATGCTAGTAACCTCTTCTTGTGGCATCTCTTACCTGGCTCATCAACTTCTTGAAACCCTCAGAAAATGTACTTCTCCACCAGCGAGATCTCTTCATCTTGTGGAGCTTGGCCTTTCTTATATGACGACTTTGTACCTTTTGGAAAGGTCTGATTCTGTTATTGTTGATAAGTCTCTTAACTCCACCTACAGCCGAGGAAACATTTCCGGCCCTGACGTCAACGGCACGCCCAGCCATAGGACCGTATTCCCGAATCGACTTGGCTACGTCACGAGGATGTCTGATATTTTGCTGAAGGAGGTAGTCGGTACCGCTCAGCTGACCGAAATTGAAATCATTTTGTTGCCATTTAGAGCGGTTTTCACTGAGTAAAAGATGATCCAAATCGTCTGCTACCGATTTATTGGAGGTCACCTTGGCATCTTTACCAGAGGATCTGATAGCTTCTGAGAGCTGAGTCAATGTGGAGTTTGCTCTGAGAGCCTGGAAATTCGGCAGGACGAAGGTTCTACCCAATCCGCAACGGGTCAAAGCGGTAAACATGATAGGGCTGAAGGTTAGAGAAGTGAAAAATTGTCACCGGTACAAAGTGGGAGCATGGCAGGGTCACCAAATTTTCGAAAAAAAAGAGCGGGACAATTTCCCAAACATCGGGTATCAGGGCTCACAATCTTTGTTCTTTTCCCCAGATTTGGTCCAGAAGTATAATAGAGACGCTATTGATAAAGCCAGAGGGTGGATACATTCACAAAATTATGTTTGATAATAGTTTATATAATATTTTTATTGCTCATTTTGTAACTTGGTTACGAATAAAAAGGCCCCACCATCAAAATTCTGGCCTAGTCTCTTTCCTCCTCTCGGAAAAAGCCGTTACGAAACAAAATTTCCCACCTACTCGATTAGGATTCGATTCTGTATCAACTTAAGACGGATAATAAAAAGCTTTATTGGGCTTCATCCACAGGCTTTGAGAGTCACGTAGTTCCTGACATTTCAAAAACTTTGTTGTCTCTCCTAACTAAAAATAAATTTGTATAACTTTAAAATTATTGTCTCTTTTTTATCATATAGATTCACGCTAAATGATTCATTCTCACTTGAATCTTTTGATTTCCTTTTAAACCGCAATTCAGTGTTGATCACAGTGATTTGATACCCCCACGCCATGACCCGAAGAAGCGTCCTATTTGTTGCGGAGGACGTAAGAGTGTTAGGTGTTCCCAAAAATGATACCCTGTGGGTTAATTGGACCCTGCAACCACCTCTTTGGACCGGAAATATGAGGGTTATTGAAGAGGAAGAACCCCTTTCGGATACAACCAACACCGAACAAACAATTATCGATAGTATGAACTATATACCACAAGCACTGCCTAAAGAACTATCGAAAGCTAAACCGGACATTACAAAGCCTTATCAAAAACTTAGACTTAAATTAGAACTCTTTACTGGGCGTAACGATGTATGGGCAGAAATTTGGTATAATCCAATCAATGAACAGTTGCATTATCATATCGCCAATAATGGTGTGGAAACAATACAAGTATGCCTGGATTCTCCGCGACATTTCCGACTTATTGCACAGTTTCCGGGGACCGGTTACCATCCTATAGAGATCATGAGCATGAACGCACCAGAATTTAAAGAGGAAGGCCAATCAGTGAGTCTGACCGTTCCAACGATTCTGGAGTCAACAACAGCAACTGAAGAAACCGTAGGCGCAATTGAAGATGTGGGACCCCTGGAAGATGATGTTCCACCGTCTCAAGCCACATCCGAAGAATCTCCGGTAGTCCAAGTGGCTTTGGGACTCGAATTTGGAGATCTTGAAGATGCTTGGCAATTTTTAGAAGTTTTAGATCGTTACCATTCGAGATTTAATCTGGTGATAGCAAAATATTTATACGGAAAGGGTGTGGACGGTATCGCAGACGGGATTCTGGGATTTCATATGGATGATGATGACGAAGATTTTGACGACTTTGGAGACTTTGTGGGTGCCTAGATGTGGACATTAACAGAGGAATTGAACAAAAGGGGAGTTTAGATAGACATAGCAGCCAGCTGCACAATCTACAAGATTACAAAACTAACGGTTAAAAAAATTGATTCGATATTGTCTTTCTCTGCAAAATTTGCATTTTCTATACATTCCTAAGCCTTCTTCTTTTTGTAGTACATCTTTTGGATAAATGGATTATGCTCCTTTAACTCCTTGTTTTTGTTCTTACTGTACTCAATGTACGCCATGTCTTCGCCTCCCGCAAGCCCTGCAAGCGACCCAGCAGTTCTGGTAGCCACCAGTCCCTCCAATTTCAGTCTTCTTTCCTTACTGATAAAGTTTGTATCTAAATCATCGCCAACTTCGACTCCAGCGGCATCTTCGTTTTTAAGTAACACTTGCTGAAGTAATTCTCTTCTTTCTCTTGGCAGCAGATAAGCCAAGTTGGGTAATTGCTCCATTCCCAGGAGGTGCGTAATTACTTTAAAGGCATATCCTTGATCCACTAAAAATGCCTGCCTTTTAGTCAGATAGTACATTTCCTGGGTATCCTTCAGCACAAGCGAATAAAAGAAGGCATTGAAACCCTCGTCATTTCTTCGCTTTGCTCGTAAAATTCTTCCTAAACGCTGGGCTTCTTGTCTACGCAGTCCATAATGCAGTGATATTTGAATAAGACAAGTTGCTTCTGGTAAATCAATCAGGGTATCACCAACTTTCAGAAGGAAGATTGTATTGATCTGGTCATTATGTTGGAAATTTTGAAGAATGGTCATTCTTTCTTGCTGTGGTGTCAGTCCGTAAATAAATGGTTTACCCAATTTTAATGCATACTCTTGAAGGGCATAAACATTGTCCAGGAAGACAATGATTTTATCTCCACGCTTTTCGTGATAATGAATAAGGAATTGACATGCTTGAAATTTGGTAGGATTCATGATGTATAAAAGCATCCGTTTACGAGCCAGTTCTCTCAAATATTCTTGGTAAAATTCCAGTGTCATTGGACACCATACTTCAGCACACTGAACGTTAGCAATATGACCCTTTTGAGCTAAATCCATCCAATTGGCCTCGTACAATTTGGGACCAATTAAGAAATTCAAATCATAAATCTTATCGTCTTCACGAACAAGCGTGGCGGTAAGTCCAAGCTTAGCATGTGCAGCAATAGTGGTGACCACTCGTCGAAACATTGCTGCCGGAACCACATGGACTTCATCGAGAATAATGAAACCCCACTCACGACTTGTAAGAAAGTCCATAACCTTTTGTGATTCGTGCGACCTATTACGGGTGTTGGCGACCATCGAATATGTAGAGACAACAAGCCCAGCATCACCATTAAACATTTCCTTGTTATCAGAGGTAAAAACAGCAACATCGTTGGGACTAATCGTCAGCCATTGCAAAAATTGTTGTCTCCATTGCATCACAGAAACTGAAGATGTGCACAAGACCATAATCGACTTTTTGATTGTACAAGCGGCAGAAATTCCCACCAAAGTCTTACCTGCTCCACATGGCAACACAATGATACCCAGACGTGCTCTCAGATTACCGAACATTTTCGAGAGAGATTTTTCCTGGTACGGACGAATCTGAGTTGATGCCTTCAAGTCAATTTTGAGATCAGCGTTTCTGGAATCATTCTTGAAGTCGTATTCTTCCAAGACTGGGTAGTCTATCAGTTGACAACGTCTTTTCACAATTTCAACCGACTGCACTGAAATTTCAAATGCATGAACCGCGAAATCATCACCCTCTTCATCTCCAATACCCATAATTCCGTCAAAGAGCTCTCCCACATTACCAGAAAGCGGCGGGGCCTCTGTCTGTGCAGCAGCCTTATCAGTGTCTTCGGGGAAATCTTTCCCGGGAACACTACTTGAGTCCTTGTTGACGTTATAAGTTTCCAATTTATCTTTTTCACCGGCGCTTGTAATTCTGCATGGTCCAATCACCGGATCTTGAAGTAACATTTGTAAAATTTCTGCCAGAGTACTCTCGACGTAATACTTGTTGTCTTTTAAAACCAATTTGACTTTACCATAAGAAACCGTGGCACTCTCGATGAATTCAACGATTTCCTTTGCCACAGGAACCTTGGACATACGATTAAGCACCGAGATGATGTCGCTTGCTTCTAATCCAACGGAAGCGGCTGCGTACAACAGATGCATAGTAATTTTGTACTCATGAATATGTGAGGGACGAGAAACGGGTTCTGCGATAGTAACCAAAAATTCTTGGGCTCCCTCTGCCAATGGAGAGAAACTTTCAAGGATGATTCGAAGATCTTTAGGGGAGATCCAAAGAGGTCTCGAAAAATGATCGGGTTTTAACTTTAAATACAGAAAGTCCAGTGATCCAAACGCTTTAGAGACAGCATCAGGAACATATCCTGATGGTGCTTCTGTAGTCAATTCAACCAATTCATCATCCAGATACACTCTTTCATCCAATTGAGACTTTATTGTATCCACAGATTCTTGCACTTTTTGCCTCTTTGCCGCTGGCGCTGAGGGCACTTTTCTGCGTCTTCTGGGAGCGGCACGTTCAGCATCACTTCCTGAATCATCCAGAAAGTTCCCAGCATCAAGCTCGGCATAATTAACGGCCCCAGCTCCTCTACGTGACATGTGGAGTTGCTAAACAAGAAATTTAAATAGATGACAAATTGAGAATCTTATATGTCAGAAAGAGAAAGGGAAATGCGATAGGAAATATGATGAGATCAAAGCTCTTTAAGATGATCACGAGGGGTTTAGAAGAGAAAATAAATTGGTTCTGATGAAAATAAGCATGTTTGATTGGATTAAATCTTTTCCAATTGCCTATGTGTTGAGACCTTTATTATAGTTGAAAAAAGTATGTGTGATATTGACTCGTGCAAACAATTCTTCCCTTTATTGTAACCATGATGAAACATTTTTCCCTGTATGAATGTGTACTTGTTGAGAATAAATCAGTTCAGTTTCAATTATTTGGATTCAGTTTCAATTATTTGGAGTTGCAATGGCCATTCGAATAATCGGTAGCCGCCAAATCACTTTCGTTCGGACGTGTTCGGTTATTTTGTATTATCCCTCTATAAGTACATCAATGCTTTACATAGCTCAACTACACTTTATTCTATGCAACATTTATTAGCAAGCCTTTGAAAAGCATCTATAGCAGCTATTTCCAACTTGTTTCCTGATAAGACCATATAATCATTATCCTGAGGTCCGCCTAATCAGTGAACTTGTATGATCCCGAGGCCATGGTGATGCTGCCTCCCTTGTATGAACCCCTTTTCATCTTATTCTTATTCTTGGTGAAATCTTTACCTCTTACCTGCAAAAGCTTCTCATTAGCCATCTCTCCCCAAGTTCCCGCAGCACCCTTGTAAGTGTTGTCCTGAAGAACGGTGTTCTCAAAAGAGATCTTTTCCCTCTCAATACGGGAGAAATGCTTACGTTGTCCTGCCTTTAACTCTGGTTCTAAAGTAGCAGGAATGAGATCCACAATTGGAGAAGGAGAGATCGACTCCGTTTGGGACGAGGAAAGTTGAACATCTTTCTTAGCTTTCTTGCTAGAGGATTCGTCAGAGTCTGACTTTCTCTTGCGTGATTTGGCTTCAGAGTCGGAGTCAGAACCGGAATCGGATTCAGAATCAGAAGAGCTAGAATCAGAAGAACTGGAGTCTGAATCAGAAGAACTAGAATCAGAAGAGCTTGATTCAGAGGAGCTCGATTCAGAGGAGCTCGATTCAGAGGAGCTCGATTCAGAGGAACTGGAGTCTGAATCAGAGTCGGAGCTCGAGTCTGAGCTGGAACTTGAATCAGAGTCAGAACTGGAACTGGAGCTAGAACTGGAGCTAGAATCAGAATCAGAGCTAGAGTCTGAACCAGATCCAGAGCCCTTCTCAGAAGAACTCTCCTTTTTTGGTTCTTCATCTTCACTATCAGAGGAGTCACTAGATGAATCTTCAGAGTCAGAAGAATCATCAGACAGTTCAGACTCAGAGTCAGCATCGTCATCGCTCTCAGAGCTAGACTCATCGCTTGCCTTCACTTGCGATGCGAGAACATCTTCCAACTTTTGGTCAACGATCTCCAATTTTAAACCTTTTTTGGCAACATATTTCTCAAGAGCAGTGGCTACCTTTGACAAGTCTGCGTCCCTAGCAACGTATTCTGCTATGTATCCAAGTACAACTTCTTTTGATGCCATGGTCAGTATGGAAGATATGAAAAAAAATTTAAAATAAAAAAGAAAGTCTCTATTTACATATGCAGGAACTCGATGATCATCGCTAGTGGACCAATATCAACTTTTGGTTATTAGAAGGTGTCGTAAATTGGGAAGGTGAAACTATTTCATTTCAAAATTGTGTAGTAAGAGTTATTTGGGCAAGTTACCGGAATAGTTTTTCATTATTCTACAAGATAAAATTACTGTTGACTTTGTATTCATTGTGGTCTCTTTGGTAACCGATTCTAAATTATCGTATCCATCACGTGACACGGCACTCCACTGTAGATAGTCCACACTAAAGTTTAGAAAGGAATTCCTTGAACAATTGTTTTGATGCAACCTCTCGGAATTTGGGACCAAATCTTTTCTGTAATTCCGTATCTTTGTCATACGGTGACTCAACCGCATTTGCCTCTGCTGCAATTTTGTAAAGGTGATCCAAAAATTGATCTGGGTGGATTCCGTGGTCCAGATGAATTCCCGTAGTTGGAATGTAAGTGCAATTAGGTAGCTGTTCTTGCATAAATTCGACTACTTCTGGAGGCAGAACATCACGTTCTCCACGAATGTAATACACTTTAGCCTCAACTGAGCTATACAATCTCATACCAGCTGGCACTGAATGAAATGAATTAGTATAACACGACATTTGGTGCAATTCAGTAGCTTTTAATTTAATAGTTCCCTTTTTACCATCACCAGAAGGAATAATCATCAAATCGTCAGCAAGCATATCCCGCAAAACCCTATCATCAAATTTTTTGAAAAATGACTTTGTTCTGAAATGTTTCATCACATCAGGATGGATTCGATCGCAATCAAGTGCTCCAGGATGAGATTTTGGTTTAACATCCAAGGTAATATCATCCACTTCAAAAGTATCTTTCATTAATCCACTGCTTTGCATCCCTTGAAATGCAGCTAAAAGCATAGTGTTGTATTCGGGGGTGGTATAAATCACAGGATTGTATATCACCACTGCTTTGAACAAATGTGGCATTTTTAAAGAGACCATCAACAGGGCATATCCTCCCATTGAATGTCCCACAAGGATATTTGATTGGTTTGGACCCACGAAATGATCGATTTCCTCTTTTAAAACTAAAGTGATATCCTTTGCAAAATCAAGCCATGAAGTAGCATAACCCAATCGCAGTTGGTTGATTTGATACAGATCGCCCTGACATACATAGTCCAAAGCAAGTACTGTCTTAAGAGGGGTATCTGTTTCCAGATAATGCTTATAGAGAGAATCAATGTGGTAGTTCCACAAGCCCTTATTCATACCATTGCCGCAAATAAATACCCAATTCATTGGTGTTTGTGATGATTTATGTTTCTTTGTAGCAGTGTATTTGCGATAGGCAACTTTGAGAGGGATTTTGGAATCATCGGTAACAGCCCCGACAACCCGATTGAGAGAAGCGTCTACCACCTTTACTTCTCTGTGGTATAATGTGGACATAATAAACGAATTGTGGTATATATGATGGTCCAAGGGGTTGCAGTAAGTTGAATTATTTTATGTGGGGTCAAAACTTTCAGATGAAATTTCAAGTGGCCGAGGTGTTCAATTTTAATTCAACTATATCCAATCGGTCCCGATTTGGATCTCACATGCACAACTAGATCGGGCACCGTTGGGGGATTTCCGAATTTAGGAATTATTTATTTTAATAGTAAGGGGAGGAGGAATTTGCGCGTTAAAGTACGAGTACGTTATGGTGTGGGTAAAATATGGCGGATCGTCGTTAATGTGGTTCGCGAACGCACGCACTCTCCCATCTCTCTCTCCATAAAAAAAAAAAGCCCTCAGAGATTTGGAGGGGAGGGGGGTACGGCATCCGTGCGACGCCGGGGGTTTGACCCGGCGCTTTGCGGGAAAACGCCAGTTTTTCGCTGGGGGATGAAAAAAAAAGTCAAAAAAAGCCGCGTTGCACTGCACCAATCTCCACTCCGAGCTAGTATAAGAATTATACAATTCCCGCCTCATGGGAGAGTGAGAGCAAGTTATTGATAGCAAGGTGCAACTGGTTTCACTTGAAGGAGAAAAATCACCTCCTAGTGCCTTTCTTCCCATTGATTATCACTCTTCAGCCTTACCTCATTGAGCATCTGCTCCGCGTCAGTAGCCAATCCCAAGGCATTTTTTTTTATACTTCAATTAAAAAAAAACATCCACCTCACACCTTGGAAGGGAAAAAAAAAGTCCCCGGAAAATTAAAAATATAAACTACCCCAGATTTAAATGGTCTATAGGAAAACATGACCAGAAAGCTTAGTTTATCGGAGAAAATTGCCCGAAAACCGGCGTCGAGAGCGTGTGTTTTCTGTCATCTGAAGCATTTACAATGTTCAAATGAACGTCCATGTAAAAATTGCGTCAAGCGCAATCTAGGTCACGAATGTGAAGACATCGTTCGCAAAAGGGCCAAATATATGAAAGAATTGGCGGTCACGCCTTCTGATCGATCAGTATCAGCAGAAATTAAACTCGAGCCTTCAAAAACTTCTCCATCACAACCTATGATTCTGAAAAATGGTTCAAAACAGCTAAACTCTGTAGATCAAACGGCACCCTCAGCTGCTGCACCGCTGCTCCCGGCCGCATCTGGTTTTGGCCACCAGGATAGTGTTGCTGATTTAAAGGAAAACCGAATTCTCGACACAACAGACGATGTGCTTCATCGAATCTCGTCTAATAAAAAGCTAGTAGCTCTCGAAGCTTCAGAGGCACAAAGTAGCATTGATTTATTCAATCTGAACTATCTCAACCAAGAATACCTCATGTTGGGGGATATCATATTAAACCTGAAACCTACATCGCCTACGCCTTCCAGTCTGTCCGAAGTACCTTCATTTGGCTCTATGGCCACCATTACTCCAGAATCATTACAAAAAATCAAGTACAAGGACACTAGGCCGTTTATTTCTCTTGGGTTTTCCACCAGCTCGGACCAAACCGGGTACCCACTCTCTCAAGTTGATCAAGGACCGAACGAAATCATGGGCCCTGTACAGCCATTGGAAGATCCTGTTACTCAGTCTCGGGCACCTGAAATCATTTCCACGAATAATGTCAATAAAACTGCCAATACAGCCGCATCTCAAGATCCACTTAACCCACAGAGAAGACCCCTGCAACATCCGGGATATGTCAACCCCTTAACAACCCATCAAATGTATCAAAAGGTGCAGGATGTTTACAAGAAAAATGTTATTGACTTTGATTACCCGCTGCTGTACCACAATCTTACATATTTTCTAAAGCAGCGGTTTCTGGGCAATGATCTTCCTTCGGATCAAAAACAACGCAAAAGAAATAATTTACTTGTGATATTAAAGTTGATTGCTTCTTACCGTCCTACGTTCATTGCGGCCCATAAGTCACTTCTCAAGCCATACGATTTCCAGTTTTTAGAAATGTCTCTTCAAAGAGTTCTTCTTGATTGTGAAAACTTATCGCAACTTAATCTGTCTCCAACCATTATCTGGAGAAGAACTGGAGAAATTGTATCATTTTCAGAAGATCTTTTATCACTTTTGGAATACAACTTGCGTGAAGTGTTATCGAAAAGAACTTTCATCATGGAACTCATGTATGATGATGAATCGATAGTCAATTATTTTAAGCAGTTCAAATCAGTTGCAGTGGGTAATTTGCATCTGACAATTTTCACCAAATGTAAACTACAAAAGAAAATTTCTGGTGACTACATAGAATTCCGCTCGGTGTGGACCGTCAAGCGAGATCTTTTCGACTTACCAATGCTTATTGTGGGTCAGTTTTTGCCTATATTACCTGCTGGAGATGGGGTGAGAATGTACTAAAACAATCTAAAATCTGCGGGAATAATTTCGCTAGTGTCACGTTATTGTGTGGAGATACAGAAAAAGCAGGTGATGTCTCGCGCGATTTGTACGGTACCCCACTAATAATTTTCGGACAACCTCGCGATTAGCACTTGTTTGCTGATTTTCGCACCCTATTTTTCCCGGATTCACTACAAATTACTATCGAAAAAGGTCCCTATTCACTAAATTTCTCACGCGCTTTCCAAAGTGGTACCACCTCGACTTCTTTGATGATCGAACCACTTGAAGTGGCATCATAAACATGGGCAACTCAAGATTATATAAATCCATGCCCAGCGTGATGAGAAACAATCATTCAACATATTCATTCAATCTCAAACTAAATCAATCAAATATTCATAATGCTTCAAGTCACTCCAATGAAAGCTTTAATTGCTGGCGGGGCCGCATATTTAACTGGTGTTATCTACATGTCTAACAATTACTACAAAAATTCTGCTATGAAGAAGATTTTTGTGACAGCGGAACCGGCATATGAAAACGTAAAGATCGGCCATCACGCTTAACTAATTTATTAAATGCACGAAACATCGAAATACAAAATAATTTGTAGCTTATTTTTAGTATTAATTGGGCAGCCCCAACTTTATGGAAATTATGTGTGCGACCTTTTTGCACGATTTTTAAGAATTCGATGAGAATTCGATCAGAGTTTTGCTGGAAACAAAATAAAAAATATTAATCAGTAAAAAGGTTTTCAAAAGGTAGATCAAATTTGAAAAAAAACAGGGGGAAATCGTCGAAATTACGAAAGGTTTGAAGTTTTAGTAAAGGTAGAGGTTGCAAAGAAGATCGCTGATGCGTAAATAAGGGCCACTATGCAACGAATTATAGACGGCTATTAAATTAGGAAAAATTAAAGGCTAAATGAGGTGCTTTCACCTTCACAATAAACCGAAAGGAGTCGGCTTTGTACAATAGAAGGGGATTAATACAAAGAGAAAGAATCCCCTGTTGCTTGTGATGATTAAAGCGGGCAGTGTTTTAATATATCCCAAGAGGGAGAAACTTACTAATTCATCATAATTAAACGTCGTAGATTTTACTTTTGTCGATTTATTACTTGCATAAATAAGTCCAAAAAAAGTAATACAAAACTTGAACTTTAACAATCGAAGCCTTCAACAATTGACGGCGATATTTTCAAATGATCGAAAAAGGATAAAAGGAAACATATTTTACGACGAACAAAGTAAAAAGGGACACAGCATTATTTCAACGCTGAGTGAGACAATTGGTTAATAATAAGCGAGCTTTCGTCTTGAGGTTAATCTTTCAACAATCAAATTTAGTTTTGCTGCATGTTCATTTCATCGCCTAAGGAAAATTCTGGCCTGACAAAAACAAAAAAATAAAAAATTAAGACCTTTGGAAAACTAATTACCCTGGGCCTCAAACCTACTCATATTTTACGTCTTTCTTTGGCAAATGAAAGCGGCTAAGTGCCTTGAATTTAAGTGATTTTGATATTTGCTATCTGCATCTGCTTTTAATCTTGTAGGATCAGTCGTTTGGGGAAGGCGCACGTAGAAGCCTTGAAGCCTAGGTCGTGCAGAGGTGTAGGAACTAGGTTTTTGTTCTTCGCTATCTCCATGAAAGAACAAAAACAATAGTTCTAATACAATACCCAGCTTTGGATGCGAAATCATGTTCTTATTATCCCACTTGCATGGACCGAACAATCACCGAGTATACACTTTTCGGGTGAGACATTTCCCCCACGCGTAAGATTGTATTTTGGTGTTCCCAACCTGTTGATGTCTTCATCTTAACGGTTACTACACTTCGTCGATTGGCCTTCTACGAGTCGAGCATGCAGTTGCTTTTTTTTTTCTCTCTATATATTTGAAGGCGCCCTCCGGTAGCGGTTGTATTGTGTGGCTTGCAGGAGGGTAGAATGCCGAAAAACTTTTGGTGGAAAACGTCAAGGGGTGACTTTCTCTTTTTGGAGCTTCCACGTACCATGTTCCTATATTTTTTAACGGCACGCGCCCGTTGAGGCTAAAAGAAGTAGGGCTCAAATCGTCATCGTTTGACGGTCTGAAGAGGGAATAATAGGTAAGAAAGACGTAGTTTTAAACATGAATTATGGAACGGTTATGTAATGAACTGGGACAAATGGAAAAAACTTGTGCATGGAATAAATTTTAATGGGGTGCCAGTGATTTTCAGAAAGCTAGTTTCCACTACCAATAGATGGACCATATCTTCATCGGTATTTACATTGCCATTCGTCAAACCTCTCTTTGCGATGCCTTCCCATCGCATCTGCATACCGTTTTATTAAAAATGACTGGCCGAAACGCACAGGCACAAAAAAAATTATGTATCCACACAGTTTGACGCCGCACTCGAATTCTACGTTCCAGGAGGAAGGGTGGGGTGAAGGAAGATCTAGGCTCTAGATGCGAACTTTAAAATCTTATTCAAAAAACTCAATCATTATCTTGACATATACTCTATAAAAATATTAAACCTAGATGAACCCAATATAATTCAATACTGTTCTTATTTCACTACATCCATGTGCTCGATTGAATATTCAGATGTGTGATTGTCTGAGGATAACGTCTATAGTCTTGCATAGATCTATATGTACGTTGTGCATTTGCCGCATGTAGTTACATTCATGCAGATGTCCTTTGTTCAAACTAATTAAAAAAAACTCCTGCCACAGAGTTCGGGTCTGGCTTTTTTTCACTTTTAAGAAACCAAATTCCTTGTACGATACGTTAGAGCTACTCTTATTAGACCAGAGTCCCTGATACCCTAGCATTCCAAAGGGATACCACCAAACTTGCTCTCAAACATCCTATTAATTCGGTCGCAATCGGATTAATTAAAGGACTTAATTCTAATTAAAAGATCATATCAGTGTTCTTTGACTTGAATCCAGCTCCAATCGCTGAAAAAAAACCAAAAAGTCAGATACATACCAGACATTACTGTTGTTGAAACAAACCAGCTTTCCTCCAGAGTCGTTTTTAATTGATTTTAAATACCCCCATATACCCCCATACTCTTGTCATTGCAGCAAGCTCACGCCACAATGTCTGACAAAAACTCATTCACTCCGGACGCTGAAAAGCAACAAGAGGTCTCTTCTAGAAGAAGTACCAACTCTTTAGGTTCTCACCACTCATCATACAGTGACAACTACAGTTATGACAGTGTCAGCACTGGAGCTTACAGAAGTCCTGTTGGTCGTTTCATTGACTCTTTCAAGCCAATGGATTTAGACGCCGAAGGCTTCGACACTTCGAACATGACCGAAATGGAAAAGTCCATTTATGCTACTGCCAGACACCCCTTGGCTCGTAGATTGAAGTCAAGACATTTGCAAATGATTGCTATCGGTGGTTCTATCGGTACTGGTTTGTTTGTCGGTTCCGGTTATGCTCTCGCTAGTGGTGGTCCTGCCTCTGTTCTTATCGGCTACTTGTTGGTCGGTTATGCTATGTTCTGTGTTGTCATGGCCTTGGGTGAACTTTCTGTGCAATTCCCTGTCTCTGGTTCTTTCAATGCCTTTTTCCTGCGTTTTCTTGAACCTGCTTGGGGTTACGTCTTGGGTGTCTTGTATGCTTTGTCTTGGTTGATTTCGTTTCCTTCTGAATTGATTGCTTGTGCCATGACGGTTCAATACTGGAACCAAGACGTTAATCCCGCCGTTTGGGTTGCAGTCTTTTACGTTGTCATTATTAGCATCAACTTGTTCGGTGTTAAAGGTTACGGTGAAGTCGAATTCGTGTTGTCTATTATTAAGGTTTTAGCCGTTGTTGGTTTCATTATTTGTTCCATTTGCATCATTTGTGGTGTTGGTGACCAAGGTTACATTGGTGGTAAATATTGGCACAACCCAGGTGCTTTCAACCACGGATTTAAGGGTGTCTGTTCCGTTTTCATCTCGGCTGCCTTTTCTTTCGGTGGTTGTGAATTGGTCGCTTTGGCTGCCAGTGAAACCGAAAACCCACGTAAGTCCTTGCCAAAGGCTACCAAGCAAGTTTTCTGGAGAATTACCATCTTTTACATCTTGACCGCCATCGTTATTGGTTGTTTGGTTCCATATGACGACGAAAGACTCTTGAATGGGTCTTCTTCTGAAGACATTACCTCATCTCCTTTCGTCATCGCCATTAACAACGGTGGTATTAAGGTCTTACCACACATCATGAACGCTGTGATTTTGGTTGCCGTCGTTTCTGTGGGTAACTCTTCTGTTTATGGTTGTTCCAGAACTTTGGCTTCTTTGTCCGTTCAAGGTTTAATTCCTGGCATCTTTGCATACGTTGACAGAGCTGGTCGTCCAATGGCTGCTATTATCTTCACCGATTTGATCGGATTGTTAGGTTTCCTCGTGGTCTCTGAAAAGGAAGGCACTGTTTTCACTTGGTTCTTTTCTATTTGTTCTTTGGCATCATTCTTCGTTTGGATTGGTATCTGTATCACCCATTTGAGATTTAGAATGGCTCTCAATGCTCAAGGACGTAGTCTCGATGAAGTTATCTTCGTGTCTCCTATGGGTATTTATGGGTCCATTTCCGGTATTGTTATTCTTGTTCTTATCGTCATTGGTGAAATTTGGGTTTCCATTTACCCAATTGGCTCTTCAGCAGATGTTGTCACTTTCTGGCAAAACTGTTTGTCCTTGCCTTTGACCGTTGTCTTATGGTTGGGATATAAGACTTGTACCGGAACTTGGAGCTCTTTGTATATCAAGCTTGAGGACATCGATTTGGATACCGGTAGAAGAGAAATGGACTTGGAGGTTTTGAAGCAGGAAATCGCCGACGAAAAGAGGGACCTTAAGGCTGGACCCGTATGGTACAGAATTTATCGTTTCTGGTGTTAATTAATAGGAATCATATCGGTTGCTTGATTGCAGCCAAATAATACAATGAATGAAAATATAATTTTTCTGTAGAAGTTCTCTTTATGATATTGTGGTAGAACATTAATAGCCATGATCAATTGGAATTAACCAAGGTTTTTTGGTAGTGACAATTGACCCAAGTAGGGGCTATGTTGATAATCTCCTGCAGAGAGTCTGACACATTTTATCATCATTTCTAAGTTTGTCATATTATTTTATGCCTTAAATTTTGTGCTCAAGATTTCCACAACAAGTAGATCAAACGACAGAAGAACAAGTCAATTATTGTTGCTATGCTTGTATATATAGGCTGCTATAAGCTTAGGGATCCAGAAATAAAATTGGGTATTTCATATGAAGCCGAAAACTACATGGTTTCAAGTTTAGAGCCATTTAAAGACTACGTCATAAAAGTGTTGCAGACATATCAACAGGACGAAGAAAAGACCAAAGATCAACAAATAAAACCGATCGTGGTCGTAAACTTTGTGGATTACATAGACTTTTTACACATCATGAAGCAGATACATGTATTGGATGTGAATCTTGTCATCAAATGCAGTGAGTATTCGGATGCAATGGCTCCAGAAAGTGTCCTCCAGCAACAATTTCTTCGAATCGTGGCCTTTTCTCATAAAGGTCTGTTTTTATGTACCAATGCAAAGGATTGGGTACCATTTTTGGATCTAGTGGATCCGGTTCAAGTGTACAACATGGAAAAAGATCCCAAATTATGGTTCCCTGAGGGCTACGACACCGAGCATAAAGTCAAACTTCTTGCAGCTGCAGGCATCTACAAGGACAGCGGGGTACCGCTTCTAAAGGAATTATCCGATATAAATGACTTGAAGGCACTTTATGAAGACTATCTTAATGATTCAAGCAAAATAGATCTGCTTCTTGCTAGTTTAGGTCAAAGTAAACCTGCGCAAAAGACTCCAATCGAACGAGTCCAGCCGTTGCAGGATTTTTTACATAGCTTGCAAGAAAAAGTTCAGTAAGTATAGATCATAAACACAATAATATAGCATAGATCAATTATTCAGTATTTAAATTTTTGAATCGCTGATTTCAGACTCTCTATGGTCATTTCGTTTTAGTCAATTACGGCTTCTCGGTAGGCATTTTGATCAGCACGCTTTGGCTGAAAAATCGCATCACAAAAATTGCCGATTATAGATCACATCAAGAACATTTGAAGCTAGTCTAAAAGCGCCAAAACCCATATTATGGAGCCCAAACTGGATACGGTGGTAACTAACGAGTTACCTGATAAGTCCATGGTGACCAATGAGCACCAAAATCCACAAAGTGGGGCCTTAGTTGCCCCAGATATAGCTGTGCATGCATCGCGAACCACAGACGAAGAGCCATCTAAAGAAATAAGTCCAGCGGTTGGTACAAATGAGAAACGGAAACATAGCGAGTTGCAAACCGGGGGCATTCAAAAAGAGAAGACACATAAAAGAAAGAAGAAAAGAGCTATGCTTGCCCCTGAACTCTCTTACAATGGCCAAGATAATGGACTTCTGGGCTTTAGTTCTCCAACACAGATCAGAAGTCTTATCTCTGCACTCAAAGGTGCTAAAAGCAACATCTCACAACTCAAATGGATCAAGGCACAGGCTCCAGAGAAGATTACGAAAGTGGTAGTATGCTTAGTTTCTGGATTGGAGAGGAAGGACGTTTTGGGTAAATCATTTGATCCAGCCACCATGGCAGAAAATACATTTACTGAGTTTACTAAAGATACTCGAATTGAGTCCAAAATACCGTTTTTAACATCAAACTTCCCTGGTGCAATCACTTCTAGAACTCCGGGATCCAAATCTAAAGGTACAGTATATCCAACTTTTGATGCCTTAGTTAATATTCCCATCACCAAAAAAGAACGTGCAGATGCCATTGCTCAACTGAAACAACGCAAAATTACAATTAATGATCTTCTACTTTCATCTGAAACTAAAAAGAGACTTGGCTATCCAACAGCTGAAGATGGCTATCTTGAAACCACTGACTTTGACCACGAAGGATCCCACATTTTTGCTCTTGATTGTGAGTTTTGTGCCGCTGAATCTGGCAGTGTTTTAACAAGAATCTCTATCGTGAACTTCCAGAACGAAATTGTCTATGATACTTATGTTAAACCAAAAGAAAAGATTATCGATTACGTGACCAAATACTCGGGCATTAAACCAGAACATCTTGATGGAGTAACCACCACTCTTGAAGATGTACAGAGAAAAATATTGGAAACAATTTCTGCTTCAGACATTCTAGTGGGACATTCTTTGGAAAGTGACCTTGGTGTTCTTAAGCTTAATCACCAAAAAGTTGTGGATACTTCTATTGTTTATGAACATGCTAGAGGTCCACCAGCTCGTCCAGGTCTTAGATGGCTTACCTCCACATATTTAAATCGTGACATCCAGCTTGGAGAACTTGATGGAAGCGGTCATTCATCCGTGGAAGATGCCATTGCCTGTCTTGATTTAGTTAAATTGAAGATACTGGAGGGTTTACATTTCGGAGTGGGTTTGCATGAAGTTTTCTTATTCAATCGACTTGAAGCTGCGGCTACTGTGATCAAAAGCAACAATCGATTCTTCTGTGATAAACCTGAGGTCAATGTTCTGGTAAACAACGATGATGAAGCAGTCGAGGAACTCAAAGCTCGTATAGAGAATGTTGAGATCGCTATAGTTCATTTTAGTGATTTACTCAGGGCTCGTAAATGGAAGTATGGAGCCCGAAGAGATCAATATGAGGAAACAAAGGTCGATTTGGAGGTCGATAAAGATGAACTTATTAAATTGAACACCAGACTTCAACAGTTATATGATTCAATTCCTGATAATTCCGCATTTATCGTGTTTACCGATCATAGTGATCCGGGACCTTTAAATAAAATGCTTGCTAGTGATGAATATGACAAAGATGAGGCCAAGCAGTTGGCAATGCAGACTCGAAATGGGCTCACTTTTGTCAAGGTTAAAAGTGAAGCTTCAGTTCAAGCTCAAGCCCAAGCTCAAGATCAAGCTCAAGCCCAAGCTCAAGCCCAAGCCCAAGCTCAAGATCAAGCTTAAGATCAAACCAAGAATTTTATACAATTATAGAACATGAGAAGTATGTTTATCTAGTATAGTTGTCTAAATACACCAAAAAAGATTGATCCGCAAATTATTAGATATGGTCAAGTCTGTTTAAAATGATTCCATATTATATAAAAGGTGAAACACAGCCAAGGGGTTTTATAGTTACGGTGTATCAAACAACATACATTCATTCATACTTAGTGATGGTAAAAATTACGACTAAGTTAATATTTTTTATAGCATTGATTCTTTGCAAATCAATTTTAGATCAGTTTCAGTGATAATTTCAAAAGATAGTAGTAGCCGTTCCATTTTGACGAAAAGACAATTACAAGGTCAATTGGGGCTTGGCCTCCTCATTATCAAGATCATCAGTATTCATTTCGGAATTGTGCTCCATCATATTCGCGCTAAGATTGTGGTCTAAAATAGGGACCTCATGAGAGTATTTCCACGCATTTAAGTCAAGTACATCTTTGGCATCAAGCTTTACTGCTGGGTCATTAGAGTTATCGATTTCAGCCTTGTGCCAACATTTAAGGTTGATCAAGCTGCTTTTCCCATAGACCCAGGTGTGTGGTGAGCGGGATTTACCGGCCAAGATGTTTGCTGAGCTCATACGGATAGCAATAAATTACTTGAAATGAGGAAACAAGGCGGCTATATCTAAGAAAAAAAAGGGGGCGCCCACCTTGAGGCACTACCGGGATCAAAGTGGGGTTTTATGGTTGCACCTTATGGTTCCGGTCACGTGTAGGAGGATTTACGATTGGATTAATTATAAGAAAATTGATTTCTTTTGGAATTTATTTCAAAATTATTTCATAATTATCTGAGATATTAAATCAATCTTTATAAAGATATTATTAAAGGATCTTTGTAAAGATATTATAAAAAGGTTTGATTTTGGTTAAGTATTAGCAATTATAATAAAATTATTGTAGTTCTCTTTTTATTAGACATTTATTATTATTGGTCAATCGTCATCAATAATCATCAATCATCAGTGCTCACCAAAAATAAGCAATTGCTATAAACTGTTATTAATCCTTTTAATCTGTAACAGATTATTATCAGTTTATATTCAGTATTAAAAATAGAAATATCACTTTCAAGATGACTCAACTCGAACTATTCAAGTCTTTATGACCAGGAGAAAATCATATTTGCTAAACCACTAAAACCCCCATGTATTTTAGTAACATTCAGAATTTAGCTTGAATTATCTTACAATTTACAATTAATTCAGTCATGTAACTTCGTGTATTAGTGTATTCATGAGTGACCAAGCCCGGTTCTTATCCTCAAATGTGTTTAACAGATCTATGCCTGTCAAATTACACTGTCACAAATTTATAGACTGTTCTCATATATCTAATGCAGCCTCTCCATCCAGTTCCTCTCCATTGACATGCGCTTCAATAACAGACCTGACTTGCTCTTGAAAATCACGATTTTCCTGCTCCAACATCCGCCTCTGAGCTTCGTACTGTTCTCTTTGTTGCCTGATCGCCATCAGCTTGGCATTATCAATTTTCTTCCGTATTTCATCTCTTCTTAAACTCTCTTTATGCATCGTTTGTTCGTACCATTTAATCATTTGCCGTGGACGTTCACCATAAATCGCCTCATATTCACACAAAAGACAGCATTCATGTACACAGTCTCCATAATCTTCTTCAGGATCCTCTCCACTCGATTTGCTTTTCTTCTTCTTCTTCTTCTTTTTCTTGTCCTTCTTATTATGACTATCTCCACTCTCAAATTCATTTCCCCCAATTCTCATCTGACGTAATTTCTCTTCCACGTTATTGTAGGTGGGGATAAGCTTTCCATTATGATCGTACTCAAAAGTAAATTCGCATGATGGACCTTCATTGTCTTCAAAATCGTTTTGATTATTAAACAACGTCCTTTTGCTCCCGTCCTTGCTGCTATTAAGCTCCACTTCTATGTGGTGTGTCGGTCGGTATTTATCGTATAAGGCGTCCAGTATCTCATCTATATCGTAGTCATCCTGTTCCGCTGCTCCAGTAAGCTCCCTTGCATCTTTAAGTGCCCCATGTAACGCATCATCTTTTAGAAGCCATTCGAGTACTCTTTCCTGTACACTTTTGCCATCTTCTTTATTCAAGTCTAATGGCGGTAACTTGTTTTCTTTGTAATGTCCAGAACGTACGTCCTTAGATTGGAAACTGAGCTTCTGTTTAGGTTTGCCAGATTGCAATGTCTGATTTGATGCTACGATATGCGGCCTTGTCTCGTTCTTTGTTGCATGACTTTGACCCTCTGATTTAAATGCGGTATTTATGCTTGGTTGAGAGATTTCATTTGCAGTGGATTCCAGTGTTAATGGATCTGAATCTGTCTCTTGTATGTGGCCAGAGGTTTCGATATTACCTTTCTCCTTAAGGATCTCATCTTCTCCTTTATCATTAATGACCGATATGTCTGCTAATTCACCATTCATGGCTGTAGTTGCACGCTCAAGTGCCTCAAGGAGTTTGTAGTTGAAAACTGGGCCCTGGCGGTCGCTCTCGGACTCAGGAAAGGGCGAAAACCCTGTATCTTCATGCACTTTCTCTACGACTCGCAGCCACGAGTCGTAACTTTCAGTGACCATATCGAACAACGAACGAGGATCTAGTAACCCTTGCGTATTGGTTCCGGGATGTGGGCCTTTGGAAGATCCTTTGTCTGGTGAATCCGCGTCGGATAGTCGATGTTTGGTCCCTGAACCAGCGCCTTCCATTAACTGTTTCGTTAGAATTCAGAAAAACTTTTTGGCGAGTGAAAAATCGCGGCCTTGTGGGGTGAAATAAAGATGGATGAGAGTTATGATAAAGTTGAATCAAGTATACTTTCATACATGATTTATTTACTACTGAGGAACCATTGGTCCTAACTTGGTCTTTTTTATGGCTATTCATTCATTTCAATCAAGAATATATCAACATTAATCTACCACTACAATTGGTGTTTAATTTTGTCAAAGGCCATCAATATAAATCTATCTAATTCTATGGCATGCTAATCTTTCTTTAAAGTCCTTTGTTTTTCGGCCTTGCTGACAACCTTTTCGTCCACAAACAATCCTTTTCTTCTTCTAATAGCGTTCATATATTTACGAGCAACATTTTCACGCTCTGCAAACTCCCCAAGCTCTTCAAGTTCTTCCTCGGTATGAGGGACCCAATAAGGGTCCATATCTAAAACGTCAAAACCGTCGAAAATAAGTTGTGGAGATGCAGCACCAGCCAGCTTCTTTCTAATTTCTTCAGAAAATCCAAACGCTTCGATCACTGGAACTCTGGCAACAATTGTAAAGAAAGGTGTTCCTTCTCTCATTTCTTCGGATATGATGGTTCCTCCTCTTTTTTGCACAACTCCATACACCTTACCCAAAACTTCAGATCCCGCCTGGATTTCACAAGTATACATTGCCAAAAATAAGCGAGGTCCCTTGAGTGAGAACTTGTGGTGAATAAGATCTCTTGTAAATGAAATGATTCTACCACCCAATACTTCATCTTCACTGTCATCTACTTTGGCATTCTTTATAAGTACTGCAACACCCAAAAGCTGTTCTGAGGCCAATGGGCCCTCATTAGTTGCCAATTGAAAGCCATTCAAAACATTGTTTTCATAGGCGAACTTTTCGTTGCTATTATCTTTGAATGCCCTCCTGAACAGGCAAGATCCGGAGCCTTCCACTAAGATATTAGCACCAATTCTTTTAGGTCCGAATGAGACAATATGATCAACAAATTCTTCTGCTCCACTGAAACCACAATCGGACAAAAATCTCTTGACGTATTTGTCCTCATATCCTTCCTCGTCCGCTCCAAAAGCACGAACGAGTTCCAGTTTAAGCGAAGTATCCTTTTGTCCAACAGTTTCTGCGATAAGTGCTTCATTGTTTGACAAAAACTTGACAACAGCTGCCGGAAGTGGGAATACTTCGACATCAATCACGACATTGCCAACTTGGGTAGAAATTTCTTGTTCGAGATCACTTCTCTCGGCTGCTTTACCATTTGGAATTATTCCTTCTCTAAATGGAATTACTGGCTCCTTCACCACAACCTCGCAACCCTTGGCAAAACGTTCATCCAAGTCTTTTAAGCATCTTTCAAGGTGAAGTTCACCAGCAACACACATAATAAGTTCTCCTGAATCATCGTCGACGTACCATTCTAGCACCGAGTCGGCTTGTGCTAATCGAGCCAAACCCCTCTCAAGCTTTTCAAGCTTGGATGGGTTCTCGGGCTCAACGGCAATCTTCATGATTGGCTTGTTGTGGATTAAGCTTGATGTAGTAGACAAATTTAATACATCGGAAGTATTATTGGATAATATAGTGGCATTTTTTAAAGGCAAATCCCCTAAGCCAACAACACCTGCAATGTTACCAGATGGGACGGATTTAATCCGTACCAATTCACGACCCATGATAAGGAAAAGATCAGTAATTTCAATATCTCTGGTGATATGATCTTCATTTTGGGGATCGTTGGGTCCCAAGGTTGGATCAAACTTAGGTCCAACTACGGTGATTTTCTGACCAACGGAGAGCGCTCCAGAGAATACACGAGTGAAAGCAACCAATGTTTCCTGATTTTTTTCTTCTTCTTCTTCACTCTCATTTTCTTCATCCAAGGGGTCGTTTTCCCACTCGAAATCCTCCTCTTCAACTTCCCATTGAAAGGGGTCTGTATTGGTTTTGGCTTCTTCCTTTTCTGCAGCAGCTTCCGAAGCCTTTTTGGCAAGTTCTCGAGCTTTTTTACTCTTCTCCATTAATTGTTCTGCAGTCAATTTACCTTCACCTGCTGTCTCTTGTGGGAGTTCTTCCAGCGGGATGGATATCATTTTGGAAACGTAAGCCACGATACTTTGCTCCGGGGTTTTCGAACTACTTTGAAGTAAAGACTGCTTTAATTCTTCGGAAATTGCCTCGGTAGCTCCGATAGTACTCTCTTCGATCAATTTCTCCATCCTCTCGGCCTGCAGTTCAACAGGAGAAGGAAGACGCTCAATTACTGAACCCAAAAGTGCATGACTGAGAGGAAGCCATTGTGACATCACAGAATTAAGCAAAGATTTGTAATCCTTGGATCTTAAATCACGAGCCAGAATACGCAAACCGAGCTTCAGGATGATTTTCTCGAGTTTTTCCTGATCTCTATTAACGATACAAGCATCATAAATGCTCCAGATAGGTTCCAAAACGAGCGAAACAAAAATGGTTTTTGAATTCTTCAGAGGAGCCTTTCTTCCTGGTAAAATCTTCTTATTTTTCATATCCAAATGGAAGTCACCCCATAATGTTTTCGTTAATACCTTATGGGAGAATCCCAATTTGGCTGCATATATTTTAGCGAATGTGTTCACGGTAAACCCCCAACCGTCAACAGCGGATGCAAATACCACGTTATTCTTTTCCGGTGCAAAGTAGATATCTTCATCAGTTTTCTCTACGAATTCAGTGGTCTGATCAGATTCTCTCCATACCATATCATCTTCCATTCTATCACCAGCAAATAGAGCACCAAGAATTGAATTTACTTGTTCAATTGTGCGCAGTATATGCTGCAGTGCTTCTTCGGGAGTGAATTGCCATTCGGTAATCAATCTATCGAACTTGTTAAGTACTAATATTGGCTTTAATCGATCAACCCAGCATTGTCTGAGGACATTAACAGTTTGAGAACAAACACCTTCAATAATATCGACAACAACCACTGCACCATCGCAAAGACGGGCAGAAGTAGAGACTTCAGAAGAGAAGTCTATATGACCAGGGGAATCAATCAAATTGATGAGGTATTCATTTGCTACGAGATCATTAGCAGGTGCATTTTCTGGAGTTGGCAGAGCTGAGTCAGCAACAGTGGCGCATGCCAGCGAGTCTTCAGCCTGACGTTTTCGAAGAACCTTGAAATAAAGAGAGATCGCCAGCGCTTCCATTGTGATTCCTCGAAGCTGTTCATCCTCTCTCAGGTCCAAATACCTGACTTTTCCTGCCATTCTTTGTGAGATGATCCCGTTGGTGGCCAATAAGGAGTCACTGAGTGATGTTTTACCGTGATCCACGTGCGCTAAAATACAAATGTTTCGCACATGGTCTGTATTTGCCTGGAGGGCACTGAGGGTATCTGGTGAAAGCCTCATTGGTGGTAGCCTGTTACAATTGAATGGGAGTGGCTTGATGGCTTAAGTAGCTTGCGATGGGGAGAGAAGCGGACTGCAGGTAAATGCAGCACGATGACGAAAAATGAGGAAGAGTGAGATTAGTGAGGATGATTAGTGAGAATAGTGAGGATTTTATGGGTGAGTAGTGAGAGAGATAGTGAGAAGTTTTAAGAGAAATATTGGGAGAAATAGTGAGAAAATGGCTGAAAAATAGCACAAAAGTATTGAGAGCAACAACAGAGCAACAACAAATGAAAGGATCAAAAAGTAAAGGATATTAATTCGTCTGTTATCTGTGAATTCAAATAAATACAGCGAATGAATATTTTATAGCGGGTGGTTTTTTATCAAGCGTAATAAATTTGATAAAATTGAATAAAAGAACTTATCATTAAAGTGGGTTTTAACATTTTTCACAATTTTTATGGTATATTTAGTGTGAGCGTGACATGGTAAATAAAATTGATAACTTTGACTGTTAATAATTTAAAAATAATTCTTTGAAGTCTCAACCTCTACCTTCTCTCACCGAGAAAGCTCTCCTCATGAAGTGGCCACTTTGACATCCTTCCACTGTCTTTTCACTCCTTCTCTACTTCAGTTGAATGCCTTTCCGCACCTTTTGCCTCTTCGAGTTTGCAACATTCTTTTCTTTTTTTTTGTTTTTCAGTAAAACTGATTTCTGCGCTAAACAATTTCTAATATTTCTTTGCCTTGTCAATTTGCATTGCCATTTTAAGCAAGCCAAATCGCTTGTGAGAAAGCATGGAGTGCCCACTCTGCTGCACCCCCGTGAGACAGCATCTCTTACATACCAGCTTGAGCATAGTTGCCTGTCCCAATGAGAAATGCATATATCCTTTCAATCTCTCCATGCGTCAGTTGGTGGAGAATGGTCTTGTACTAGAAACAAGCGTACCGGAAATAATGGCGATGATGAGTGAAAAACTCGCTGGGCTGGCAGCGGTGGATCCCAAAATGGCTCAATTCATCAGCAAGTACGACAGTGATGTGATGTGAAAGAAGAGTTTGGAGGTCCGAAGGAAGAAAACGACTACGATAAGTTTACGATATTTAGCATAGCATTAATCAAGATACCACGATACATTAACTGGCAGTAGTAGTAAAAAGTGATTGATGATAATAGTGAGATTGAGGCTCGGTAAAGTCTTTAAAACCGGAAACAAACTGCGAAATGAGAAGATGATTGAGGAAAAGATTTTAGTGGTGAGTTATCACATGAAACGCCGACCGAAGATTGGAAAAACAACACTCTATTAAAAAGCCTACACCCACTGAGTATAATCATCAAAACAATTGTAAAATAGCAAGCCATCATGTCTCATGATTCTGATCACATTAAAAAATCTGCAACCGATTATGATCTCCTAAGACCATCCCTACACCCACCAAATATTTTCATACACCACTCTTTTCTATGAAACAGTTTTTGCACGTGCCGCTGCGCCGGGTAAATTTGTTGGCCCAGGCACGCAAACTCACTCGATATTTCCATTCAAGAACACCACCAACGCTCTTGAAGATACAAAGATTGTTAAATACTACCTATTGACCGCTTTCAGCTACTGACAGATATATACATCGAATAAGAAATCTAAGGAGTTGAACTGACTGAAAAAACACTGCTAAAATGGCCGATGAGTATGTATCATCGCCCCCCTGGAGGGCGTAAACTCGAGTGAAAGACGACGAATGATGTCAAAGGTTAGATCTATTGATGAAGAATGATTAAATTTTAAGCGGTATAACATTAAAGATCGTAACTCTAACAATTCGGGTTCAATCTGAACATTTTCGTCCTATTTAGTTGCCACTGTTTTCATTAAAAATCCCCTTGTAACAATCATGAAACTTTGTACTAACAATTCAGCTGGAAATCAACTTTGAACATCCCTGAAAAAGATACCCGGCCACAGACAGAAGATGTCTTGAATACAAAGGGAAAGTCGTTCGAAGACTTTGGACTTAAAAGAGAACTCTTGATGGGAATCTTTGAAGCTGGTTTTGAAAAACCATCCCCAATTCAGGAAGAAAGTATTCCTGTTGCCTTGGCAGGTAGAGACATTCTTGCTCGTGCTAAGAATGGTACCGGAAAAACTGCATCGTTCGTAATTCCTGTGTTGCAAAAAGTCAAACCCAAAATTAACAAAATTCAAGCCCTTATATTAGTCCCTACTAGAGAATTAGCCTTACAAACATCACAAGTGGTCAGAACTTTAGGCAAACATTTGGGAATCCAATGTATGGTTACCACTGGAGGAACTCAACTTAGAGATGATATCGTGAGATTAAAAGAACCAGTCCACATCTTGGTCGGTACCTTAGGACGTGTCTTGGATTTGGCTGCTAGAAACATTGCCGACTTAAGTGAATGCCCATTATTTGTTATGGATGAAGCCGACAAAATGCTTTCAAGAGAGTTCAGAGGTATAATCGAACAAATCTTGGCCTTTTTCCCTGCTGAGAGACAATCTTTGCTTTTCTCGGCTACCTTTCCTTTGACCGTCAAGCTGTTCATGGATGAACATTTAAACAAACCTTACGAAATCAATCTTATGGATGAATTGACATTGAGAGGTATCACGCAATTTTATGCCTTTGTTGAGGAAAAGCAAAAGTTACACTGTCTCAACACATTGTTTTCCAAATTACAAATTAACCAATCAATTATTTTTTGTAACTCTACTAGTAGAGTTGAATTGTTGGCCAAGAAGATTACCGAGTTGGGATCTTCATGTTATTATTCACACGCCAAGATGCCTCAACAAGCTAGAAACAAAGTTTTCCACGAATTTAGACAAGGTAAAGTCAGACATTTGGTTTGCTCTGACTTGTTAACTAGAGGTATTGATATTCAATCGGTCAACGTTGTGATCAACTTCGATTTCCCAAAGACTGCAGAAACGTACTTGCATAGAATTGGGCGTTCGGGTAGATTTGGCCACTTAGGTTTGGCCATCAATTTGATGAGTTGGAACGATCGTTTTAATATGTACAAGATCGAGCAAGAATTGGGTACTGAAATTGCTCCTATCCCTGCTGAAATTGACAGAAAATTGTATGTTGCCGAAAACGAGGGAGCCGTTCCTAAGCCTTTCAAGATTGAAGATTTACCTAAGGCCAACGAGACTGCGGTTCGTGGACACCAGTATCGTGGACAACCCGAAATGAATGGTCAACCTCAGGGACCGGTTCCTTCCGGAGTACCAAATGCCCCACAAAATGTGCCAATCGCTCCACCAGTAGGAGGGGTGCCACCTCAATTTGCAGGGTATCCACCTCAAGTTCCAAACGTGCAACCAGGCCAGCAAGTAGGGCAACCAGGACCAGGACAATATCCAGCACCTGGATACTATCAGTATGCTCCACCAACTGGGGCGCAGATGCAGGGTTATCAACAATACCAGCAGTACGCTCAAGCACCGCAACCACAGAAGTAGTTTAACGAGATAAAGTCTAACGAGATGATGACCAGGTGTGGGGGAGGAAGATAGAAAGTTGATGAAGTTGAGGCAAGAGGAGATGAAGCAAATGATAGAGATTATTCCTATGGAGGAAACGAAGGATGGAAAATCGTAGTCACCAAGAACTCGATTGGAGGAGAACATAAATGTACTTGAAGTGAATAAAGTATCGTTGATTTAACTGGAAAGTGATAGAAGCGCCACTGGAATCAATCCAATTCAACGAAAGATTGTAATAAGGTTTGATATTAATCTACAGATTTAAATTAAATCAAAACCAAAACCAAAACCAAAACCAAAACCAAAACCAAAATTAAAAATAAAATCAAAATCAACTTTAGAGTTAAAGTCGGACCCTTATCCAGAAATAGATTCAATCAGATTTTCCATAGATTCGAATTAAATTTAATCCAGGATAGGGGGTCCCTGATAAAACCACGAGAAACAAAGAAAATGATGATAAAGATGGGAAGGTGATATTCAAATACGATGGAAGAAGCTTACAGACTGAAGGACTTCGATCGTGATTTATGATTCAGAGTCGAATATGTCTAGAGAATGGAGATGAAGATGTCGAGAGAATGGAGATGGAGATGTCTAGAGAATGGAGATGGAGATGTCTAGAGAATGGAGATGTCTAGAGAATGGAGAAGAGAGAAAGGAAGAAAACACCAGATTCCCCATTTACCAGTAATAAAAACCAAGCTGCGATTTTATGTTAGTCTAAAGACATCATGTCTCTTGACTTGGATCGGATCAAGCCGAGGAAATATTGCGCACTCGTCGCCAAGTACTGGATTTGGATAAATTGCACTGAAATAACAGTATAGATAGGCTATTGATACTATTTGCACAAAATGTAGAAATATCTAGGAGAAGAGGAAAATATTTTGGACTTATCAAAGACAATGTCAACCCATCAAACTTTCAAGTTTTAGGCCATATAAGTATAGCGCCAGATAATTGTGCCCAGAGTCGTCTTCTCATCGCATCACTTTAGCCTGCCGCACGACCCGCCATTTCTTGACTCCGCGCGATGAGATAATTTCTAGAAGATGTACAACACCTTCAGCTAGTAAATGTGTGGTATTCTCGGGGTAGTATTAGCAGACCAGACCCAAAACGTGGCTCCTGAGCTCTTTGAGGGTGCCATGTTCCTTCAGCACCGTGGTCAGGATGCTGCAGGTATCGTCACTTGTGGTAGAGGAGGCCGTTTTTACCAATGTAAAGGTAATGGTATGGCTAGAGATGTGTTCACTCAGAACCGTATGTTGAGACTTGTTGGTAACATGGGTATTTCTCATCTTCGTTACCCAACTGCCGGCTCGCTGGCTGAGTCTGAGGCTCAACCTTTTTACGTGAACTCGCCTTATGGTCTTACTATGGCTCACAACGGTAACTTGGTTAATCTGATCGAGCTCCGTAAATATTTGGATGAAAAGGTTCATCGTCATGTCAATACTGATCTGGACTCTGAACTTTTACTTAATGTCTTTGCTGCTGAGTTGGGCCTGTTCAACAAGAGCAGAGTGTCTAACGAGGAAATTTTCACTGCTTTATCTGACACTATGGCCAAAGTTAGAGGCGCTTACGGTTGCGTTCTTATGATGGCTGGTTATGGTGTTATTGGGTTCAGAGACCCTAACGGTATTCGTCCTTTACTTTATGGTGTTCGTGAATCCGCAAACGGTGGAAAGGATTACATGTTGGCCTCCGAAAGTGTCGTTCTTCAGGCCCATGGTTACTCTCAAATACAGGATATTAAGCCTGGTGAGTCTGTGATTATCAAGAAGGACGGTTCCGAGCCTGAATTCCGTCAGACCGCTCCTGCTAAGATCTTCGCTCCAGACATTTTTGAATACGTTTATTTCGCTCGTCCTGATTCCGTTTTGGATGGTGTCTCCGTGTACCACCTGAGAATCGAAATGGGTAACAAGCTTGCTAACAAAATTGTGAAAAGCTTTGAAAATGATGTCAAGTCCGAAATTGATGTGGTTATTCCTGTTCCAGACACTGCACGTACCTCTGCTTTGCAATGTGCCGTAAAGTTGGACATACCATACCGTGAAGGTTTCGTCAAAAATCGTTATATCGGACGTACATTCATCATGCCTAACCAGCAAGAGAGAAGGCTGTCTGTGCGTCGTAAGTTGAACGCTATGCAGCTGGAATTCCAAGGTCGTTGTGTACTTTTAGTGGATGACTCTATTGTTAGAGGTACCACCTCCAAGGAGATCGTGGCTATGGCTTACGAAGCCGGCGCTAAAAAGGTGTATTTCGCCCTGTGCGCTCCACCAATTAGACACAACCATATCTATGGTATCGATCTTGCTGACACCAAGGCTCTTGTTGCTTTCGGTAGAGATGATGACCAGATCGCCGAGGCCATCGGTGCAGACAAGGTTATTTATCAGGATTTGGAGGATCTTGTTGAATGTTGCCAAAACAAAGACATCTCAAATTTCGAGGTTGGTGTTTTCACTGGTGAGTACATCACTGGTGTTGAGGACAGTTACTTGCAGGAGCTTGAGAAGATAAGAGCACAGAACCAGCGGATCAAGCAGTACGGGTTTCTGGTGGACTCGTGCATCGATAAGCAGGATCTTGTTGACGTCAAGGCCGATGTCGATCCCAATATGTACAATTCTGGAAACCACTAGATTATAGAGCATAAGAAAAGAATGTATGGATAATGTAGGAGATCAGCGATCACTTTGTTATAAGGGTAGTGGAATTGGGTTCATTCAATTTTTTTTAGGTATGTCAGATTCGAAGTTCACAAACGGTTTTATTATATTGTGAAAGAGAAGTAATTTATTGAATACTTTGGAATTTCTTCAATAGACTTGGTGATTCATTTGCAAGAATCTGGATAAAGTTATTGATTAAGTAATTTATACTTCCATGCTATATTGATGAGTAGTTTTGAATAGAGTCGATATTAATGTTTTTGGTAATGTGTGTTCTACTATAGTAATTCAATAGAGATAATTCATAGCAATTAACTTGTAATATTTTCGCTGCATTTCCATCATGTTTAATCAGATATACGCGTCTACATAATTGTAGTCTGTACCCATAATGCTTGACATGGCTTAGTAAATTGGCTTAGGCTGGACGACGCAGTCACAGTGAGATTAGAAAAGAAAATATACAAAAAAATAAGGGTCAGGTTCAAAGTTGCAAGCTGCATAATTATAGGCTTAATTATCCAGCCCCCTCCTCCTACCCCCTCTCACTTTCTCTTATTTCTTGTTGCTTGCTACACCTTCTTTAAAAAAAAAACAAGCCCGTTAGCGTCATATTGAGTGCCCTGGTACTAGAGGTAATTGTTTGAAAAAAAACGTTTTTCAGAGATTGGACTAGACGACAATAATACAACAAAACGACGAATGTAAAACGGAATTACGACAAGTGGAATAATTGGGTTGGAAGTATACATGGTTATGGTCCATGTACAGACGCGTGGCTGAATTTAAGTCGAATTCCGGGCACGGTGTGGCCCTTTAATCGAGCCCTGGCTTGGGTCTTATCTTGCGCATATGAACAATTTTTTTAGAGAGAGAAATATTTTTTCCAAACCCGCCGCCTTCAATCGAATGCATCAAGTCAATTTCTTTTTATGATTTGTCCGATTTGTTTGAATTATTTAACTGTCTGTCTTTTACTTTCAGCCCCATTGAAGTTTTTAGATGTGAAAAATTTCATTGCCTTGAATTTTGATTCATTTTGATTCATTTTGATTCATTTTGATTCAGAGAGATGGGATACAGATGCTAGGATATATTTATAAAATAGCGACAAAAACGTCGAATTAGTAGCCGCGTAGAACCAATAAAACGCCAAACCCACATAGAAAAAAAATATGACATCAAACGACATCTTGATACATCCCGTTTACACTACCATCTTTAATCGATAAAACAATAGACGTGATAGGCACCGCAGCACTCACAATAAATAATAGCTCAGGGGTACCGAGCCTACTTGAATCTATGCCTAATGCGGGATTCTGCAGTCAATAGTCGCGGCATCGGAGATGAGCAATCGGCGGCATCTGATGAAAATTGATGCGAAATGCTGAGAAACAAACATTAAGAGACACTGAAAAATAGTTGAAAATTTTTGAAGTGAAATTAGTACGGATAGTGAAACTGATAATAATTGATGATTACCTCAAATGATTAAATAAAAAATCCTACTCATCGTACTATAATTGTCTCAAATTAAAATCTTAAATCACCTTTTCTTCCATTCTTTATCTTTTATCTATCTCTTTATCCTTCCCTTTTCTCAAACACTTAACACGTCTTTTTCATATTTTTCTGCGCCATAAACTTTCGCGTTTGTTCTTGGGCCGCACACGTTCTCCCTCTTTTTCTGCCCATGGGCTTGATAACTCTCTATCTTTCTGGACAAGTCATCTATCTCTTGCGCAAAAACAAACATCGAGTGCCCACCATGGATAGTATCGCCAATAACGGACCTGTGTCCATCGCTTGCTACTGCTTGTCGTCCATCTTGATGACCCTTACCAACAAGTACGTGGTTTCTGGTTACTCTTTCAACTTGAATTTCCTCTTGTTGGCCGTCCAGCTGGTGGTTTGTATCGTTACCATTGGCCTGTTGAAGCAATTCGGGGTCATTACATACAGACAATTTAACAAGGATGAAGCCAAGAAGTGGTCCCCAATTGCTTTCTTGCTTGTTGGTATGATTTATACCTCCTCCAAGGCTTTGCAATTTTTGCTGATCCCAGTTTACACTATTTTCAAGAATTTGACCATTATCTTGATCGCTTACGGTGAAGTTTTGTGGTTCGGTGGTAGTGTCACTCTGATGGCTTTGCTGGCCTTCATCATGATGGTTTTCTCCTCTGTTTTGGCTTGTTACGGTGACTCTACCGGAGCTAAGACCGCCGACGATGCTGCTTCTTTGTACTTGGGTTACTTCTGGATGCTTGTCAACTGTATCTCTTCTGCTGCCTTCGTCTTGGTCATGAGAAAGAGAATTAAGCTTACCAACTTCAAGGATTTTGACACCATGTACTACAACAACTTGCTTTCCATCCCAATCTTACTTGTCATGACCTTTGCTGTTGAAGACTGGTCTCCTGCCAATATTGAATTGAACTTCCCAGCTGACAACAGAACTGCCACTATTATGGCAATGGTTTTCTCTGGTGCTTCTTCTGTGGCTATTTCTTACTGTTCCGCTTGGTGTGTGCGTGTCACCTCCTCCACCACTTACTCTATGGTCGGTGCCTTAAACAAGTTGCCTATCGCTCTTTCCGGATTGATCTTCTTTGATGCTGCCGTCAACTTCTGGTCCATTTCTTCTATTTTCGTTGGATTTGGTGCTGGTATTGTATACACCGTTGCTAAGCAAAAGCAGCTGAAGGAGGCTGCCCAGCAATTACCTACCTCTAAGGCCTAGACAATAGGAAATAAAAGTCGTATTTATACTTTGTAGATCATATATAAGCAGGCAAAAATCATCTTAAACGAAACAGAGTGAAGAAATTACAGAAGAATATCAAACCATAGAAGTTACGATCCCTATGGTCCTATGGTCATGGTTTTTCCTTCGATCTCTTCCCAAGTATCAATTTTGTTGCTCTTGGACTTCGCTATTTCGCATGCTTGCGCCTAAAAAGCGATTTAAAAAGGGCCGGCGCTAACAAAAAACTGAAAGCAACAACCCACTAAATATCGAAATGTGTATAGATTTGACTTCTAGAATTGTTTCATATTAATTTAACCATATTAAATACCTTTTATTATCTTCTTTAACTGTAATAACCCACAAACAGAACCCCCATACTACCACTTCTTGTCCTCCCACCTTCTCTCACTGGCCGTGTTTTTTCAGTGCGCTCGAATTTTCATGTTTTGTTCTCCTCATCTTTCCACAAAATGGCCTCCATCGAGTCGCTAGCCTCTATTCTAGAGCACCTGCTCTTACCTCAACATGCACGTGAGGCAGAGACCCAGCTCAAGTCATATGGGGCACAATCTGGGTTCCCAACGGCACTTCTTCAACTCATATCCTCGAACCAATTCCCTCTCCCGGTCCGTCAAGCTGGAGCCGTTTTCTTTAAGAATTTGGTCCGTCAAAAATGGGCTGATGAAGACGGTAAACACTTGTTTGATGGTCAGGATGTCGCTTATATCAAATCTCAGATTTTGAATACTATGATTCAACTTCCTAGTGTGCTTCAAATTCAAATCGGTGAGGCTGTTTCTATCATCGCTGATTCAGACTTCCCTCACCATTGGGAAGGACTTATCGATGAATTGGTTGCCCGACTTTCTCCAACAGATTACAGACAAAACAAGGCCATTTTAGTTGTAGCCCATTCGATTTTCAAGCGTTGGAGACCACTTATTCGTTCAGATGAGCTCTTCTTAGAAATTAAACTCGTCTTGGATAAGTTTGCTCTGCCCTTTTTACAATTGCTTGAAGGTGTTGACATCAAAATCGGGCAAGATTTGGCCCTCCCACCATCTAAAGAATCTAAAGAGGCACTCATTGCTGATTTCGATTCGTTGCTTTCATTGACCCAAATCTACTTCGATTTGAACTGCCAAGATATCCCAGAATTTTTCGAGGATAATATGGTCAAAGGCATGCAGATCATGCACAAATACTTGGCCATTGGTGACCTGTCCTTAAATGGGGTGATCACCGATGCTGATGAGGACAATGAAGCTGATTTGCTTATAAAAACCAAAACCCTGATTGTGGAATTAGTGTCTTTGTATATTTCACGGTACGCAGATGTATTTGAGCCACTCATTCAGGAGTTTATCACCACTATATGGAAACAGATCACTGTTCAAGTGACAAAGCAGCCAAAATTTGACCTTTTGTGTGTCAAATCACTTTCTTTCTTGTCCACAGTGGTAAAAATGCCTACATACCAAAGCATGTTTAATAACGAAGCTGCTATCACTGAAATTATCGAAAAGATTATTTTACCTAACGTTTACTTCCGTGAACTGGACGAAGAAACCTTTGAAGATGAACCCTTGGCATATGTAAGACTGGACGTGGAAGGCTCCGATTTCGACACTCGTAGAAAATCGGCAACTGAGTTTCTCCGTGAACTCAAAGAAGTTAGCCCAGAACTCGTTACGAACATTGTGATGAGATACGTTAACCAATTTTTACAGAAGAGTAATGATGAATGGAGAAGCAAAGATATAGCAATCTATTTATTCAGCTCATTAGCTACCAAGGGATCAGTTACCAATAAAGGAGTTACTTCAACCAACGTGTTGGTAGATGTGGTACGATTCTTTACTGAAAATGTGGCATCCTATTTGGTAGGTGGAAGCTCGACAACTATTCATCCAATTTTGAGAACAGATGCCATAAAATACATCTACGTTTTCAGAAATCAACTTACCAAAGAGCAATTATTGGAGACTTTCCCGTTGTTATTCGCTCACTTGCAAGACAATAACCCTGTCGTCTACACTTATACTGCCATAACCATTGACAAACTCTTCTCCATGACCACCTTCACCGAAGATCACTCTCCAGTTTTCACGAAGGGTGATATTCAGGCCTCTTTACACGACTTGCTTTCCCATTTATTCCAATTGATTCAAAGCAAGCCGGAGAACCTTGAAAATGAGTTTCTTGCCAGAGCTATCACCCGTGTCTTAAGTACAGCCGATGACTTGGTTGATGCCAATTTGAAGAGAATTGTTCTTGAACAGCTCCTCACCATTTTGAAAGTCGTGCTGCAGAACCCTTCAAACCCAAGATTCTCCCACTATATTTTCGAAAGTTTGGGTCTTTTAGCCAAGTATAACACAGACGGTCAAATCGAGATCATCACTCCTGCGTTGCTCGAAATTTTGGGTAATGATGTACAGGAATTTGTACCTTACACATTCCAGATCCTTGCGTTCTTATTGGAGAACCTTGACAGCCTGAAGCCACTCCCTCAGAGCTATTCGCAATTAATCAAACCATTGTTGCTGCCTAGTGTCTGGGAGTACAGAGGTAACGTTCCTGGTATTACAAGATTGATCATTGCTATTTTGAAACATGATCCACAAAGCACCTTTGCAGCCGATCAACTGAGCTTAAGTGCACTTTTGGGTGTTTTTCAAAAGCTTATTGCGTCCAAAGCTAATGACCTGTATGGGTTTGAGTTATTAGAGACAATTTTACTCTACATACCACTCAACCTTATGCAACCATTTTTGAATCAAATTGCAGTTCTCTTGTTAACGAGATTGCAGTCATCGAGAACTGACAAATTTGTGAAAAGGTTTTTCATATTACTCTTTTCTTTGTCGTGCGTACCATTAAATGAAAAGCTTCACGCCAGAACCAACGGGCATATAAATGGAGAGTTCGTGGTTAGCTTCATAGATTCTGCCCAAAATGGTGTGTTTGGCAAGATCTTTACATCATTTATTCTTCCCACATCTTCCTCATATGCCAACCTTCAGGACAAAAAAATTCTGATTGTGGGCCTTTTAAAACTTTTAGAAGCACCTCAATTCAAGACGGTGTATCCCGAACAGTTTGCATTAGGACTTTCCAAGCTTATCGAAAACGTTTCATTCCTTGGAGGAATTCAGAAAAAGACGAATATTGCTGCTGGTGGACTCGGAACCGCTGCCACAGTGGAAGTCCGAGAATTAGACTTGGAAAGTTCAACTTTCGGCTCAAGCTTTTCAAGAATTGCATCAATTCAACAAAAACCATTTGATCCTATCCCAGAAATTAAGGCCAACGAATTTGCAAACATTAGACATTTGGTTGCAAACGAAATAAAGAAAAACTGGGAGCCCACATTGGGAGGTTTACCGGAGGATACAAAAAACCAATTGGTGGCTTTAGGTACATAATAGTGTAAAAAATTAACGTTTAAGGTTGCAGCATGTAGTGCGTTGGACGGCATACAAGCCTCGAGGTTCGCTTATTTTGGCCAATTAATTAGATCGGACAGAGTCATAAGTGAGCAAAATGAATTGGGAATAGTGAGTGATGGGATTTTTAGGAGATGATTGATTATTGAGGATCAATGATTTAGAGTATTCTATAGACCCATACAATTCTCACAATTATAAATATAATAATTGATTTTCTATTGCATAATTCTTTCCCTAGAGACAGATTTTCGGTAAAATTTTCTCGTAAGCGCATATTATCTCGGTTGCATGCAGTTAGGGATATAGCATACTGATGTAATTGATTAGCTTTAAGATTGGTGTAATTTCAATTAAAATGAAGCATATCGTTTGCTCAATAAAATGCTATATTGAATTCGATCGGTTACCAAGTGAAACTGCTTAAGTTGTGGTTACAATTGTGGTTCAAACTAAATAAATAGACGTTAACTTATAAGTTGTACCGAATTGCACTTTGTTCTTTCTTTTATCTAATTAACACTCTATATTTTATCAGAAACATGAAGATTCTCTGTACATTGTCGTCCGTCGTTAATCGTATATTACAGTCTAAGTTTATGCCCCAGTCTCATTAATCAAATTTTCAAAAATAGTATCGTCCTCAGTGATGGCAGGAGGTATCGACGGCTTCGTCTCTTCGGGTTCTTTTTTCACATTGTCATTTTTCTCCTTATCCTCGAGCTCTTGGAGCTTTTCGAGTCTTTCTTTCTCAGCAATCTCTGCTGCAGTCAAAAACCGACCACCTTGGCCTCGGGGCCTTCTCATGGCATGCTTATGACGCGATTCATGAAGGTATGGTCGCCTCGTTCTCGCTATCTTAAGGCTCTCTTCGAGCTTTGCTCGAGCGATTCTTCGTTTGAGAATACGATGATATTGCTTGGCGTTGACATAGAATGGTTGCTCGGCTTGTGGCTGTGGAGCCAGGCCTACCGGTACTGGCGGTATAGCTCCCCCTGGAGCCAGTCCATGTACATGGGAATGGAGGGTGTGATGAGAAATTTCTGGATGCAGTTGTGGGGCCGGTGACTGGTGTTGAGCGCCTGTTTGCAGCTGATGTTGTTGAAGATGAGAAATGTGGTCTGCTCCATGATAATAAGCACCACTTTGACCACCGGGAGCGCTGCTATCAAAGTGATGCTGCGGCTGTTGTTGTTGTTGTTGTTGCTGTTGCTGAGGGGTTTCGCCATAGAAAGAAGGGCTATTATTGACTTGATGCGCGGCTCCGGAGCCATTTTGCGAGTCAGCGGACCCTGATACAGAAACAGCACCCAGCAGGCTCAGAAGGGGACCAGGTCGTGAAATATTGGCACCTCCATTGGAAGGATGGGCTTGCAGACCGTTAACGGGAATGTGGGCATGGGTTGCATGCGGGCTGTAATAGCCGGGGGCCTGCTCCTGATAGTACTGCTCGGGGACGTGATTTTGGAGCGACGTCATGCTGTTCGGGCCCTGTAAAAGCTGATTTAATGCGGTTTAGGGTCAAGGTTTAGTAAAAACAAAGCAGCGATGATTTCTAAAAAACTTGGTGGGGGTGAATTTTCGGTGGGCGGTAGGCGCACGAACACCGAGATCGGCGGGAAGGTGCGACACCGGGATGAGTTGTGGGAGGAAATTAAGAACGAAGTGGGAGAGATAATGATTAAATGGGAGGAGTATGAACAAGAGGATGAAGCATGGTAGAGCTGTAAATGTTGACCTATGTCCAAATTTGCCCTGATCGATGAGTTCGTTTTGCTTTCAATGAACTTTTCTATTCCTCTATTTGTAAAAATCTCTCTATTTATTAATGATTCCAGTTGTTCCGGAAATTAAGTGCATCATTTGTCAAAGTCACACCGCGGCGCACATTGCTGCATAAAATGTTCTTTTAGAGTTAGTGAACCACGTACTAAAAATTCATTGATTATAGCGTATTGTAATTAAAGTTTGATCAAATTTTATGGTCTATTGTTTCTTTCGCTCTTGGCTATTAGAGAGAATTTATTTTCCATAACTTGTTATGCTTCACATCTAATTTTAAATACATTTCATGAGCAATTATTCGAATCTTTCAAGATGACAGAAATACATTTTCACACACATTTTATTTTATTTCTCCATATAGAAGATTTTTATGATCTTACCTTTCGATTGAAATGTTTGAAATCTTTTCATAGAACCACAGAGATTACAAATCAATACCTCAATCAAAAACTTGTCGAATTTCTGTTGCTTCAATATTAAGGGCTTGACTTTTAAACCTACGTTAAATTTAAACTTTGATCTTTTGGACCTATTTTTCCGACATATCACATATCTTGACTGGAATGTGCGGCACATGTAAAGCCAACGGGAATGCTACCTCAAGATGAAGTACTCGTTAACAAGACCTGATTTTTTTTGAACACAAATCTGTTATTGCACTTTTATTGCTGTATGGGTGACACAAAACGTGTTGTAGATCAAGAGTGAGACAGATGTCTAAGATAGATTTATTCAAAATCAATTCAAGGTAACTACAATTATTTTCTAATGGTCTCAACGTTCACTGGTACTTTACATGCTATCCTCTACAGAAAATCCCATCTCAATTTCCACAGTGAGTTCCAGGTATTTTCCAAGTATTCACGCTCGATGTTTCCATCGCTGTTTCATCGCTATTTTCTAAAATCTCACTGGCTTACATAAACTGCTTGAAATTGCTTGATAGATAATTTAGCCTCACACTGATAAACAAAACCCTATACAAAATTGACATCCTTCATTTATTCATTTATAAACCCAAATATTGTTCATCTATGAACTCAAAAACATTTTCAGAATTAAAAAATTGACCCAAATCTAATGTTGGATCTGGCTCAACTCGAGAATATTGCGGCAATAATAACTCGGTATTACTTGTATTTTGTTCTCGTGGTGAACTTACCCACTCATCCGTTTTGACAAGTTCCTTTGTGGGTTCTTTATCTACTTCTTGTATGTCCTGTTGTAAGGCAATTCGTTCAAGTATATGTGATTTTTTGGTCGATGGTGGTGACGACGCTTTGTCGGGATTTTTTCGCTTAGAGACCCCACCAGTGAATGAGCCGACAGTATGTTCACCTCCCTTTGAAGTCGCCACATACTTCACTTGTTGCATTATTTTGTTGAGCTCATGCTTCTCTGCGGGCCAAACACAACTTAGTCTCTTTTTATGGCAATTTTGGCATGTAGGATACAGCTTTTCATCACATTTCTTCTTTCTTTGTCGACATGTTAAACACCCTAAACGCGATCTTGTGCCGACCCTCTTGCGCCCCTCCATCTCCGATATCTTGGGCACAAGAAGCAACTTTTGTCACGTAGACCAACTTCTAGATGGCCTTTGATCGTCTATAGTTTGGACAAGTTGTACAACCTAGCACCACTTGACGGGCTCGCTCAATGATGAGTCATGCCAAATTGGGTAATTTCAAATTTTAACCGCGCTTGCAACATTAATCACGTGATCAGCCACTTTTTTTTATCTCTTTTAGGTGATAAGCATTTTGATGAATTACAAATAAAGTGGTGAGCGATGCTTACGAATCATAAAACAGGATCGGATCGTTGGTATTATTTTTTGAAAGACAGCATCTTGAATGCTTGAAAGATTAGACTCCAAGAATGATTGATCTTTTAAGAGAACTGTATTTGGTGAATTTTCAGAACAATTTTAACCCAAATAAGTCTATATCAAACCGGTATTGGGAATAATTTACTTGAAATTTTATTGATTAGATAGATAATTATTCATTTAAAAGATTCAGTTACTTGCAAAAAATAGCCGAGGAGCTAGCAAATGAGAGTGATATTTTGAAGTATATCTCAAAGAAGAACTTTCTGTTGTTGTATTACTACAAGAAGTTTTCATCCTCCATGCACTCAAGACCGTTCTGTGTACGTTTATTGTTAACACTATTTATCGTCTATCCAATATATGTGACAATCGAATGTACCTTGACAATTTTATGAATTGGCCCATTGAACCTCACCTATAGGAGAAAAAACCAGCTCATGTTCCATTGCTTACAGAAAGTAATTAATTAATCATGATGCATCATCATATTAAGCAATTAAATTAAAGGCTATCAAATCCACCAGTTTTTCCAATTTCTCCAAAAGCGTTCATGCTCGGTATCAAAGCAGTACAAATGCAATGAAAATTAACAGTAAAGTGATTGTCTGCACCATAATCATTTTTGACGTTTTATTGTTTGATGCTTGACTCTTGGCTTGAGGAGCCTTGCCGAATGGTGTTCCGTTCACACATATCAACGTTTCATTTGGTCCAATTAATCCGGTATAAGTTGGTGCTCCTCCGTTTGGATTACTGCAAACCACCCAATTGGATTCTGTTAAAACATTTCCCATTCTGACTTATTTTTCTTATACAAAATGAAGTTTAAAGAATTTATGTATAATACCAAATGGTTTTGTAGAAGCGATGGGTATATATAGTTTTGAAATGTTTCTAATGCAGATAAATGTTAATACTAGTGATGAATCTGGGGTTGATGTCATTACTATATCTGACTAGGAGCCGCGCGAAATGTTAACGATAAGCAAAATCGCTACCAATAGCGTAAATTTTAGTTGGCAATGAAACCTAATCATGCACAAATGTTGATTTTTTAATAGGTTATTTCATGTTAAGTTTCCAGAGTAGTTTATTTAGAATCGAAACTAACGAATATCATAGATTTATTTTATGAAAGAACATAGTACAGTATTTCCTATGCATTTAGCGCACCCCTCATAAGTGAAATGATAAAAATAGTCGTAGAAATTCTGTTTGTGGAGGTCGAAAAGTGAAATGTCGCAGTGCCCTTGAGTCTCTTTGGCACTTGAGAAAAACTGATATTGCGTAGTGCTAGAAAGTGATATTGCCTAGTCACTCGATATTCAATGGCATAGCGTGAAAACTGATTTGGTGCCCCAATTTGAGAGATTTGTATGGCGCTTTCGAAAAATCGTTTCGACGTTCAAAAAGCTTTTTTTTTGGCACGCTTCAGCTTCAATTAGTGAAATTGAAAACCCAAAATAAAGGGACTATTGCAGCCTACAATTCATTCAATCACCACCTTTAAATTTTCTTATCACTCATTTTCTCGATTTTTAATATTTAGCTCATATCATGTAAGCTCATTTAATTGTCATGTTTTTTAATTGTCATGTTTTTCCATTCATTCATCATCATCATCATCTCCTTCTTGCAACATCTTTTTCCATACCAGGTTTAAGACCTGGCGATAGCTACCAATCCTGCATATGTCCATATATTTAAACAGTATATACCTTAAATAGAAGATATAATTGTATGAATAACAAATAGTGAACAGCGGTTATTCATAATTTAAAGATACATAAACAAACCTCTAGAATATTTTAAACAAAAAGCATCAATTTCCAAAAATTTGTTCCCTTAAATATCCATTTATTGAGTGTTCTTACTTGCCCACCCCACATAGGTTTAAGCCCAACCAAATGACCTGCACATAAATTCATCACCTCTATTTACACGTTAAACTTTCCACAGGCTCATTTTTTTAAAACTAGCATGTCTGTGCTAGGATTTGTGACCAGTAATCTGTCGCAATCGCGGCGACTGAGTGTTCTGGTGGCTTCTTCATGGCGTGGAATTGATAAGCAATCTTCTACAAGTGCAGATGATGTGTTTCAACTGCTTTCCATTCGTCAAATCCAAGAACTCCACAATGAATATACCCTGAATATCCAAGTGGCTAAGAAGGAAATTCACCAGCTTGTTGGAAGTAAATATCGTGACCTTATTGGAATTGCTGAAGATATAGATCGTATGCACTCTATGGCTAGTACTTTAGATACCGATGTGGCTGAATTATCATACCAGAAATCAAGGTTTGTATCATTTTCAGGTGACGACGGGGCCAGCAAATTCGCTCTGAAGCGACGAATTCAAAACGCATTAGATGCTCGACAAAGTACCCAGGCTCTGATAGCGAAAAATCTCATAACAAATACTCTCATTCTGTTTGATTTGTTATTAAACAAATCTAGAGTACCACCAGATGTGGTTGTGTTTTACGCTAAATTTTATCGTCTGATGGAAACAATTTTTGGCGAGCTTTTTGAAGCTGATCCAGCTGTTGGTGTCTTCCGCGAGCTTAAAGATAATTTCAGATTGTATCTAGAGCTGCAATTATCTAGTTACTTCTCTGGATATAGTAAAACCATTGAGCGTTCATTGGAATTGCGTGGTCTTTTCTTATCCAACGATATTGTTTCAAACGATTTGGAATTCTCCCAGTCGGAGTACGAAGAAAGGGATGACTTCGAAGATGAATTGGTTGATATCGAAGAAGACTTATCCCCTGATAGCATCAGTCAGGAAAATTTACCAAACTCAATGAATGATTTGTACTTGGAGCAAGCAAAAACAAGCGCATATTTTAAAAGTCTCTTACCAATAGAGAATTACATCCTTGCATACGTCATATTGAACACACTCAATCCTGAATTGAATTCCCTTCAAAAAGTACTCGATTCTTTCATCCTGCTTAGATATAACTTTTTAGCCTCACTTTTCGCTGATATTTCAGCAATTGCTAACGACTCCAAACATGTGAACTTTGCAAAAGTTCTTCAATTCATTCAAGACACTATAGATTTTAAAAACAAGTATTTCGGCGAGGATAGCTCTCAATTCAGGCACATTTTGCAATCATGCATAAAACCATGGAATGTATCAGATGTACTTGGGTTCCGAAATTGGTTCGACAAAGAGCAGATAAACTTGAATTACCACGTATCATCACAAGGTGAAGATCTCCAAGCAGATTTAAATCAATTCGGAGACTTACTTAACGGCTTTTTACTGGGATTAATACAAGATGACATGTCCAACCGCCCTGTTGCCAGCATAACTTTGTCATGTCGAGTCTTTTATAGTGGGATTAAACGTCTTCAAAATAGCTTGGAAGACAACCAAAATTACTCAGCATTCAATTTGATTACCGAGAAAAAAATTACCGAAAACATTATAAAATGCACCATAGACAAACTTTCGAATGTATTCGATACTTGTTTTGATACCCTTATATCGAAAAACAAGGAGGCCAATACAATATCAGACTTGTTGAGGCTGAGAGTAAGGTCAAGTCATAATCAGGACTTTAAGCCTTTCTCTAAAGAGCTTTGTCAGTTACACGAAGAAAATACAAACACTTATATCAAGACAATAAGAGGTTTATCAAACCCACACGTTGACGATGCTATTGAAAGCCTAGGTATTTGGTTTCAAGACTTTTTCAAAGACATGTCTATATTAGATCAATTGAAAGCTAGTTATTTCGATCTGTCAATTACATCTTTGGTAAACAAAGAGGTGGATAAATTAAGAGATTCTTTACTAAAGGAATATTGGTCGCGTATTGGTCAATTGATCTCAAGCATCCAGACTGATTTCAAAGCTGGAACTGAGGTCAGCTCTTGGTACCATACCCTTGGTAATCTTGTTCAAGTTGAAAATAATGCTTTCCAATTAAAGCATGTAAAGAATGAGAACCTTGAGCAAAGACGAGAAGAAATTGATACGCTTGTGAAGCAAGTATTGAGTAAAATCGTGAAGGAAGTACCAACAATAAGTCAAAATCAATGGGATGTGGTCAAGAGTGAAAACAATAAAGGCATTAAGGTTGATAACGAATCCGATATCAAAGATGATTCCGAAGGAGCTATACCATCTAGACCAAGCTTTGAAATTACAACTTACATTTACAAAGTTGCTTCTGAATTTCTTAGTACTTCAGAGTGTCAAAATTATGGACGCGGAGGTATTTTCCAACAGCCATTGATTCGTGATTTTTTCATAAATTTAAAAGATTCTTGGTTTTTAGAACTTGCATCAGAGCTTGATTCGTCTACAATGCAAGGATTTGCAGACCTGCTCTATATATTAAATTTTGTCAGTGACGAAATTAACATCTCCAACCTCAAAAAGGAGTCCACATTATCCTCGAAGGTTGTCGATACAGTCAGCAAGAATATCAGTGACTACTTTGCTTCCAACGAGTATCTCTTCATCCCTCTCCTGTCAAAAATACAGCAGAGCAAGTAAATAGCTAAAATCTGTACACTACTTCCAATCAATTAACGTTATTTATCTACAAATAGTAAATCCCGTGTTTATTCTATCCTATTAGTACAAGTAAACCTTCAGTCCAGCTTCAGTCAAGCTCTTCAAGACTCGTAAAGTCTCGGCGATATCCCATATGTTTTGCATTTTTTGATCCAAATGGGTGTTATCTAATATAACAATTTTGAGCTCATCTTTCTTCAAGCCACTTCCTGGAGCATTCAAAACCTTTTCAAGACGACCTGGACTGGTACACAAGACTCTACTTTTCGTGGTACCAATCATTTTCAAGTCCACATCCAATTTGTTTTTGTTAATCAATTTCAAAGAAGAACCTTTGAGGTCTCTTGTAGCACGGTGAACGTCACAGGCCCTTAAAGCAGACATGGAGAGTACACAAATAAATTTACGCTCTTCTGGTTCATCTGAGGGAGCTGCTTCTGGATTCACACGGTCGTTTTTACCACCTTTCTTTTTCTTGTTCTTGACCTTATCATTTGGAAACATATTGTTGAACTTTCCTTTAAGAAAGTCGGCAATATTTTCTAAAGTACGAGGATCTTTGAAGTCTCCAGTAGCTCTGAATACAGATTTGTCAAAATACATATCAGATAACTCTAAAGCACTGAGATCAGGGTTTTTTTGGCGGATTCGCAGATTAACCCAATCTGCGATGGCCTCGGGCAGTGTTTCTTGAGACAACTGCTTCTTTTTCTCCATATCAATTTCCATTCTAAGTCTCTTTTTCTCCTTCCATGAGTTCAGCTTGCCCTTTTTCAGTGATTTCGAAGTTTCTGTCCCGGAATTGTCCACATCTTCAAGCTTTCTCTTAGAAGCCTTATTGTTTCCATGCGATGAGGTGAGCCCTTCAATGTCATCTTCTTCCACAAGAGTTTCTCCATCGTTCAAACTATGCTCCAGACGGTCGGAATCATAGTCATAAACTAATCCATCATCTAAATCGTCGCCAGCGGCTGCCAATGCCATCTTTTTTGATTCAGACATGCTGCTTTTCTGAAAAGTTAAAGCGATGGGCAGTCGAGAAATATTGAGATCATATTGAGATCACGTGCGCGATGGGCATCATTTTCTACTTCAAAAAGAATCATTACAGTTTAAGAAGTAATAGGGCTAAAGAGCTTTGAAATATTTGGAGATTTAAGTTGGAAATTGCTCAGATTATTTGTTACTGAGTGATATTTGTTTAAAGTCTTGAGTGTGAGTTTTTTTGCCGATTTCTTTTACGCTTATTTAACGACGAATTCTCTTCTTCACTCAGTATAAAACCTTGTACAGATGAGACAAACCAAGGGGAATATGGCCATTGTGGTGGCCAGAAACTTCAAAAGAAATATCATGATGAATGTTGATCTCAAAAAGAAGTTATCAGAACTGAAACATCACCCAGTTATCGTTGTGGGGGGTGGTCATGCTGGCTGTGAAGCTGCGACAGGCTCAGCTAGACTGGGCACTAAGACCACCCTTATTACTCCTCATGTAGATAAGATCGGTACTGCCAGTTGTAATCCTCTGATTGGTGGAGTTGGAAAGGGAACGTTGATTCGAGAAGTGGATGCTTTGGATGGTGTGGCAGCTAGAATAACCGATAAGGCAGGTATTCATTTTAAAACTCTCAACTTGTCTAAGGGCCCCGCAGTTCATGGACCCAGAGCTCAGATTGATCGGAAGATTTACTTGCAAGAAATGCAAAAAGAAATCCTCAATTATCCTAATTTATCGGTATTACAGGCGCTGGTGGAAGATATTATTATTGAACCACATACTGCTCATGACGTTTCTGGTCGTAATCAAGGCGTAGTGAGAGGTGTTCTTTTAAATGATGGCTCAGCAATTAGCTGTGAAAACGTGGTTATAACTACGGGTACATTCTTGGGAGGGGAAATTCACATTGGATTAGAGTGTTATCCATCAGGAAGAATCGGCGAAGATGCAACTTTTGGGTTGTCCAAAACATTAAATGAGGCTGGCTTTCGTTTGGGAAGACTTAAAACTGGGACCCCTCCTAGACTTCTGGCTAAAACAATTAATTATTCCAATCTTGAGGTTCAGCCATCAGAAAATCCGCCAACACCGATGTCTTTCATGAACGACAATGTGGCACTTCAAGATCTGCTTGTAAACTGTCATATGACTCGAACTACGAAGCAAATGCATCAACTCATAGCTGATAATTTGGATAAGTCCATACATATCAGAGAAACTGTGAAAGGTCCCAGGTATTGTCCTTCAATCGAGTCTAAAATTATCAAATTTCCTAACAAAGAATCACATTTGGTATGGCTCGAGCCAGAGGGCTTAGACACCGATTTGGTTTATCCCAATGGTATCTCCTGTACTATGCCGGCTGATATTCAAGAAAAATTAGTACGTTTAATGCCTGGATGTGAAAACGTTACCATGGTCCAACCCGGGTATGGAGTTGAGTACGATTATGTTGACCCACGTGAGCTTCAAGTCACTTTGGAAACGAAGCTCGTTGATGGACTCTTCCTTGCTGGCCAAATCAACGGAACAACCGGATACGAAGAAGCTGCTTCTCAAGGATGTGTTGCAGGAATCAACGCTGGTTTGAAGGCACAAAATAAAGAACTTTTAGAACTCAAAAGAAGCGATGGATACATTGGAGTTTTAATCGATGATTTGATCACAAAGGGTGTGGAAGAACCTTACAGAATGTTTACCTCAAGATCAGAGTTTCGAATCTCCATCAGAGCTGATAATGCAGACGTCCGCTTAACCCAAAAGGGAAAAGAATTGGGTGTTGTTTCCGATGAAAGGTTCGAGAAATTTCGGACTGAAATGAGCCTTTACAACCAAATCAAAGATCACTTACTGAATCTCAATTTATCCGGAGCCAGATGGAACAAGGCTCTCGGAACAGACATGCAGAACAACCTCATGTCTACTGGATGGAAATCACTCTCTTATAGAGATGTCAATATGCAAAGAATGTTACCTCATCTCGCAACTCTTCTAGGAAGAGACTTACCAACCATATATAAAGACTTACACCCACGATTAGTCAATCGTTTAAATGTCGAGGGAAAGTATGAACCTTGGATGAAAAGAGAAAGACACCACTTGAAGGCATACAACTCGGACGAAAACCTTTTGTTGCCCACAAATTTTGACTACCGTAGTGCTAACTTGACCATTTCCTACGAAGTCTCCCATTTGTTAAACACCATTCAACCTAAGACAATCGGACAGGCTCGCCGTATTCAGGGTGTCACGCCAGCAGCAATTTTCGAATTATTTCAGTTGGTGAAGCACTCCCAAAAAACTCTTCGTGAAACCACTACTTGTACATAATAAGATGAATTCATTTCATCATCATTCAAATTTTATAGACAACTGCTACAAACAATTATTATTTTGTAATGAATATCAAATTCTATAGTACACTAATTTACATTTATAAACTGTTAATTCCTTTTCTGTCTTTTCAACAATTTTTCGAGTCCTACCAACTGTTCCAAAGGTAGAAAACGATGAGCCACGCGAGTTATTCCATTTATGTCTTCTTCTGAGGTTGCTGAGCCTCTAGGCAACAAGTTTGTTCGTTTAAAATAAAGTAATACATCCAGCGCATTGATGGTGGATCCTTTACCTCCGGTTCTGTGATTTGAGTACAGTTCCAAGTCAGCAACAAAAGAATCTAGGAATATATCCGATGCCTCTTGAATAAACTGCAATGTTTCAGTTGACACTGTCTTTTTTGAACCAGATTCATTGGTTCCGTTGATACTTTTAAGTAATTGTTTTATGACATTTATAGGGAGAGCCTCTCCTCTCTTTTGTCGTTTTGCAGAATGAAAGATCTCGTCATGATCTGTTTCTATACGTTCGACGACTTCATTAGACCTTTTCTCTCCGGCTATACTGTGTTTTTCAAGTTGCAATTCTGTCATCATAGTTGTTTCACCCTCATCGAATGTGTATTGTCCTTCCATGAGCGAATTATTCGGGGAGTTACCTAGAGGTTGTGCAATCTCATCCTCCTCTTTTATTGGGGTACCTGGCAACAGGTCAAAGTTTTGATTGTCAAGATCTAGATTTAAATCTAGGTCTAGATCGAAATTATTATCACGATCTCCGTTGTCCAGAGGCGGAGATAAGTCTTTATGCACTTCACCTTCAATATCTCTATTTGCTTTCAATTCATCATTTGTTAAATCATTGGTTAAATTTTCCTTATCTTCATTATTGGTCGTATCTTTATTTAGATCATCAATATTTATACGACCGAGAGATGTGTCTATGGGAGCATCTTGCTTATCTTGGTCTATTTTAGTAAGATCAATGGGTGAGAGCTTTGAAAGAGATTCATCGTACCACTGAGTTGGGGTTTGGGGAGTATCTTGCGTAGCGTTTACATCTATGAAGCTTAAGTCCTGCTCATATTCTCCACCAGATTCATTTTCTTGATTTGCGGGCAAGTTGATGCTTATGTTTATTGGTTTCAGCGACTCAGTAGTAGTTTCTCTGTGCAGCCTTGCTGTAGTGGATGCTGAAGCAGCCTTTTGAGCGGCTAAAATACGTTCCAAATAAGACATACCAGTGGATGCTTCATTTTTTGGAAACTTCACTGCTGTGGATGGAGCTGCGTTCCGTATGAAAGGGCTTATTTCTTCATCCCGTATTTCTTTGAATTGAGGTGGCAGCTCTAGATCTGTCTTCGGCAATGGAAGCGAATAATTGAAGTCGCTAGCGCTACTAGGCATCGAATGGGCATCATCTACGGGCCGTGGGGTCAATGCTTGTTGATCTAAGGCCAGATACTTCGTTGGAGGTGATGTTTTCACGCCATCTTTCTCAGACAACGAATTGATGTTATCTTGGTTGTTCAAAGGGGTTTTAGAGTCGCTTGAAGCGACTAATTGACGGGTAAAGAATCGTAAATATTCGATAGTTATAGGGCCCACGTAATGTTCGTCATAAGCTGTGGGAATACCAGAATTGCGATGAAATGCACCCAGATGTCTTGAACGTCGCACAGGAGTTCTTTTTGGCAGCACATAGGGCAGTCTATCCAATGCATTGAGGGCATGAGGAGTTGTTGGTCGAGATCGCTTTTTCTGATCCAGAGAAGGTGGTCTTGGGGTTTTTCTTGGGGATTTTTGCCGATTAAGGATGTCCAGCATATCAGTTTTCGGAAGATGTACCAGACCAGAGGGAGTTGCAGAGGCCCTGGTTGCCAGCGGCAGCCGTAGAGGTGTCGAGGGCTCAGTCGGTTGCTCCATAATGAAACATAAACAAGCGCGTGCAAAAGAGAATCACGAAAATTAAAATCATGCATGGGGGTGGTACGAGAAAAGTGAGAGATGGAGTGAAAAATGTGCTTGAGGTTGGGTTTGAAAAGTGGGAGATACCTGAGAGAAGGTAAGGGAAGATATAGAATTGGGGATTGGGTAATGGGTAATGTGAATTAGAAGTTTAGGGAAATGATTAACTTAAGGTGTTATAACCACTTTATATGGTAGATTTCAGAAAACGGTTTCATGTCATAGTTTGTACGATCTATAGTGCATAGCTATACTTGTATTTTATATAGTAACCTTATCCTGCACGCAGACCGTTTTCTTTCCTGTATTTGTATCCTGCACATGCCTCGGTTGCACACTTCTGTTGCTCTCCTTCGTAACTAACATCATCAATAGCATCTTCTCGTCTCTGGCCGACATTCATATTATAAATTGCACCAAATCAGTGTCTATACTACACTTCAATATACTAGAAGTGCAATTGGCTCAAAAAATTCATTGAAGTATCTTGCAAACAGTCACTGGTTCACCCCTTTATAGCCACCGCAACCGAAAGAAGTCCAATCAATACCCACTCCATCGCCATGTCAGACCTTCTTACGGCACTCATATCAGGGTCTTTTGCCGCTGTCGCTACCCTGATGATCACTTATCCTCTCGATTTTTCTAAAACGCAACGACAGCTCAACAACCAAACTCAAATGGCCAAGTATAACATCCCTACCAATAATGCTCAAACTTTAGCTCAAGTGTATCGAGGAAGTTCTGCTCTTGTTGCTGGTAATTTGATCAAATCACTGGGTAGACTTATTCTGTATAATTGGGCCACCAAGTTTATGGCTATAGAGGGTCATCAGGATGGCACTGCAAAGTTGAAAACTTCTGCTCCTCGTTTAGTTATTGCTGGTGCTATGTCTGGATGCCTCGAAACTTTTTTGATTGTGCCTTTTGAGAATGTCAAAATCGCTATGATCCAAAATATGTCGCTTCAGAACGAGATCAATGGATCTCCAAACCGTAATGTCACTGGGGTCCATACTCATTCTCATACAGGTTACTCGAAGGGTGGAGGAAATATATTTTCTCGCCAATATGTCTCACCAAATGGTTACTATACCTCAGACCTTTTGGGTAAACCATCAGGCGATAAACACAATGTTCATCTTGATAAGCTCAAAAGAAAATTTAACGCTAATCCTGCTTCAACCATGCGTGGAGCCATCGCAGAAATATATGCTTTAAAGGGTGTCCATGGGTTCTTGGCCGGTACTTGGATTACCGTTTTCCGTCAGGTAATGATTTCTACCGTATGGACAAGTACCTATAATGCTTCGAAGCAATTGTTAGATCCAAGCCTGAATAATGTCCAGCTTTCCGAGCCCCAATGGTTTGGCCACAAGCACACGGCATTGCAGCTGTTGGGACTTCATTTCATAGCAGCTGTAGCAGTGGTTGCAGCAACCCAGCCAATCGATGTAGTTAAATCGCACCGTCAACTGAAAAATTCTCAAGTGGCATACAAAGATGCTCTTTCAACGGCGTACAAGTTGTTTTTAAGACAAGGACCAATGAAGCTCTGGGCTGGAGCCTTGCCCCGAGGAATTAAGGTATTTGTTAGCGGTGGATTGACTGCTACAATTTACGGCTATGTTGATGGTTTCCTGAATGCAGCTGTGGGTCAAACAGTATTTCCTCTGTCGTGAAACAGATCATAAATTTGTTTGTAAGAGAACAGTCAAAGACAACAAAAGATCGAAGGCAAAGTAAAAGATGTAACATTTTCCTCCAGTAGACAGAAACTTGCATCATCATATGCATTGACGATAAAGATCTAATTTATTGATTAGTATTAAGTACTTTATATTTAAATGAAATTAGAAAGACGAAGTGTGATAAAATATGGAAAAATAATGATTATACAAGATGGAAGCAGAAGTATTCATCTAAAAAATGTGTCAGATGTTGACTAATAAAACGATATATTTAAGAAAAAGGTTTAAACAGTAATAAGATCAAATATGTGTAGGCATTTTGGTACTAACAATGTAGTAATATCATTCGATAAAGCTTAACGAGAAAGCTAAAGCGGCATTTATCAAGATGGGGACGGAATTATGATTATGAACAAAGACCGCGATAAAGATTCCGATAGCGAATTAAGCCACAACGTTAGATAAGCTACATAACGGAATAAGTGAATTGACCACGGCCGAGTCGCGGTTTGAATATAAGCTGATATATTTTAGATCGGCGCCGCCGTCATGGGCCGGTTACGGTATATCGAGATGCCCATCATGCGCGGATCGGCAAGATTGCGCTCGAATAAACGCATTGTGGAATTGTGATTAAGTAAAAATTCGCCGTAGTGTCGACGTTATCGATTATCTACATTGTTGAACGATCAGATATTGGTTTGATTCGATAGAATGCTTTTCTAGATCATCTCTATTGATACCAATTTCAATAGAATCTTTGTAATACACTTACCATCAGTACCACCACTCATTCTCCCCCATCTGACTCGGGTGGATCCATCATAAATCCGCCGCTAAATAAGTCTTATTTTCCGCGCCTTGCACACAGTACTTATCAATCAAGTCTCCTATAGGCAAGTCGCGCCGCGATGATTTGATGGATTATGCACGATTAAATAATAGGACCTTCTTATCTGCAGCCTGAGCCGCTCGGGATCATAATCAAGCTCTTTCATATAAAGGTGTGGATATTGTGGATCTGAATTAAGGTCCAATCGATTATTTAATCAATTAATAAAAGGAAGATTGTTTCCCACTTTTCACATTCAACACAATCATGGATGAAAAGGTAGACCCAAAACTCGTGGCATTGACCTCGGTCTCTGAAAGTAGGTATGCCACTGGCGAAGTCATCGAGGTGATTCGCTCGCCGGTTACAGGTAAAGAATTCGAAATCACTAAAGATGTCGACGAAGCAATGAAGTATGCTCTTTTCAATGAAGAGGGAGACATTGAGCTTGACGAGGAAACCTCTCGTAAGCTTTTGTGGAAAATTGACTGCTACCTTCTTCCAGTCATGTGCCTTTTATATTGTTTCCAATTCATGGACAAGCTTTCTAATTCCTGGTCAGCAATTTTAGGTTTAAGAACAGAGTTGAAAATGGTAGGAGATCAGTACTCATGGACTGGAACTGCCTTTTATTTGGGTTACCTCGCATTCGAATTCCCTGCTTCTTATATGTTGCAGAAATTCCCGGTTGCTAAGACGGTGGGGATCCTTATTATTGTGTGGGGTGTCATATTGTGTTGCCATTCCTCTGCTCAATATGCTGGATTTGTCGCCTTGAGAACTATTTTGGGTGCATTGGAACTGTCAGTTACCCCAGCTTTTACAATTCTTACCGCCCAGTGGTATACTCAACTGGAACAATTTGTTCGTATCAGTTTTTGGTTCGCATTCAATGGATTAGGTCAAATGATTGGTGGTGCTATTGCCTATGGTTTAGCCAAACATCAGGAAAGTTACACAATTGATGCTTGGAAACTTATTTTCATTATAACTGGATGTCTTACGATTTTCTTAGGATTTGTTGTATTCTTTCATATTCCTGATACTCCACATGGGGCTTGGTTTTTGTCTAACAAAGAAAAGGCTTTGGTGGTTGAGAGAATTAGAGTAAATCAACAAGGTTTTGGAAACAAGTTTTTCAAAAAATACCAATTCATTGAAGCATTTACCGACTACAAGACTTGGCTTATATTCGTGTTTTCCCTCGCCAACAACATTCCTAATGGTGGTATTACCAATTTTGGAAGTATTTTGCTTAAGGAAGACTTTGGATACTCGACTTTAGATGCTTTACTCATGGGAATGCCAGGCGGGGCCGTGGAACTCGTGGGTTGCATATTATTTGCTCTTCTTTCGCAGACGAAATACGTCAAGTCTAGAATGGCTATGGCAGTTGTCTCTGGAGTTATCACCGTTGTATGCCAATGTATGTTGGCGTTTGCACCTCAAAAGAAGGCAAGATTGGCCGGTTACATCTTATACAGTTTGTCTCCAGTGGGATTCATCTGTATGCTTTCACTCGTGGCCCTGAATGTTGCCGGACACACCAAAAAGGTCACCACCAATGCTATTCTTTTAGTTGGATATTGTATCGGTAATATTATTGGTCCTCAAACTTTCATTGACAATCAAGCTCCAGGTTATCAAGGAGCTAAAGTCGCTATTGTCATTTGTGGAAGTATCAGTTTGGGGATGTTGGTCTTGATTTGGATTGGTTACATCTGGGAGAACAAGAAGAAAGAAAGGCTCAGAGCTGAGCATGCCGGTGAAGAAATGGGACACAATCAAGAATTTGCCGATTTGACTGATGGAGAGAACATTCACTTTAAATATCAGACCTAAATGGTCTAGTAAGAAGCGCAATACAGGATTATTGCAGTGATTATAGAAAGATGTAGATACGGAACCAGTTGACGCATGGAAGCCTGCAGCATGTAAATTCCGCGCTAGATATAAAAAGGTGAAATTATCCGTATCGATAAGGGAAGAAGGAGCACGTGCAAGTCAAAGTATTTAAATAAATGGTCAAGTTTAATGATTTGAGATCGATGAAAGAATTGCCAAAGAAATTTGGATTGTTTGATTAGTATCGACAGTGTGGACTTCATGGAACATAAGTGAATATCACCTCATAAAATGCACTAAGAATTACATTCCGAGGCTTCAGAATCAGTAAAACGCGATGTATGCTCAGATGACGGGGGTGAAAAAGAGGGGAGCATGCCAATAGACTTTATGAGAGAATGTCCACATATCAATACTAGAGGAATTACTGTCTCCAATAAAACTAAACTCTCCATCGTTATCTTCCGTGGGTGGTCTTCAAATTACTAAGAAGAAACATTTTATTCGATTCTGCAACATCCGCGTGAAGTTGAGCCCGGAAAAATTGGTCGCGGAAAAAATGCAACGGAGAAATGTCTTTGAAATCGTTGGCAAATATATGGAAATGGTATCATTGCTTTCCAATCGAAACACGGTTGAACAACCTTTGAAAGAAAAAAAACTTAAACAAAACATCATAAGACTTCCGCGTATTTCTGAAGAACTTTAATAAATTTCCACCTTTCCAATCCTTATTACTAAGTATGTCTGCTCTCTTGTACTTTCTAGTCCTGTATATACACGTCTTGTTTATTTTATACCCCAGAACACCATGGCCGTGTCAGGAGACGAGCTATACCGAGCAGTAGGGGCCCCCGATGGCACCGCAGATGCATTGGAGACAATCAACACATTCAAAGCTTATGTCAAGAAAGATTTTGTGGATTTAGCCCAGTGTCCACGCTATTTTCAAGCCCTCCTTCTTGCCCTCAACAATGGAGAACCTCAGATCTCTGCCGCTAGTTTCAGTGTATTAGCCCATCTTATCAAAAGAGTTAGCATGCAAGACTTACTGGGACTGCTTTTACAACTGCAAGCGCGTTCTATTCTTCCTGAACTTGTTACGAGGTTAGGAGATCCAAAAAACTCGACCCGTAGTACTGCCAAAAGAGCTCTCGAAGCATATTGGCTTGCTCTGCCAAAAGAGGTGGAATTATGCGTATTGGAACGAGGTCTTTCTCTGAAAAATCTGCTCATAGTTTTAGAGTCAGTTTTGTGGCTAAATCATGTCGTTACTGAGATCAGTCAGCTCTTTAAGTTGGATCCGTTTTTACCACTTTTGGTCACTAATTTACGCAACGAAGAGGAAGTTCAAACCGCAGTAAAACTGCTCTTTGCCGCTTATTACTCCATTAAACATAATTCTATTCATAAACAAACTCTATTGCGTGAGTTGGCACTGGAAAGAATACCTCAACGGGTTGTCGACTCCATTCTTGTGTCAATCCAAGGTCCTGAAAACAGAGTCGAGAATAATATCGCTAGAAATAACAACTCAATGACGAAAGCAAATGTTTCAAATACCAGTAACCCGATCTTAGATACAAAATCAGCTCATTTAGGGTCGGGTCATTTGAAATCAGAAACTGCATCAGAACCTAAGAGACGATCTCCCGTAAATAATGACAGGCCCACCACAACACAGAGCAAATTAAATATAGATTTACCACTGATACCGCAAGATTTGATTCATTTGACGACAAAATTGGCCAAGTTTCCTTTCGATCTGAGTTTGGAGGCTTTAGATGTCGAAAATTTCCAATCAGCATTTTCAAACTTAGCCCCACCTTTCTCTGGTAAGGAAACAGAATTCAACTGGGCTCAAAGAGAGCGTAACATCATAACTATTCGTAAGATGATCCGTGGAAATTTGGCAAAAAATATCGCCGCAATCGTTCATCATCTTCGTGATTTTGCAGAATCTATTTGTAAAGCCATAATGTCGCTCAGAACCACTCTCAGTACTCATGGATGTCAGCTTGTAAAAGAAGCATCCATGATTCTTGGATCTGATTTTGATCCGCTTTTCGACTCTTTCGTGCCCACGATATTTAAACTTTGTCTGGCAACCAAAAATATTCTGTCCAATAACGCCAACACTGTCATGATTTCAATTTACTTAAACAGTTGCTACCTGAACAAATTGTTGAATAGGATACAAGCTGCTCTGAATGAAAAAACCCATCAACCCCGAGCTTATTGCTGTGCATGGCTCGAAATATTACTTGTTCGTTTCCAACAAAATACCCAATTCTTGAGCCTTCATGGCTCCTCGAGTGGTCCTGACGTAACAGCTCAAATTATCGCAAAAGTCTTGGGTGATCCGAATCCAACTGTAAGACAAGGAGCAAAAGATTTGTTTTGGTGCTTTTGGTCTAAGTTTCCCACTATCGCCGAGGACCTCTTAGGAAAATTGGACACTAATATAGTGAAAGCTTTGGAGAGAGCACGTCCAAAGAACCAGTCAATGGCAGAGTCACCGGCAGCGAAAAAGCTCACTCTGCAACCCAGAAAGCCATCTATAAGAGAGTCTATTATTGCGAGAAATAAGGAACTCAAGGAAAAGGAGAAACTTAGTAGACCATCGCTGAGATCATTTCTGAATTCTTCCTTAAATTCTTCATCTGCGACAAGTCTTCCTCCTCCATTTACTTTAAATAAACTCAATGGAGGACCTCGAAGAAATTTTACTGAAACAACAGTCTCTTCTGCAAACAAAAGTAACGAACGTGAAACAAGGACTGTTTCTGGCCCAGTACATAAACCTACAGAACAAGTTAAACCTCAAGTCTTTGACAAGCAAGCCGATCCTATCATTCAGTTTTTATCATCCCATAAACCTGACTTGAAAACTGAAGGAGTAAACATGCTTAAGTATGCGATAATGGCAGACGAAGAGCTTCTGTCTGATATCCCACCTCTCTTAAAAGAGATGTCAATTTCTAACCCGCAAAATCTTCGGCCGCTTTTGTTTTCGCTGAAGGATCTTGCCAAAAAGCTGTACAAATTTTTTGATGCAAAGGATTTCGTCAGATTGTTTGTCATTCTTCGTGAGGTCAAAGCTTCGCAAGATGAGAAGAACGAACTTGCAGAAGGTGTCGACTTTCTTATTGACATTTCTTCTCCAAACGAATTCTATTCTTCCATCTCTACTCTTCTTAGTCAAGCCACGCGCATTAGCAGCATTTTGAATAACAGCGATTTGGTTATGCAGATGATAAAATACAAGGCTGTTATTCTATCCACCTCAGTTAACCTTTTGAAGCTTGCCTTGGATAAATTACCCATAACTAACCATGATTTTGAGGTTATATGTGGCTGCTTGTTTGATATTGTTCAGGTTCTTCGAGGTTCGAATACATACGAAGATCTCATTTTTTTAATTCATAAATTTTATGATATAAATAAGGAGATTTTTATTATTCAACTCGATCGTTGCAGTCAGAGTGTTAAGGACGAGATATATGGTCATATATTACCCAAAGATAACATCAGCTCTTCACCTACAGCCCATTCGGCTCTGGGTGAAAAAACATACACATCTTATGACTTGACCAAGGTCTTCCCCAATAGCGCGTCATCTTTGTCGCCTTTAAAGGGTGTTCCAGATCTTACAATGCTTGTACCTGTTTTCAATCCTGATAGAGAAATTCTGTTTGCCTCTAAGTCACCTAAGATTGATTCTGAGCCACATTTTGATATGGTGGTTGACGATAATATTGACGATGTTGAAATGACAAACGCAGAGACGAAACCTGAAAATGTGTTCATGGATCTGAACAGCAACACGACCAGATCTAGTGGAGGTAGAAGATCTGACTTATTTGCACAATTCCACGAAGAGAAGCCCAGCGATTTGGTAAAGGATTTTGCACAAGTTCAAATTGCTGCACCGGATGCGCTTCAAAATTTTGTTGAAAAGGTTGATCCTATAAATAAGATATCAAGCAAAAAAAAGCCAATTCAAATCTACCAGGATGAAATGTCGAAGGGATCACCCCAGAAGGTACGCAACTATAATTATGAAGAAATGAATTGGTTTAATTACCTGGTTGCCCGAGCCCGTGGACGCAAGCAGCGTAGCCATAATGTCGAAACTTCAAATAAGCAAAATAGAGAGGGCGATGTTGATAGCATGGAACAGTTCACTAGATGTTGCAATCAGCTTTCGGAAAATAAAGCATCGATTGAGGACTTTGTTGCTTTATTAGACATGATTCAGGAGCCGCAATTCTACATATCCCTTGATGAAAGCACTACAAAGGTGTTGATAGACTCAGTATGGAATTTTTTTTCCCAAAATCCAAATAACGAGCTTTTGCTTCAAGGTCTTGTCTTGGTGAAACAGATGTTAGTTAATAGGGTTTATCTCAATCCAGAAGAGCTCTGGGCACTTCTTGTCAAATTAAGCAACGACGTTACTGAACAATATTCTGAAACAACGGTGGCTCTTGGAGAAGTGTTTGACGAGATGATATTGGTAACTCTTTCGACGGAAGAGGCTCTCGGTTGTGTTTTTGGTACTTTGAGCGATACCACATTGGCACAGACACAGCTAATATTTGTTCTCGAGTGCGTCAATAAGGTTCTCAGCTTAGGAACGATGGATCTTGTGATCACTGACTCTACCATCACGGAAATCGACGGCTACATATCATCTTACTTGAACAATAATGACGTGATGGTACGAAGAAATGTCGTGCAGATATATGGCCGACTTCTCAAGCAGAGTCAAGGTATCGGACTGCGTGACAGCAACGCTATGGTGGAAATTTTAAACAAGCTTCCGGCTCCACAAAAAAAATTGATAGAGTATTATAGCGAGCAGTGAGGCCTCGCAGAAGTGGCGGTTGTGTTTAAAGTCGGCTCGAGTAATTGAGTAATTGTAAAAATATGATTCTTTCCTACCATTGATAAGGTAGTTATGTCCAAAGTAGTCATTTCCCTACAAGATGGTGTTAGTCGAAAATCTATTATAGTTGTTGTTGACTGCAAGGGCTTTCAAAGTCCAAATAATTCCACTATTACACACTCTAGTTTATTATACAGAATATATACATTGTCAGATCCCGTCTTTCCTCTTAAATTTGGCGTCATCAATCGAACGGCGATCTAAAGCTCCGGGCTTCGAGATTCCGAATCGCTCTTGGCGCTTACGTTTCATCATATTACTGATGGCACTTTGACGTGCACTTGGTGCAGCCAGAGGAATAGGATGATGTACAGGAATGGCTTGGTACATTCCGTGGTCCTGAGCTGGTCCGTCCATGACTATGTATCCGCCTTGAGCTACTGCTAGCGGCGGTTGTTGTTGCTCATACGGAGCCCAATGGTCGGCTTCTGCGTATGTTTCGTAAAAAGCCAGATGTGGCCCCATTTGAGGTGCCGCCATCGAGGGTAGTGGACCCATGGGGCCACCCATAGAGACCAATTGTTGTCCGTAACTGCCTGCTGGGTATGCTGCGGGGACGCCTTGTGGTACTGAAATCCCCGCTGAAAGCGGTGGTGCTACCATTGAGGCTTGCGGGTATTCATAGTAAGGCTGACGAATGAAGTGTTGTTGGTTTTTGGCACTGGGAGGCTGTGGCAGTGGGAAATAATCATCCTTGCTGCTTAAAATCCTTTGATTGAAATGCTTGGGCCCGGACTTCACAGCTTGGGTCTGTTCTATAAGATATTCGTTATTGAATACCAACTGACTGGCAGGAGCTTGGAAAACCAGGGGATCTATAAAATTATCAAATTGTTCTTCGATGCCAAAGCTTCCGCCAGCATCTACATTAACATAATCGTTTGGATAACGATCTTCTCGAAGGGTTTGAGATGAATCAAAGTAATCCAACGGAAAATCATTTTCATAGCTTTCTTGAGCTGTTTCTTCGGCACCAAGACCTGAAATGAGGTCCTGTGTTGCCGGACCCTGCATAAGGTGGTTTCTTTCAAACTTAGGTGGCCGCATGGGTCGTTCAAGATATTCGGGACTATCATTCGTGATATCTTCTTTGGGTAATTGCAGATGTTGTGTGTCCATATGATCCACCAACTGTTGGAATAAAGGATTACGGTCGTCGTATGTGAAGGAAAGAGCTGGCTCTCTATGAGCCACTGTAGTTGCTGGTTGATCTAGTTTTTCCTTTTTCAAATCTCGCTCGAGGGCGTCTGCCATGAGCTTGTCATGTGGTACATTGAACCAAAAGAACACCTTCTGCTTTTTCTGGGTCCGAAGACATGCGTTTTTGAACAAGAATGAAAGGAAATCGCTTCTCGGTGGTTCTAAAATGGCATCCGTGCCACATTTAAGAGCTCGAAGGTCCAGAAATATGCCTTCTTCAAACTTCTTACGATCGATAATTTTACGGCCAAAATGTTCAAATTTGTAAACGATACAACGTACAATATCGGTACCAGTAATGAAATAGAGGTTGTTCCAAAATACACACAGAACGAAACCTTCATCGTGGTTTAAATAGTAACGTCGAATGACTTGATTTTCCTGCCAATTTGCTGGGGCTGTAGCGAGAAAGAATTTAAGGTCCTCAATAAGACGTAACAGCTCTTTAACACCTGTTTGCTGTTCTAGTTCAGACATCGTTGTCAAGTCTCGCCTTTATCTGTGGGGGGTGTTAGTTCGTTTTGTATGTGTGTTTGTTTGTTTGTTTGTATGTTGTGGAACTGAACAGATTCTTTCAGGAGAAGACTTCAAGATAGAATTTATCAATAGGCGGACGACGAAAGAACGTGTTATTTATCACCAATGCCGTAGAACTACTCTCTTCAAAGATGTTCACTATAATTTATAGAGCTATTGGAGTTCAAATGGTCGAATTCCCGACGGTTACGTGCGGCGAATTTGAGCGAAACTTTGTAAATAACGATGAAACGGTTTCCAACGGCGGTGCGTAAGGGGTAAATGGATCGGAATTGGGCCACAGGTTAGACTTAAGAGTATCAGGGGGCGTTTGGCTCCTACTCTGACGTCGATTCCAAATGGTGGAAGCCTGTGGGAATCTTCGGCTTAAAATTTTGGAGGTGGTTGGAGGAAGCAAAAATCGCAAAACCTCAAAATGGAGTAGTGGGGGTCGGGAATGGGGGCAACAGAAGGCCTTGACGTTGTAAATTGATCAATAATCTAATAGATTTTAACAAATATACCAAACTTTACTAACAATAACTGTCAAATTGAGTTAAATGTTGGTTGAATACTCGTCAATTCAATTTATTTCTAACACCAGCTCTCTGGTGGAGGGATTATTTTCTAGTAAAGAACGAAAATAGGCGAGCAGATGTTGCTTGAGGCAAAGAAAACCCCAGATGCAGTTCAAGGGCAGTTGTTCCGAGAGTGTTCCTAACCTAAACGGCTTCGATTTTTGGCCTCTCCGACAGATGAATTTCCTTCAATTGGAAATTCTCTTTCCTGGCTCTGACAATTCACCACTGAAACAGTTGAACCTTTATATCGTTGAGCCGTGGTTTCAGATTTTGGTTTGAAACACTTCTGAAATCGTTGCGAGCCCCGGCTGACTACACCACTACTCATCTGCTTAGACCGTGCACGCCCTATATCGCAGCGAGCATAACCGAGCACGCAAGGATCCGAAAATAGATGGGTATTTAAACTTAAGATCTTGAAAGCGAAGGGTTCGTCAATTTATCTTCTTTATAGATTAATACAGAAGATTATTTTTGAAATTTGAAGATTTGATATTGGATCAAATTATAAGAATGAAATCGTTTGTTAAAGATGTGTAAACAATTATCCTATTGTCAAAGATCTGGACCAAATGTGGTATTGTCGGTTATTTCTTATAGCGTGCGGCGGATCTCACGTCGACTGTTGACCGGTTGAAAATATCCCACTTGTACAAGGAAAATCGCATTACCTTCTTTGGCGATGAAACAAGGAGCCTCAAATTGTGCAGCATCGCATTTTTTTTATTTTTTGAAAAATATGGATTTGCTCCGAGGGAAGACGAGAAGAGGCGGTCACGTGCGTGTAAGCGGGAAGCCTTTAGTCTTATTTTGATTTTGGACGCGCGTTTGCATCTCGTGTAAGCGTGTCAGGGCATCATTGCCTAATCGGGTGTATGGTTGCAGTTGTTTTTTTGATGATAATTCAGGTTGATTACAAGCTATCAAAGGACGGTTACAATATTTAGTTGCCATAAACACAAGCGGAGTTGTGAATTTTTGCAAAGTGTCACGTTGAGCCTTTTTAATTATAACTGTTACTTGTACTTTTTCAAGATGTTGAGTGCTGTATAAACATCTGTAGTCTAACGCTCCTAAATCTTTGGTATGCTAGCATAGCATACCTTTTAAAATCAGCTTGATATGGTGGAAACGTGTAAAGTAAGTCTGAAGTTCGATCAATAGTCTTTCAGCTACACATTCCAATGAATCAACAGCAATTGCCAGTTCTTAAAGAACCATATATCAATCGGAGTTCTCCAAATTCTCTCGCCTCACCACTTCAAATGCTTGCTTCAGTAGTTCTGAACGAAAGAACTCTGACAATTCCAAGACAATTCTTGCCATCTTTTGGATCGCCCAACAATATTATTGATTTTGGTCTAAAGCGTTCAAGATTGGGATGCCCAAATTATCATTATCGACCAACATATGCTCCTCCAATTGTTCCCAAACCTTGTATGAATTCCGAATGTTGTAATCCTGTGGTTCTACCTCCAATTCAAACTCTTATGAATGTCAATGAGGACAAAAATATTCCTCGTGCTTCACTTCCTACTCCACCTCTTCTGGAAAATGAAATTCATGGTGATAAAGATCTCTTTAGTAATTTAGTGGGCCTATTGTCAAGAACTGATTCGCTCTGTAATGCTTTGGGAATTATGAAGAGACAACTTTTTTTACAGATGAAATCTAGAGTCAAACCATTGATGGCTGCAACAAACGGTCCATCAGCTATTTCGATTGCCAATTTCAATGCTTTTAAAGATCAAATTCCTGACAAAACAATTGATCTTATTAGCAAAGATTTGGTATTGTTGGCCAATTGTTTAAGAACTATTCGAGTTCAAAGATGTTCTAGAAACAGTAAAGCCAGTGTAGACAGTGTGGTCTCTTCTACGACACTCAAATCACCTGTTATATCCAAAAAACGATCCAATTCAAGATTTCAAGCGACTAAAATTACTCGGCAACCCAGGAAAAGTCTCAATAAGGTTGCTCCACCAACTTTGGCAAACTCAAGCTGTCAACATTGTGGCTTAAAGGAAACTCCAGAGTGGAGGAAAGGCCCAGATGGGTCGAGATCATTGTGCAATGCTTGTGGTCTATTCTATTCAAAGTTACAACGTAAATTTGGTCGTCAAGATGCTTCCAAAGTAATGGAATCTAGAAAGAAATCCGGTGAACATTTGAATAGAGTGATCCCAGCCAATATCTGAATAAGAATGCCTCAGGTTTTATACGAACAGAAACTATATATATCAATGAAAATCACTACATTTTGTTTAATTGGATCATGTCCGTGTCTATTATTTCACTCGTCCTCGTAATCCCCCCAGTTCTTCTTGTACAGAAGCCAGTCTGCTTTGCCGGTAGGTACTGATGAGGACGTTGTTGGCTGTTCAAAGTCAAACTTAAACTCATGATGTGACCTTCTCTTATCTTCGATTTTGGTCTTACAGTGAGGTTGCGAACCTCGGCGAAAAGGTGGAACGTATTTACCGTTGCTTTCACTGGCACTGGACGCCGGTGCCAATGAGATCCAATTAGCCAGCAGCAGATGGCCAGATTGTCCAGCTTTCGTGGCAGGTTGGCTAATGGTGTGGTTCATCACACTACTTTGATAGTGATTCAGCTGAGGTACGTTCAATGCATGTTGAGTTGCATGGCTCAGGGTGTTACTCATTCCACTTGTGTGATGGACTGATGGGGTTGTTCCGTAATTTGTACTAGGAATTGCTCTTGCCTTTGAAGCTGCACTACTATTGCTTGAAAGCGAATTGGTGCGTGGTCTACGCTGAGTTCCGTTTGATCGGAACTCACCTCGATCAAACCTACCATCGGTGCTACTATGGCTATTGTTATACTGATTGTAGGTGGGGACCTTAAAATTGATTGCCCGCTTCAATCCGGAACTATTATTGGAACCACTTTCTTCAATAAAATCAATTCCATCATCGAAGTCATCTTCTAAATGGAACACTTCGTCGTCATCAAGATCTAAATTACCCATATCTTCTCCGAGAGAAGCAATAGGTTGAGCAAGGGGAGATCGGGGATTCTGGACCGGTGAGCGCAAAAATGGAGGTACATACTTTCCATTCGACGAACTAGAAAGAGAATTTTGCATATTACCATTGACCAAACCGTTACCCAGAGATGGAGGTGGGAGTAACGTAGAAGAGTTTGCGGGAATTGGAGACAATGCATACCTTTTCATCTTTCTCAGGTTTGAACGTCTACGGAATTGAGTTCTACGGCTATCGTAGATATCACTGTCAAACGTAGCCTTTTTCCACAGCTTGAAAGAACGGTTTTTCTTCTTTGAACGGCCATGACCCGTTGTAGTATTTTCGTAGTCTCGACGGTCTCCTTCACGAAGCCTTTCTCCAGTATCTTTGTATTTATCCATGTAATGGTTGAATACGGACTTTGGGGTGAAAAAATCCTCCCTATTGTATCTTTGCGGGGCCTGTTGAGGAATCAGTTTCGTGTAAGAGGCCACCCCAAATGGTTTTCTTTGCGTTCTAAAATTGGGGACATCAATAGGAATTGGAAGTGCAGAAGTATTTGAAGATAAAAGAGCGTCTGCACGATGATTATGAGGCATGGCGTAGCCCGAGGGAGACGGGGTAGCGCCCGCATGCAAGTCTCTTGGATCTGGCAGTAATCTTGGAATTGGTGCCAGTATAGGTGCAATGTGTGGCTGTGTAGACAGTTTGGAAGGCTGCTCGTCTGAAGTTGGCTTTGGTGCAGTTTGCGTGTGCTCTGGCCGTTCGCGAGCACGAGAAGAGCCTGGTACTGTTTTTGCCAATCCCGAGTTCTTTGCCGTCTCCAGTTCCTGTGCAGGTTCCTGCTCATGTTCTTGTTCTGGCTCTGGCTCTGGTTCTGGTTCTCGCTCTTGCTCTGCCTCTTGCTCCTCGTCGGTATAGTCATCGTAATCGCTAGCCCAGTACTCTTCATCGATGGTGAAATAACGCAACAGCTCTACTTCACCACGAAGCTTGAGTAAATCACGATTTTCTGGATCAATATTAAGGCAGTAACGTAACACGCTAAACATCTCACCCAGCATGGTACTGAAAATATCGAAAAGAGCCTCTCTATTGGTCTCAAACTGGATAAATCGCTTATCCGAACGGTTTGCTGCTTGGAACGGGTTTTTATGGAATACCAAAGTTAACAAAATAATTCCCAACAGCCAAAGATCAATTTTACTAGCATCATAACTTTCCACAGCAGAAGAATCAAACAATTCCGGTGCCATATACCGTTCACTACCCACATCAAACTCATTTTTGTTGCGAATAATTCTATTAGTCGTTGCAAGTCCCCAATCGCATAATTTGATCAGCCAATCCAGTCCGATCAAGATGTTTTCCGGCTTCAAATCTCGATGATATACTGAATGAGAATGAGCAAACTCAAGGGCAACCAAAACCTGGCCGAAAACGTCCTTGATATCTTGTGAAGTAGCAGGACCTCTCCCGGCTTGAATTGCATCATAAAGGTCACCTTTGGGACAATATTCCAAAACTAAACACAGGTCAAAATGATCATACAAGGTAGCGATGTTTTGATGAGGTCCTAAAATTTCGTGAATATCAATTTCCTTACCGGCTTCATCAGAAAGCAGTTGAAGAACACTTTGTGTATGTGCAATCAAAGGCTGTTCAACAGGATGCGATCCAGCCGTATTGGAACGCAGTGTAACCTCTTGTGTAGCCTTTTCTAATGGATAAATGTACTTCACGGCCACCAACCGATTAAGCGCTGTGTCGGTAGCGACCAGCACTAGCCCATACAGCCCACGCAGAAGGTCAGCCATCTTGCGGTAACGTCCGCGGAGAAGACCGCCCTTGTTGTAGGTATCGTATTGGTCCATACCGGGGCTTTAGGAGCTCAGATGAGGGAAGATATGGTATTAAGAAGTGTTGGGATGGAGCTGAGAAGTGTAGTGTGGAGAGAGCCGACGAGATAAGTGGGAGATCTTTCCAAAACTTAGAAATGAACATCAGAATGGGAGGGATCATGCAATAAATCTCCTGCATAGATCCGCGAATCTCCTGCATCTCTCCACAAATATCAAGCCAAAAACACTTATACAACGCCGCCACTGTGTTTCCTAAGGTGTTTCTATAGGTGTTTCGTTGGTTTCCGATAGGTTCATATACACAAAGCACTTCTCAAAGTCTTGAATCAGAAAGAACGAACTCTTAATCATTCACATTTGAAGATCTACGGTCCATTGTTGCCCGTTTTTGCCCCCGCTACACCCTTATATCAACCCCACCGAGCTTCTCTTATCCAGTCATAATGGAAGAAATTGCCACTTTTCTTGCTGTAACGGGCGAGGCCGATGAAGCTGTTGCCAAGCAATTCCTTGAAGTCACTGGGGGCGATCTCCAATATGCTGTGACCCTTTATATGGAGTCCAAAGCTGGCCACGCTGATAACGATGAACATTTGGCTCGTTCTCTTCAGTCTGAGCAATACGGAGGAGACGATGTTAGGGCTCCAGATGCATCTGTACACCGCCATGAGACTCTTTTGGACCTGGGGCTCCCTTTCGACCAACCTCCAGCTCATACACCCCGCGATATTTTTGGTACCGGTCGTGTTGGTATTTTCAATCAACGTTTCGATGACGACGAGAACGAATATCATTACCAGCATGGAGCTGATGCCGCTGGGAGTGCCATGGACGACGATTATGCTGATCTGGATCCCTACTCTGGCGATAGCGATGACATCATTGTCATAGACAGCGATGAAGAGCAAGAAGAAACCAGAGCTGCGGGTCGTAGAAGAGCTAATAGAGATGCCCGTATCGGAGAACTCACATCCACACAACGCCGATTGGCTTCTCTTTTCCGTCCACCCTTCGATATCATGGAAAAATTGGATATCGACAGCGCCAAAGTAAAAGGTCGTCAAATCAAAAAATGGCTTCTTGTCAACATCCAAGATGCCGCTGAATTTCAGTGTCAAGTTCTCAACCGTGATTTCTGGCTGCTGACTAGAATAAAGTCTGTAGTGCGTGATAACTTTCTTTTCCTTCAGTATCAAAACGATCTGGTGAACGGGTCCCATTACGCTAATTTCTATCACGTTGAGTCGTTTCCTCATATTGCAATTCTTGACCCCATGACGGGAGAAAGAGTGAAGACTTGGCCAGATGGTGTGGTACCAAAGCCGGAGGTGTGGATAGAGGATGTGTACACATTTTTGGAGGCCTTCTCACTAGAACCAGGCTCGAACAATCCAACAGTACAACACGAGCGCAAAATTGACCCAGATTCTTTGAGTGAAGAACAGCAAATCGAGCTTGCTATGCGTCAGCTGGTTATCGACGCTCAAGGTACCCAAAGCAACCCGCTTGAGGTGGATGGTGAATCATCTGGTTCCGGAAATACTGACTCTAAAGATGCACCTCCGGCAAATCAGGATCCGTTTGATACAATTAATGCCTCCAAACATGAGGAACCAACAACAGGTGCCGTCACCCGAATTCAAATCAGATTCCCCAATGGACAAAGGCTCGTGGAAAAGTTCTCTTTAGATGATGATACTGTAGCTACCATTTACGCCTCGTTAAAGTATCACATCGCCAACAACAACGCTTATGATCTCGAAACTAGTGATCGCTTCAATCTTTCTAGTGTACTGAACAAATCTGGTAAGGCTTTGATCGACTTGTTAGATCTTTCTATTGGAGAAGCTGGCTTAAAGAACGCAAGTGTTATTTTAGAGAAAGAGTGATTTGACATAGATATAACGAAGAAAGTAGAAGTCGTGAAATTGTTAAGTCGAAGGTGGAAAACTATTGAAATGGACGCAACAGCATCAAGCTTTAATTGTGTCAAAAAAAAGTTGATCTTTGAACAATTTCTACACTTTTGTGCAACTGGGATAAGGATTCATTAAATTATTAGAAATGGTGGATTAGGGAATGAGTTTTATATATTGCAACGACATGAAGAGACCAGGATACAAAGCCATTCCCATATAGCATAATATACATAAATTATAGGAGTTTTTTTTGCTAAATTCCTCACACGGTACTTACATATAACAGGCTTTATTCTAGGTTCACACTAATCTACATTTTTGAGTGTACTTTACAGTTTTCTGTTCTATATAATTAACACCTAATGCATAACCACATCCGTTGGAAACTGCTCTAACGGTGGCATCTCTGGAAGCCTGAGCTTTGGCCCATTCTGCTGCTCTCTGGCTCCTAACGAAAGCAATCTCTTGTACGCAGAAAACGTTGAGTGCGATACGTTACTGTCGTCAGACAAGTTTGATGCAACATCGTCATCGTCATCTTCTTCATCTTCTTCATCTTCTATTTCTTCTTCTTCTTCTTCCTCTTCTTCATCATCCTCATCATCCTCTTCTTCAACATCTTCATCTCCATCTTCTTCGTCGTCATCACCAACGTCTTCGTACATTTCTTCATAATCGTAGCCATCTTCGTCTTCATCTGTTCCTACCGCCAGCTCGTCGTCTGCAGCTCGTTGGCGCCTCAGCCTCAAAGACACCTTTTTGCGTCTATGTCTGGCTTTTCTTCGTGGTTTATACGCCCGAAGGAGTGCTAAATCCTGGTCTATTTCATTACTAGCTAATCCGCCCACTGACTCTAGCACCACATTATCTTTGTGCTGGAATCTACGCAATATATCCCGTTTCACATCAGTGAGTTCTATACGGTTTTTCTTGTACAGTCTTTCACTTTGCTGGTAAGTTGCATCACTGTTTGTGGACAGGATGGCACTGAAGGCTCGCTTGGAGACAGGTGCAAGAGAACGATAATATCGGGTGGCCAGAATTTCTTTTTGCTTTGAACTATCAATATGATTAAATTCACGATGAAGGGCTGCTAAGGCCAGGTAAGTCTCGTCAACATACTCCTCACGCTTTTCCTGAAGCCGATCTAAGTACTGTTTCCACAAAACTGTAGAGTCCTGAGCCAAATTGAACTGATTGAGATTATTTTGGTAGTAAAATTGCATGAGGTATACTTCCAAATCTGTACGATAAGGTTCTAAAATACTGGAAAATTCGGCATCGAATGGCATTTTCGTATTTTCGCTCTTCATATTTGCATCTACCACAAGTGGCAGTTGAATACTTTGAAGTAATTTGGTCATTTCTTCTTGATATGCTTCATGAGACATTTCCAGTTCCACACCTTGAATCTTAAGTTCGGTCACATTCTTCAAATTCTCGATTGTTTCCAACTCGTAATCACAGATTTGGTTCCAAAGACGACCTTTTTCCGTAAGCAAGAAGATTTCCAGCGATATATCTTCTAATACGGTATTTATTCGAGCCATTCTGGCTTCTATGAACAGTTTTGCCAATCCTTTAAACTCGGTCAGCAAAGATTTCTGGAGCAGCGCCAACTCCACATCCAGCTTGTTACGTGCACTAAGAACCTCGTCTAGTATATTCTGAATATGTGGGTCACTACTCATTACTTATTTGCTTCAAATATATTGGTTTTCGTGAGTCTTGGTACCTCTGTTTAGGAGGCTGCAGTGGTGATTTTTTGTGCAGCCGAGAGGATGAAAAAAGGCGGGACTTCTGGACGAAAGTGGGAGACACTGTTCAAAACATGATGGCTTTTCCTGAATTGTAATTTTCTGGGACATATGTTGAAACTTATGCAATTTATATTTAAAGTGGGACATACGTCTTTAAAGGGCTCTAAGCGCTCAGTTTTGGTGGGAGCTTCCTATTGTACTAAGGCTTACGTTGAAACTATAATGAATTCATTTAATGATTTCACTTATTGTGACAAAGTATCGGTTTTAAAGATAACATGTGTAGTAATCAATTGAACTAATCCCTTCTATTTTAAAAAAGAACTTGTGTTCTTATCAAGAATCACCTCAAAGAGAAGGTACGAGGAGAAAGTGTTAAAGAAAATACAGCTTGAAATATGTTGATAATAATAGAGCCTTCAATCATCCAGAATGTTGAAGTTTTATGGGTTTGACGCAAAGCAATACTATCTTCATTTCATTGGTCACATTGGATTAGCTATGAACCCTAGCTAGAACTTTGTATGTATATGGATGTAAATGGACTCATTTCAAATATGGATGGAAATTGTGTCATTGTATAGCTTTAATTGCAATGTAATTTAAAAATGCAGCAAATCACATTATTTTGCCAGCAAATCTCATTCCAATTATATTCTTCATGTTTCAATCAGTCCTTCACGATATTAGCACACATCAACGGTCTTCAGCCCATTCGTTTTCTCTTCTAATGGCTGCTTCTTCCTCTGGCGAAAAGTCATTCACTATATTGAATGTTCTTCTCAACTCTTCAGGACTCTTACCTCTTATCATCTCAGCAACAATTTTGCATCCCAGATCCAACAAAGGTCTAATGTTCAAGTAGTTAGCGGCCAACATGATTTCATAAAGCATTTCCTGGTCCACTTGCAAGAAGTTCTTGTCCCATTCATCTACAGGAGCACTCTTTTTCGAGTCATCCTCATCTTCGTCCAGGAAAACCAGATCCTTATGGTGTTCACACCATTCCAAAACCTTGGCCAAAACCGTCAGACGAACGTTTGGGGTTGGTAACTCAAAATCCTCTTCTAATCCATCAGGATTTAAATCTGATACCATATTTTTAATCAAAATAGATTTTTCGGCCACTTTCAAGTCCACAGGGAACTTTTCCTCATCGGAGGATACGATAATCACCTTAGGTTCTGACATAGTTTGCTAGTTATGTTTGATTTGAAATCTCAAAAGGAAAGGGCTGAAAATGAGAATGCATTTTTATGAGGAGTGTTTCCCACTTTTGGCCCGTTTGATGTTTTGCATGGAGGCGATTTTTTTTTTTTGATTTTTTCCTTCCACAGTTAGAGATGTGAAGGAAGGATCTGATGAGATGGGGTCAATTATAAGCATGTGGAATTATGTTTACTCCTTGCCAAATTTACATTTTTAAAATGATGAGATACTCTTTAGTTGAAGGTTGTTTTCTACAAATAAACAAAACTGAAAAAAACCGTGTTCAAATATTAATAAATAGCCTTCTTCTCTATCAAAAGGTTTCAAAGTCACCCATTCCTTTATAGCCATGCAACAATGTTAAATGCTGTCTGGAGTATTCCATAATCGAAATTTGTAACTTATGCACATTAAGTATCTACTTTTAAGCACTTGATTTATATTTTCAACGTACCCTGATGCTTGTTTTTTGGAACTTAATTGACTGTTCTTGAATTGCCAGGCTCGATCCCCCAGAAAATAAAAAGACTTCTAACTTATAACTACATTCCTCCTATGATACCTTGTATTGGTTCGTCTCACATCACTGAAAATTGGAATAAACACTGGCACTCAATTCATCCAAGATCTCAAGCTCGTCTAGATTATTTATGAACACGTTCCCACCTAATTCTTCCTCTTCGAATTCCGAATTATACCCTTGGATCTGCCCTTGCTCAATCTCCTCGTTATTGGAGTCACAGAGTACTCCACTTTGAACACTTATTTGAGCTAACAAGCTAGCAAGCTTGAATCTTTTTTCAGCTGGGATCATATTATCTTTAACTTCAAATACTTTCTCTCCTTCGGCCATCAATTGACGCTCCTGGGCTTGAAGAGCGATCATTCTTTCAGGCTCCAATGCCACCAGCAAATTATTAGTGAGGGTCACTAAGGCACTGTTCTCCACAAGAGCAAAATAAGTGCTAGCAAAGAGTGGGTCTTCCTCGATAAAATAGTACGTCTCGTCAACCAACTTGCTCAATGTCAGCCCGCTACGGTAAATTTCGGGTATTATTTCTGGCGTAGTGTTTCTCAAGGTTTCAACGAGTGCATCTTGGTCATTAGGTGGGAAGATCAGTGAAACCACAACGTGGCGGTATGCAGGGGACCGCAAATCCATCACCGTCAGGGCAATGAGGTCTTCAAACTCGGAGATGGTAATCTCACTACGAGCATTGACTTGGTCGAAATGCTTCACTACGAGCGGCTCGATAATTTCTGCCAACTGCTTCAGACCTTTGTTCAAAAGCCACCAACTCAACAGCAAGTACAGTTGTTCGGCATAATAATCGTCGATTTCAGAGTTTTGTACTGCCTTGGCGTTGTTCTTCTGGCCTCCTGCCATCTGAATTGCGGTGTCCAAATAACTCCGGCGAGCCAATATATTCATCAGAAGACGAGTGATAAGTAAAAGACCACTTAACAGATAAACGAGAGTCAAAAAGCGTGTGATGGTCTTGATCTTGAGCAATCGCCACAACTCGGTTTTACTTTGAGAGGCATAAACTTGGTTAAGTTCAGCAGAGCTGTCCAAGCTCTCCAAATTGTCCAGAGTAAGCATTGAATCAGTCATCAATTTACCCGATCCACTCATCTGTTGCTGTTGTTGCTGTTGTTTTTTCGATTTGAGAGCCTGAGTTATCTGCTCCACTGGCTGGTCATCGAGAATTGGGGCCGTCAAAACAGGGAGGAGGGCCAAAATTGTAAGGTAACAATCTCTTTGAGTCTGAGCAAATCGTCGTTTAATTTGTTCTCGAACGAAGGTCTCTTGTTTAAGCGTTTGTTGAAAGTTTCGAAGCTTTCTAATCACAAAGTAGTCCACCAAAAGATACACCGACACTGACACGGCCAGAGTCCAGAAAAGCTTGCGCTTATGACGACCCCAGAACGCGTTCAATGACGAGAAGATGGCCATAATGCTATTTCACCCTTCGCTTTGTTCAATTATCGTCCAATCGATCAACTGAGTGGCGTTTATTGTTGGGGTAAACCTCGGGTTTTCTTCTTCATGTGCTGCGGTGGGGAAACAGGGGGCACGACCGCTCTGTGTGCAGGTCGTACGGTCTCACGTGCTGGTAGTGGGGAGGTGGGGAGGAGCGACAAAAGAGTCGATGGAAGAGTAATTTAGATATTGATTCAGTGAGGTTAGGGTGATAAGCTGGTTGGTTCTGATTGAAGATATGTTGAATAATGGAATGTTCAATTTCAAAAGTTCAAAAGACCCTTTTTTCAACAGGTATATTAATTAAACGCCATCTCCACACCTTCTCTTAAACGCTGTCACTTTCGGCGCATTCGCGGTACATTTTGTGTTGGTTTTTCAGCCGAACGGTGCGAAATACGTCACTCGGAGATATGTATCGGAGTATTTGGCGGGTATTGTCTGTCCGACTGGTTATGTTGTTGGAATTGGGGGGTTGACCAAAATTGAACAGATTATTAGTGTGGAATTAAGAAAATGGATGAACAAAGAGAAGATAAACGGTAGATACTATTTTTGAAAGAAAATAATTCTTTAAACATCAATTCACACCTCTTTTGGATTTCCACACTAATAATAATTACTATCTAAAATGAAACAAAAAAAGGTTAATGATTTTTTGATGAGATAGAGTAGAATCGGAAGAACTTATTCATAATGTATACAGTAGTAAATGGATAAAATATTGAGCATTTGTTCTTTTCTCTTTTTACCTATTACTCTTATTCTTTTGCTTATTACCCTGTTCTCTTTACCTCTCTCTTTTCCTTGCTATTCCTTGCTATTTCTTGCTCCTTCTTGCTATTCCTTGCTCTTCTTTGCTCTTTCTTATCTCCTTTTTTTCTTATCTCTCAAATTTACGATGGTTTTCTTTAAATCAAATTGTCTTGTGATCACAAGATCCAATTGACCAGAACATATCGCCTATTTTGCATCCACCAAACCCATACATATATTTGAAGTGAAATCTCTGTTACCTTTTATTTGCTCACGTTGTTGAAATTTTTGCTCTAAAGAGCCGCTCTTCTTCTTTAATCTTACTTGTCTTTCAAGCGCGCATTAATCCAAAATCTGGGGTAAATTTCAGTAACCCTTGGAACAATTTGGTAAGACTTGAGACGGTTGAAACACCGATTTTCAACCATTTCAATGCCCTTTTACAATTAAAAGATAACAAATTCCCAAATTCTTTTAGATTGACCAACATTTACTCTACAGCTACACTCTCAACCTTTTATGCCCCCCAAATTTGTCGCCAATATTGCCTACATTGATTGGTACTCCTCCCCTCACTAATTGAGCCTACCCTTCTTCGCACCCCTGATGTATGGATGTATAAAGTTCATCTCCCACCCCCTTGTTGTTTTCAGGCTAATCAGTGTTGTTGCTCTGCCAGGTTAGCCATGCACTCGTTGCAATTGGTGGCATGTCTTCCCATTGAACTCACTGCCTACGTGTTCTCCTTCTTTACCATAAAGAAAGACCTTCCACTTCTTCTTCTTTTATGCTCCCATCCTGCTATTCCCCCATCTATTAGGGTAGTTATTCATGAGAAGATTCTAAAATTTGTGGTGATAGATCCATCATGTTGGGCTCAACAGTTCACCAGGGGTGATTTTTGGTTCCCTACCATCTCAGAATTGACTCAAATGCTCCGAAATACTCGTTTAACTAGTCATTCAACCATAAAGATATGCGTTTACCATAACTATCGACGCACCCATCAAGATTTATCACAACTACTTGAAGTTTTGAGTTGCTCCAAATCTCAATGCCAGGTTTATGTACGAGAAAGTATACTAGAGATTAATCAATTGCTTCAAGATTTACAACGTTTTACCGTTTGTATTAATCAATTGATCCTCGTGGATAGTCTGGGTTGTCAAGTTATTGCTCCAACTCCTCCTTGGAGTCATGCCAAGATGGAAAAGTGTAAGTTTCCATGTGTGGTGTAGAACAGAGGCCGCTCGGGTAAAAAGTTTGTTGTTTTTTTTCAAAACTTATGCAGCTAATTAAGCCAGAATGGGACATCACATAACCTCGAGGAACCATGTGGGCTCTCGAGTATGAAATGAATTTACGAGAAGAGTTTACAGCCAAATCAATTAACAATAGATTATAATGCTTCCAGTAAAACAGGGTTTGCCGTTACAATACTTGTAGAGATTATTGCAATATTTCTAATGATACCTCAAAACCATAGCCAGAAATAATTCAAATAAATTTATACATCTAATGACAATTGATCAACAATGTTTGAAAGAAATTTTAGTCTTTTCATCTTGATCCCGCCATCGGATTCAGAACCGATTAATTCATAAGCCCACGGTTCTCTAAGCGAGAAATAATTAGCGCTAACTGGCTAGCATACGCTAATAAACTTCTATTGTCATAGGCTTCTGCACCTCAAAGTTTGGCCGGTAAAGAAATGCCTAATCGATAGACTGTTTAGGTGGTGGTTTTTGATTATACATAAGTTGGTAATAATGTTGTTTTAAACCAGATGCTGACCAATATTCCAGGCTTATCATGGCCGACATTATTCTTATCTCATAAGTCAAACTAACGACTTTGGTTCTGATCCTAGACCTGCAAGGAAGAATCTGCTAATAATACTCCTCCATCGTGCATCGGCTCGTCGTCTTGATTCGGCGAACGTATTGCTCGATTCGTCTCTTGTAATTACTTTAATCACACGCCGTCGCGCCGTTTTACCATCGTTTACACTATATTAACCGCTATACAAACCCATGCCTAAGTGTCCACGTGCGAGCCACTCGCAAATCTATTCGATGAATCAAATATTAGTGCATTTATTTATGTCAGACCCGCATAATTCTGCGGGTTGCATGCAGGGGTGCATGGGTTGCAGGGCTCTATGGCTAATCAACTGGCACGAACGGCCCTTTAGTAGACCCACTGGTTGCCAAGCAGCCAATTTTCCGATCCCAAATGGGTCTCAATTAACATAACAAATTGCTAACTTCTTTATAGGGGTGATGCAATTGCTTAATTTCCAACTAGTCCGCTGCACGGCATGGGGTAAAATATTTCTGTTCCCGAGGAATTATTTTTTTTTGCTACCTTCAGCCCATATCAAAATTTACCGAAACTTATTCAAGCATGGCAATGGTTGCATTATATAATGGATCAATAATCCCACCTGAAATAAGGTTTTTCCCTGTTTAAGTAAAGAACACTTTCTATTCATAACACAATGCAATTGACCTCCATCTTGGGCTCTGCTCTTCTTGCTACCGCCGTTGCTGCGAAAAACATTCTCTTGACTAATGATGACTCTTGGGTTTCCACCAACATTAGAGCCACTTACCGTGACTTGAAGGCTGCAGGTCACAATGTCATCTTGGTTGCTCCAGCTTCTCAAAGATCTGGATGGGGTGGTAAGTTTGACGTCCCATACTCCAAGACCCTCCAAACCGATGCTGAGTTTGGTTACAGAAAGATCGGTGACCCATCTTGGGGCCACGAAGATGACGATGCCAACATCTGGTATTTCAACGGTACCCCAGCTTCTTGTGTTGCCTTTGCCTTGAACTACGTTTCTCCAAAGTTCTTTGACAATGTTACTTTCGACTTGGTCGTTGCTGGTCCAAATGAAGGTACCAACATGTCCCCAGGTTTCTTGACTGGTTCCGGTACCGATGGTGCCACTTACAACGCTGCCTACAGAGGTTTGCCAGCCATTGCATTCTCCGGATCCAACGGTAACAACTCTTTCTTCAAGGACTCCCTCGACACTGACCCAAAGAACCCATCAAACATCTACTCTAAGAAGATTGTCGAATTTGTTGACCAATTGTTCGAATCTCAAGGTGAAAACTCTAACGCTTTGCCAGTTCAAACCTTCTTGAACGTCAACTTGCCACCAGTTGGTTACCAAAATGAAGAATGTCTTGACCCATCTTGGGAATTCACCAGATTGAGCGGCCCAGAATCTGCTTCCATGAACCTTGTCTGGAACGAGACCCTTGGATTACCAGTGTGGAAAGCTACTACTTTTGATGCTTTGGTTCCATGCAGCAATGGTGACTGTACTTTGGAATCTGAGACTCAAGTTATTAACAGAAACGACTGCAGATCTTCTGTGTCTGTTGCTTCCACCGATTACGATGCCAACCTTCAGCTTACCAACGAAGTCAAGCTGTTGTTAGGACCATTGGTTTAATACCCATAGCAAAAATACCACCTTTTGAGTTCTCTCGTTTATGCTTTTTGTTTCGAAAATAGATTTTAATTAACTTTTTGTAGATTAATTGCCATACGTAAGCCCGGTTGCAACCCGTTAAAGAGAAATATGCATGCGCGCTATCAAAGATATGTGATATGGTAATGCAGAATGGCTGAAATTGTCGCAACCAGAAAATACTTATCGGCGTAAAAAAAAATTATCGGCTTAAAATATCGGCTTGAAATATTCATCGGCCTAAATAATTCATCGGCTTGAAATATTCATCGGCCTAAATAATTCATCGGCCTAAATAGTTTTATTGAATAAAAGTGTATATACGTTTAAGATGAATGAAATGATGGCTTATTTTATTGGTAAAGCTGAAACAACTGGAAATAATAAGGTGAAAATCCTGCCATTGACTTGATGTAGAGGCTTTCTTTTCTGCAGTCGGTAATAAAAGACGGTTAAGTTGACTAAGTGTAAATTTGTAGGTCTTAGCCTGAAGTATTATGGCACAAAATTATAAAACTTAGATGATTTTAGTCCCTACATAATATAGCTATTTTTTGCTAAAAGTAAAAGCCAAATTAACCACAATCATTGACTGTTTTGTCTCTGATTCACTCATTTCAAAAAAAAGTTCAACGTTGTCTTACAATGGCTATTTCTTATACTATAAATAAGATAAATTCGTTCAGCTTACACACAATTATCTCAACAAAATATTAATTTTAATCTTTTTGCTTAAATGTAGCGAGCATTGTTTGATCAATTCACTCTAATTTGTGGTACTTAAATCAGTTCTTAACGGTGGAGGTTGCATTAAAATAGAATCTAACATTCCAATCCGAGCAACCCAGACATCATAAAAATCTTCAACCCAAAATTTCTATTCGTCTGGGTCCAGCGAGTTCTTGCCCGTTCGTCGATATACCACTGCTGCTAAGAATTTCTCACCGGCGTCTCCGCAGTGGAAGTAAAAGCGGCGGCATAACCTCCCGCACTAACCGCACTGATTAAGACTTGAGACCTAAATTATTGCTATGATTAACCGAATGGTCTAGCCAAATTTATTAAAGCCGGGACGTAAATTCATACAAATCTATATCAAAATGTGTCTTTTGGAAGTCAACATACCTGAATCCCACAAATGATACTAAGTACACCAAGTTTATCAGTTATTGAATTGCAGCGCAATCATTAAAAATATCGTCTCATTACAAATCCCATCATTACTGTGGTCTGCGAAAAAAAAAAGAAGCCACTAAACTAAGAAGGAAAAAAAGAAGCTACTAACCTCATAATAAGCTACAATATTAAGCGACTACTTTTTGCAAAATTAAACCCTTTTTCCATCCTAATCGCCAAAGTCCAATATATTGTACTTCAATTGGCCTTATTTTCGTAAGCCCTTCCCATCTTCTTCCTTTTTTTCTCCTCTATTCCCGACCATATTCTTCGTCAATTGCCGTCCTAATGCCTAATTTTCTCCAACTTATACCGTTTAGGGTTGCGCGCTCGGTTGCTGCATATCGGGTTCCCTGCGGCTACGAAGTTCCGTAGCTTCCAGAGATCCAATATCGTATCGTATATCACCTCGAAAAAAACCTTACATCTATAACAAAAGATCCAACCAAATAATTTGAATCCCCTTGAAGTTTCTGAATTTCCTTCCATTTCAATTGTCCATTGAATTTTCATACACCCAAATTCAGTTTCCCACCCCCTATCCTGCCTCACTCCACCCCTCCCCCCCCCCTAAAATTTACCTGCCCTGCCCTGCCAAGCCCGCTACCTAATTTTTTTTTGAAAAATGCACCTAAACACTCGACTGAAAAAGGGAGTAACAGACTCTCCAAAGCATCGAAAACTCCATTCATTGACCACATTGATCTTCAAAAAGCTGCCCAGTCTGAACTCTATCAGTAAAAAGTCTCAACAGTCTCGAAAATCAACAGATTCAATGGGGAAAACTCGCTCAAGACTGTCCTCTCGAGTCAATCGAGGCAGCATAAGCACCTCCACCAAATCAGAACTACAACAATCCCGACAAAGCGATTCTCATGTCAATAAAACAGCAGATACCCTGCAAATCACTTTAGAATCAAACAGAAATACAAGTACCCCAATGATTGAAATAAATTCAAGAGCAACCGGTCCTTCCATAATCTCAAGTTCTACTCAAAATGGAGGAAGCAATCTTTCATTAAGTCAAGACGACTCACTGATTCTCGTACCATTTTTACCCAATGCCGGAGATCCAGAGTCTCAAGGTGCGCTCTTGACTGCTCATATTTCGAAGGATAAGAGCTCGGTTCATCCGCTGGCGGAATCAATAAATCGAACCCTGATAGACGACGCTCGAGTTGGCGTTTTGACTGATAAACATGACGATTCTGGTCTTTTTCTGACCCTTATCAATGCAATTCGTAATCTGGAGAAAACGGTGATAGTTGAACCATCCACGAGGGGAGTTTCTAATGGTAGCCAAAGTGGTCTTCATCCCAACGCGGCCAATTCTTCGGAGCACGTTTCATCAACGGCTCATGCTAAATCTCCTCAATCTCATAATCATCAACTGCTGACAGGAGGAACTTTCGTGTCCAAGCTTGAGTCACTTTTAAAACCAGCAAAAGTCCGCTCTTCTAAAACACTGTTCGATGGTGTCGATGAGAAGGATGAGAATGGAGAGAAGGCTGCGGACAATGCTGATAATCCTGAATCTCCTTCGACTTCAACCCCGGTCAAACCATCATTGGTCGTCCAAGATGAAGACAGTTTGAATAATGTTCACTTCAGCAGTGTACGCGAGTCACCGCTCCAAACTTTAGGAAAAGGTAATCTTTCATTAACAGCATTCGATGACCTCAAAACAGTCCCGGAAACTGAGAATGATAGAAGATCAAGAGCCAACCTTTCCCCTGCTCGTTTCAATGATGCTCTTTCGGTCGATGGAAATCCCAAATCAAGAGCGCTTTCGCCAAGTGTCTCAGTACGTGGGCGCCAATCGAGCAGCGCATCGAAAAAAGGCAGGCGGTTACTGCATTCTGAGGGAAGCCCAGGCAATGGCACCCAAAATGGAGATGCCGGTGACATATCACACATAGATGAGACATTGGATGAAGAAGAAGAACCTCTGGGAGTCCGGTACAAGTTTGCTAGTAGTAAGAGGAACGATGATTTCCACAGCCGATTTAAAAAAATTCCCGCAAAGGAAAGGCTTATAGACGACTTTCTGTGTGCTATACTGAAAGATATTCTCATTCAAGGGCGTATTTATGTATCCCAAAAGCACATTTGCTTCGATCTGAACATTTTGGGTTTTGTAACAAGTACAGTGATTTCGCTCCAAGAAGTGATTCAAATTGAAAAAAAGGCAACTGCCGTATTGTTTCCAAACGGTATGGTGATTCGTACCTTGCATCATAAGTATGTCTTTGCCACTATGATCAATAGAGATTCTATCTTCAGTTTGATCACTGAGGTTTGGCATGGCTCGTTACTGGACGGCTCTGGAAGCGCCGGTCGCAACAGGCTGCAGTCGCAAAGTTCGAATTTAAAGGACGATGCTTTCTCATATGAAGAAGGTGATGAGGATGACAATTCCTCAGATGACAATTTAGATGATGATGATGATGATGTTTCGGGTCATGATGACGACACAGATTTAGATACCCTGGCAGACGAAAGCGGAGAAGAGAAAGGGGATGGAAGTTTGGGAGGTGACGATAAAAAGAAGTCTAATGGAAAAGACAAAGGGGATTTTAAAGGCTTGCCAATCGTTGGGCCCGCAACTCACGAGCCTACGGCTAATGGGTATTCAAAAGAATCTAGTGATACATTTATCTGTGAAGAGACAATTCCAGCACCTTTGGGCGCTGTTTATAACCTTATGTTTGGAGAGGACACCCTGAAGTATTCTCAAATCCTTAAGGATGGAAAGAATTTTGACATTACCGAAGATTCCATAGTCGCTCTTTCTTTATCGGGAACTAAGGAAAGAAAATATTCTTATACTAAACCTCTTTCAGGTCCCATTGGGCCAAAGCAAACAAGGTGCAACATCACCGACACATTACTTCTGTTTCTGACAGACTCGGTGATTGTTGTCGAGCAAGTGTCCCGAACTCCTGACGTTCCAAGTGGAAACTCATTCCTGGTGAAGACCAAAATATTTCTTTCGTGGGCTGCTAAAAACAACACAACAATGTTTGTTGTAACCAGTGTTGACTGGACGGGTAAGCTGTGGATCAAAGGTGCCATTGAGAAAGGTAGTATAGACGGACAGAAAGAGTCTATGAAGGGATTGGTTCAAAGCTTGAATAATTTTATCAACGAAGCGGACAAGGGTGATGGGAAGAGATCTCGCGGAAAGTCCGTCAGTAAGCGCAAGAGAAGAAACACTGTTAAACTGAACGATGCGCCTGCGCCACCTCCTCCTCCACAAGAAGAAACGCCGAAGACAGTTGCTGGTCAATTGGCCAAGTTGCTTGAAACCATTGGGTCATCGATCCCAGTACTGATTCCTTATCTTGACGACCTGGCCGTTGGTGCAATTGTCTTAATTGTAGGGTATTTCTTTGTTGTGAAGTCTACAAAGGTTGTGTTTTCATTATTCACTTCCAACTCCGGAATCAATGGAGTTGTTTTCAAAGATGGTCCAATATCGAAAATTAACGTTAATGGCGAATCATACGCAATTATTCAGCCTGTGAAATCGATTTTGGCCGACCCTGAACAGCATCAAGATACACAAATGGCCATGTGGCAGTGGTTACGGGAAAGAGGAGCTAAAAATGTTCCAAATGACACACCCAGCAGAGATTGGGCTCTTAAACAGCAAGGATATGATTATTCTGCAGGCGATGTCAAGGATATGGTTGACTTGATACAACTGAAATTGGACGATATACAGAAGAGTTTGCTTTGAAAATAAATTGAGCTTTTGAAGATCATGTGGATGATTTGATCTGAAAAGGAAAACAAAAAGTGCATAAAGCCTCTGGCTACCGGATATTTTAAAATAGGTATTAAGTGTATAATTATTTATTCGAGTTAATAGTACACTCGAAGATATCCAATAGTAAAGTGTCTCCAGTATATTACATCTTTATACAAAGGTTATCTCCAACTATTACAATTTATGAAATGTATTTTAGTGAATCTCTATAGTATCTCTAATATATCTTAATTGCATCTCTATTAAATCTCTATTAAATCTCTATTAAATCTCTATTGTACCTCTGCTATTTGTCTACTCTCTCTTTATTTTATCTCTATTCACTCTATTTTCGCACGGTATTTTTCCCCACCTTTTTCAATTGAGCTATCATTAGTAAATCAATGCCAGCAATGTCGAGCTTAGACTACCATGATACAGCCATTGATCTCTAAAATTAGTTTAAAGTTTCTATTCCATCGTACGTTGAATTATAAATCTTCTTTTAAACCAGTGATTCCTCTTCCGCTCGCCCAAAAACCTCCCCTTCCTCGGACTCCATGCTTACCCTCTCTCTCCGTTCCTGCGTATAATTTTTTTTCACTAAAGGTCTTACCACTTTAGCCAGAGCCTTCAATAATCGTCACCTCGCCACCCCTCTCTCTCTTTCTTCACAGGCATTATGCTTCTACAGCGCACATTTGCATTTATAGTGCTGTGGGCCCTCTTGGCTACCTCATCAAATGCTTTGGAAGCAATACAGCCGCAAGTAAGCCTGGTCCAGCCCGCATCCGCCCACAGAGATCTCCCCGCCATGGATCAATCGCATCAAATCCCTTCAGATCGGGATAATGGCCGTCATAATAGAGCCAGCAGCTTGAATTCGATGCAGACAAATGCACAAGGAAACCATGCTGCTGCTTCTTCTCATCATTCTGTCAGATCCCTTGCAGATTGCTCTCTCAGCACCCTTCTTTTGGTCGCCGATGTAGATGGAGCACTTCATGCCCTCGACAGATCCACTGGTCTCCTTCGATGGACACTTCCTATCGATGCACCCCTAGTTAAGGTGGAATCAAACGCTTCATCTGCAGAGCAGAATGTTCGCTGGTTTGTCGAGCCTGTTCTGGACGGATCTTTATATTATTTCACCCCCACTTATGGACTCAACCAACTTCCAGCCTCCATTCGTTCGTTGGTTGACGAACTGCCGTTCTCGATCGCTGGCGACGATAAGGTGTATACTGGATCCCGAAAAACCGCCCTTTACAGTGTCAATTTGCTCACAGGCGAACTCATATCTCGATTTGGTGATGATTTTTGCCCAGTCACTGCCGCTCCAGAGCAAACGGGCAGTCCCGGTTCAGCAAAATCGTCCCCCGTAGACGCCCCATCAGTACTCATTGGCCGCACCACCTATGAGCTTTCCATTTTTTCACAACTGAATTCTCTGGTGGTATGGAACGTAACATACTCGCTGTGGGGACCAAATAATATCAATCAGGATCTCGCCCTGCAAAACGTAAATTCCTTGGATGATACATACTTCACTCCATTTCATGACAAATCCCTTTTAGCGCTTTCGAAAAACCAGGGATCGCCATTATGGGTTGCTAGACTCAATCTGCTTGCAGTGTCTGTCTTTGATGTATTCCAAGATCTTTCAGGATCGCTCATGGTACTTCCACATCCTTCATTCGGCGATTCTAAAACCGATAAATCCACAGAAAGGTACCGAAATTTAGTATTTCTCAACCAAACTGCTCGTCTGGACGACTGGTTTGCTATGAGCTATGAAAATTTTCCGGGTCTCATCAAAAGCTCTCCGGTTCTGGCATTTCAGAGAGCTGTTTACTCCCAATCTGTACCCCTGCCCATGCAAAATTTGCGTGTAGGTACCTCGGGTGCTGAAGTTGTAACTGCATTACGTGGAGTTCATGAGGTGCATCACTTGGATGACCAATCTAACTACCAGCCACAACTGGTTTGGGAATCTAGCCCAAAACGTATAGACGGGGGTCTCGATGCTCGTCCCACTGAACTTATGCTTATGCCCACCAAATTGGAAGTCATTCGTTACGATAAACTGCAGCTGGATGTGAGTTTAATTGACCTGCCACTGAGAAATCGCCCACAACCAGAACCACAATTTTATGAGCAAGAAGACACAACAATCAACATGACTCTCAATTTGGTTTTGCGTATTTGCGAACATATCATTGTAATTTTGGTGCTTTTAGTATTTCTCTCGAGTTTTGGTCGATTCAGTGGGCTTTGGAAACGCTTATTGGGCGTCAATTCTACAGAAAAGATAACTCATGAACCTTCTGTACTGGTAAAAGAGGTCCGCATTGATCCGAAAGCATATGAAAAGGATTTGCCCGAAATACCGAGCAAACTGGTTAAACCAGATTTTGAAGAAAAGCCTGCTATAGAAGAGAAATCGTCTCAGCATGTTACAGACACTGACGATGGAATAGCACTACACGATGAGGAAGGAGAAATTGCTAAAGCAACAAAATCCGTTGTAGAAGAGACAGAATCAAAAAAGAAACGCAAACGGGGTTCTCGTGGTGCCAGAAGGAGTAATAAGAAGAAAACTGAAGAAGATCAAGACGATGAGGAAAGCCCTGAGGATGCAGAAATCCTTACCACGACTAAAACGACCCTGCTCATCCCCAAAAAGCAACTTCCATCGCTGAAACGTCTACAAATTGAAAACAATCTCATTTTGTCAGATAAAATTCTCGGTTACGGTTCTCACGGCACTGTGGTCTTTGAAGGTACATTCGAAAATAGGCCTGTGGCTGTCAAAAGAATGCTTTTAGATTTCTATGACGTCGCCTCACATGAGGTCAGACTCCTTCAAGAGTCTGATGACCATCCAAATGTCATACGGTACTTTTGCTCGCAGCTGTCGGAGTCCGAAAAGTTCTTATACATTGCTCTTGAACTATGCCTTTGCCTGTTGGAGGACGTGGTTGACAAGCCTGCCCTTCTCCCGGGCTTAAAATTTGGCCAGTTGACGGACACAGATCCAATTGTTAATGAAGTTCTTCTTCAGCTTGCCTCAGGCCTTAATTATTTGCATCTGCTCAAAATTGTACATCGGGATCTTAAGCCGCAAAACATATTAGTAGCTGATTACAGAAAGGCCAAAAACGTCGCTGGGGCAGCAGATAAGGAGAAAGAGAATATCCAGGTGAGGCTCCTTATCTCTGACTTTGGACTTTGCAAAAAGCTTGACACTGATCAGTCGTCGTTTAGGGCAACCACTCAACATGCTGCTTCTGGAACTAGCGGTTGGAGGGCCCCTGAGCTTCTCCTCCATGGTGACACATTCGAAATCTCGGTGGATACTATCAGCTCGCAACATTCCAATGCTGGAAGCACCAGCAACGGTAGCGACGGTAGTGGATCGGGAAAGAGGCTCACCAAGGCCATTGATATATTCTCTCTCGGTTGTGTTTACTTTTACATTTTGACCGGAGGAGGACATCCCTTTGGAGATCGCTACCTTCGCGAAGCCAACATTATAAAGGGCATTTACAACTTATCTCAACTTTCTAAATCGTGTCCCTTAGACTATATCGAGCTGAAAGATCTCATTCTGCGAATGATCGCTCACAATCCTCTGGAACGACCAAACACCAAACAAATACTCAAGCATCCGTTCTTTTGGTCAGTAGAGAAGAAATTGGATTTTTTGCTTAAAGTAAGTGACCGATTCGAAATAGAAAAGAGAGATCCGCCTAGCGATCTCTTGCTCAAGTTAGAAGAGGTTTCTCAGAAGGTCCACGAAATGGACTGGCATGCTAAAATGGATGTCGATTTTATGGACAATTTGGGAAAGTATAGAAAGTACCACACCACAAAACTCATGGACCTTTTACGAGCTCTCCGCAACAAATACCATCATTACAATGACATGCCTCCTACTCTTCAAAAAAAGCTCAGTCCATTGCCCTATGGGTTCTACCGATACTTCAACGACCGTTTCCCCAACTTGCTTATGGAAATTTATTTTGTTGTTCAAGATAATTTGAAAGAGGAACACTTGTTTTCTGGGTATTTTTAGATGTTAATTGTCATATATTATAGACCACAGTAATGTTGTAGGTTCCACAAGTATTACACAATTTTACTATGAATTCTACACTTAGTTTGCATCTAATAATCTTTTGTTACTATCTATAGCGTTCCCGTTCGTATCGTCCTCGATTTCTGTAAAATTATCATTTGGCTTCTTCGTATCTATTTACGCTTTGGCTTCGTGACCTTGTTCAGGCTCTTTTTAGGTTTTGACTTGCCGGTGGTCCGTGGAGTGGTCTTCTTATCTTTAGAATCGACCTTCACTGTTTCTGAGTCACTGTCTTCGTTTTCAACAAATTTTGTATGCTTGCTAATCGCAGGGCCTTTCAAACTTTCTGTAGATGCTGCTCCTCCACCATTAACTTTACCACCAAGAGCTTGTTGGAGATATTCTTTGGCTTTCTTAGCTTCCTTCTCAGCATATGCACCATCTTTACCAATATTGGCCTCAAATTCTTTAGCCCGTGCCATGTACAGTTTTATTCGGGTCAACTCTTTCATTATGGGGTGCTCTTTAGTATCTTCTCCCACCAGTTTAAGGTATGAGTACAATACAGATATGAGAACATAGAGGTTATTGTTGTATAATTTCACCCTTTCAATGGGTGTTTCTAATTGTAAGGCATGTTCTGAAAGAGTTTTAGCAAGGAAGAGCGCTAATGACTCCTCTAAATTGTTTGAAGCGACGTCTAACTGGGTAAGGAAACGTTCAATGTTGGAGTCTTCCATGTTGAATAAATGCAGTTTATATGAACGTATGCGATTTTGGTAATATTGGAGTCTTCCTTTGTGATTTTGTTGAAAATTGAAAATTTAAGATCCAAGGTACTTCAAAGGTAATAACAGCTCTAGTAGATTGAAAGGAAACAAATGACCTCTCTTATAAAAAAGCTCAGGTAAGTCGTACAAAGCACGAATAAAAGCTGAAATCATTTTTCAAGCTGTCCCACTCATATTTTCCTAGAAGGCGGAGATGGGCATGCTCATCTCCCACTTTAAATATATAATACTATTTCTGGACCGGAACACTAATCTAAGCACACATATAGAAAGACATACCTGACGATATGGTACGCACCAACAGACAGATATTGAGTGGAGGAAAGAAGTATGCAGACAAGAAGGCTAAAAAGCATCGTGTGGAGGAAGTAGTTTTCGATAAAGACGCCCGTGTGGAATACTTGACTGGGTTTCATAAAAGAAAGTTGCAAAGACAAAAAAAGGCTCAAGAGTTTGGAAAGGAGCAGGAAAGATTAGCCAAGATTGAAGAAAGAAAACGGTTGAAGGAGGAACGAGAGAAAGATCTCGAGAACCAGATGAAAGAATTTAAAAAAACCGCTAGAGATATCGCCTTAATGGGACAAGAAAGTGAAGACGAAGACCAAGATGATGATGATGATGAGGAAGAATTCACAGCATTCGACGAAGACAACGATAACAAGGATGATGCTTCAGAAGAGATACCTGACGAAGCAGAAGTTCTTAAACAACCCAAAGGTATTCTCCGTCAAGTCTACCATATGGACAAAGCCGAACAGCTCGAGGATGGTGCCAATATAGATGAAGAGACTACGGTTGTAGTGGAAGCAATGGAAAATCCTACTATAGCTAATGCTCAAGAAAACCTTGATGAAGTCATGAAGAAGAATTTCGTCGACCTTGAATCTCTGGATGCCGTTTTGGATAAACTGATTAAGAGAGCTCAAAACTATGCCGTGGTTTGTGGGGTTGCCAAACCAAAGGATAAAAAGAAGAAGAAGTTTAGATATTTATCCAAGGCTGAAAGAAGAGAGAAGAATCGTAAGGAGAAGGTTAATAGTGCTGGTTTCAAGGCCAGGAAAGACCGTAAATAGCATCAAATATGACAGTCATAGAAGAATAATGTAGAATTATTGATTTGATTCAATTAATTTGATTCAATTCAATCAAAAATTTTGAAAGAATCTCGTCAATATTTGAAAACTTCATTAAGTCTGGTTCTAATTAATTTCCTCCCATCATTTCATACTTTGATAATATTAATGTTCTATTATCATTCCTCCAATTTCTCTATCAAATACATTTTTCCTGAGATTTTACAAGTGCTTAACAGATTATGAAAAATTATGTTAAATTTGGTAAAACTTGTCAAAATGACCAGTTTTCATATTATGAATTTCTGGAAAAAATCGTTAAATAGCTAAATAAAGTACGAATTGAATAAAGCTGATCACATTACAGTTCCATCTATCCTTACAACAAATGTACAATTATCTAGTCAATTAAAATCCATCAAGTCTTTAGGCATCTTCTACTCATCAAAGCCCTCTTTTCCGGGTAACTCTTTCGCATAATAAAGCCATCTCAATTTTTCACTTTCTCTTCTCCCCAGCACAACTTCAGTTAAGCTACGTGGGCCATGAGGCACACCTAGTATAACAGAATTTTGCAAGTGTATGTACTTATTGAACTTCTTTACCATGATGACAGCTTGTCGCCCCAAACGGAGGCTCCTATTCAGGACTATGACCGATTCGATATCATGCCAAACACACTGAAAATTCTGATAATAAAGAAGCGAAAAAACAAACTTGTTTTAAATGAATAAAGTACTAACTGATAGACTATAAAATTGCATCGGATTGACTTCTGTCTGCTTATGATGTTTCCATGCTAATCATGAATACTTCTGATTACAACCTTTTAAATCGCAGTTTCTGCGTCTGAAGCATGACAAGCCATCTATATTTTAGTGTACTACTAGTGTTCTATTTCTCTATCTTCTTTTTTCTCTTTTTTTCCTTTATCCACTTGAAATTGATAAAATTGATAAAATTGATCACCTTATTAAAGTATATCTTTCTCGATGTTTTCAGCCAAAATCTACCAATTTTTTTGGGTTGTTAACAATGGATGAATCTTTTCTTTTTAATTTAAATCACAAAACCAAGACAGTAATCAAATCTTGAGCTGTCAAGGTTTCTGCTATTATTTCTTTGAGACTTCTTCGGTTAATAATTGCAATTTCGTGGTATCAAATTGTATTGTATCATCTCAGAAATTTTTTCATCATACTGAGCGTTAAAGGTAATAATTGTACCACAAAAAATCATAAAAATTACATTAGTAAACCATTTTATGACCCCAGGAAAATTAGAGTTTGATACATTTTGATCAATTGAATAATAAGATATGCATCATTCTACATCATATTAATTAATTATCAAAGATGTTCTACGTTTTCGTAATCTTTACTTTGTATATGAATTATTTCCGTGACCCAATTAGGAAACCGAATTACAGTTGCAACCCCATTTCAAATCAATGACTTGCATTCGATTTAAATTTATTAATCTGTCTTCTGAACTACAAGAATTGCAAGCAAATATCTTAAAACAATAAGAGTTATTAGAAGACATAAGAACCATAGTGTATCTATGTTGTATATGTTTTTGCTGCCTTCCCTTAAAACTCTTTCTCGTTTCCTTCAAGATCCGGTCTCGATTGCGTCTCTGACAAATTTAAAAATTGCTCTTAAAGAGTCGATAAAAATTATGATTGCAGTTTTTATAAGACAGGAAAAAACCCCATTGGAAGAGTCACCAGACCCAAATAAACTTGATAAACAACTCTTCACATTTTAATTCAACATAATTAAATTCCCCCCATTAGTCTCCTATCCATCTCTTTCTCGGTAACCCGCTTCCCTCCTTCCGCTGCTCATCTCCTCTGACCTGCACACACCCTCATCATGAAAAGCTCATCTCGAAATTTTTCTACTCAACCACCATGGACATATCAAAGCCCGTAGGCTCAGAGATCGTGTCGGTGGACTTCCGCGCCTTGAGCAGCGAGGAGATCCGCCGCCGCTCACTGAAGCAGATCACCAATCCAACGGTTTTCGACAATTTGGGCCACCCGATTCCAGGGGGGTTGTACGATTTGGCCCTTGGTGCCTTCCTCAGAAATCTTTGTACCACTTGTGGACTTGATGAGAAATTCTGTCCAGGCCATCAAGGTCATATCGAGTTACCCGTGCCCACATATAACCCCTTGTTTTTCAACCAACTTTACATTTACTTGCGTTCAGCCTGTTTGTATTGTCACAACTTCCGGTTGAACAAATTGGAGTCTCACAGATATACTTGTAAATTAAAGTTGATCCAATATGGATTACTCTTAGAATGTGTTGAACTTGACAACATGTTGGTTTCTGGAAATACGGTAGATGACGAAGAAGGTGAAACCAACTTGAAGGCTCTTTCTGCCGAGGCTAAGGAGGACCTCATGGCCAGAAGAGAACTCTTTGTTGAAAACGCCATCAATCAAGCTGTCGCTCTGGGTAAACTGTCACCAAGAGGTATCAACACCGTATCTGTCAACGAGGAACGTAAGCAAGTCATTCACGACTACTACAAGAGAATTTTATCTCGTCCTAAGTGTGACAATTGTGGAATGTACTCTCCAACTTTCCGTAAGGATGGCTTTTCTAAAATCTTTGAAAACGAGTTGAGAGAAAAGCAGATCTCCAACAATAGAGTAGTCGGTTTGATCAGACCAGACATGCTTAAAAAGGGATCTACCGCAAATGCCGACAACTCCTCAAAATCGGTTCCTTCCATCAAGCCAAAATCAGGCTCCAAGTATGTTTTATCCACCGAAATTAGAAACCTTTTGAGAGCTGTGTTCCAAAATGAGCAAAAGACTATCAGCATGCTTTTCCACTCCAGACCTTCCAAGGAAATTGTCACTCCTGATTTATTCTTCCTTCAAGCCCTCGTGGTTCCAGCCACAAGATTCCGTCTTCCTTCTAAGCTTGGTGACGAAATTCATGAAAACGCTCAAAATGAACTTCTCTCTAACATTTTGAAGACTTCGCTTTCCATTCGTGATCTTAACGAACAAATTGTATCTCAAGCTCACTCCAAGGCTTCCGGTGAACCAGCCAGTGTGGAACAACGTAGAATCACTTTCAACCGTTTGATGAACGCTTTCGTTACCATCCAAAACGACGTTAACGCATTCATAGATTCCACAAAGAACCAGAACGCTCAAGCTGGAAAGGTACCAAACCCTGGTGTGAAGCAAGCTTTGGAAAAGAAGGAGGGTCTTTTCAGAAAGAATATGATGGGTAAGCGTGTTAACTACGCCGCTCGTTCCGTCATTTCTCCTGATCCAATGCTTGAAACCAACGAAATCGGTGTCCCACCAGTTTTCGCTGTTAAGCTTACATACCCAGAACCTGTTACTCCTCACAATGCCCTGGAATTACGTAAAGCCGTCATCAATGGTCCAGACAAATGGCCAGGTGCTGTCCAGATTCAAAACGAAGATGGTCAACTTGTTTCTCTCGTTGGAATGACTTTGGAACAGAGAAAGGCCCTTGCCAACCAACTTTTGACCCCCAGCGGAAGTTCTGCTTCTGGGGTTGTTGGTAAAAAGGTTTACCGTCATATTAAAAACAATGACGTTGTTATCATGAATAGACAGCCAACACTTCATAAGGCTTCCATGATGGGTCACAAGGTCAGAGTTTTACCAGGTGAGAAGACCTTGCGTCTTCACTATGCCAACACTGGTGCCTACAATGCCGATTTCGACGGTGACGAGATGAACATGCATTTCCCTCAAAATGAAAATGCCAGAGCAGAAGCCTTGAACTTGGCTAACACAGACTCTCAATACCTCACTCCTACATCTGGTTCTCCACTTAGAGGTCTTATCCAGGATCACATTTCAGCTGGTGTTTGGCTCACTAACAAGGACTCATTCTTCACCAGAGAGCAATATCAACAATTGATTTACGGTTGTGTTCGTCCTGAGGATGGCCATGCTACATCCGGAAGAATTTTGACTCTTCCTCCTACCATGATCAAACCACAACAGTTGTGGACCGGAAAGCAAGTGATTTCAACTATTTTGCTCAACATTAAGCCTTTAAATGTCCCTGGCCTCAATTTGACTTCCAGCAATAAGGTTAAAAACGAATACTGGTCCAATGAATCTGTTGAGAATACCGTTTTGATCAAGGATGGTGCTCTTTTGCATGGTATCTTGGATAAATCCCAGTATGGTGCTTCTCAATACGGTCTTGTTCACTCTCTTCATGAAGTTTACGGCCCAACCGTCGCCGGTAAGGCTCTCTCCGTTCTCGGAAGACTTTTCACCAACTACATCATGCTGACCGCATTTACTTGTGGTATGGACGATCTTAGATTGACTGACGAAGGTAACAAATGGAGAAAAGACATTCTCAAACAGTCAGTTGATATTGGTAGAGTAGCTGCTGCTGAAGTCACCAATTTAGATAGTGGTGTTGCAAACAACGACCCAGAAATGTTGAATCGTTTGGAAGCTATCTTGAGAGATGACAACAACTTGGGTATTCTCGATGCCGTTACTCAGTCTAAGGTTAACGCTATCACATCTCAAGTTGTGGCCAAGTGTGTTCCTGGTGGAACCATGAAGAAGTTCCCTTACAACTCAATGCAAGCTATGGCCTTGTCCGGTGCTAAGGGTTCCAATGTTAACGTCTCCCAAATTATGTGTTTGTTGGGACAGCAAGCTTTGGAAGGTAGAAGAGTGCCAGTCATGGTCTCTGGTAAGACCCTTCCTTCTTTTAAACCTTTCGAAACCGACGCTCGTGCTGGTGGTTATATCAAGGGTCGTTTCTACTCCGGTATTCGTCCACAAGAGTATTACTTCCATTGTATGGCCGGTAGAGAAGGTTTGATTGATACTGCTGTCAAGACCTCTCGTTCTGGTTACTTGCAAAGATGTTTGACCAAGCAATTGGAGGGTGTTCATATCGGATACGATAACTCTGTTCGTAATGGTGACGGTGCAGTTGTGCAATTCTTGTATGGTGGTGATTCTATTGATGTGACTAAACAATCCCACATGAACCAGTACGATTTCTGTGCCGAGAACTACGATGCATTGCTCGCCAAGTACAATCCTGGCCAGCTCACTGAACACTTGGATACTGAGACTGCCCTTTCATACGCAAAGAAGGCCCGTAAACACTTGAAGAAGCAAGGTGCTGCCAACCACTGGGAAGAACTGTCTAAATACGATCCAGTTACCCTGGTTTACAATCCAGCCAAGTACCTTGGATCTGTGTCTGAAAAGTTCCAAGATGATTTGGATGTTTACATCAAGAAGAATGAGTCCAAGTTTACTTCATCCAAGGACGCTCGTGCTAACGGAAGTGGTTTGACTGAGAAGAAATTCCGTGCACTTATGCAATTGAAGTACATGAGATCTTTAATTCAACCTGGTGAAGCCGTCGGTATTATTTCTGCTCAATCTATCGGTGAACCTTCTACTCAAATGACTTTGAACACTTTCCACTTTGCTGGTCACGGTGCTGCTAACGTTACTTTGGGTATTCCTCGTATGAGAGAAATTATCATGACAGCATCCCTGGCAATTAAGACCCCACAAATGACATTGCCATTGCGTGACGATGTTAGCGATGATGCTGCGGATGCATTCTGTAAAGGTGTTGCCCGTGTGGTCTTGTCTGAGTTCATTGACCGTGTCATTGTCACAGAAACTGCTGGTGATGATGCTAGAAGTTACCAGATTAAGCTTGGTTTCTACACTAAGGCCGAGTATGAACGTCAATATGATGTTTCTCAAGATCAGCTTGAGCATGCCATCACCTCCACCTTCCTCAAGGCTTTAGAAAAAGAGATCACTAAGGAAGTGAAGAAGCAACGTACCAAGCCTTTGCCATCTGTCGGTAAGTCATCTGGAAAGGTCGAAATCTCCAAGGGTCCCGAAGATGACGATGCTGAATCAGAAAAGGTCAAGAGCAACGGTAAGCAAGCCGTTTCATACGAAGGTCCCGATGATGATGAGATTGAAACCATGAGACGCGCCGAAGAGACCTCAGACGAAGAAATGGAAGACGACGATGATGAAGATAATTCGGAATCTGGCTCCTCTGACTCTGAGACTGAGGAACTCGTGTCTACCGAGGCCAAAGAGAAGTCGCGGAAACCAAAGAACAAGAGTCAAGCTGCAAAGGATCGTGAGAGTGATGTCATCACTGGCCATAATCTCGTTTCTTCGTACTCTTTCGACGATGCTGAAGGTGAATACTGTGTTTTCCAATTGGATCTTCCAGCTGAAACCCAGAAGCTTCTTATGGTGAATATCGTAGAAGAGCTTTGTCGTAAGACGGTTGTTCGTGAAATTCCTCGCATTGGTCGTTGTTTGCATCCTACCCCAGAGAATGGTAAGAGAGTTCTTACCACTGAAGGTGTCAACTTCAAGGCTATGTGGGAACAAAATGATTTCATTGAAGTCAATGGAATTACTTCGAACGATATTGCTGCTGTTTTGAAGACATACGGTGTTGAAGCAGCCCGTAATACCATTGTCAACGAAGTCAACAACGTTTTCGGTCGTTATGCCATTGCTGTCTCGCTGCGTCATCTTGACCTTATCGGTGATATGATGACAAGAGAGGGAACATACTTGGCTTTCAACAGACAGGGTATTGATTCACAGACATCGGCATTTATGAAGATGTCTTACGAAACCACTTGTCAGTTCTTGACCAAGGCGGTTTTGGATGGAGAGAGAGAAGATTTGGAGCTGCCTTCAGCCAGAATTGTGTTGGGTAAGTTGCTGAAGGTTGGAACCGGTCTGTTTGATCTTTTTGCAAACATGCCAGAGGTAAAATAGTAAAACGACGTATAGATATTAAATAGCATTGTTAAAAGAAATAATTATTAATGAAAGTGTAGCTGTCTAAATAGATTTATATAAATATGTGTAATGAGAAAAGAAAGAGAAGAAGAATAGAATTAATAAGACTTCGCTCTAGGAGTAACATTCTCGAGTTCAATCTATGTAAATGATAAATCGAGCAATGACGAAAAAAAAGTAAGCAAGTGAATTATGTAAGTGAAGTATTTCGTTAAAAAATAGATTATTTGAATTTAAGATTAAGGAAGAGGTACTATTTATTAAGGTGGCATTCTGTATTCATATATATATTTATATATTAACATGCGACAGAACACTGAAATGGGAAGTAAAAATGTTCAAATATTTAACGGTTTGGGCTGGTTTATTTTATTGAGTCCCAAAGTTTCCAATTATTTTGCAATTGTTTCAAAAAATTGAATAATTGTGTCAAGTTAATTTAACGATATAGAAAAATGACTAAATATGGAAAAACTTGTAATCAGCATTTATTGTTTTTTTACACAACTATATCAATATACCCCTAATTTCTGAGACTCTATGGATTAATTGACTGATTGATTGATCATTGACCAATTCAAATACTCTATCTACATGTAAACTTTAAAAATGATCATGTCCATTATACGTTAAGGGCAGCAGTGATAAAAGTAAGAACAAACAGAATCTTAAACGATGGCTGCTCCAAGACCAAAGTCTTAAGATCGACCTTCTCAGAACCAATTTGTACAATTCTACGCCATGGGAAGGTGATTATACCTCTAGATTCGAGGAATTGAATCAAAAAATAACTCAGAAGAGTTAAAACCACAATTACGTGACTGAGTTTACCAGCAATTATTCCCAAAAAGAGTCCCGTAACTGAGCCAATGCAAAGTTCATTGTAGTTAAGTTTACCGCCGAACCTTGCCTTATATTGAGCTCTATTGGCTTCAGCTTTAGCAGTTTGAACATCGGAACTCACTTGCTGTCTAACTGGAGAAAGAACAGAATCATTAAGAATTCTAGATGAGAAGCCACCACCATATTTGGCCGCCACCAAAGTTCCGCTAGCCGCGAAAAGAAGACCCAACGCAGGCTTAGATACGAAGGGAGCACGAATAGCAGTGGTGGCAGATGACAGGAAAGCTCTCAGAGAGAATTTCAGAGCTCTGCGGAATCCTTGAGCAGACAATTGTCTTACAGAAGACGTGAACAAAGGAGTGAACATTGAGATTGAATCACAATTGGTTTTGTGTGGGTTAGGTGATTTTATAATGGGGGAAACCCAAAATTGTTTATAATTCTCAAAAGGTTGCTAGAAATAAAATACGTATCACATGGTTGGGGTTGGGTGCGGAGGTACACTGTACGATGGAGAATGAGCCCATTCGCGCTGAATTTAACCAACAGTTATTATATGTGCATGTAATTGACCTCATTTGACCTCATTTGACCTCAGTTGACCCCAATTGGAATTATTCGATGGCATTAATCAGCATCGATTGGCTATTAAGCGGGGGCACATTACTCGCACTCTTAAGCACCGATCGTTTGACCTAATTCAGTAATATATCAGGTTAAATATATTATGAGGGAGGTAAATAGGGCGAATTGGGGGAGGGGACGGAAACGGTCTTAACTGTGCTATTGTGTAGACGCGGTTGGGGCGTTGGGTTATCTATACTAATATATATAATTTGCGGTAGTTCTACTATCAATTACTATATCAAGTACACATCGATTCAAAATCAATTCCCTACTATAGATCATATTCAATTCTAAAACTGTTCCATAATAATTGTTTCATTCATCTTTCCATTTATCTTTATAATCAATTTTTTACGATTAATCCACTCATTCTCAAATATTCACTGTCAGCTTCTTTCTTTGAAGACCATCAATTTTATTGTGTGTGTAATTGTGCGCCGAGAAATGCACGTGACCACCGGCAGTGGAGCCCCGTAGTGGCCCGCGCCGGCATAGTAAAAATAAACCGTTTTGTGTAACGCCCCTCCCTCCCCTTTTCTTTTGTCAGGTCTGGATTTAGCAGTATTTTTCGTGCGCGTCCTAAAAGGAGCCGCAGAAGATGCAAAACCTAAAACGGACAGCCCAGCCAGTGAAGGAATTTGTCGCTGCTCTAGGGCAAGATACCACTTGCATATTTAAATCGTGCCTTTGCCTCATTTCTTATTTATCGCTAGGGGTATCAAAAGTGAGCCATTTATCGGTACAATTAACTGGTTTTTAACAAAACCATATTAACAAGCCCCTCTCTCCACATTTTGCGGCCCTTCATTCTTTCCGGTGCTGCTTAATTACGTCTCCGGCTTGAACCATCATTTTTGTACCTCGGGTATATTTACATTAAAACGGTGAATCATCACAACCAAACTCATTCATTCGAAGCTTCCGTGTGGTATTTATTCACTCCATAGAGACGCCTGAATATATCCACCCATTTACAAAACTACCGCAGCATATTCTCGGCAACTAACCTTATTGTGATATTTTTATTTCAGCTCGCAAGCTCATGCTGGTCCCTTATATCCCTGACAGTCCTCAGTCCATTTATGACGAGCCTCCATTTGAAGTAGCACCATCTGTATGGGCTGGTGCATACTCCTGTTTGAATAACCACTTTTTGCAGTCTAGAAATGTCAAAATAATTATCAACTGCTCTCCAACTTTCCAATTTATTCGCGAGTTAGAGGCTTCGGAACTCCAGATATCACTGGACATGCTTATTTTGCTGTTTGACCCACTGTTTCTGACTGATGATTTACTGCCTGATGAATTGAGCCTTTTAACCAAGGCTATGGCAAAATATAATCGTGTGCTACAAAACTATATTGCTCATTTTTATGTCCTTAAGTCCACCCCAGTAGTCCATAAATTGGCAGAAGGCCGCGACTTAACAATTCCGAGCCCCATCTTGAGTGGTAATTTGAAAAACCTGCTTTTTGCTGTGAATCGACTTATAAAATTGCTCCGTAATATTAACAATTCGATTGAAGTGTTAATTCTTTCTCGTGAGGACTTCGGCAACGGGCTTCAAACGGCAGTATCACTTCTGTATTTGATGGATAGTTACGGACTTACGTTTGAAACGTCTTTCAATCATTTACAAATGCGGAATCCTAAGATTTCTCAACTAAACAGTAGTTACTACGATGACTTGTTGATCATAGAGAACCTCAGAAAGTTCTACTGTGAAAATAATGAAATAAAAGCTTCGAGTGTTGTGTTGACCACAAACCATCAGCTAAAAAGACGAAATAGTGTGGAAGATGAGGAAGAGTGGTTAGAAAGCAGGGGAAAGAGATCAAGGGATTAATGTAACAATATAAATAGGAAAAATTAGATCGGTAATGGAATTTACAATGGTACCAGTGTAAGTGATTGATAAATTTATTTGAGGCTGAGGCTCTCTCTCTCTCTGTGTCTATATACATTTATTCAGGAACTTGTAACCCGACTCTGGCAGCAGTTCGCCGCACTTTGTCCTCTTGTTCCATGGTAAGGCCAGGGTTGTATCTTTCTAATAAGTCAGTGTACTCTCTTTGCAGACGCAAAAAAATGGCCATGTTATTTAAAAACTCCATTTTAACCTTTTCCTGATGAGAGGAAAGCCCAAGGAAGTCATCATCGTTGATCAATTTGTTCAAATATGGGGAAGGTCCAGAAGGAGCAGTCTGAGCCGTCTTCTTGACTTGTTCAATCTCCAAGTCGATTTTGTCCGTGGGAACTTTCATCTTATAGAGCTGAAGTTTTTGGTATTGTAAGCGGGCAACCTGTTTCTCTATATCTTTAGCGGCATGAGCAGCGTGTGATCTGACGTCTAAAGTCTTAAGTTCGGTGTGAAGGGCCTCTTTAAGAGCCAGGAAGCCTTTGATCATTGTCGCTGGAGAGTGAAAATTGTAAAGTGGGAAAACATGGTTCAAATTAAGTGAGCAGAACGCATATCAAAGCGGGAAGAATTATGACAATAGTGGCCCAGAACACAAGAGATGAATAAATTTATAAGCTCACAAGTAAGAAATAACCCATCAAAAAGAAGGAAGTGAGATCCGATATCTTGAAGCAACTTCTTGTAGCGTAATTGATACATCAATAGAATTAATTAGATTTCACTAAGTATCATCATTTTATTCATGGTGAAAAATAACACCCATACACCCATACCAGCATGATTAAGTGAATTAGAAAGTAAGATTAGAGCACAAAATTAAATATAAGAACTTGAATTTTTATAAATGAAGTAAACTTTGATAACACCCCCTAAGTCAATTTGCAATATTCAACAAATTGATGCTATTGAAACAGTATAACGTCCTCTATTGGCGGTTCGTCCAAACCGAATCACCCTTAAGCGCTCCGGGAAAATCAGGAAAAACCTCAACGGAGCCTGCATAGGCTGTCTAAAAAGTCCGAAGAAAGCGGAGCCGAGCCACGCTAACACGGGGCAATACTTTGGCGTTGAAGAGTATAGGTACCATCATTTTGAGAGAAATTAGTTTAGTTAAATGGATTGCAAATTAATGGAATACATTTTAATCGACGATAATGAAAGATTTGATAAACAACTTTAAAATAATCTCTCCTCATCTTCTCCACCAGTGGAAAAACCCGGAAACAGCGGAGTTCGTCCGTCTACGTTTCCGAAATTTCTCGGCCAATCACATCGCGGCCTCGGAACGGATTTGCACCGCTCTCGTGGTCCATATGCAGGCAAATCCAATCGTTTGCAGCGGCTAGCGAAGGGAAAAAAGAATTTACAGGGATAAACCTTTAGATTGTTCTTTCCACATACACAGGGGGTCTACAATGCTTAGAACTGCTATTCAAAAAGTACGTAAACTTGCAACCTATGTCGCCAGCTACAGCTGAAACCATCTGGATCCTTACATTATCGTCGATTCGCGCCATTGTGTCCATCTATGGCCTCTAGAGTTACCCGTTTTTCGCGAGTGCCCATCGATTCGGCGAGTGGTGATCAACTGGAAGGTAATTCAACCAATGATGGTGATGGTTGATTAAGCTGCCTTGGGTTTAGAGTTCTTGATCTCAGATCACCGTTTTCATCATATACTAACATTTAGTCTTCCTTGCGTACTCTCGCAACCTTTGCTTCTCCAGAGTCTGTGCTCCCAAAGAAGTACGGCGGTAAGTACACTGTCACTTTGATTCCAGGTGATGGTATTGGTCACGAAATCACTGACTCCGTCAAGACCATTTTCGCCAGCCAACGTGTTCCCATCGAATGGGACATTGTCGAACTCTCCGGTTTAGACACCTCTGGAAAGGGCGTCTCTGAGGCTGTCGAATCCTTGAAGAGAAACAAGGTTGGTCTCAAGGGTATCCTTTACACTCCAGACACTCCAACTGGTAAGTCTTTCAACGTTGCCCTCAGAAAGGAATTGGACATCTACGCTTCTTTGGTTCTCATCAAGAACATCCCAGGTGTTAAGTCCCGTCTTGACGGTATCGACTTTGCTCTTGTCAGAGAAAACACCGAAGGTGAATACTCTGGTTTGGAACACCAATCCTACCCAGGTGTCGTTGAATCCTTGAAGATTATGACCAGATTCAAGTCTGAGAGAATTGCCAAGTTCGCTTTCGACTTCGCCAAGAAGAACAACAGAAAGCAGGTCACTGCTATTCACAAGGCTAACATCATGAAGCTCGGTGATGGTCTTTTCAGACAAACCGTTAAGGATGTCGCTTTGGACTACCCAGGTGTTGAAGTTAACGACCTTATTGTCGACAATGCTTCCATGCAGGCTGTTGCCCACCCAGAACAATTTGACGTTTTGGTTACCCCTAACTTGTACGGTTCCATCTTGTCCAACATTGGTGCCGCTTTGATCGGTGGTCCAGGTTTGGTTCCAGGTGCCAACTTCGGTCGTGAATACGCTGTTTTCGAGCCAGGTTGTCGTCACGTCGGTCTTGACATTGAAGGTCAAAACACTGCTAACCCAACCGCTATGATCTTGTCTGCTACTATGTTGTTGAGACACCTCGGTTTGAACGAGGAAGCTAACAAGATCTCCCTGGCTGTTTACGGTGTTATTGAGGAAGGTAAGACCAGAACCAAGGACATTGGTGGTTCTGCCACCACCACCGAGTTCACCGAAGCTATTCTTGCCAAGTTGAACTAAACTAGATAATAAATGTCATTGATAGGAGAAGTAGATAAGAGAAATGTAGTCCAATAATCATTATGGTATATCAGTTTCATAAACTTTTAATGATCTATAAAACATTATTTAAAAGCCAAACTCGAATTCTTTGGCATTTTGGTTAAAGACGGAGAAGCATTTAATTATTGAAATAAAAAATTGCAACCTCGTTTGTTGAAAAATGTAAAATTCACAATGAAATAGTCTGTGAATTGAAGCTGCATTTACGATATTTTCTTCGAGGTTCAATTCAATAGCTTGAATATTCCAATTAGAACTCTCTATCGATTTAACTTTTCAATTTTAATACTGATACATTTTGGCCTAAATACAAAAAAAAAGAATGATTTCGCCCAGGATCGAACTGGGGACGTTCTGCGTGTTAAGCAGATGCCATGACCAACTAGACCACGAAACCACCTTGAAGACTTATACCGGAGGTAAACGTTCATGTTGCTTCAAGTGGTAAGGAACGTATTGAATATGGGGCCGCCTGTAATTCTACTGACATTATAAGGTACAAATTTGGGTTCATATTTTTACATAACAAAGCCTGGAAAATCCAATGGCCGGAGCACCATTCTTAAATCAAAGTGGTGTAACCCGAAACCAGCCAGGGTAAAAATTCGGGGTTTGGAGCTTCAGCAAAACTGAAGAAATTCGGTCTTTCTACCACATTACTGGTCAATCTACGTCCTGGTATGATCAGAGGCAGTTGTAGATTGGACTCTGTCTGTACTGGCATTGATCTTAAAAGCAGGAAAGCTTCATCATGTGATAGTACAAGCTCGTATTGTGGATTTATTCCGTATCTTTCAAGGAAATCATCACACCATTCGACTCTTTGCTCATAGCGTGCCACCACATTAAGTTCATCATCAAGAGCATTGTCTACCATATAATGACCGGTTGAATTAAGTAATATGTAAATGAAATGGCAGGTATCTGGCGAAATTTCGTCACACCACGAAGTAAAACTACTCTGGGTACGTAAAAGGTCAATAAGCATACTTTGATGAATTAAAATTAGGGTATCACAAGTGATCTTCGCAATATCTTAAGTTCGGAACCACAAGTTATTTATAACTTTACGTTTGTATTGTAGAATATCGAGCACATTCCAGAGAACTGGAATTTTTATAAGGTGTTGCTTAATCTTATCTGATACACATATTCGAGCGCAATGATTAAAGTTTAAAAATACGAAGACCACGATTTCACGTCAAGAACAAATCAAAATTTAGAAACGCAACACAATTTTGCACAATAACGCCTTACATTCATCACAAAAATCAAAGCAACTGTTCAAGCGATATGTAGTCTGCAAGGGGAACAAAGAGGATCTTACTCAAATTTCAGCCACAACAGCCTAACAGCTTAATTGTGTTTGTGAACGCTTTTAATGACCGACGTATAGGAATTCGTTGAAGAAACGAGATTAAAATTTATCACGGAGTTAGATTTCGGAAGGACACAAAAGACGACGTGAACAACTTATAGCCCAAGGTCAATGATCAATTATTGGCTCCTAACAAAATTTTCTCGTAAGGCTATTTTGATATAGCCAAAAAATAAATATGAATTCTGGAAGGAATCATTCTCTGCTGGGATAATTTTCGGATCAAAAGTGGTCGAGGGGAAGTAAAATTGCAGTGAAAGAGGTAATTCAATATGGACTGAATCATTTCCATAAAGTTGTGATTCATTTCGAAGGGCCAAGTATTTTCAGCCAAATTGTTTCAACTCTGAGCAAAAAGCAAAAAAAAAAGAAGAGTGATTTCGCCCAGGATCGAACTGGGGACGTTCTGCGTGTTAAGCAGATGCCATGACCAACTAGACCACGAAACCGTCTTCGAAACATAAATGAGGGTTATACAAACAAGTCTACAAAACTCTTCGTAGCACCCTATTGTTTTCGATTAGTGGATTAGCGTACATGCGTGCTGGCTATGATTCATCATAAATGAGTCAAGAAAACGCAAGAAGGGATGCAGAATGAAGCTTGTTAATTGGACAGAACCATCGAATCTCCTGATTGAGACTTCCTCAATTTGAACGAAAATATAAAATAATCAAGTCGATATAATTATCAAATCGTTATTAAAGGCACCATACAACAATTTAGCTCCGGAGTATTACACTTTTATCATCTACCTTCTTTGAACATGTAAAAGCCTCTCTTTAATTCTTTTTTTCAAGTGTCCTTTTCAATCCTCACCTTATCGGGCATCTCCGCGCGATGCTGAGCGCGCGACTCTGCCAATCATTGGCACGAAATTAGTGTTGCAGACATTAGTTGACTCTAATTGCAAAGACAATTCAGCATTAAATTTGTGGGTTATAACGCTACAGATAACAAAGTTAACATCCATCTCACCAATAAAGCTCAAAAAACTTATTTTCTACCCTCAAAAACTTCTCAAACTCGCATCTAATTCAATCATCTCTCATGACCCACTCCGTTAATTTCCCAGAGTCGATTTTCGCACCCACACGCATCCCCAACGATTAGAATAAAAAGTGCCGAAATGGGCGCTTACTTTTTTCCTCTTTTTTTAAATGGTAAGAACCACTGAAATCCAGGTATCTTTATTGATACACAGTGTGCATCTTCAAGCTATCAAACCAAATTCGCAGCAATGTGTGACGTAGTTCTCGGTTCCCAATGGGGTGACGAAGGAAAGGGTAAGCTCGTCGATATCCTCTGTGACGACATCGACGTGTGTGCCAGATGTGCTGGTGGTAACAACGCCGGCCACACAATCGTGGTTGGTGACATCAAGTATGACTTCCACATGTTGCCTTCTGGTCTCGTCAACCCTAAATGCCAAAATATTTTGGGTTCAGGTGTGGTTATTCATATCCCATCTTTTTTCGAGGAGTTGGAGAACTTAGAAAAGAAAGGTTTGGACTGTCGTGACAGATTGTTCATTTCCCTGAGAGCTCATCTTGTGTTTGACTTCCATCAGCGTACTGATAAGTTAAAGGAAGCCGAGTTGAGTGAAACAAAGAAGTCCATTGGTACAACTGGTAAGGGTATTGGTCCAACTTACTCTACCAAGGCCTCTCGTTCTGGTATTAGAGTTCACCACTTGGTTTCTCAAGAACCAGAAGCTTGGGAAGAATTCAAGGTTCGTTACCGTAGACTTGTGGAGTCTCGTTTCAAGCGTTACGGTGACTTTGATTACGATTTCGATGGTGAATTGGCCAGATACGAAAAGTATCGTGAATTGGTCCGTCCTTTCGTAGTTGACTCTGTCAACTTCATGCACAAGGCTATCGCTGAAAAGAAGAAGATTCTTGTTGAAGGTGCCAATGCTCTTATGTTGGACATTGACTTCGGTACCTACCCTTACGTCACTTCTTCCAACACCGGTATTGGTGGTGTTTTGACTGGTCTTGGTCTTCCTCCAAGAGCCATCAAGAACGTCTACGGTGTTGTCAAGGCTTACACAACTCGTGTCGGTGAAGGTCCATTCCCAACTGAACAATTGAACGAGGTTGGAGAAAAGCTTCAAGATATCGGTGCCGAATTCGGTGTCACCACTGGAAGAAAGCGTCGTTGTGGATGGCTTGATCTTGTGGTGTTGAAGTACTCTAACCTGATCAATGGTTACACTCACTTGAACATCACCAAATTGGATGTTTTAGACACCTTCAAGGACATTAAGGTCGCTGTTGCTTACTCGCTCAATGGTAAGAAGCTTGAGCTGTTCCCAGAAGACTTGCACGCCTTAGCCAAGGTTGACGTTGAATACGAAACTCTTCCAGGATGGGAATCGGACATTACTAAAGTCCAATCTTATGCCGAGCTTCCTGAGAACGCAAAGAAATACTTGAAGTTTATCGAAGACTTTTTGGGTGTTCCAGTCAAGTGGGTCGGTACCGGTCCTGGCCGTGACTGTATGTTGGAACAGAATTAGGTAGCGTAGAATTATATGGGATCCAAGACATTTTGTAGAACTTTGCACAATTAAAAAAAAGTTACAGCATAGAATAATTGAAAGTTGGTCAAGAACAAAAGACTAAATACATCTATCGGTATATTAAATAGTTGAACTTATGCCCTTTTCACTATTTCATGTCCTCCATATTGGCATCATTTATCGAATTATTCAATATTATCGCGTCTGAATTTTTCACTTTTAAAGCCGGTTTTCTAGGCTTCAATCTCACTACATCCTTCCTTCATGGCAAAGTATCTCCTTTTGGGTCTTCTTGTGGCCACGCGGCTATTTGCTGCAAGTCATATGATCATTGCCGACTGTGATGAAACTTTCAATTATTGGGAACCCTTAAATTTGCTTCTTCGTGGCTTCGGTAAACAAACATGGGAGTATTCTCCTGAATACGCTATAAGATCATACTCATACCTTTGGCCATATTATCTATTCGCCAAGGCTTTCTCCTTCACAAATTCTTCAGGGATCGATGTATTCTACTTTCTTAGATACACCCTCTTGTGTGGCTGGACTGCCTTCACCGAGTACCGTTTATATCGTTCAGTGAGCAGATCATGGGGTACCAAAACCGCCAATTGGTTCTTATTTTTCACTGCAGTTGCTCTGGGAATGCAACATGCTAGTGTAGCGTTATTACCCTCTTCATTTGCGATGAACTGGGTCACCTTGGCCACAGCTTCTTCCATTGATGCCGTAAAAAATGGTCGCAATCTTTCAAAGAAATACACCACTATTGCATTCATTCTGTTTGCTATAGCTGGGGTAGTAGGTTGGCCATTTGCCCTCGCTCTTGCTGGTCCATTTGGAATTTATGTTGCAGGCTATGGTTTGCGTTTTGATTTCAAATGGCTCCTCCAAACTGCAACTATTGTCGTCGCTGTCGTCGCATCAATCTGTGCCGCCGTTATTGCCATTGACACTCATTACTATCAAAAGTCTGCATTTGTACCCTTGAACATTGTCTTGTACAATGTGTTTGGTGGTCAGGGTGAAGGCCCAGAAATATTTGGTGTGGAAGAATTCCTGTATTACCCTTTAAATTTGGCACTCAATTTCAATGGTATTTTTGCTTTGGCGATCTTAGGTACAATTGCTGTCCCATTTGTTCACGGAATTGGTGGACTTGTGACAGTGACAATGCCTTTGATTGTATGGGGTCTGGTTTTTGGCAGTCAACCTCACAAAGAAGAGCGGTTTTTATATCCAATTTATACTCTCATCTCTTTGAGTGCTGCTATCTTCACCAATGCCACATTCCAAGTAATGAAACGTATCGGCATAGCTAAATGGTTGGTAAGGGCTGCGCAATTGCTGGTCTTTATTGTAATCGGCCTCATTTCTATCCTGAGATCGCTTTCGTTGGTGGAAAACTATAGTGCTCCGCTTTCTGTCTACGCCAGTTTATCGAATGAGAGTGTGAATTATGGTTCTGATGAATCTTCCGAGCCAATCAATATTTGTACAGGCAGAGAGTGGTATCATTTTCCCAATTCATTTTTTCTTCCGGACAACCATAGACTCAGGTTTGTCTCCAGTGGCTTTGATGGGTTGCTTCCAGGAGATTTTCTCGAAGATGTTGACATCACAATGGCAACTCTGTCGATTCCAGCACATATGAACAACAAAAACGTATTTGAGTCCGACAAAATTGTTCCGTTTGAAGAATGTGATTATTACGTAGATAACAATTTGGAAGTGGATACAGAGAAGGGAGAGTATGTGATTATTGATACAAAAGGAGCTGTTGCTTCCGGTTGGGAGTTGATAACCTGTGAGAAAATGATAAGAGCAGATGGAAATTCTGGTTTAGGTAGGTTATTATACCTTCCAAAACTGTTGAGACGCTATGTTCCATACGATGTCGATTACATGAAATTCTGTTTATTAAAGAGAAAAACAGCCTGATGCCTTCACAACCTCAAAGACAAAAATACTACATAAGCTCTAGGCTCGTACTTACAAAATATAAAACTGCATTCAAAATTTTTTAAAACTCGCTCTAATGATCAATCGACTACTCTAGTTGCATCGCGTCTACACTATAGATTATCAATCGTTACAATTTAACTCCCTCTCCGATAAAATTATGGCTAATCTGAATCAGCTTTATATGACATTGAACTGGGCAGACCAGATCATATTTCCTCCTCAAAGTATGCATCCAAAACTTCCTTAATATTCGAGTAGCCTTCCTTGGCTTTTGTGAAGGCATCTTTTATAGCGTATATCCAAAATTCTTCATCCTTTTCATCTAACTTTGATATTCTCTTGGCCTCTTCTTTGGAAATTGTGTCATCATGGACGCTGTCGCTGATGTCAAACAGATCAAAATTGATCTTTTTCCCGTAATTTTGAATTCTTTCACACTCAGTGGATATCAGAATCAACCCCAACGCGGCAGCCAGTCCTTTGAGGTAATGTCCTAACAGCAGGAGATTTTCCAAATTGGATTCTTTCAAGCTGACGTCGATTTCTTGGAAGGTATCGATGACTTGTTCTACGAAAGTTTCGAAAAGCAGCTTCAGAAATCCAGCTTCATCTTCATCCATAGCAATAAGTTCGGAGAAAACCAGCCAGTCTACGAGACCGGAATCTTGCAAAATTTGCTTGCGATGTTCTAAGTCTGATTCTGTCATTGTAAAGGTGTTGTCTAATTTGATGGAACTCCGAAGGTACGAGGTTTTTTTTTCAGTTGACGGGTGGCCAAACGAATCGAGTTATGGGGGAGGGGGTATCCTTTATAAGAGGAATTAACTATAGTTTTGGCTCTAGAATTATACTTCTAAAGTGGTTTCGACTGGAAAGATAAATGTGCCACGTGAAATAGTGGATTAAACGCAGTTATCTGACCTAAAGAACGGGTAGGGGGTAAGTGTTATGCTGGGAGCGGTCCAGACAAATATGGGCGATAGTAAGTCTGTGAGGGCTGTGGGATGTGTATGTGAGTTTCACAAGACGAGTTTAATACCAAACAGAAACAAAAGTAGATTAACTTTTTATGTCTATAGATTCAAACTTGGAAAAAGTGGTGTAAAGTATGGGGTAGGAATGGACCTTTTTTTTTCAAGGATGTCGTCGTGTTTAACGATACTTGGGACGAGAATAGTGAAAATAACAAAAAAAAGCGCTACGTCATTTGCGCAGGAAATTTTTTTAAAAAAAAACTCAAGGGCTATTTTAGGGCGCGAAATGCTGCTGTGCACGAGTAGAGATGCTGGCATGGAAAATTGCACCGGAAGCATGTAAATTTAACACGGATCGTAAAGTTGTCAGAGTTGTATTTTAAAATTTATTGAAAGATCGTCGAGTTTATAATTCATAAATTCTTTTACCATAGAGTTGCTTAAAACCAGTGTCCTCCTTTTCTTTATTTGATCTTAGGAGAGTTGTAGCCCGTGAGAACGGATTGAAGAAAATTGCTAGCCTCGGGCTCTTACAGATGAAGCGGCACAAATTTTTTGATGTGGGATAGGAGATGCAGTGTCTAAATTAGGAAGGAGCCACTGGAAGGAAAGAAGGAACCGTATAGGAGTACGCGCAATTGAAGAATAAATAGGGCGAGATATAAAATATATCTCTGTGTCAATAGATTTCTACATCCACAAATTCATGGATTAATCTACTGATGCTGGCACTATCTCTTTAGAACTTTTATCATTTTAAACGTGTACTCGTTATCTGCTTGAGTTAAAAAAAGGTTAAATAATAGTTGGCTAGTGTTAGCGAAATACTCACAACAACCTTGAGCACTGCTGAAAATTTGAATGCGGATTGAATTAGCTTGCGTCACCCACTGCAGTCTGATGCAGTACCGATTTCGGTAAGATAATCCCAGTGCAAGTTGAATCCAGAACAAGAAATCCACCCACTATGGTTTCATTATTATTATTATCATCATTTATTGTAAATTAATCATACTTTGATATCGGATCTCAGGTAACGCTAAACTAACATTAAACTTAATAGTGAAATTAAAACTAAAACTTTTCTTCTCTCCCCTCCTTTACCAATATTACCATACCCACCCCCTATTATTAAGAATTCGCTTGTGCAAGATTTTATATGACCTCGGATCATCCATCCCTCATCTTTTAAATCTTGAGCCGCATTGAAAAGCGGTGAATCTAGGTTGATCTTTCTGTGCATACGCTGAAGGCCTCACTGCGGATAATTTTTGTGTTATTAGACTGATCAATTCTATCAGTATCAATTGATGATTTAATGTATTCCGGCGACGGTTAAACGGTGTCGATGCATTGAGGATATCGGGACGGTAATGCTGGCTGCAGCGTGCCTGCTAGTCTGTGATCGGACCATTTTTGGAACCCTTTTAATCGCATCGTTTCATCTCGTATTCTCGGTTTTTTTTGTAACAGTCAACACTTTGCCGAGTCATGACGGAATGTATTTTTCGAGCCGGGAATAATGATTATTGAAGACGAATAGAGCTTTGATTACCTTGAACAGTTCTAAACGAATTGAAATGTTACAAAAATTAATTTAATCACAAAATATCTTAAATACTTTGGTATTTCCTATCAGATTTCAGCTTTACCATCCACTTACACATAAAAAAACCAAGTCTTTCAATTGCCTCATACATAAATCATCCACTTGATGGTATGGCACTAAATGAAACTTGCCAAAATCCTGTTAATGCCTTAAATGAAAAAAGCCAAGTAAAAAGTTTCCACATTTCTTACTCTTGGAAGTTCAGCTGACGACTCAAATTTCTCTACATCTTTCTTTTAAATCCATTGATTCTATCTATTTTAATCTATCATATAAATCATTCGGTAAGCTCAAACAAATCACCCAATTTGGATGCATAGTAGGTAGGTGGTTCCTTTTCAGACAACACCCTTTCTTCGGTCTCTATTCCAGTGAGAACCAATAATGTGTCCAAACCTCCTTCTCTTCCAAATTTCATATCTGTGTTGAGACGATCACCGACCATCAATCCTCTCTTAGGCTTAGCTGCCAATTCAGGGTGAATTTCCTTAATTGTATTCATCATAGCTTGGTTAGGCTTACCACAAATGGCATCAGGTTGACGACCAGAGGCAAACGAAACCAGCTCAATAATCAGACCAGCTCCAATTAAGATTTTACCCTTAGCAGGGAATGTCAGATCAATATTGGTAGCAACGAAAGGAATAGATTTGTTATCCTTCAAAAGGTATTGTAAAGTAGCCAGAAGTTTCAAGTAATTAAGAGTAATACCCAATCCAGCAACAACAACACCAACATCTGGATCGAGATTGGTGATAGCGGGATGTTCAGGATCGAATTGAACACCATCTGCAATTAACAGAGGGTCTGTTCCACCCAAAGTGGTATAGCCCAATTCGCTGAATTCCTTTTCAATACCAGATTCACCTAAAACCCATACCTTCTTGTCCTTGGGGAGTTTCAAGATCTTTTCCACATAAACAGCCAGAGCGTACAGCAGGCCGAAAACATCATTTTTGGTGATTCCATGGATTCCGAGTTTGGAGAACTTTACTTGATAATCAGAACGTGCTTTCAGTGAGTTATTAGTAATAAAGATCACCACTTTACCCAACTTCTTTAACATTTCAAGCGTTTCAGCAACTTTGGGGAGCAAATGGTCACCGAGCCAAATGACACCATCACAATCAAAGAGAAAGTAGTCATAAGAATCCAAAATGGCCTGTGCCAGTTGCTTACTGGAGATTTTTTGAGACATTTGGACTATGATATTAGTAGTTTAATGTGTAGATATGAAGTTCGGAATCTCGTCCCCCGCTGTGAAATCGGCCCGAGCTTGCGGGCGTGTGAGTGAGAATATTGAGCCGGATAAAGCGTGGGGGATATTTTGAGAGAGGAAGAGAAATTAAATTTATGAGAGAGGGAACCGGAGCGGTGAAAAAACAGGCTGATAAGGTATATACCATTGATCAGTTAAATTTTATTGAATTTAACGAGAATTGAAGTCATTTTTTCAATAACATCATATTAAATTTCCTGAGTTCACACTTAAGCACTTGTTTTATCTATTATGATTCACCATTTCACTTTGCCGGTTCTTTTTCTTTGAGGCCGCATACAAATATGTCATATAAATGTAAAGTATTTCATTCAAATATATCATGTAAAGGTCAAGTAAATTGTACAATCATCTCACACAAATACCAAGTATTTTCACACAATCATCTCATATAAATTTCAATTATTTTACGCAAACATCTTATTGAAATATCAAGTATTTAAGTCATATAAATGTCTCATGTAAATATCAAGTATTTCAATATCCCATGCAAATAATTTGATTATTCAGTATGTCTTTTTTTCCAGCTCGCGCATTTTCAAGCCGTGCTCCTCATCAAAGATACTCTCTCTTTGAACATATCGAAGATTTATAAATATAATTTAGACTTCTCTTAAATCTCTCGCAAACGTTATCCTACATGTCCTCTCAACTGTATATATATTTATGCAATATCCAAACGTTTCTAACGGTCCTCTGGCTGCACCGTGGCACGGTAACGCGGGAATCTGAACTTGGTCTTGTCGTTGTAGATCTCCTCCTCGAACTTCTTTCTGGTCTGGGGCGACATGGTCTCGGCAACAGCATCCTGTCTGGCCTTCTCGGCATGGTACCTACGTACGAGGTTTCTGTCATCCTCAGCTGTCAACAAAGGTTCCAAATGGAATCGGGCCCACTGTTTTTCTCTCGAAAGCTCTCTTTGTTCATCAACTCCTTGGTAGAAACGGTAGAATCCAAAAGCCATCATTCCGGCAATACCCCAGAAGTAAATTGGTGCTCTGAATCCTCTGGATGGGAGGTTTCTCTTCCACTGAACCGGCTCGTAGCCTCCAATAGGTGGAAGATCTTGCATGGTGTTGAGGAAAGATATTTGCTTTTACATTTTCGCAGGGCCTCATTGGTGGTTTAGTTATCACGTGACATATGTATAGCCTAAGTGGGAGCACTTTTATTGATGATATTTATTTGTGGGAGAGTTGGTCTAGAGCGGGAACTCTTCATGGGGTGTATGGGGATTTAGATATCAAATATAAATGGATACTATTGAGTGATTGAGTTTCTTGTAGCCACTTATTTATAAAATTGAAATTATTTGTTTCGAAATTTTAACCTTTAAAAAAGAACACCATCTTAAGTGATAGTTTGTTTTACCAACCTCTTCATCCTCTACATTTTGGCTCAATACTATTCCATTACATGCCTATTTAATGTCAAATACAGGTTTCAACTTCTTGATCAAAACCCAGTCGTCCCTAGCGACCGTATCACGGAAAGCTGGGTCCTTCAAGGTGTCAATCAGTCTTCTGGTTATCAACGAGTAGAGATTGTCGGACTCGTCAACGTGTCTACCCCACACTGGTTGGGCACTCAGTGGGTTCTCTAAACGCATAGCTACACCAGCAGCAGTCTGACCCTTCTTAACGATATCAGATGATTTGTGGTTCACTTCGAGCGAAACGACCTTACCTAAAACCATAACGTTAGGTTGTTTGGTAATAGGATCAGTCCTCACAGCACAAATGGGTGTACCGATTCTAACTGCTCCTTCAATCACATCAACACCAATGATCATTGGGTTACGCTTGTTAATGATTTGAATAGTCTTCAATACACATGGCAACACAGCGTACTCCATAAAGTCTTTACGTCTTTGTTCTAAGATCAGGTTCTGGTAAGCGGTGAACTTGTCGAACAAGTGATAAATGATATCAGCATTGAAAATCTTGATCTTTTGCTCAGTAGCATATTGCTCAGCTTCTTTGTCAACCTTGACATCGAAACAAAGCATGACTGCCAATTCTGGTGCCTTGTCAAGCATGGTAGTGGCCTTCATGACATCTCTCTTGAAGACTGGACCCAAACCAATAGACATAACTGGAATCTTCATGTCCTTTAAGAAATCCAACAATGCTTCAAGGGAACCCAAGGTGGAAGCTTGTACAACCACACCCTTACCCAGGGTATCGACTGAGTCAAGCAATCCAGTAAGATCCTCCATGACTTCTTCCATAATTTCATCTTCGTCGTCATCTTCACCGACAACTACCAAACGGGAACCGGCAACAGCCTTTTCCAAATCATTAGCAGCAATCTTCACACCCAAAGCAGCCTTGACCTCCTTGTGGTGGATGTATTCACTCTTAATACGTAACTCTCTAGATGGTGGAGGAGTCAACAATGCACGAATGTTAGTAGCGATAGGTCCGTTCAAACCACACAAAACGACACGGTCACCTTCACGCAAGACACCGTTAGACAAAACAACGTCAATAGTGTAACCGAAACCTTCAACAACCTTGACTTCCAAAATGGTGGCTTCGACCTTCAGGAGGTACATAAGTTGCTTAGACATTCTCTTTTGGGTAAGCTCCAAGAGCAACCAAAGTAAATCTGGTACACCTTCACCGGTAACAGCAGAGGTAGGCACGATGGACACATATTTGGCCATGTTCTTGTTTTGGAAATATAATTCGGAGTTAAGACCTTGTTCAGCAAGAGCTACCTTGATCTGCTCATAACGGTTCCAGAACTCAGCTTGCACAGACTTTGTCTGGTGGGCAAAAGAGTCACGGAAGGCATTGTTTGGCTTTTCCTTCCAGTCGTACAAACGATCGATCTTGTTCAAGGCAACCACGAAAGGAGCCTTACGATCACGCAAGAGACGAATGGACTCAATGGTTTGTTGTTCCAAACCATGCATGATATCAATAACCAAAATGGCAATGTTACACAAGGAAGAACCACGGGAACGGAGATTTGTGAAGGACTCGTGACCTGGAGTATCGATAACCAACAAACCTGGAACGTCGAAGGTTTGCTTTTCGAACTTGGCCATGACTGCGGTCTTCAGTTTAATGGCATCAACTGGGAAGTAAGTGGCACCAATTTGTTGGGTAATACCACCGGCTTCTCCACCTTGAACATTAGTTTGACGAATCTTGTCAAGAAGCTTGGTCTTACCAGTATCGACGTGTCCAAGAATAACACAAATTGGCGAACGAAGCTCCTCTCCAGTGGAGGAGATAGAGGTAGTCTTTTTGGCAGCAGCAAGAGCGGCAGCAGTAGCAGCTTCAGCATCGGCCTTGGCCTTTGCAGCAGCGGCTTCAGCTTGAGCCTTTTCCTTGGCGATCTTGGCCTTCTCTTCAGCTTCCTTCTCGGCAATTTTAGCTAACTCAGCATCTTCACGGTTGTCAGCAACTTCCTCTTCTTCTTCCTCTTCCAATGCTGCTTCCCAGTTGTCGGCAACAGGTTCATCGTCGGCCAAAGCTTCCCAATCATCGGCCAAAGCTTCTTCTTCGTCATCAGCAGTGGTGGTAGTGGTTTCTTGTTGTTGAACAGTCTTCTTTTGATCGAATGTTTTTGGTTTTGAGGATTTCTTCTTACCGTAAACAACCTTCTTCTTTGGTGCATCGGTTTCGGTAGGGGCTTGGAGGCCTGCAACGGTGACATTACCTTGAAGAAGAGCGGCACGACGTCTTTCTTGCAATTTCTTCTCCTCTTTTTGCTTCTTGGTCAAGAGCTTACCTTCTGCCTTGAGTTGTTCCTTTTTAAGTCTCTCTTTCTCCTTCTTGGCAGCCTTGGCAGCCTCGGCAGCGGCAGCATCTTCGGCAGCAGCCTTTTCTTCAGCAGCAACACGAGCTTCTTCTTCCTCATCCAATCTACGCTGTTCCTCTTCGAGTTGTTTCTTAAGCTCAAGTTGCTTCTTCAAAGCAGCAAGACCAGCAGGGGCTTTCTTACCTGCTTTCTTCTTGGAAGCAGTGGAAGATGCAGCACCATCACCTTGAGGTTCAGGAGTTGCAGAAGCAGAAGTCTGAGCAGCTTTAGCATTCTCCTTGTTAGCAGCCTTAATCTCCTCCTTCTTGGCAGCCTGAGCAGCCTTCTTCTTCAAAGCTTGTTCCTTTTTAAGTTCCTTTTCCTTCTCTTTCTTCAACTTTTCCTTTTCCTTCTTGGTAAGGATCTTTGGAGCATCATTGGCATCCTTTTTCTTTTCATCCTCCTTTGCCTTCTTCTTGTCTTTACTCAGACGGATCAGCGAAAGAAAATCGTCATTCACTGGGGCAGATTCTTCGCCTTCTACGTTTTCTTCGGCGGTTTTGGGTTCAACAGTCTCCTCTGCCCCGAATTCGATACTCTGAGGCTCTTCATTCTCCAGATCATCCCAATCACCGGCCTGAACCTGCTTCTTGGACTTCTTTCCCATGGTTGTTGGTGGTGGAAAATTTTCACGCAGGGGCACGACTCTTTTTTTAAAGGCCTGCTCAAGAAATGAGCAAAAACCAGTGCAAGAACTAAGACAGAGCAAACGAGTTCTGAATATAATACAGGGTCATTAGTAAGATTGACGTATTCAAGGGCTGGAATATATTGCGGTCTGTTTAAGTTATCGATACATTGGAAGAAAACACCGTCTTAAACTACATTTTAATCCCCCTGTAATCATGACCACGGTCGAGAAAATCAAGGCCATCGAAGATGAGATGGCCAAGACTCAAAAAAACAAGGCCACTTCTTTCCATCTTGGACAGTTGAAAGCTAAATTGGCTAAGCTTCGTCGTGAGCTTTTGACTGATTCTTCTGGAGGTAAAGGTGGTGCTGGAATTGGGTTTGATGTCGCCAGAACTGGTGTAGCCACCATTGGATTTGTGGGGTTCCCTTCAGTGGGTAAGTCAACTCTTTTAAGTAAGCTTACTGGTGTTCATTCTGAAGCTGCAGCTTACGAGTTTACCACTTTGACTACCGTTCCTGGTATTATCAAGTACAAAGGTGCTAAGATTCAAATGTTGGATTTGCCAGGAATCATTGAAGGTGCTAAGGACGGTAAAGGTAGAGGTCGTCAAGTCATTGCAGTTGCTCGTTCTGTTAATTTACTTTTCTTGGTGCTTGATGTCAATAAACCATTACATCATAAGCAAATCATTGAAAAAGAATTGGAAGGAATGGGTATCCGAATTAATAAGGAGCCACCAAATATCATCATTCAAAAGAAAGAACGTGGAGGAATTAATATTTCCACTACAGCTCCGCTTACACATTTAGATAATGATGAAATTCGTGCTGTGATGCTGGAATATAAGATTATCTCTGCAAACATTGCCTTCCGTTGTGACGCTAATGTTGACGATCTTATTGATGCAATTGAAGCCAAGCAAAGAAAGTACATCCCTGCGGTTTATGTCTTAAACAAGATTGATGCATTCTCAGTCGAAGAGTTGGACTTGTTATATAAAATCCCTAATGCTATTCCAATCAGTTCTGGTCATGGCTGGAATTTAGACGCTTTGTTGGAAATGATGTGGGATCGTTTGAAGCTTGTACGGGTATACACCAAGCCCAAGGGTAAGATGCCCGACTTTAACGAGCCAGTCGTTTTAAGAAGTGGCCGTTGTACTGTGGAGGACTTTTGTAATCTGATCCACAAGTCTTTGGTAGATGATTTCAAGAGTGCTTTGGTTTATGGATCCAGTGTGAAGCACGAATCGCAGGTGTGTGGGTTGTCGCATGTTTTGGAGGATGAAGATGTGATTACAATTTTGAAGAAATAATGTAATCGGCTATATATAATACACAAACAAATAGTAAGGTGTAGATTTCGAACAAAATATATTGACAAAGACTTTTGCAAGTGGAAGTACGACTAGTTGTCCCATTTGTCGTTTTTTAAAGCAATTTCATTACCCATCTAAATGCAGCCGCTATTCCCGAAAGAATTTCTATTATCGACCTAGCTTCCTCGCTAATTCAGAAGGATTTCTCACTAATTTTTTTGTAATTTTTTGAAAGAACCTCACTAAATTTGAATTAATCTGAATATTTCTCGCTATTCTTTGTCTATTTCTCATGAAGAGGAAGAGAAGAGGATGGGTAAGAAAAACACAGAAAATTCGACAATAAACCATCCACAACTAATCCATGGGACATAAAAAGTTACCCAGGCAGAGCTACTTATTTCTAATATGGCAGATCTGGCAGTATACCGATCAATCCTGTTCAGAAATGTCTAATTATCATACACTTCCTCTTGCTCAGTTGCAATATAGTTCTCACCGTTTTATGATTCACTTCTATTTTTCACCTCTACATTTTTCATTTCCGTTGGCCCGTCTTTCCACCTTAAAGTATTTGAAGTCTAGTGGATGTTCTCCTTCCATGAATATTTATAATCACCATTCAATATTAAATTCACGCCCACGTCGACACGTTAGAATATTTAAACCCAAACGATCCATCACAAAGTAATTACGAGCTCTTCATTATCATACTCTCAATCATCACCATGTTTCTTTACCGCTCATTTTTACTGTCTCTCATTTTTACCGTCTCTCATTTTTACCGTCTCTCATTTTTACTGTCTCAGCTGCTGATTCTCCCGTTTGTTATTTTCGTCCTTTGGCTGTCTCGATTTTTCACTTTTTCAATTCAATTTTAGCGGTTATTTTTTTCTTCCCTACTCATCATCACAATCATGTCACTGTTGCCGCCAGATACAACGGCAGCGTTGTCTCAGCTCGTTTCAAGCCTTGTTTCCGCTGACAACGCCGCTCGTCTGGCCGCAGAAAAATCTTTAGAACTTCAGTGGACCCAAACTGACCACGTCGACGTGTTGTTGGTCTTCCTTGCCGAGCAGGCAGTGGCTGGTTCCAATGATACAATCAAGGCTTTCTGTGCGGTTTTGTTCCGTAGAATTGCCATCAAGACCCCACCAAACATGGGTCTTCGTGATCGTACTATCGGCGCCATTTCTCCAGCTGCTAGATCTCAGATCAAATCAATCTTGTTGCAAGGCTTCTCTCAAGCTTCTATTCTGAACACCGTTAGACACAAGCTCTCTGATGCCATTTCAGAGGTCGCTCGTGATGAAACATGGCCTGAATTGCTCCCTTTGCTCTTCCAAGCTATCAAGGATCAGAACGCATCCCTCAGAGAGTCAGCTTTCCGTATTTTTGCTGCCGCTCCAGAGACCGCTGGCGCTAATAACACCGCCAACATGATCCCTGTGTTCGATGCAGGTTTCCAAGATTCATCTGACGACGTCAGAGTGGCTGCTTGTACTGCTTTTGTGCTGTTCTTCAAGGAATTGCCAAAAAAATCGTGGTTTCAGTTGTCCCCTCTTTTGCCAGGATTACTTTCACTGCTCCCTCCATTTTTGCAAAACGGTCAAGAACAGGCTCTTCTGTCTGTTTTAGAATCCCTTATTGATCTTGTGGAACTTGCTCCAAAAATGTTCAAAGACATGTTCGCTCAAGTCATCGATTTCTGCTCCGGAATCGCCAAGAGTAGTGACTTAGAAGGAACCACAAGAATTGCGGCTTTGGAATTGCTCACAACGTTCTCTGAAGTTTCTCCTGGTATGTGTAAGCGTACTCCTTCATACATGGAAGCCATGGTTGCCAACACCTTGCTGATGCTTACCGAAGTGTCTCCAGATGATGACGATGCCGCCGAATGGAATAATCGTGATGTAGATGAAGAAGGTGACGAAGAAGACGACGAACCAGAGTACGACTCTGCCAGACAAGCTCTCGATAGAGTGGCTTTGAAACTTGGTGGTCAGGCATTGGCCCAACCTCTCTTTACCTACTTGCCTCTGATGATTCAGTCTGGTGAATGGAGACAACGTCAAGCTGCTCTTATGGCTATATCTGCCGCTGCTGAAGGTTGTGCTGACGTCTTGATGAGTGAGATCCCCAGAATTTTGGACATGATCTTGCCTACACTTGATGACCCACACCCACGTGTGCAATACTCCTGTTGTAACGCTTTGGGTCAAATGTCTACCGATTTCGCTGGAGTTATCCAAAGAACTTCGGGAGACCGCATTTTACCCGCCTTAATTCTGAAGTTGACCAACAAATCCGTTTTCAGAGTACAGGCCCATGCCGCTGCTGCACTTGTTAATTTCTCAGAAGCCGCAACCAAGGAGGCCTTGGAGCCTTACCTTGACGATTTGCTTACAAACTTGCTTGGATTGCTTAGCTCTCACAAGCGTTATGTTCAAGGTCAAGTCTTAATTACCATCGCCGTCATCGCTGACGCAGCTGAAACCAAATTCATCAAGTACTACGATACATTGATGCCACTTCTTATTAATGTGCTCAAAACTGACACCAACGATGAGCATCGTTCTATTAAAGCCAAGTGTATCGAATGTGCTACTCTCATTGCTGTTGCAGTGGGTCGTGAAAAGTTCATGCCTCAATCACAAGAGCTTATCACTTTGTTTGCTCAATTACAGCAACAAGAAATGCCAGATGATGACCCAGTCAAATCATACTTGGAACAGGGCTGGGGTAGAATATGTAGACTTATTGGTAAGGACTTTTTGCCAATTTTGCCTAACGTTCTTCCACCGCTTTTGGTTTCTGCCAAAGCTGCCCAAGACGTGTCACTTCTCGATGAAGAGGAGGCAGAGGAATTCCAACAAAACGAAGAATGGGATGTCATTCAACTTTCTGGAAAACTTATTGCTGTTCATACCGCTGCTCTTGACGATAAAGTCAGAGCCATGGATATTTTAAGAACCTACGCTATTCAACTCCGTGGAGATTTTAACCCATGGGTGAAAGAAATTGTCCAAGACATTGCTATTCCTGCATTGGACTTTTATTTGCATGATGGAGTTCGTGCCTCTGCCGCTCTTACTTTGGCTGCCTTGTTACGATGCTCAGTTGATGCATCTGGGGCAGAATCTCAAGAGACTTTGGCACTCTGGCTGCAAATTCTGAGTAGAATCATTGATGTTCTCACCAGTGAACCTGTTCCTGAGCTTTTAGTTGCATACTACACTGCCATTGTAGAATGTGTGAATGCTGTTGGGGGTGCTGTCATTCTGCAACAACAATTGGAAAGCTTGCTGATTGCCGCCAATGAGAATTTGCAAATGATTTACACCAGAATAAAAGAGCGAGACAATGATGATGACGAATATACTGAAGATGTTGAAGAAGAAGAAGAAGAGTACACCGACGAGGAACTTTTGGATGAAATCAACAAGGCTCTTTCTGCTTTATTCAAGCAGACATCACATAAGTTTTTATCTGTTTTCGGAAACTTGGTTGAAACCACAGCTACGTTTTTGAATGATGATAATACAAACGTAAAACTTTGTGGTTTATGCATTGTGTCCGACATGTTGGAGTACTGTGGATCTGCATCGATCAACTATAAGGATATGTTCGCTGAGACTATTTTCACTCTGTTGGTCTCACCTCATGCCGGTATAAGGCAAGCTGCTCTGTATGCTGTCGGAGTTGCAGCCCAACATGGAGGAGATAACGGACAAGCTAATCCTTACGGTGAATTCTGTTTGACCTGTATGGAGCCCATGTTCAAGATGACCCAAGTCCCTGATGCCAGAGCTGAGGAAAATGTAAATGCCACTGAGAACGCTGTGGGGTCTATTGCTAAGATATGTCATGCATTTGGGGGCCAAATTCCTTCTTTGGATGCTGTTTTAACCCAATGGGTTGGTCTTTTGCCTGTGGTACAAGACGAGGAAGTCGCTCCGTACACCTACATGTTCTTGTCTGAACTTGTGAAAAACAGACACCCTGCTGCCACTCAACAAGTGCCAAAAGTGGTGGATCTGGTGGTACAAGCACTTCTGCATGCTCTGATTTCCGGTAGCACAGCAGCTCGAGTTGTTGATGCTATTAAGGAGCTCTTAGGGCTGCTTCCAGGGGACGAAGCCATGAGAATGTTGAACAAGTACCCTGCCGATATTCAGGTTGTTATCCAAAAATGGTTTTCGTAATCAGCAGAGTGGATGAAGAGAATAATTGATATCGATGGTCATAATGGGGAGAGATATAATACAAGATAAGAGATGTAATAAATGTAGAATCAAGTTAATTTATTAAATATATAGTGATGTTGTCATAAAGATCTCGTACAAGAAAGTAGACGAACATAACCGATCAATGATATATTTGAATTTTGGCGATTGCAAATTATATAGGTCTACGTAAAAATCTACAGGTGATGAAAGAGCTCCCCAATTTGTTATTTACTATTAATTTATTAGCTTCAATTTATTATAGAGTCTGCTACAATAATATTCGTCAATGTGAGCGAAGGTTCTTTGAATAAAATTATATTTCGATCTCACAATAAAATGATTACAAAATATTCTCTCATGATAAAGTATCTGAAGATAAAGTATTACAGAATTAATGATTGATAATACGGATTAAAAAAACCGTTGAAGCAACAACTAAAAATTCGTTATATTGAAAGGTCTCAATTCGTAGAAATGCATCTTAATTTCCAATTTCATTTATGAAACAAGCCTGCTACCATGAAAAATGCCGAGGTATTGTAACTAAAAGTTTATTTGGCAAACAATTATTAATTCGGCACACTAATTTCAGTTTCCATTACAAATTATAAAAGCATGAAATTTTAAGAGGAATTCAATTTGTCAGTGTTATAAATTCTTTCAACCTGTTGTGGTGACGATTTTTTTCAATTAATTTGTACTAAAGAATTAATTATCATAAATTTGTCTGCGCTTGGTCTTTACTTACAACCCACTTTTGTCAGTAATTTGTCACAATTTTTTACTTCGCTCTTTAGTCTCTCTTAAGAAATTACTTTCAATTTGATATCTTTTCAATTTTTTATTTAAACTAATATCTCATCCTATATAATTTAATCATTTAAATCATTTAAATCTTACATCTCAAATCATATCCACCCCTTTATCGCCCATTTCTCCTCATCTCTCCGTCTATTTTCTCCGTCTCCCTTGCGTCTTTCCTTTCCTGTACATTTCTGTGTGCGTCTTTCTCTCACTCACTCACTCTCTCACTCACACAAATTCTATTCTCGATTTATTTGGCCGCTACTGATGTCCTCTCGCAACCGGCGCCTGACCCTGGGTACAATAGAGTCCGGGGTAACACGTTTGCTCGTGTCAACAAAGCATCTACTTGAAAGCCTTACCCAATGGGCAAATAAAGAAGCAGATGATAAGTTTGTGTCTGATGCCTACGTCAAATTAGGCAATGATTTTCGGGCCGCCGTGCGGGCATTCACCAGTGCCGGGGTTGATGTCTCTGATTTGGGAGATGTTCCTCATGAATTGAGACAAATTTTGGAGTCTGCATTGCTGGAAGCACCTAGTCAAGAGTCTTTGGATCGATTTTTACCCAGCATTCGTAATATTATCGTCACCTTGCTTCAAAATTTGAAGAGTAAACAAATCAAACTGAAAGAATTAGCGGCTCAAAAAGATCGTGATTCAGTTCGTGATCTGGCCCATGATTACGCCCGTGAACCATCTCGAGTATCTTCGACTGTTTCTCGAACAGATCTGCATTCTCTGAGCCGTTCCATAAATGAAAACGCTTCAGCCGTACCCGCATCCAGATCCCAATCTTCTGGTTCATCCTCCACCAAAGCCAGAACTACATCAACAACTCCAGCCCCAAAATCAGTACTGACCCCATCAATGCTAGCAGATCAGAATTCATCTTCTGCGAAGGTTACAGCACAAAAGCCATATATAGATACCCTGTTGCATAAACCGCAAACCCCGTCCCCAGTGAAAGAATCTTCATCCGAATTAACTGTACCAACCCTGCAAGTTCTGGATCCTTCCGATGATTCAAACAAGTACAAGTATAAACGTAACTCAGGAGAAGCCCTTCTTCAACTTCAAAAGGGAAATTCCATGCAAAGAAGAGCTTCCAAGCGGTTTCTGGCTTATCAATATGCTAAATTAGGAGCCTCTCATTCACCAAATCTCCCACAAATAGATGCATCGGCGCCACTGTCGCCCAGTAAAACCATCCCCAAGTCACCTAAAGAATCGGAAAATACAGTCGCAAATACGCTGTTCAATCGGAAATCCGAGGAAGACACCTCCGTCATTATGACTAAGCCAGAAACCCACATTTTCTTAAGACTCGGAAACCGCACTAAGAAATGTCCCGTGACCCTTCCAGTATCGTTTAACGCACTCCGTTTGCTTTTTGTAGAGAAATTTGCTTACTCTCCAGGAGTGGATGCCTTCCCTGAGATTTATATTCAAGACTTTCAGTCGAAAATCTTTTACGAATTGGATGAGTTTTCGATCCCCAAAGAGGTCAAGGACGGGTCCTTGTTGCAACTCAATGGGGTTACCGGTGACGATAGCATTGGAAAGTTGGACGCAAAGATTGAAAAATTGAGCCAGCTTGTGGAATCTCTCGCTACTTCATCCAGTGATTCCACTGATCACATTTCGACAACCATCAAAGAAGAGTTACTGAAGCAATCGGTCATTTTCGAGCAAATCAAAGCAACGTCAGCAGCCCCTGTTAACAAAGGTCCAACTTTGGTAGCCAAGTCTGGTGAAAAAATTATACTGACAGTAGAGTTGAACAAATTAACTCTGGAAGTCGAGGTGTTGCGTCAAATGCAAAGAAACCAAAAGAAATTAATTCAAGCGGCTCTTGCCAAAGCAACCGAAACTATAAGCTCATTACAACTTCAGAGCTTGGCAAATCCTTCATCTAACAGAACGTACATGGACAATTGTCACAATAAGCTCTCGAGCGAGAGTGACATGCTCTTGACCAAAGTGGACGACCTCCAGGATGTTTTGGAAGCTTTACGTAAAGATGTAGCTCAAAGAGGTGTCAGAGTCTCAGAAACTCAGCTTAAATTGACTCATCGTGAAATCGAAGAAGTGAAGGCATCTCTTAAACTGATGCAAAACTATATTTCCGTGGAGAAACCAAGTTGGAAAAAGATATGGGAAGGTGAGCTTGATGTGGTTTGCGAGGAGCAACAGTTTTTTAATCTCCAGGATGATCTTACCAAGGATTTGGATGATGATATCCGTAAGATTGAGGAAACGTTTGAGTTGATCGAGCAGTGTCTGATGGAGCAGAGCAAATCTCAAGGTTCCAAGACCCGCCGATTTGTTGCCCCTCTTCCCGAACCTGGTGAGTCTTTACATCTGATGAAGGATGCTGTATTGTCTCAGGTTGCTGCATTAGTGCCCAACCATGGAAGTAGACTTGAGGCGATTGAGAGAGCTGAAAGATTGAGAGAAAGGGAAAGAGAGATAATGAATGTTGACGAATTTCAAGCAGAATTAGGTGAATACGTTGACGATGCTAAATTAAAGAAGCTGGGAGGTATTGAGGAATTAGAGAGAATGAGAAAGTTGAAAGACGAAGAGAACCTTAAGAGTTCGTTCGGTGCAGTGGTGTAATACATAGAAGCATGAGCATGATAGTCGTGAATTATTATTTAAATGATACGATTAGTAGAATGTCTTCAAATCTCTGCAATAGCATTAACCACTGGGCGTAATTGTTTGTGGGTCCAGATTTTACTCAAAGCTTCTTTGAAGTCTCCAATGGTCATAGTCCGTAGAGCTTTTTCGAGAATAGAGAGCACGAAATGCATGCAAGTGGTTTCATCAAAGACATAATGGTGTAGTAATTTAGGGAAATTACGATTGAAAGGATAAAGAATCCGTTCGAGTGAAGATGCAGACATTGAGGTCTGAGTAAGCTGCTTGTATAAATTTCGATAGACGAGCTCAAAAGGCTGGGGTTCCAAAATTGGATCGACATCTTTGAAAGCCGATAATGTGGATGTATCTATGGTTACACCAACAAACTGAACAGTTTTAAGGGGCTTGTGTAAATTTGTGATTGTTTTAGCGATATTAGCACTGGCACCGTACTCTAAGAACAGATCTTTCTTTAAAAGCTGGTATAAATAGGCGATTATCTGTCTATTCACAGAAAGCACTAGAAAATCATCTGCCACACGGAGAAGAAGGGATTGTTGATCTAAGAATTTAAGTCTATTCTCGACTAGATCTGAGTAGGCAACGTCGCAGAGTGTAGCCAGAAGTGGGGAGCCTTGAAAAACACCACGTTTACGCAAATAACACTTTGAGTCATAAACGAGGGTTGATTGAAACATCTCCTCTTCAACTACTTCCAAGATATCTTCTTTGGCAAATTTGGTACACTTTCCTTTGTCTCTAACCACCTTATGATCCAAATTATCTACTGAAAGAGTTTCCAACGAAGTGGACACAAGGTAAGATCTTTTGTAAAACTTAGCCTTCAAAGACGATGAATGTTCAAACTGGCGAGTATAAAACATTCGAGTATTGCCGATCAATTTCTCTATTGCATCTATAATTTTCAATTGGTCGAGACGATCGTAGCTTTGCCTCATATCGAATTTTACTAGGTAGATTTGACTATGGGATGCTGGGAGTGAGGAACGGTAATTTTCAAGAGCCTTGGTTAAATCATCATTAGAATGGCAACGCATATGGACACTTTCACGATTATCAAGACAAAATCGAAGAATATCTCTTACCGGTTGAATTTTGGAGTAAAGTTTGGAGAAATAAGCTGGATCTTTTATTGGCACACAAAGCAATCTGAATTCTCCATGATTTTTTGGAATCAAGCGGAATTTACCGTGACGGTATGTTTTAGACCCGTGGCCGTGGACTTGGCATTGATGAGTTTGCACCAAAAATCGCAGCTGGTAATTCATGAGCCATAAATTAGATTGGCGCTTCCATAATTTATGGGGATAAAAACAGAGATTCGGTGACGATCCTGATTCGGTGACATACCAGAAGCGTTTAACAAGCGAGCAAACGAACGATTCAAATAACCACAAAGTAAATTCATCGGGACCAAATCTTGCAAGATCAAGTCTACCATTTCGACGAAGTCTGATAAAAGACGCTATGGCTCGAAATATTTTATTCCTTGTAGGTTTCGCCCATTTTCGAGCGAATATCTTACCTACTATAGTAAGGACGAAAGCGGTTACCTTTGAGGGTACAGTCTGAATATCCTGATCCTGGATGCAATGATTGTAGACATCTTTGAAGCTCATTTTGCGGCATTGAGCTATAAAATGGGCATATTTAGGGAATTGATGTGGCATTTTTATATCAATGGGACCAGGAGCCCCATAAAGCATTGGTTGTGGAGAAATCAGAGTCTTACACGGAAGATACTCTGGAGCACGGCCAAAGACTTCAAGATAAGTCTTTGGGTGATTTGACAGTCGAAGGACATAACATCTACAGCGACTCACCAAGTCTATGAAGGATTTTTGACCAAGACGGCCATGCAAAATTTGCCAATTGGGCTGTTTCAAATGGGCTGCTGCAGCGGCAACAGATGGGCTGTGGATTCCGTGGGCTGCTGTACTCAGCTCGACATACCCCAAGCCCAAAGTATCGTATTTCGAAGCAGCATTAGCCACCAAGATGTCAACTAATTCTAGATATGGTGTTTCTGTATCTCTAGAAGTTTTTATCAAACTTTCTTCCACTCTGATGTCCTCGAATTCCACCTCTACCAAAGTCTCTTCTAAGAACGTCTCGAAGTTTACATCCCGATATAAATCGTTGTTGGAACCGATCAGATTTTTATCTAGATATTCGCGTAGAGTGAATAAATTACGCCTTGGTTTATCCATTTTCATTTTGTCAAGTAGGATCTAACTTGACTTTAACTGAAGTATAGATCTTCTTTAACTGTATTTTAAATACTCTTTCTTTCTGATCTTTCTTCTTGATCTGAATTTTAACTTCGCTTAAACTTTCTTAATCTTCTTCTTTTGGATAAAATTGCTCAAATATCCTTCTTTTTCTACCACTTAGACCACCTACCACCGTGGATTTGGTCATTGACACTTTATACTTTGGCCATAAAGCCTATATTTAAGGGTGTACATGTTAACTAAGTGAGAATAATTCTAATAATAAGCCAATATAAAGTAAATGGGAACAGTTAGAAATTTTGTCCATGTTTCAGTCTCTCACTTTCGTTTTCTCCCTCCCTCTCTCTCTCTCTCTCTCTCTCTCTTAACTACTCTCACACTCTTCCCCAGCCCCATGCTTCGAAGGTGGCATCTCGAGATCACCAAACTGTTAGCCATCATCAGAGCGGGCAAAGACAATAAAAAAATGAAAAGCTTGGAAATAGACTATGAGCTCGGAGTGGTGGATGGGCTAATGAAACAGGTCCGACATTCTCTGAAAATTTCCAACAATGAACCAGATTTAGTTGGAGTATGGTGTTGTGATATTCCACCGACTCAATCCAAAGAATTACTTCTATTCGTTCGACAATTCATTACTCCATATGATGATCTTGATGTTCATCATTTGAAACGGTTTCAAAAACGCCAGGCTCAATCTCTTGATAGTGCTAAACCCCACGTTCAACCCCACAAAATTGAATTGACCCCAAAAATAGAACCAAATGAAAAGCAGACATCATCAATATCTTCGGAAAATTCCCCTGTAAATATATCCCAACCCGTTCTTCTGACGATACTATGCCTGCAGCAAGCATTTCCTGATAAAGAGGCTCTCCGATCGTACTTGAACGACCATGTCTCTACTGAAAACTCGAATCTAATTGATCTTCACTTGTATCCAAGAACAGTACCTCGTGTTGCCGCTCCTACAAAGGAACTTTCTACCCTGTGGAGTAATGAGTACTGGCCTTTGGCATGGAAGGGTAATCCAAATCATCAGTATCTTAAAAATTTACAATTGAATATTGAAGCCGAACGTGAGATGGTCGCCCAGGTGGTGGCCTTACACAAAGAAAAAGGAGTACCAGTGGCAATTATTGCAAAAAATGGTGGTTCAGGTTCTCATGAAATTGTTGCCAAAGGTTGGGAGTCTGAGGAATCTCCTTTAAGCCATGCTGTCATGGAAGCGATTGAAAAAGTTGCTCACAATGAACGTGAGCGAAGGACTTCTGAATCGGTATCAGACCCAAATGATCAAGGTTATTTATGTCACGATTTGCTCGTATATTTGCTGCATGAGCCATGTGAGATGTGTAGCATGGCACTTGTCCATTCAAGAGTTGGTCGTGTGGTTTTCCTTCGCCAAGTGGCAGGTACGGGTGCCTTAGAACTGAAGTACCAGATGGGTGATATGGACGGTTTAAATTGGAATTTTGACACTTGGAGATGGTTAGGTCAAGAGACTGACGATGTAGATATTTATGTGGAGAAGGAGTGCTAGATTCTATCAAAATATTACAACTATTCGCTTTCTTGGTTTTGCCAACCCGGCAATATTGTAGAAATATTTGATATTACCCAATAAAACTTTTAAGCTTATCATGATTGTATGATAAAAACAACGAGGACAATTCACAAATTACTTAAGAAAGTTCCAAAATCGATGGATAATATATGGTAGTAGCACTGTTGTGCTTTTACAGAAAATTTCAGCCTCTAATTGATACTATGTGAATCCAAAATTTGCAAACACGATCTTTTAGATGAAGACATATTTAATCATATAGAAAATTCTACAGCTTTTCATAACCGAGAAAGAACTAAAAGGATTATTTCATCATATTTACATATACGTCTATAGATATAGATTTACTGATTCCACCAAACCCGTCTTAGTTTCCAACATTTCCTTTCTTTGACTCTTCCTCTTTGTTCTTTAAATAATTTTCAACCTCTTTCACCTTATCTATTGCACCATCAACAGCCTTCCCGAGACCAGCTCGATTATCTGAAAACTCCAATGCGCTTAATTCGTCTATGTGGATCTGCAAATCTAAAAACACGTCTTCAATCTTTCCCTCTATTGCATTGTTTTGAGCTTGTAATTTCTGTTGTAATTGATAAAGCTGTTTGAGTAAGCCAGACAAAGAAAATCGGCCTTGAAGTTCCATTGGAGTTTTCGAAACCACATCCAAATCTCCTGGTGCATCGAATGCCTTAATATCAGCCGTAATCGCAGCAAGTTGCCTCCTTCGTTGCCTCACAAGCTCTTGATATAACTTCTCCAACACTGGTCGTGGAGCATTTTTGAAAAAACGAGAGAATTGAGCGAAACTTACGATATCTTCAAGCCCAGATTGACTCACGAGGAAGTCGTTCAATATCACAGATGAATCCATGATACAAAGTTTGGATCTTTACACCGATAGTATCTTCTCTTTTGAGCTGATCTGTTGTTATGACCTGCAGGTAAGTATATACATACACATATATATTTTGGTGTATGGGCATGCGGCCAGTGGATTGTAGTTTATATGCAGTATGAAACTAAAACGCGAGGGAAAATCATCACGCATACTCCTGCATGGATGTCGTTATTCCTGTATATTCACCGTTCTTGTTCTTAGTTCACTCCCAGCCAAATCTCACATCAACTGTCTCGCTTCTCGCAGTGTTTATCATGAGTCTGGGACTTTCTTACCAGAACAAAACGTTCATCCCACAGGCTCTTGCGTCCGGATTCACGTCTAGAGTTGCTAAAGATGAAAATAACCCGCTCTTGGTCCATACTGCTCCGCAAGGCCGTCAGGCAAAGCGTCATGCTCAACAAATAAACTACGCCGAATATGACAATTATGATGATTTTGAAGAAGACGGAGCGTCATCTCGACAGGCCTTGACCGCCGTGGTTGGTTCAAGCAATCTTACAGCAACACAACAGGCTTCAGTCACTCAGAAATTGTTTTTGAAAGCTGCACGTCGTACAAGACACCCCACCGAAATCGACGATGAAGCAAAGGTACAGGCACTCGTGAAAAGTCCCATTCAAAAGCCTGTCCTTGTGCCTATCCGATTGGATATCGAATACAACAATGGTACACTGAAGTTGGTAGATTTCTTCATGTGGAATTTATTCGAAACGCTTATGACGCCGCTGCAATTTGCCTTGCTTTTAAGTGGAGACCTTGAACTTCCAGTTTCAGTTCAAAGTGAAGTTGCTGAACAAATCACCAAGCAGTTAGAAGACTACGCGTTTGCGAGCAGTTTGCAGTTGCCCACTGGTCGCGATTATAATGTTGTCATTGAATTGCAGGTGAATTTGGACAAAAAATTATATCAAGACAAATTCGAATGGGACTTGGCTCAAGATGAGGTAACTCCCGAGGAATTCGCCCAAATTGTTGTAAACGATACCGGGTTGTCGCCAGAATTTATGCCTGCGATTGCTCATGGACTTCATGAAGTCACGCTTAGGATGAAGAAAGAGATTATAGAAGGCATTTACAATTTCGAATTACACCGTTACCAGCAAAAAAGCGGTATTATATTCCAAAACGGGGTACGAATTTTGACCGAAGCAAGCTTGCACAACGGTAATGACGGCTGGGAGCCAGTGGTAGAAGTTCTCACGCCTTGGGAAATCGAAAAGAGAGAGATCGAAAGAGAAAGAAATATCAGACGATTGAAGAGAGAAAATATTCGCCGAGACTATGATGATTTCAGCGGATCGAAACGAAGGGCTGGACCAGGTAGAAGGCGGCACGATGAGTTGGATATGTTGCGTTAGTCAGGAGGCTTGCTGAATAGATATTAGGAGCGATTTGGAGGGGGTAGGTTAGAGAGAAAAGTGCTGGAAGTTCATACCGGGCAATTTACGGGAATTTTTAGTTGGTTTTTACACCTCCAATAATTAGATATATTGTACAATGAGATTATTAAATCTACGGAGAGCTAAGTAGCCCAATTTTTTATGAATGAATAATCGATCAAGAGAAGTACTAATTGCACCATTGCGTCGTTGGTCTCCAGCAGTGCGACGAACGCGATTCGCGCTTCGTGCCCTAATTTAGCGATGATGCCGGCGGCGGCGGTGCAATAAAAAGCTCACTGGAAAGCATTTTTCAAGAAAAAATTTTTAGCTTCTCAACTACTATTTACTTTAACATAGTCAGGTATGTACAGAGTGAAGTGATGATCCAATTAATGCATAGTTCAACTGAATTCTATGAAGAAACACAACCATCAAATAGTCTTTCACCCCTATCTGATTGCTTGAAGACATACTAACAACAGCGATGAGCTTATTATAGCTATTATTGAATTGTGGTACCGACGTATTATGGACAGATAAAGCTTTAGAGAGCATAAATGATAGACTCTCTGAGGCTCCAAGTTTTCAAATGTTCTTTGAGGGCGTAGATTATAAATCGTAGTGTGACATCTTGCTATTTAGTTTGTGTTTTACTCCAAATGGTTAGACGTGAGTTTCGCTGGATTTTCGACATGGCTAAATACTTCAGATGGAGTGCTTTTTTCCATGGAGATTAGCGCGGCAGTTCAAAATTTCTAACTGTTATCAACCTTCCTTCACAATAACTATTAAGTTATTGCGTTGGTTTTCGAAAATTTTGGATCTTAATCGACGATCCTAGTTAGTTCGTATCCATTTCAAACTTTTACCATCAAATTTCCTCATCATTACAAATATTAGAAATTATCACACAGTTTATGTCGGAACATCTTCATGGCAAACCTTAATCAATGTTAGATTATATCTCACGACATTATCAGATTACTATCCAAATTGTAATACTTGAATTCAAATATCGTATGCTACACACCCCAAGTCAACGTCTACATGCCTTTGATCTCAGTAATATGATTCCCCGACCCTATGTTCTATCATCCCTCTAAAAGAAAACTCTCATTTCATCTCATCTGAACCTGCTGTGGCTGCGAGCCTCACAAGATTTATTCGCTGCATCGCTGCATCAAGCATGATCCCGTGCCGATGATTCATTCATCCACGATAGAATTGTTTGACAACCCAAAAACTATATTTCATAATACCCAACCCTATAATTCATGTATGAACCCCTCGATTTCGGCTTTAGACATAACAAGCCACCCCTCCTCGCTTTACCAATAGATCTTCGTCCCCTCTCCTACCTTTTCCGTCCGGAGCTTTTCAGATCCCGCTATTGCGAGCCCCGGTCGTTTCTCTCCTGCACACACCCTATCGCCCCAGCAAAAGCAACGCACCCGCTTGATAGGGGGTAGTCATAAGATCATTAGAGAAGATATTCTCCTTGAATAACACTCCAATGACGTCTAATGCTTTCCAAAAGCTCCGTGCAGCACACGGAACACCTCAGCATCAAGATGAACAGCTCTCTGGTCTCTTAGAGCGTACCACATCTCTCCTTCTGGATCTGCAATCACTGTGGGTCTTGTTTAGCCCAACCAATACCGTGAGTGAAGCGGCTGATTCAGATATTTTGCTGACTACAGGTGACTCAGTGGTACCTTCTCAAGCTACTGGTGACTTGAGTGAGTCGACAAATGCTTTTGATGAAGATTTTCTGTCCATGGATCGCGCCACGCCTATAGCATCTCAGTCTCTTATTGATGAGTCAGCCCGCCAACCGGAACTTTCCAGGGTTCCACTGCATTTAGGACAACGTATCAATCAGTGGAAGCTACTGCGAGAGATCAGCATTGAAGACAACGAGGCATCATGGGATTTAGATGAAAATATCGTCGAAAATTTGCTCCAACCCAGACTGCTCGATACTTCTATCTTGAGTGATAATCGGAGTTATTATGGTGACGATATGTTTGAAGGTTACTCTAAAAAAGAGTGGGCAAAATTTCGTTCCATCGCCACCAAGCTTAAGCTGTCTTTAAATCGTAAAGACGAATCGCCCATGTCACTTCCAGCAGCTCTTTTGATGACGCTATTCCGTCTGGAACATAACGACGATCATCAAAGAGGTCAGCAGCAGTTAAATCGATTACTGGCAGCCAATGTAGCGCGCTTCAAGCGCTATCTGACGGTTTTACAACTTTCAAACATGCAATACAACCGGAAATTCATGGATAATGTTCTTCAGAATCAGCTTCAATTTTCAGGACGAAGCCATCTCGATGAGGACAACTTCTCAAGCACCACTTCTTCATCGATTGTTGTTTGCGAATAGGGCATAAGGGTATAGGTATTATAAAGATGTAGCAATAAGGGTACGGTTATGGTCGGACAATGACATGGAACTGTTTACATAGCAATGGAATAAACATACTTATTTCTGGAAAATGAAACCTATTTCAAATCTTTTCAAATATCTAGCATTAAATGTTATTTAGAGTAACCATCGAAAATCATTATTAAAGATGATGTTTTTATCAAATCATCTACAATTCTTGGGATTTGTTTCAAAATTGTTCGAAGCAGCCTTTGGAGACGTTTGACACATGCATTAATAATTTTGTAAAATCTTTGGTAATAAAGCTTTGTGATGGACAGAACATTGTTCGATATGCCTTCAAATTCTAAAGTTCAATTCCCTATCTCAAGAACCAACTCTAATTAACTTTTGTTTACATGTGAATAAAAATCTCTAGCCCTGTTATGCTGCTATCTCGCTAAACTTATGTCAAATTTATCATCTTCACTCTCAACGTTTTTGGTTGCATCCTGCACTACACTATATTTCCTAATGCGGCAGAATCCAGCCGTATGCGGTAGTGCAGCTCTTGTTGCCTAGTTATGTGCAGGTCTAAATTAGTGGCGCTCCTGCACTAAACGCGTCTTAAGTTTCAGTTGTATTCTTCAATTTAAACCAAACTTACCATGTTTAGAACCGCCGTATCCGCCCGTACCTTCGCCACCTCGTCCATCCGCAGCTCATTTGCTAAGGCCACCCTCTTAGGAAACGTTGGTGCTGTCAAGACTTTGCCATCAAAGGATGGTGAGCAAGAATTCATCTCTTTCTCTCTTGCAGTGAACAAATACAAGAGGGAGGATGCCGACTGGTTCAACATTGCCGTGTACAGTAAGAACCACGTTGATTTCTTCAACCAATACGTGTCTCCAGGTACCAAATTGTATGTCGAAGCTGATCTCAAGAACTCCCAAACTGTTAATGAAGAGACCGGCGAGAAGAAATACTACCAAAACTTGGTGCTTAGAAATTTTGACGTCGTTCAGTTCAAGAAAACTGATGTCGAAGAGGAATAAGCTAGTTAGTTGATATGTATGTTTATATTTTGTTCAAGCGTAGTGTCTGCTAACTTCAATTGATGTCCAACTCAATCGGGAGACATATGCAATTTATCGGTCTCTAAGAAAACTTTCCGAGTATCACGCCTTTATTTATAATCAGATATCAATCTATTCATTTACATCGGTTTATACTATCTCTAGATCTACTTGAACTTTGGTCTAACTTTCCTTTTACTCATATTTTTTAAAACAATATACCATGTCCGCTTCTCGATAAGCTTTTGATTGAACTCAAACCTTCTTGACCTCAGCACTGGCCAATTCCATGGCGTAGGCTAGAGTCAATTTTACATGCTCACGCACATGGTCAAAGTCAATTCGGTCAATGGTGTCCATGACCAGGTGGATATAGTTCGAAGACAAAGAAAACTCCAGCTCGATAATGAATGCTGAGGGATATCCGTTTTCAATTGCCGAGGCATGGTCCAGGCAAGCGTATCCGCAGGTAGTCTCATGGTAAGGAATGGAGCAGTAGTTGGTTATCACGAGCTTTAAAAAGTCGTTCAATCTAGGATTGGTGTAGTCCACAATGAGACCGACGTGCTTCTCGACACCCATATCAACAGTTTTAGAAGTGAAACCGGTCATGTCTTGCTGGAGCATAGCAACAACCTCATTTCCAGCCAAAGAGTATCGACTGAATACGTCTGCTGAGCCCAAAAGTCCCCCTTCTTCAGCTGAGTAAAAGTGGAACTCTAAGGTGTTTTCTGGCACAAAATTACCAGCAACAAGCTGTTTAATGGTCAATCTAAGGGCTTCCAATGTTGTGACAGTTCCAGAACCATCGTCATCTGCACCGGGAGCTCTCATAAGGTTGGGAAGAAGCAAATTGATTGAGTCCTGGTGGGCTCCCACTACGACAATTGGGCCCTTTGAATCCTTAGAGGCCTTCTTTCCTGGGATAGATACGATGATAGAGAACTGGTCCCAACCCTCATGATTCACACGTGTCTTTGTCACACCGAAGCTTTTAGCTGGCTCAATGTACTCATCAATTCTACTCTGGAGCCAAATGGCACTATCATAACCGGATTCGGACTTATAATAACGGGTATAGAACAGAGTGAAGTTGGCCAAATTGCACTTAATTTCTGGAACTGAGATATCATGGAATGTTTTTCTGATCAATTTGGACTGTTGTGGCTCTGTGGGGTATGAGTAGTTGGACACTTCTTTGACAGATTCGACTTGCTTTGCATCGAAGAGAGCCACTTGTTGAAAGAGGTTCAATTTACCGGGACCTTCCACCAAGCCTTTCTCGATAGCTTCTTCGATTGACATTTGTCCAGTAACATCAATGAAACGGACATTTTGTCTTCTGTAGGCCAACTTGTCTGCCTCGGTGGCGACTTCATACTTGCCGGGACCAAGCTTGATAAGACGTTTAGTGGAGTCTGAGTAGACTGCATCTTTTAAATTAAGGGATAATCCAGATACCTGTGCTGCAAGAAGAGCACAAGTAATTGTGAGACACTTCATGGCAAATAAAAACAGTACGTAAGTGTATTGAGTTTATAAGTTTGCTGATAAAAGAAGAAATAGATTTATCGAATATCACAATATTATATTTTAAAATCCGGAGATTGCGAAAAAAAGCCATTAAATAGTGAATTTATTTTGTGGGGAATCTAAAGATTATCAAAGACGATAGGGAATAAGTAGATACAGCATTAGAATTGACTAGATTTGAAAAAGAGGTACAAATTGTAGACTGGTGATCTATAAGCATCCAGAAAAAGAAATCACAAGACAAAGACTTGTGATTTATACATCTATCTTTATTCCTCTTTATTCCTCTCTATTACTCTTTAAATTTAACATCAAATTTACTCAAACCAGTGAAAATTTGACAACTTGAGAACGACAATTTGGCCCAAATCAAATATTCAATTTTTCAATGGTATCCCAAATATTATATTGTCAAATCCTTCAAATATATCAAATTTACCAACGAAGCATATTTATATATAGTTTATCTCTTATGCTTCACCCACTTCAGCTCTACCTATTGTATTTCTCCCAGTTAGAGTGCATAATATTTCTCGAAGTTTTTTTTAGGTTCCTCCCACTTGCGATAGCATCGCACAGCTTTGTGATATTTGACGTTGAAAAACAACACCCCAAAGATCAAGAGATGGCTATTGCGACGTCCTTACGCCCTGCACCGGCAGGAAGCAAGTTCTTGGGCCCGTCCATCAAACTAGATGACCCGGTGTTGGACTCACTTTCGTTTCAGCATGACCTGGCCGCGTCAGCTTCCCAACTGTCGAGATCGGTCTTGTCGAATCGTATCCTCCACCCAGGTTCCTCTTCTTCAGATGAAGTGGGCTACAAAGTGACAGTCCCTGGATTTGCTGACTTGGCTCCGTTAAAGCTTGGCTCTAAATATATTTCCGACATGATCAAAATAGACAATATGATTCCAAATGATCTCTATTCACAGCAACATCTCGTTAAAGAGGGTGGAATGGACAACTACTATTATGATCCAGAAAAGGGATTGGGCGACTTTTCTCGTTTTGAAAAGACAGCATACTTAGCTTTGCCCGATAAGTTCTTTGATGAGTATAATGCATCCCAAAGTCTGGCCAAAATGGGGGTCTTTTCTGCTTTGGAAAGAGCTTGGATCGCAGTTGATAATAAGCTTATTTTGTGGAACTACAAAGTACCGTCAAATGCTTTCGTACAACTGCAATTCTTGACTTTGGAATTGAAAAACACTATTTTGTTTGTACAATTGGTCAAACCGAAACCCAATGTCTTTGTAGAAAACGTCAAACATTTGCTTGTTGTTGCTACCCTGACCGAAATCAAAATTTACATTATGCAAAGTAATGATCTTTCAACATTAGAAATTTTCGACCCACAATTGCTGGTATCCATCAACGGTATTGCCGTCAATCAAATTGTGGAAAATACAAAGACTCATGACATATATTTCTCGGGAGATGGTAACAATATTTGGCGTCTTGATTATTCAGACAAGGCCACATTCACCAAAAATAAATGTGATAAGGTCTGCTTGACCAAAAGTGGGTTCGCACTGGTTCTCCCGGTCAAGCTTCCAGGTTTACCTTGGGAAAATTCAACTTCGACTGATTCCAACGCCAATAATACCACCGCTGAAACTATCATTCAGCTCGAAATTGATTCTGAAAGAGATATTTTGTATTCTCTTCTGAGTAAATCGGTCATCAGAGTATATAAATTGGCTCCAAACCAAGAACTGTTTACTCAGCATTCTCAATTGCTTCCCTCCGAGATTTTCAAAGGCGTAATGTCTCTTTTCGTGGACGCTGCAAACATAGAGTCGTTTCTGAAATTCAGAATCATGTCAATTCTGTTCGTTAATCAACAAGAATCTTCCAACATTCAACTTATAGCCGTCACCAACTTTGGTTGCCGTATTTTGCTTCGCCTTGGTGGTGCATCGACTGGCTCATTCTCCACTTTTATGCTGAGCTTTTCTAGATTGAAACTTGCTGTGGTATCAGTTAAATTCCCCCCATCGAAAGAAGTAGCCACGGTCAATCCAGAATTGGATCAATTTACCAAGGAAAAGCAATACTTGGCCCAACTAGTCAACAATCAAAGAAAGCTGCAGCTTCTTAAGAACACCAAGTTCGCCAAAATTCTCTCACCAGGAGTTTTCCTCTGTGTGAAGAAAACTAAAGGTTCCGACAGGTTATTTATTTGTACGGCAAATTATGGCTTTTTGAAGAAAAATGGTAAACTTGTGGAGGATGCAGAATTAATTTCATTTGGAGGCGAAAATACGACATACATTCATGACATAGTGCAATTGACCCCATCAATGAATGCATCAACTTCTCCAACTGGTTATGCCAATGTCTTGGCCAGTCAATACACTAAGCAACCATTCCAATTTGCTGTTTTGACCAACTTTGGCATTCACTTTTTTCAATATAGAACTCCCGACAAGATCTTGCGAAGCTTAAAAGATGAAACTTTGGAAAACTTTATTGAAGAAAACGGATTCGAGGAGACTTGTTCTACATTGCTTTATTTGAGTTGCAGCGAAACATTTTCCACGAAAGCAAAAGCGCTGCAGATATTTTCCGTTCTAGGCAACAATGCACGTTTGATCAAGCGTGAGCAGGGCCAACAAGGGCAGCTGATGCCACAAAACCTGCTGCAATTTCAATCCATGTTGAGGGTGAATAATACTGTTAGGAACGACCACCCAACAGTTGAAGATGTGGTTCTTCTGGACCGATTCTATGGTACTTGTATCTTAGTATCCCGTCTTTTTAGGGACATTTGGAATAAAAAAGTGTTCACCAAATTAGATCACATCAAGACTTTGGGTACCCAATATGATTTGGGGTCAGTCAAAGACGATAATTTGCTCATTAAAGGATTAGACATCGATAAAAAGGAAACTGAATACTACATCGGACTGATTGTTGTTCTTTTGGACTTCTTTCTGGAGTATGGAAGTAACATTCAAGGACTTAGTGCCCCAAGTTTTTCCCTGGACCCTCTGAGATTCAACAACGAACTTTGCATCAGGGCTGAGCATATTGCATATACATCCATTTTGAAGCTGCTTCTGCTGATTAGGGAAGCTTTGCTGTTCATTATGGTCTTATTGGAAGAATCATTACAAAACCAACAAAGCTTTAACGATATATTGAAATATTTACTGCCAAACAGTCAGGTGAATTTACTTTCTGTGACTTTCAAGGATCTTCTTTTACCTTCGACTGAGGTCAAAAACTTGATCAAGGATATCCTTTCGCTGATCATTAACAAAAACATTTTGAAGGGAGGGAGTATCGATCTGATCGCCAACCTGTTACAGTCTCGTTGTGGACTGTTCTGTCTGGCTGATGATGTTTTCATTTTCAAAGCCATAGAGAATTTAACAAGAGCCAAGAGTGTTGGTGCTAGGGACAATGATTTGCGAATCAAATGCCTAGAAAATGCCACGAAGTTGTTCGAAAAAGCATACGAGTCGTTGACATTAGAGAACATAGAAAACTCTGTCAATATTATGCTTGATTTAGAATTCTATGTTGGTGCAATTAAATTGCTTTTGAATATCGGAACTAGGCTCGGAACAGCAGTTACGGCCAACGGTAGCCAACAGGCCAATCAAGTTGTTCTTGCATCATCAACTGCCCAATCAAGCAAAGCTCACACTAAACAGCACCAGCTTTACGAGCTTGTATTCAAGATTCTCACTGAAATCGACAATAAAGCGGTAAAATTGACGGAAGGGAACAATCAACTTTTACTCAATGAATTTTTGGAAACAAGAGAGGCCATTTACGACACATGTTTCGCTCTGAGTGACAAAACTTTCCATATGCAATTTTATCAATGGTTCATTGCTCAAGGAATTCCTGAAAGGTTGTTGACTGTTAATACTCCATTCATTTTGCCATTCCTCGAGGGAGGCGCACAAAATCTGCTTGCCTTAACTGACTTGCTCTGGCTTTATCATGCCAAGAGGGAGCATTACTTTAATGCTGCCCAGATTTTATACGAATTGGCTATTCTGGAGTTCCCACTTCTGCTTACACAGAGAATTGAGTACCTTCTGCGTTCCATTGGATTCTGCAATTGTGCATGTGTTCCAACTCTCAGACAAAAAATGATCAAACTTCTGGCGGTTGTACAAGAGCTTTTTGACGTTGCCAATGTGCAATTAGATATTTTGTATGCAATCAAGCAGGATGATAGAATTAGTAACCCTAATAAGGAAGTTGCTTCAAGCTCGCTCGATGGTAAAGTATTGGAGATTCTGGATTTATTTAACCAGTTCACTGATCCATTGGGCTACTATGACCTTTGTCTTATAATTTTTGACGTTTCAGAATACCGCAATAGCGATGACATTTTAAAACGTTGGGAATTGTACTTTGAAAAAGTTTTCCACGAATTTATGGTGCCTAATGGTATCAATAAAGAGAAATTCTATGTGCTTCTTGGAAATGCTTTTGCAAAATTGGCACCCAAGCTTTCGCTGAATGATGTTGTATTCCCCTTGGACCTGCTTGTGAGGCTTACTTGCAAATATGTGAGAGAGGCTGTGGATGAAGATCGCGATCAAGAACCCCCAGTTGGTGCAATTGTGGAGAATTTCAAGATGGCAGGAGTTGCACCAGAAAAATTGTACTACACGATCCGTGGACTTCTTGAACACCCTTCATTTGAGACAACTCTGGGTTTGACCGATGTTTTAAAGAAAGAGATTGTCCCATTGATCAAGAGTTGGTATCAAGCTGACAAGCGTTTAAAAGCCATAATTCCAGCAGCCAAAATTCGTGAGTTAGAGGTTTATGACATTAAGAATGACCCTATTAACGAGTTTATCAAAAGCACTGGCGAATAAGAGCAAACGCATCAAGGTAAATAATGTAATTTTTAATAATGAGTTAAAGAAGTAATTTGTAGAGGTTTGAGTGGTAATGTTTTGGAATTTTGTATTTTAAATAGATGCAATAATCGGGAGAGGGGAACACTAATTCAATTCAGAGTACTGACCCTTTTCCTCGTCGAATTTGTTGGCAGCAGGACGAAGCATTCTGCCAAAACGTGCGACCGGCACAGCATGCAGAAGTAATGGCTCGATTCCATCAACGATTAAGGCAACTGAACTTGTTTCTGGACCTGTGGGCATAACTGCATCAGCATAAGCCTTCGTTGGATAAATGAAGTCATTCATTTCCTGGCGAGAGCCGCCTAAATATTGGTCGATAATCAGTTCCAAAGAGGACTTTTCCACGTCTCGACGGATCCATCTAATCAATCTAGCGTCAGAATCTGCGTCAATAAAGATTCGTAGACTAGACATTTCTCGCAAGACTCTATCGAAGAGGGCATATAAACCAACAACAATAACAACTTGATGATCCTTTATCGATTCTAAGTGCTCAATAATCGCTTTGAAGTCATATACTTCGGGGGTATATGATTGTCCTGGACGCTTGTAATCATCCATATCTATAGTAGTTACCGTGGCGATTTTACGGCTTTGAATTTCTTGAGAAATCATACGCTCTGCGGTATGTTTACCTGAGGCGTGTCCTCCACCCAATAGCACTATAACAGTCATATTATTGATGGTTGCAATCAATACTCTCTTTTAAAGATTGTGATTTAAATTAAATACTTTGATTATTTAAACTTATTTATATTTAAATTCACCGAGGCATCTCATCTCATCTCATTTGATCTCATCGCAAGAGTTCATCGCGACAATTAAAAGCACTCAAGAAGGGTGATAACACATTCTTAAACACCCAAACTATAACAATGATTGATAGAGAGGCCGACGGTGCTCTTAGGTTCAAAGAGGGCCGTGAAAAGCTCAAAGTTCATGCAACTTTCGAGGCCATGAAACTCGATCCAAACCTTCTTAAAGGTATCTATCTGTACGGATTCGAAGCTCCATCTGCAATTCAGTCCAGAGCAATTGTGCAAATTGCTCTGGGAAGAGATACAATTGCTCAAGCTCAACTGGGAACTGGAAAAACCGCCACATTTTCCATTGGAATGCTTCAAGCTATTGATCCCAAATCCAAAGAATGTCAAGCAATTATCGTATCCCCTACACGTGAATTAGCATCCCAAATCCAAACTGTGGTTCGAAATTTAGGCCTGTTTATGAATATTAGATCGCATGCCTGTGTTGGGGGTAAAAATGTCGGAGATGATGTGAAGAAACTCCAACAGGGTCAGCACGTCATTCTGGGTACTCCTGGCCGGGTGCTCGACATTCTCAGACGAAGAAATTTATCACCTAGAGGGGTAAAGATGCTTATTTTAGATGAAGCTGATGAGCTTTTACAGAAGGGCTTTAAAGAGCAGATTTATGACATATATAGAGCACTCCCGTCAACAACCCAAGTGGTCGTAGTGAGTGCCACATTACCCAAAGCAGTGTTAGAGATGGTGGGGAAGTTTACTACAGATCCAGTTAAAATTTTGGTTCGGCAAGATGATATCTCTTTGCAAGGCATCTCACAATATTATGTCAATTGTGACAAGGAGGAATGGAAATTCGATACACTTTGTGATATTTATGATAATATGACCATCACCCAGGCGGTGATTTTCTGCAATACCCGGAGTAAAGTGGATTGGTTAGCGGAAAACATGCGTAAATCCAATTTTGCAGTGGTATCAATGCATGGAGATATGAAACAGGATGATCGGGACCGGGTCATGTCTGATTTTAGAGCTGGTGTACTGCGAGTACTTATATCGACGGATGTTTGGGCCCGAGGAATTGATGTTCAACAAGTTTCTTTGGTGGTAAATTATGATTTACCTTCTGATATGGAAAATTATGTTCACCGGATTGGACGTTCAGGAAGATTTGGACGTAAGGGAGTTGCTGTTAATTTCGCCACAAGAGAAGATTTTCATGTCGTGAAAGATCTCGAGAAACATTATCTGATTAAGATAAAGGAGATGCCTGCAGATTTGAATGCTATGTGAATGAGTTTGAAGGGCTGGTAGAGAAGAAATTGGAAAGATAAGGCGAGAATTCTATGGTTGATATAGGTTGATGATTCAATTAGACACGGATTTGAGCACTTCAATGGTGAAATACTTGAATATGTTATTAAATAGAAAAACGGCTACAACATCATCCTTAGAAAAAAGGATAACAGAATTATTTTGACCAAAGAATAAGAAAAGAATGCAAAGCGTCAACATAATCATATGCAAGCTTTCACTAAAATCAAGTGGTTTCAATCTGTAGATCATAACAAATAATTATCATATTGATGCTCAGTACTTTGTCAAACGGTAAATAATCTATACAATGACGAGAACAAAAATTTGCAATAGAACTGAAGTTTATTGACTGATCAATGAGATAAATCTTGATCAGTTGATAACGTTAAAAATGCAGAACCAATTCTTCAATCTTAGAAAAGCAATCCCTTTCCAATCTTTTTGATCTCTTTGTTCTCTTTCACATAATTCACCCTCACAATATTTAATACTACGGATCATATTACCGCGCATTAATACTTTGATTCCAAATCAATTCTGGTGATGAAAATGTACAGTGGAAGTAACAGAAAAGATGATTTGAGTGCATTAAAAGTACGAGATTTAACCTCATCCGTACCAAAACCTCTACTAATTTAATTGAAACCTCATTAAAACTCCAGTACCTTCGCTACAAACCTCATCACTGCTCGTCACAACCATGTCCTCTCCTCTTCTCATCTCAATCGTTAAGAAAAAAAAAATTTGTTTTGAAAAATTTAGACCTCATCTCAGCATGGACCAATTCACAGCAGCTTTGGCGGAAACGCTCAAGCAAACCACGGTTCCTGACTCCAAGGTTATCAAGGCGGCCGTGGACCGTCTCGATAAGGAGTTTTACCCTAATCCAAATGCGCTTCCCGCACTTGTGCAGCTTGTTTTAGCAGGCGATCTCGCAGTTCAACAGTTGGCCGCAGTCGAGGCCAGAAAGCAGGTTATTAGAGCTTGGGATCAAACTGATGCTGGTGTTAAGACTCAAATCAAAGAAGAAGTAGTTAAGGCTGTGTTCGAACAGCCAAACCAAAAGATCAGACACGCTCTGGCCAAATTGGTTGCCGCCATCGCTGAGCATGACTTGCACGATGAAAAATGGCCTACTCTTTTGCCAACCCTCATTGAACGGGTTAATGATCCAAACACCAAGGAAGCTGCAGTTTTTGCTCTTTTCTGTGTTTTGGAGACTCAAGTCGAAGCACTTTTGCCTCATGTTGCTGACTTTTTGTCGCTTTTCGCTGGCTTGCTCGGTGATGCCTCCGTCTCTGTCAAGACCAACGCCGTCAGAGCCTTGGATATCATTGCTCAATTCATTGATGAAGATGCTGAAGTCAGTGCTTCGCTTGCTGCTAACTTCTCTCAAACCATCCCTGCCATGGTCCAGGTTTTGGGCGATGTCTTGGCCTCTGGAGACCAGGATAAGGTCAAGGAAGTCTTTAACACTTTCAACAATCTTTTGTTTGTCGATTCTAAGATCATGGGTGACCACTTCAACACTTTGGTTGAATTGATGTTGCAAATCGCTGCCAACAAGGACTTGGATGACGAGATCAGAGGCTTCGCTTTGCTGTGGATCACAATGACCGTTTCTATGAAGAGAAGTAAGATCGTCAAGATGGGTCAGACCATTACTGGTGTTGCCGTCCAAATTGCTTCTGAAGAAATTGACGCTGATGAAGAATTGGCTGTCGAAGAAGACGAAAACGAAAACGAAGAGAGCACTGCAAACTCCTTGGCTCTTAGATTGTTATCAGTTTTGGCCTCCGAGCTCCCTCCTGCTCAAGCTTGTGCTATTATCTTGGACAGAGCTCAACAATTGATTACCCTGCAGTCACCTTTCGACAAAAGAGCTGCTCTTTTGTCGATCGGTATTGCCTCTGCTGGTTCCCCAGATTACTTTAACAACTTCGTCAAGAAGGTTCAGCCCATTCTTGTGGCTGGTCTTCGTGATCCAGAGCCAATTGTCTCTGTTTCTGCTCTTAGATGTCTTGCTCAACTTACCACTGAATTGACTGAGAATATCGCTCAATATCACCGCGAATTGCTTCCATTGGTTATGTCTTTGGTTGACAGTTCCAAGAATGCTAAGGCCTACAAATACGCTTGTCACGCCTTGGATGGTTTGATCGAGTACATGACTCATGACGCCATCACCGAATACTTGGAAGCTTTGGTTCACAAGTTGTTCCTGATGTTGTCCACTGCCAACACTCCTGGTCTCAGAACTGCCATTATCAGTGCTATTGGTTCCGCTGCTTTCGCCGCTGGTAAGGCTTTCACTCCTTACTTCGAAGGTGCTATTCAAGCTCTTGAGCCATTCATTAGAGACATGAATATTGCTACTGAAGACGAAGAAGTTGAAATGAAGGCTGCTACATTCGAGAACATCTCTACCATGGCCAGAGCCGTTGGTTCCGAGGCTTTCTCCAAGTACGCAACTCCACTCTTGCAAGCCGCTTACAGCGCCTTGTCTTCTGAACAATCCAGAATCAGAGAGTCTGGTTTCGTTTTCATCTCCAATATGTCCAAGGTTTACGGCTCTCAATTTGCCAACTTCCTCGACCAAATTGTTCCTTCCATCTTGAAGTGTTTGGAACAAGAAGAATTCTCTTTTGCTGAAGACGTAGACGAAGACCCAGAGAACGAAGATGACGGTTTCAAGGTCAACACCGGTATCACCATTGAAAAGGAAATTGCTTCGCTTGCCTTGGGTGATCTTGCTATTGGTACTGGAGCTGCTTTCGCACCTTACGTCGAGAACGTTCTCAAGACCCTTGGTGAACAATTGGAGGAATCCTACGGTATGAGAGAAGCTTGTGTCTCTGCTCTTTGGAACGTCGCTTACGCCATGTTCAAGGCTGAAAAGGGTGAAGATTTCGAAGCACCAAAGGGTGTCCCAGCATCCTCTTACGTTTCTCCTGATGTTCTCGCTATCATTGAAACTGTCAGAGAAACAACTTTGACCTCGCTTGAAGAGGAATTCGACTTGTCTATGGTTGCTTGCATCCTTGACAGCATTTCCAATGCTGTCAACAACATGGGTTCCATCGCTTTGGTTTCCTCCCCTCAAGATACCGAAAGACTCGAGAGCCTTTGTATCCAATTGATGCTCGTTCTTAAGAAGGAACATCCATGTCAAGCCGAAGACGAAGAAATTCAAGATGACGAAGATGCCAGTGAAGCTGAGCTGTTTGTCTTTGACACTGCCTTGGAAGTTTTGGTCTCCCTTTCCCTTGCATTGGGTGGTGATTTCTCCAAGATCTTCAACTCCTTCAAGGACGTCATTGTCAGCAACACAACAGCTAAATCCAAGTTGAAGAGAGTTGCAGCTACTGGTGCCCTCGCTGAATTTGCTGTTGGTTTGAAGGAAAGCATTGCTCCTTACTACGAAGAGCTCATGAATATCTTCATCGAACGCCTCACCAATGACAAGTCTTTGGAAGTCAGAGGAAACTGTGTTTACGGTGTCGGTATGGTTGTCGAGTATGCACCTGTCGATCTTTCCGGTGCTTACCCACAAATTTTGCAGTTGGTTTTCGCCCTTCTTTCTAAGACCGACCGTCGTGCTGAACAAGACGATGATGAGCTGAAGGATGTCATCAACCGTTCCTACGCCAACCTGTGTGGTTGTGTCGCTCGTATGGCTTTGAAGCATCGCGCTGCAGTGCCATTAGAACATGTCGTTGAGCCTCTTCTTGGCCACATGCCATTCGAGACTGACCTCGAAGAGAATGTCCCAATTTTCACTCTTATCGCTCGTCTCTACGAAGAAGACCTGCCATTAATTAACACTCATACCCAGCAGGTTGTGGACATGTTTGCCAGAGTATTTACTAAGGAGAAGGAGAGAGTGAAGCTTATTGAGGACCTGACTGTTGGTAGAGAAGAAAACCTCGACAAGTTGAAGCAATTCCCCACCCAAGAGTTGCAGAACAAGATCATCGCTCTTTTGCGTCACTTGGATGGTAAGTACAACGGTGCTGTTGCCGCCAATCCTGTCTTGAAGGAGGTTCTTTAGTTGCATATATCAAGACAGAATCAATGTTAGAAATAAATTGTGCATCATGTAGATTAGTTTTTTTTTGATTAAAAGTGGAAACACACAAAGCTAAAAAAGCTCAGTTTTACCCCATAAATCTTAAGAGTGGCCGATTATTTATGATGGGTGGTAAAAAGCTTTTTCATAACTACCATATTAGACCCTCCCCCGCCTAAAAAATACTCATCAAAAATTTCCGCATTAGTGCTACAAAGGAACGAAACTTGCCTGTTGTGGACTTCAATGGACCCTGATAAAACCCACACATATACCCAAAGGTGGCACAAGAGGAGGTGACACAAGAGTGGAAGGATCATAGTGATAAAACTATTTAATTCAGGTTCGATTTATATATTTACAAGTTCTATTAAATTAACAAAATTCAAATGCCCCAATCTCATTTTGGTAACTGCCTTGCAGCATTTTCATTTATAGCTTTGGTGTTACTCGTTCCTCCATTTTTTTGGCACGCTAAGAGCTGCAATGTTCCATTGATGTTTCTTATATTTTGTTTGAGTATCACGAATTTGGAGAATTTTATCAATGCTCTAATTTGGAGTGATACGGACTCTGTTTGGCTAGGTGAGATTTATTGTGACATCTTCGCCAGAATTGAAGTGATAACTACTATAGGAAAATTATGCTCTTTAATAGCCATCAATTTGAATTTAGTGATGGTACTTCGAACCAATCGAAGGTTTCTTGGTCGAACAAAATTCAAAACTTATTTGAACCTTGCAATTTGTACAGTTTTACCAATAATCTTGGTAGCGGTACATTATATTGTTGAAATGCAACGGTATACAATTTACAGATACCGAGGTTGTGCCTTGTCCATTAGCACATGGGTGGCCATTTTGCTTTACCTGATGTGGCCCTTCACCCTTTCCATCATAGTTATAATTTTCCTGATCTGGACTTTATATACTTACTATCTGAAGTATTGCGATGTGGCTGATATATTAAAATGTACCAATTCGGGATATAGTCATAAGCGTTATATTAAGCTCTTAGTTTTTCAGCTCCTAATGATTGTTTGTATTGTGCCATTCCTGATATATACATTCGCAAACGATGTCAATTTTCTCAAGGATGTTCCTTTCGATTGGGATTACGTTCATTCTGATGATTGGAATCACATCATGAGCTTTGATGTGGGTAAGTATATCACCGCTCTGGAATGGATTAACATAGGCGCACTGTACATTACATTTATAGTCTTTGGCTTGGGATCAGAAGCAACCAAAATGTACAGGGGTATTCTTTTTAAGTTACCTTTCATCAAAAAAGCAGAGTCCAACCATGTATCAAATAGCAATACCGAAAGTGAAGATGAGACCATCAAGTTTAAGATAAGCGACAACTTCAGATCAGTTGAAAAGCCTCTCTCTTCAAGCAAAACTGAAAAACAATATGTTAACGCTGAAACGTACCCAGAATATGATTATGAGTCTCAAGTTGAAACTCCATACAGCGGAAAATTTACCTTCTAGATTAAGGTGGTTGTAGAGAACAAATAAACGAGATGGATCGTACATATTAGTAGATCAAGACGTAACACTAAGAAATCTTCATCAATTCCTTGAGCTTAGCCTCAACCATCGTAGGTTCAGCTTTTCCTCGACTTTTTTTCATAGTTTGACCGACCAAGAATTTGATAGCCTTTGGATTTGATTTGAGAATTTTATCAACTGTTTGTGGATTTTCATCAATAACAAGTTGACAAACTTCTGTTATAGCATCACTCAAATCCTCGCTTGGGACATGGTGTTTATTAATGAGGTTTTGAATATCTTTTGATGGATCCTCAATATATTCTACTAATATTTGCTTAGATGCTGAGCCAGTGATTTTTTTGAAATGAGTTGCCAGTATAAGTGAGACCAAGACATCCGGGTCGATATGGTCTAGGTCGATTGGCTTTTCAAGTTTTTTGAATGCACGTGGAATATCGTTGAATAGCCAATTCGACGTTAATGCAATTGGTAAGTCTTTCTTCGAGATCGCAATGGAAAGCTTTGAATAAAACTCCAATTGCTCCTGGTTATCCAACAAAAATCGAGCCAATTTCAAGGGTAAATTATACGGCTCCTCGGTAAGCTTTCCAATTATTTGATCGGGCAATTCCGGTAAAGAATTTTGCACTTGTTGATAAATTTGGTGATCTAGATTTACGGTGGGAAGTTCTGAATCTGGGAGATACCTATAATCTACAGCATCTTCCTTGGACCTTAGAAGTACTGTCTTTGTTCCAGTCCATCCTCGTGTTTCTTGATGGACTTCTGATCCAGAGTCGATGAGATCGACTTGTCTTAAATACTCGTATTCGATGGCGTTTAATATGTCAGTGGTGCTTCTCATATTCTTAATTTCTACTCTGGAGTTTCCATTCACAGACACATTCACATCGACTCTGATAGCACCTGTTTCTAACTCACCGGTACAAACGCCAATATGTTTAACAAGCAGCTGATATTTCTTAACGAAAGCCTTCACCTGATGAACATCTTCGAAATCAGGGTGAGTGACCATTTCGATTAAAGGAGTATTTGCTCTATTGAGGTCAATATCTACTTTGTCTCCATTATGGTAGTGTGAGCGCCCAGTGTCCTGTTCAATTTGTATTTGCTGAATTCTGATAATTTTGCTGGATGTATTGATCTCATCTAGTGGCTTCTTCAAGGTCAATTTTCCGTTAAGCGCAAGAGGGGCATACTTTTGAGTAATCTGGTAGCCCAAAGGTTGATCTTGGTAAAAATAATGCTTTCTATCAAACAGAGACTTTGATTGAATCGAACACTCAAGAGCCACAGCAGCTCGGAGGGCAAGTTTTAAAGCCTCAGGGTTGAGAATTGGCTGAGTTCCTGGAAGACCTGCGTCAAAATAACTGACATTGTGATTTGCTGGTGAAGTGAAAGCAGATTCTGAGAGCGAAAAGAGCTTGTACTTGGTATTAAGCTGTGTATGTATCTCAAGACCACATCTGAGCTTATAGTTGTCCACAGCTCGGAAGGCAAAGGCAGCCAGGACTTTCATGGTGGAGCTGAGATGAAATTTTTGGGTGCGAAAACCTGGGGAAGAACTCTCCCACATCCATCCGGTCACTTTGTCGGTGTCCCATTTTCATCATGTCTCCCACGTTGTCTTTTAACTATCCTAAAGTCGCGTTTTGTCCCGTTTTGGCCTGACCTTTCTTATCAGCACACATGGCCTGGCCCAGAGATCTTTAACTTACATCACTACTCTGGAGATAATTTTCATTTCTTATAAGCATGGCCATCATGTTTGTTCTATATATTCCACTAAACAAACTTCTTTTCTTCAAAAATCTTTCACTATGATTGCTGAGAGATGGCCTTCACACCTGCACCCCCTTGTTCCTGCACACACTCTATCAGGCTATATACATAAATTAGATAAGGAAGAACAAAACAACAACTCCCCACAACCTTAACTCATCTTCACTACAAGGTATGTTTACGCACGATTCGGTAGTAATTGTGTCTTTGAAGGCCCAATAGCAGCATTCTTAGTTGACATTATCGAATTCTACAACCTAGAGTTCTCCATTATCACTCCATTGAAGGTGGCAAATACTAACCCCAAGAATGAGATCACAATTTAAAGACGACCACCCTTTCGGTATGTATAATGATGATGTTGTAAATGGTTTAACAACAAGTGACTTAACAATATGGTGTGATGGTTCAATTACGATAACCAAGCACCCTACTTTGTTGTTTGGTTCATCTCCGTCGACATCCGACAATTCTCCCTTTTTATTTGGTTCCCCATACTAACCCCATTAGAGAAGAGAAAGGCAGAGGCCACTAGAATCCTCCAAAAGTTTGAAGACAGAATCCCTGTCATCTGTGAAAAAGTCGAAAAATCTGACATCCCTGAGATCGATAAGCGTAAATTCCTTGTGCCCACCGATCTCACTGTTGGTCAGTTTGTGTATGTCATTCGTAAGAGAATTAAGTTGCCCTCCGAAAAGGCCATTTTCATTTTCGTCAATGACATTCTTCCACCCACTGCTGCCTTATTGAGTCAAGTCTATGATGAACACAAGGATGAAGATGGTTTCTTGTATGTGTTGTACTCGGGGGAAAACACTTTTGGGGAAGACTTATTGCAATATGAAGTACCTTTGTGAGATTTCTTAAGGCAATGCTTTTGACTGGTTCAAATAATTATTGATTGGTATGAATATTTAACACCCTTTTGTAGCCTTTGAATAATGAAATTCTAAGACACATTTTACGTGAAGTAGATATTAGACTTGGCGCCTAAAAATTCTTAGCATATGGTTACAGGATAAAATTTCTTTCGCTATCGGGATTTTCAAATATTTCTTGCTTTAAACACATGTTTCTCTTTCTACGAAATACTTTCATCACTAACATCGTTCATTAATTAACTGCTAATTGCATCTCTTTTAATAGAAGGATCCCAACTTTCCAGGATTTCCAACGGACCTGCGACGGATTCCAATAAAGCCTTAATTTCATTATTTGTACGGGCCACGCTTGAGAAGTCGAACTCTTCGATTCCTCTAAAGTCGGCGATGGCGTAAAACAACTCGTCCAATGCTTCGAAGTTAACGGTCAAACCATGGAAAGTTCTGTCATATTTATGAATAATTTCTCCTTCTATAGAGATGAGGAACTGTTCAAGGTCGTTCAACTTTTTGCTGGCGCCAGCGCCTGCAGAGAGTACGATCCCCATCCCATTTAGGAAATTCGGGATCTGAGGTGCGGCTGCTAAGGCCATAGTAGCTCCAGCAATAAACTTAAATATATGCATGGGTGAAACTAGGTGAGTGGTAAGGTTTGGGAGGATCTGGAATGAAGCGAATTATCGAATTTGCATTAATATAAGCATGTATATATATAATCCTCATAAGTGTCGGGTTTGCCCGACGCCTTACATGAACCAGTAAAAGTACCACATAGCTGAACGCATGCAGGGTCTCAACTCATACGTGATCGGCATTTAACATGTCGAAAAATATCGAGATGCAAAATTATTGGAGATCTGCGCTCTCGCTTAGGCACCATGGAGAGCAAACAATAGATATATTTACATCGGACGGAAAAAGCACGAATCCCCGCAGGACGCCTTTGCTGCACATTTATAAAACTACATTTTGAGTGCATTTTTTTAAATCTCTATTACATTCCCTTACTTTACATATCCAAATACTATTGGTATTTAGCAAGAACCAAATCAACTCTGTCCAAAAGTTGCTTTTTTCTATCGTCATCACACCAGGATCCCTTAATACCATTTCTAACAATTGTGGCCCATTGTTCGTGGGTGAAACCAAATCTAGTGTGAACTGTCACATAATTATCTAAAATGTATCCTCCAAAGTAGGCAGGATCGTCTGAATTAATCGAAAATGGAACATTCTCTTTGAAAAAGAGGTCTATAGGCAACTGAGAAACATCTTCAACGACTTGGAGCTTCACATTAGAAAGTGGACACATGGAAAGCATGGTCTGATTGGCAGCAAGTTGTTGCATAAGTTCCTTGCTTTGCTTAGAGTTTACTCCGTGATCAATTCTACTAACTTTAAGGTGCTCGATAGCTCCAGTAACGTAGGAGTAATCACCTTCTTCACCGGCATGGGCAGTTAATTGAGCATTTGGGAAGTTGTCTCTAACGTAAGCATAACTTTCAGCGAATAAATGAGGAGGGAATGGCTTCTCAGCGGAATCTAATCCTAATCCATGGATCACACCACTGTTGTAGTATGGAGCAGCGTCTTTGATAGTTTTCAAACCATCCTCATTTGGTAAATGTCTCAAAAGACACATAATTAACTTATTAGTGTTACCATATTGAGCGGTAGCATCTTTACAAGCTCTATCAAATCCTTGGACCACTACATCGATAGAAATACCTCTTTCAACATGACCTTGTGGGTCGAAAAAGACCTCGGAATGAGCACATCCGTCTTCATTAGCCTTCTTAAAATATTGCATAGCCAAGTCATAAAAATCATCCTCCTTGATTAAAACACCCATACCAATGTAGTAATGATCCAAGAAATCTTGCAAATCGGCAAAGTTGTTGTATCTTTCAGTACATGCTTCTGGAGATTTTGGGAAAGATTCTGGCAAAGTGATTCCGTTTCTCTCGGCCAATTTGAAAAGCAAAGATGGTTCAAGAGTTCCTTCAAGATGAACGTGGTGCTCACACTTTGGAAGATCTCTCAAAAAAGAGGTGAATTGCTCATCGCATTTGTGTACTGCTCCTGAAACCATGGTTTGTGTCTTTTCTAAAGATCGATGAGATCGAGATGAAAGCGTTTTTTCCGTTAAATTAATTGATTTTTTTTTTGTTTTTTTCGACTGTCAAAAAAAGACTGCCATCTTTGAATTTTACATTTTCATTTTGAATTGTAAAATTTTGATTTTTGATTTTTTATTTTGCTTTTTGCTATTTGCTTTGCCCTTACAACTTCTTGTTTCCCGCTTTTACATTTGCATTTTGCATTTTTAAAATTTTGGCAATATTTTATAAAACGTGGTACCACATCTTGATAGAGATGAAAGAAATTATTATGATCGATGGGGGGATCGCAATTTGAGGGGTACTGAGATCTCGGGGTTCCTGCTGGTCAATTTTGAATGATAAGCCTTATTTTTAAATCTAGGTTGCTACGGGGAGATGCCGTGGCCACGATTATGCACCTGCAGTTCGACGTACTTCTATTTTTTTTGCTGGCCACATATTACCGCAACAAAATCGCCCTATTTACTCTCCCACATTTGAGCCAAAAATATGCAAATTCCCAACTAGGTATAAAACTAAAATAAGTAACCTTTTGGGTTTGTTACCGATTAGGAGCAAACAATGCTTTAGCCAAATCTCTTCTTAGCGAAAAACTATTATCTACATGTATAACTGTTAGGGATCTTGCGTTCGAAATCCTCTCGGTGGCCAAGCTGGCTAAGGCGCGAGACTGTAATGAGTAACTCAAAGTAATCTTGAGATCGGGTGTTCGACTCACCCCCGGGAGATTTTTTTTTTAGTCTTCGTCGAAATCTATCGTGGACCAACATATTGAGATCAGAATTAACAAAACAATTGTAATAATTATTTTATTATATCTCGACCATGAAAAAATAGCCTGACTACCTCTCTTTCAATCCTCACATCCAACCCCTGGAAGTGTTAATGATTGCCCTTTTCGGCCGCCCCAATCAAGACCAAACGCGCCTTCCTGCAGGAACAGCCGTGTACGACTTTGCCACTATTTAGAAATTATCTCAAGCAGATCAAACTTACTTTGAAGTCTTTACACAAATATGGTGGACGGTACGTATACTGTGGGGTATCCACCCGCAATAATTTTGCAGTGCTCTGATATTAACACTCGGTACAGTGACGATTAAAAATGTTGGCAAATTGTATACAATCAGCCTCGAGCCAACCGACACTGGTCTTGTATTTAAGCAGAAGATTCAACAGGTGACAAATATACCACCAGAGAGACAAAAAATTCTCATCAAGGGCGGAAAAGTGCAGGATGATGCCACCGTTGACTCAATGCCTCTTTTGCAAAAGACCCCCATCATGGTTTTGGGTAGTCCTGACTCAGGACTTCCAACCAAGCCGGTAGAGAAGCAAGTCTTTTTGGAAGACTTGAACGAAAACCAATTATACAAAGTTGATAATGAACCTTCTGGTTTCGTCAATGTTGGTAACACATGCTATGCTAATTCGGCTTTGCAAATGTTGTACAAAAATGATGATTTGAGGAAAAGGGTCACCGATTTCAAACCTGCTGATTCTCAGGCCCCCATCGTTCCCCAAAGATTGACAAAGGAGCTTAGCAACTTATTTGCCAAGATGGACAAAAAGCAACAAAATATCAACCCCACTTTATTCCTTACCCTTGTGAGATCTTATTACTCTCAATTTAACGAGAGAACCCCACAGGGTACATACAAGCAACAAGATTCTGAAGAATTCTACCTGTTGATGCTTTCGGTGTTGGCTCAGACTGCAAACATTGAGGATTACTTTAAACTCACACTTAAATCTACACTGAAATGCCTTGCATTGCCTGATTCAGAAGAGCAAGTGCTGTACGAAGAAGCCAATAAGTTGTCGTGTCATATTACTATTCAGACGAACTTTCTTCGAGATGGAATTCTCTCTGGACTCAAAGAAACTGTTGAAAAACATAATGACACTTTGGGATCCAATGCTGAGTATGAAGTAGTTAAAAGAGTCACTAGACTTCCTAAGTACTTGACAGTACAATTTGTGCGTTTTTTCTGGAAAAGGGACACCCAAAAAAAGTCCAAGATTCTTCGTAAAGTACAATTTCCCTTTGAATTTGATGTTGCAGACTTACTCGATGATCTGATAAAGGCTGAGAAGACAACGGTTAGAGACAAGATACGTCAAGTGGAGAAGGATAATTCAGACTTGCTTCGCGATTTCAAAAAAACCAAGCGTACTGGCGGAGTCGCTCTTCAACAACAAGAAGAAGAGGACAAAATGAAACTTTTACTGATCAAGAGCAAATTTGAAGATGATTTGAAGTCTGTACTTCCAGAAATTGACTTTGAGAGCACCACTGAGAATCCGCTGCTGGTGTATCAGTTGCAGGCAATCATCTCGCACAAGGGAGCGCTGGCAGACTCTGGACATTACCAATCATGGGTTCGTGATGAAAACGACCTTGATGGAGATAGATGGTTCAAGTTCAATGATGACCAAGTTCTGGTGGTGGATAAGGAGAAGATCGAACAGCTTGCTGGAGGTGGAGAGAGCGACAATGCATTGGTGTTATTGTACAAGGGTATTGGTATGTAGTCTAGTATAGATGATTTATAGACTGATAAAAGTTACTGCCTTAAAATTTGGTTTTTGTTTGTAAAATATGGGTTGAGGTTACAAATTTATCATACTTCTGATGGCGTTGTATTCTATATATCACAAATTCTTGGTCAATTGCTTGAACAGCTCTACTTCTTCCCAGCAATTCAAAGCTCTTCCCTTGTTTTCTTTCAAACATGCCAACACTTTTTCCCTTTGAGATGTCACTTTTTTGTCAACATCAACCTTAATGAATTGTTGATTGGCTTCTAACACCTTGGTTAATTCATCAATCTTGGCATTGGTTTGAGCCACTGAAATGGTCTGTTTATCATCCTTAGCCAAGGATTCCTTCAATGTAGACTGGAAACGAGTGACAGCCGATGATTCAAGCTTTTTAAGTTCATCAGCAACTCGTTCTTGGATATATTTCTCGGTAAACTGCGATCTTGAGTAGTCGCTCTAGAGGTTAGTAAAACAATTTTTGCATTGAAGGGCTCTAATTTGATACATACTTCGGAAGTGTTTTCTAATTGTGCCAAGAACAGTGCACTGAAATCAACTGGCGCCGTAGGGGTAAACACCTTGGTCTCTGGCTTACTGCTAGAGGCTCCCATGTTGTTGGTGAATAATTCGTTTTATTGGATGATGGGGGGATATACAGGAGCGCGACCGATCTGGAAGATAATGTGGGTGAGAGCGAGAAAGAGAAAGAGAGAGAGAAAGAAAGAAGAAAAGAATAGAATGCAAATGATGATGGATGTTTTTAAATATTTGTGAAGGTTTATCGAAAATAATTAGGTGATATGTTGCAATGAGGTTGTACTTGCGAAGATAATCCGGTCAAATTCTAATAAAAAAATGGTCGAGAAACGATATTAAACATAATTGTATGTGAGATAATTTCATAGCTTGTGGTAGCCGGAAAAATATAAAAAAGAAAAGCCGAGGCTAAAGACTCGTCTAAGAGACCGCTCACCATTTAAGTTAGTTATAATGAGTTATATTTGATAAATTGAATTACACCAGAGCTTTTCGAAGAAGTCGGACCACTTTTCTTTCTCTTGTTATTTCATTAATGCCGCGCTAATTCTAAGGTTTTTCAATGGTGATGATGAAGACCATTTAAATAAAATCACTGAGGTGAACATATTGCAACATGAAAGCCGGTTTCAAATATATTTGAACCATACTCAATAGTAAATTTCAGTAGAAAATTATAAGAAAAACTTCCAATAACTTCGAAATAAATTTGAAGGTTTATATTGGAAAGGGTCCATCACAAAAAGGTTGACCTTATTCTGTCTTTCTCTATCTACATGTCGTACGAATACTTATTAACAAGATTATCTACTTACTTTCTCTCCCTCTTTGTCTTCACTGCATCTGCCAATACCTGCAAAACCAGCTCGGTATCCTCCCAACCAATACAAGCATCTGTAATGGAACAACCGTATTTCAAGGCATCTTTTCCACCTTCTTCAAGTGGAGGAACGTTTTGACGGCCTTCAGCAATATTCAGCTCAATCATAAGACCACAAATACCATCTTCTCCACCAGCAACTTGTCTGGCAATCTCAGCGGCAACCTTAGGTTGGTTGCGGTGGTCCTTGTTGGAGTTACCGTGGGAGCAATCCACCATGATTCTTGGTCCCAGCTCAGAAGACATAAGCTTGGCCTTGGTCAAAGCTTCTTTGGTCTCCTTGACCAGCTCAGCGTCGAAATTAGTACCCTTCTTACCTCCTCTCAAGATCACAAAGCAGTCCTTGTTACCGTCAGTACCAACAATGGCAACCACACCAGGCTTGGTGACAGAAAGGAAGTGATGTGGGTGTGCGGCTGCATTCACAGCATCGATGGCAACACCTAAAGAACCATCAGTACCGTTTTTGAAACCAACTGGGAATGACAAACCGGAGGCCAATTCTCTGTGCAATTGTGATTCAGTAGTTCTGGCACCAACTGCACCAACAGAGAACAAATCGGACAAGAATTGTGGAGAGATGGTGTCCAACATTTCACCGGCGATGGGTAACAACTCAGTCAACTCAACGAACAACTTACGAGAAATACGCAAACCCTTGTTAATTTGGAAAGATCCATCAATATCAGGGTCGTTGATCAAACCTTTCCAGCCCACGGTAGTTCTTGGCTTTTCGAGGTATGCTCTCATGACAATATGAAGCTCACCTTTGTGCTTTTCAGCAGCCTTGTGTAATCTTTGTGCATAATCGAGGGCAGCAGCAGGGTCATGAATAGAACATGGACCAATGACAATAATCAAACGGTCATCCTTTCCATCAAGAATAGCACATGCTTGGTCACGGCCGTCAATAATGGTCTTTTGGGACTTCTCAGTGAGTGGGAATTCGTGCTGAAGAAGATCTGGGGGAGTGAGTGGATCGTAACCACGGACTTTAGTTAGTATTTGATGATTAAACGCTTTTTAAGCCATCTTGAAGTCGATATAAACGTCGAAAATGGTATGACTCATCTGATCAAAGACTTAGTGACTGAGTTCATAAAGATTTGATACTTTTCAGTCTATCCACAACATAAAGTAAACACAATGTAAAAAGACAACATCCATTCTCATTATAGTAGAAGCAATATACATCTTTAAGAAGCTCAAATGACTGCTCTGGTGGGATTCGCCGTTTTGATTTGGCTGCTGAAAAATTTCAGTCATGTGTTGCAAATACAAAGCAGCGACGGTAAAGTCGATCCATTTTCAACGTATTCAACTATCAAATTCCATTAGGTAATGATATACATACTTCTCCAATCTTCCATGCGTGATCTGTCGCCTACGTTCTCGTTAGTGATGAACATGTTTCTGCTTAGCAAAAGATTTTAATGAGATTTTTCGCAACGGCTCTCGAACATTTTAAATGGTATGGTTTATATGCGCACGTGCAGGAGCTTCAGAAAATATGCGTCAGCGGGTTTTGCAAGCATCTAAGAGGCGGACTACTATGACATACCAACATTCTTTAACAGATGGCCAATAAAATTCAGCAGTATGTAGGGGTTAATGTTGAGTCATCTGAAGAGACGTTTATTCAATACTTAAAGCTCAAACGCCGAATTCGTGCTCTTTGTTTCCAATGACTCATTACTTCTTCTTTTCTAAAACGGCATGCGAAAGCTTCGTGCAGGCTGCTGCAGCATTTGTAAAGCCTTCTCTCGCACTGGCACCAAGAAAGAAGGCAGAAGCTTCCGATAAATATTAAAATCGAGAATAAGTTTGTATAAGCGGAAGACTAGAATTTGTCGAATTGATATAGTATCGCATAACGGCTAAGAAGGTGACCAAATATTGACATTAACCATTTCAATGTTCATAAGAACGAATTAGAACTACTCTCTTTTTCGACTATTATCTACTGATATTTTTTCTTATATCTCAATCTATCATCTCTACCCTATCTCTATCTCCCGGCCTTAATTTCCCCAGCCTTCATCAATCTTGTCCGTCTTAAAAACTGAAATTTTCAACCCTTTATACTTACTTCCTTTCCTTTTAAATCTAATTTCTGTCAGCTTTGAACACGTAAACATATCCGTTCGTTACAATATCTTGTAAGTCGCTGTCGCATTCAACAACCTTTTCATCGTTAAACAAAACCCATTTCTCTTCCCCATCCACTATTTTCTTCAAAAAAGCAACATAATGACCTGTGTGTGGTGATGAACCTTTATGACAGATAACACCATGTAACTTGAACTTTGGCCAAGTCTTCCGCTCTAGCTGTTCGATACTGATATCAGCTGTTTCAACGGAAGAAGGCTCTTCGATTTCTCCGTTATCGTCGGGATTACTGAAAAGCCATTCAACAGCAGCTTCAGGATCACCCTTAGTAACCAAAAGCGCCTTATTGGCCAATTTTTCACTGAAGCCCATCGCAACAAAGTTGGCAATTTGCTCAGAAGATACTGCTGGTTGGTCTGATTTAGCATTAAGATCTTCCTCGCTCAAAGGTGCATCAATATCGGCATCATCCATGTGCTCAAATACCCAATTCATAGCCGCCTCGGAACTCTTGTTACCGGTGGCATGGAGAGCTCGGACACTTCTTCCCTCGGGGAAACCCATTTCCAAGAGAGTTTGCAAGGCATCTTTATCAGGGTTGAAACCACTTGATTCTTTTGTGTCTTCGATTAAAAACTCACCTTCCTCTAAACCAGATGCTCTGTAGGATCCCAAGTCAATGCTATCGCATATTTTGATGGGTGCGTCAACCTTCATTGGAACCCAGTTTTCTAAAACTATCCTCTTTGCATTGACCAACAAAACATCGGGGAAACTTTTGAACTTGATCAGCTTCGACATGTGCTCTTTTTCCGAGCAGTTTGGACAACTAAAGTCTCCTAATTGCTCAGTAGCAGTGAATTGTGCAAACAGATCCAAGAGGTTGATCTCCTTGTATTTCTTCTTACCATCATCATCGATATGCTCGACTTCGATATCAAGTGGAAGAGCCAAGTTATCCACGACTTCCGAGGTAATTCTAGCACCTTTACATGAACCACAAGCCAATTTGTTTTCAATCAAGAATTGGAACGGCTCGTTGACTTCATTTCCCAACTTTTGTGCCAGTTTCTCCAAATAATACAAAAGGAACTCGAAAGCATCCTGTTGTTTCATCAGAGCAAATTCTGGATGTCCTTCACCGAGCAATGTTTTGAACATAGCAGGTTTTATTCCAGCTTGATATCCACCTTCTTGAGAGCTAGGAACGGCATATTTTCCACTACTTAATCCTTTATAAACTTTAATTATTTGCGTCGGTAAATCTCTAGCAGGATCTTCAATACCGGAAGGAAAGTCTTTATCCTTAAAGTATGATTGATATTGATCCAACAGGAACAATGCCTGCAAGGCTGAATTGAGATAACAACTGTTACCCAAATTTTTGAAACCAGTGAAGCCTGGACCAAACAATGGCTTGAGCTGGCCATCGACACCTTCCAATTTGAAGTCCCAATTTAAATTTTGATCCAAATTAAGCTCGGCCAAATTCTTTTCAGTTTTAACAAATGTGGCCAAGTTTATACCATATACAGATAATTTTTCTGCAATTTCAGGGACTTTGACTTCGTCATTACATTCATAACAATATGCGTCATAGTTGTCTGCATCCAAAGAACCTAATTTTAAAGCCACTGGATGTTTGGTCGTTTCATAATGAGCCACCATGTGTGAGTTTCCTTTCAAAGTCAGTCCATACTGCTCTCTTCCACATCCTACAATTCCACAACCGAGACAAAGCCAAAGATTCTCTTTTAAATCACACTCCAGACATTTTGTTAGATCAAAATTGACGGGGTCTTGGACTAGAGTGAAGGAATGCTCACAGGGTTGTATATCTAATTCCCAAACTTTAATCTCGTCATCTCTGGCGGATGAATTTGCAGAAATAATGGCATTGGCAAGTTCCTGGACATTTTGTGGTGCTGACTCCAACGGGATGGTCTCATTAGATTCAGAAGTGTAAATGGCATAGGAAGTATCAAATAATTCACTTTCAGGTACATCCTTGACCTCCAATTTTGCAATTTTTTGTGCACTTTCACCAGATTCGTCTCTATTCTGAGGTTTCAACACTTTTTTAATGTTTAAAAAGTGGTTATGGTGATGTTGATCGGTAAAGCCCGGTCGAGAGAAAGCCTGGAAGCAGTGAAGGCAAACATCAAGTCCCAGTGGGGTATTTTCGGCAGTATCAAAGCTAAACATACATTCATCTTTGTAAACACGAGCCCCGGAGGGGATTTTAGAAGCAATAGATTCCATAGCAGAGGGGCGTAGGAAGGGCAAGGGTTCTAAAAGGGAGTTGTGCTGATATTGATAGTGAAAAATGTGCGCACATACAGGATAATGTGGGGGAAATCAGTTCAGACAAGGAAATGCATGGAATAAAGAATAAGCAATGTCAAGTTTGATATTGGAATACCAAAGAAAAGTCTCAAGCAAAATATTAAAACACTTAAGGTTTGGTAAATTACGACATAACTCGAAAAAGGCAAGAATTTATTGATTTGCATTGCTGAAATGTTTCAATACATTGCACACATTTATTTATAAATAGATCGCATTTATATTGTTAGTGATTTTTTCTTCAGAGAGTAACTCTATAGAATCAATTATAGAGCCATTGCAGCAAATATTGCCTGTATTGGGATGCAAATTTAACATTAACTTTACTTCAACAATCTCATCAACTAAAGTTTATTTTAATTTAAAAGGATTTTGAATCATCTTTTTCAACTTTATCCTACTGGCACTGCCCCCTCCCACCATTTATCGATCATCAATCAAACAAATCTAAAATATCAGCAAATAGTTTGATAATTCATATTCATACCGGAAACCTCAATTCAAAGATGAAATCTTGTCTCTACTTCACCAATTGGTCCGTCTATGCTCGCCTGCATTTCGTCAATGAAATTCCTACACTGCTTATTACTCATGTCTTCTATGCATTTGTTGGTATTGACCCAAACTCTGGTGAACTTAAACTCACGGACCTGTGGGCTGATTGTGAACTTCCTCAAAAGGATTCTATTTCTAAAGGTAATTTAGAAGCCTTGTTTAACCGCAAAAAAAGCAATCGTAACCTCAAGGTCTGTATGTCCTTGGGTGGTTGGGGTACTAGTCATTTATTCCAAGCTATTGCGAGCGACAATAAGAAACTCGAAGTATTTGTGAATTCAGTGGTAAATTTCGTCATTGAGTATGGCTTTGATGGAGTCGATATTGACTGGGAGTATCCCGAAACAGCCGATGATGCTGCAAAATTTGCCATGATGTTGGAATTGGTTCGTGGTGGACTAGACAGAATATCGAAAACTCTTCTTTTAACCATTGCAACTTCGGCTGCACCAGAAAAAATTAGGATCTTAAACATTTCACACATTGATAAGTGGGTGTCATTTTATAATGTCATGTGCTACGATTTTGCTGGTAGTTGGAGTGGTAAAACGGGCCATCATAGTAATCTCTACGGAAACAATGGGGACTGTGATTTAAATTGTGACGCTGGTCTCGGGGAATTTGCCCGTTGTGGGCTCAAAGATCCTCGAAAAATAATCATGGGAATGCCAAACTACGGTCGTTCTTTTACGACCGACTTTGGAGAGGTAGGAAACAAATTTACAGAAGGACGTGGTCATATCCCAGAAGAGAAAGGTGTGTTCCCTTATAAGGTTTTACCAATTGGTGAGGAACGAGTGGATCAAAATTGTGTCTCAGCTTCTTGTTATGATTCAGACACCAAAACGCTTATTGTTTATGATAATCCAGAAACAACTAGGATAAAAGCTAAATACATTGCTCAAAAGGGTTTCGGCGGTGGAATGCGTTGGGCAAGCAGCGACGATAATTATAATGTAAAATCTCGTTGTTTACTTTGGAACTTCGTCGATCAAATTGGAGAGCTAGAATACCAAGAGAATCATTTGGATATATATTCCAAAAGCACTTATTTGAATAAATGATAGTTCTTTCGTATTCATTAATTTGAAGTTATCTCTTTGTGGACAGAAAAAACAAGCCAATAAAGATGAGCTTCAGTTGTGAATATCATTTATAATCTACAATTTGTACTACCATGTTTATCCGTATCTAACAATCTATCCTATTTGCTTGCAGGCCTGTTGATTAAAGAATCAGGTCCATGCGAGCAAATACACTCAAAACGGCGGCCACGAGCTCCATTTGTAAGTCTGTGCCGTTACATTTCTCAATTTCTTGGGTAACCTCCTGATCCAAATTAACCCCCAATCCCAAAGGCAGGCTAGCCAGCTTTAAGTTGAAAGGGTAGTCGGAGAAATCGGCCAAGATCTCGTCAGCCCGGGCAAATGCCTGGTCTCTTTTCTCATACAGCAAGGGAACGAGAACGTTTTCTAAAACATTTGCGGCGTAAGCTCCACATACAAGACCAATCAGACGCAAATATTTGAACAGAGTGTCCGCTGGGAAGGCATCACATACGTTTTGAGTTTCCAAGTCGATGTTTCGGGCAAGTACCATGCTAAGGATTCTATTCTTTATTTGTTCTTTGGTAAGTCTGTCGGCTACAGGGTGAGTTGCCATATCGAAGAGGAAGAAATTTTTCCTTTCAGTTCTTAAAACGCCCTTATCGACCAAACCTTTGGCGAGTCTTTCTCTGACCTGCTTTAATTGGTAGTTGATCTTCATCAAAGTCCATGCTTCTCCACTCAACAAGTCTATCCAGTTGGTCACTGACAAATTCAGTTCATCACTCTTCATGATACGCAATGCTTCGTCCAACAATACTTCACCGGTTGGTTCAGGGTCGATCACTTGGACCAAGCGGTCCAGCAATTCGAATCGCCTACGAGCAGGGTCATTTACCAATGATATTTTGCCTCTGAACGCCAACTCAAGAAGGATACACCCACGAAGTGCATACAGAATATTGTCATTCCAGAACAGAAGGTATCCCTCCTTATCTTTCAATCCCATAAGGAGCACTTCCTCCATGAGGGTAAGGAGTGGTAATTTTTGCTGAGACTCTTGTACTTGATCACGAGCATCGAAGCCCACTTTATGTGACTCAATGGGACTGGCTGGATCTTCTCCCGCACTTGTAGACTCAGAAGCACGAGATCCGCCGGCCTTAGCGGCCCCACGCCTTCTTTGGAGCGTTGACATATCGGTTGCCAGGTGTCAGAAGTTGGATTTTCGAAAACCGCTCTTAGGGTGGATCTATGTGCAGGAAAGGGCGTCGCCGTAAGAATCAATAGATTAGGAATATAAGGTGATATGTATGGCTGAAAAAAAGAGATAATAAAGATAAGTGGACAACCATAATCTAGGTTACTCGTCGGAGTCTTATGAAATATTTTAAGTGATTCAATTGTGGCTTCATGTTTGTTGGTTCAATCATAATCTATAGTAAATGGTATCATAATTTTTGGAGCCCGTTGAAAAATTACGCGAAGAGAGAGTCAGTAGATATATACAAGGTCGCACAATTTGTGGGGTGAGAGTGTGTGGATTTGAATTTCAATGGATGATTTATATCTTGTGAAGCGAAATTGGAGGTGAGGGTGAAGGTGGCATATGTATTCAAGAACTTGAATAATATGACAATTAATTGTGAGCACAAAAAATATTTTCAAATATTGGTCAGTAAGGAGATTTCGCTTATTGGTAACAACCCCCGTGACTTTCAAGTCACTGCAGTATCAATAAGCTGCTTGGAGCGTTTTCAACTGCGCTAAAATGCACTAATGCGCCCCAAATGAACGTGGCAGCCTCTTAAGAAACGGGTATTAATTTAATGAAGCGGTAGCGAAAAATTATTCGATCAAAGACCCCAAATGAATGGATACAGCATGAGCTCGACTCTCAAGAATCATTCAAATTCAATTAGCTTCGAAGACTGATTGGGAGGTAAAAAAAGGGAATACTGATGAGGAGTAGGCTCCTGTCAAATTTTGTATAGTTTGACTATTTAAGCATTTCTCCGCAGTACCGCCGTTTATCACAATGCAGGATTACAAGGCTAACGGTGGGGTCAGTATCGATAGTTAAAGATGGTAGTTGTAGAGAGATGAAGTATAAATACGAAGTACATTTGGTAGAATTCAGTGAAAGTTATTAAGACCAGGTTGGATTTAAACGGACGAAACCGATCAAGATGGTTCTTTAAAGCAAAAGAAAAAAAAGATTTTGTCGTCTTAGATTCTGTAAATATTTCAATCTGTTTGTGAGAGAGTGTCCTGAAAAAACGAATACCAATAAATTCAAAAAATGAAAAAATGAACCAATAAATTAACGATAGGAAACTTTTGTAATCAAACTATATTCTCTATTTAGTGTAGATTCTTTACCGGATTATTGATGACAAAATTCATAAAGATTTTAAAATTCAAACTATTCAGATATTTGTAAATGAGCTAAGCCATCGACCAGCCCACTCTATTGTCTTTTGACGTATTATTATGATTATACAAGTTTAATTACGTACGCTCATACAAATTGAAATTTCGCACCGTATTTTCGTACTAAATACTAAAAAAAACAATAGTGAGCCAGTAATTTTCCAGAGCCGAAATTTACACAATACAACAAAACACATCACAAAATTGTCTGGCTGAAATTACCAATAACAAAGGCAAGATATTAAATTTGTTGAAACATCTTTATTCACACAAGGCAATTGCTTAGATGACTACGAAAAGAACAAAAGAACAAAAAATCAAAAGAACAAAAGAACAGGAAAAATAAAAGAGATAGCTCTACATACTTTCAATATCTAAATTTACCCTTACTTTTCAGAACGTGCAAAAAATTGTTCCTAAAACATGTTTGAAATTCAATAAGGATAATTAAATCTATAGATTAAAAAGGGAAAAAAATAATCAGAGATCAAGATCTTCTGAATACCAGAATGCCAAAATTGCACCTCGTTAAAATGATTCAAGACTATTTCGAAGATTTCGTAAACTTTTCTTAACTAACACATCTCCCTGTGCCCTTCATTTTTTAACTCATCTCGTATTGTTCTCTCTTTCTCCTTGACCTCACTCTTTTATTCTTTCCCTCCCATATTTCCTCGTCTAGTCCTCCATATAAGCTGCAGATCTGGAACCCATTTCACCATGGCTGCCACCAACAACAGCGACGACGAAAGGAACGACTTCACGTCTTTCCCAACGTTGCCTGATCCTGAGCAGCAGCCGGGGCATCTGTTTGGTAGATTAATCCTGAATACCCTTCGAAAGGTAACAAACAATGCTCTTGCAACATACTCCCGTGCTCAAGAGGAGACCGCGTTGGCCCTGATTGAAAGTCCAGCTCTATTACCACCAGATGACGCCATTATTGAGACTAGTAGCTTAGTATCTGACCAGCAGAGTATAACTCCTTCAGTTCTTCCAAAAATTGATCTCCTGAAGCTGGGTGGTCTTCGTTTATCTAATCTTTCTGGTCCAACCGTCCAGTCATCGGCTCCGACAACTACCGTCACCGCTGTAAATCCTGAAATGACTCGTCCAAATGCATCTACGAGTACCGGATCGAAATCTGCATCTGGTGATGTCTTACAAAGCACCATAACCTCCATATTTAACAACCTCCCTAATGATATAGAATTGTCCGATGATTCAGGAGGCTCTGATACAGAAACTATCAATAATCTGAGCTCCACTATTGCCCAAAATTCACCAAACCGTTATCCCAAGCAACTGCTGCGGGTTCTGTCTCGAAATAACCTTCGAACAGGTCAATTGGGTCCCTTGAGTGGCCCCACTCTGTCAATGCTGCCCCGTAGAAAACCACTTCCATCAGTACTATTGGACAATGCAAAACATATCATCAATACCAGTGTACTGCTGGCATCATCAGTAATGCTCGAAAAACGTAAAAAAAAGCCTAATAAGTCACTGAATAATCCGTTGAAATCTGGAGGAATACCCAAATTTTATTGGATGAACGATCAATTCGTCTCTGAATGTCTCAACTGCTTTAAACCCTTCACTGCATTCCGAAGAAAGCATCATTGCAGATTTTGCGGGCAAATCTTCTGCTCTGAATGTACCTTGTTCATTCTGTATAAGCAGCATAAGGAAGAGAGAAAGGGTGAATTGTCTTCGCTGCAAGTGAATAACAAAGCATATAACGACAAGCTCCGAGTGTGTAAACCATGCTACAGTGATGTTATTGTGTACTTGAGTGATGACAGCTCTTCACTGTCTTCAGATCTGGAAGAAGAAGTCAATACGAGCGTCATCTCGTCTTCCTCCAATTCCGGTCTCATTCTATCTAAAGTTCGTTCCGATTCCAGTACCAGGGAGCCACTTTCCAGGGTAATGTCTCGATCTTCGATTCCGGACGATCTGCCTCGCCGCTTCCCTGCAACCCCCGAGATAAAAACTCACTCTTACCAACGGAATCATCTGCTTCATATGACAATCCCCACGACACGTGCTGGGGAATCTGTGGAAATTCCAATACAGCATACAGAACCTCGATCTGTGAATAATCTGATGATACATGAATCTCCTGTTTTCATGAAGGGCTATTCATCCTTTATTCCGGGTGATTTAAATAATAAAAACAGTTTTGATACCTTATATAATCGCCGCAAAAGCCTGCTCGCTAGTTTATCACACACGCAATTGGCAACGTCACTACCAGCTAAGGTTGTTGCTGAAGGTGATCGGCATGAAAAACGCGTACAGGTTCCGGACCAAGAGAGCGAGCACGAAGAGGATGAGCGGGCAATGTCGCTATATACCCTGTTGAATCCGTACGTTGGTAGTACTCAGCTTTCAGTCCCAACGCTAGGAGAATTTCCTCGGATGGTTGGAAACGATAAACGTTTCTCTCGAGTCACATTTGGGGGTATAATGCCTACTGATACTTCTTATTCAGAGGACGTTGGAGAAAAAAGCAACACTAGATCTAACGAAAGGGCCCACGCCTCGTTGTTGAGAATTCGTCAAAGAAGAAAGAGTCGTAGTGTTCGTCATCCATTGCCAAAAACATCTAACGGTTACAACAACACGTTGCCATCTAATTCAGGCTATCAAACTTCAAGTCCAACGACTCCTTCTCTGCCAGCGCCTCGTAAAGAAGATGACAGCATGTCGCCCCTGCCTTTTGACTTCCCAGAAGACAATGTAGAGGAGATATTTAACGAATTCCTGGACGGGCTTTTGGAGCAGACCTTAAAAGATAGCGACGTACAAAAGCAAGAGAAGTGGAAAGTGGTGTTGAATGACCTTTTACTGAGCATCAATAGCTTGAAAATCACTGATACCCTCGATATCAAACAATATATCAAAATAAAGAAGATTTTGGGTGGTAAGATTGAAGACCTGGATATTATCGATGGTTTGTTTATCACTAAAAATATCAATCTGAAGAAAATGCTTGCTCGGGTGAAAAATCCCAAAATTGTGCTTCTTATGTTTCCTTTAGAATATTTGAAGCAAAAGGAGCAGTTTATAAGTTTGAGGATCGTACATTCGCAACAGCTGGTTTATATAACCAACTTAGTCCTGCGTCTTATTCTGCTTGAACCCGACGTAATTGTTTTGGGTGATTCCGTAAGTGGTTTGGCAGAAAAATTGTTGGAAGAAGCCGGTATAACGGTAATTTCGAATGTGAAACCTCAAGTTATCGAAAGAATATCTCGATATACCGGTGGTGAAATTTTTCAAAATGTGAATGATTTGTTCTTTAAAAAGGGGACTTTGGGTACTTGCGGCTTATTCGAGGTACGGAAGTATAGATATCGCGATCACGTTAAAACATTTGTCTTTTTCACCGGTGGTAATGTGGAGAAAGGATTTACTATTGCTTTAAGGGGTGGAGACAATGATGCCTTGGATAATGTCAAATATGTCACAGAAGTGATGATCTTTTCAAGACTTAATGATCTCTTCGAAAGGTCGTTCTTCGAGGACAGTAGTCTCACTTTTACAAACGAGTGGAACGAAAAACAAATCTCGACTATTGATTTCGAAGAAGTTAAATCTGGGTACAGTCAAGACGAGTCGAAAATCGCAATTGCACTTGTCTCAACCACCATCGATCATTATATTTCCCAATTTAATGAAAGAACTATTTCTGTGTCGCCGGCAGTCAAGTTTTCTTTACCACCAGTGCTTTCGAGTTTGTTGCAAGCATACGAAAAGCTTGCCAACTTTTACGAAAAATTCAAGATAACAATGAAGGCAACTTCTCTTGAAGAAGCAGGTGTATTTGATTTACCAATCAATGTCGATAGCCTACCCAATGGGGAGCAAGGTATGTTGCAAATTTTAAATTATATCAACGAAAGGCAGTTACAGACTCACTACCTTGATTATCAATCTAAACTTAGAGCGTGGACGCTTGCTCAAAACTACACTCTGTACCAGCTACATCCTATATTCCATAGAAGCCTACATGTTCTTTCGTCTACCGTACTGATTCGCCATCAAACGCCTTGCCTGGGTCCCACGATTGTGGCCATTGACTATTATACTGATAATGACAAATGTGTTGGTCAATTTTTGGATCAAATTTTTGCCGAAAGCAATAAGGATTGTATGGACTGTGGAGATCCTTTATTTGAACACTACAAGCTGTTCTCTCACGGAAACGGTAAAATTGATATGGTTCTCGAAAAGGTAGACCAGCACATGTTTAAAAACACAAGAGTAATGTGGAGCCAATGTATAGAATGTCATGCATCTCTGGCGGCTTCGTTGATGTCTGACAAAACTTACTTCCTTTCGATTGGTAAATTCTTTGAGTTGTGCTTCTGGGGACAAGGTGTTATACCACGTGGGGAGTGTGGACATGATTTTTTCCGATCTCACATCAGATACGTCGGATACAATGATTTAGCGATAAAAATGGTGTATCTGCCCATTGACACCTATGAAGTTGCTGTCCCTAAAAAGCAAGTTGAGTACCTGAGCTCAATTGATGTACAATTAAAGGTAGAAGCATATTCTCTGGTGAAAGCCAAAATGATTGCATTTTTCAATTCCGTTAATGCACGCTTACAGCGTATAAAGTTGGACTATTCAGTTGAGAAAGCTGCAGCAGGTCATGATAAAATTGAAGACATGAAAACCAAAGTCAAAACTCAAATGGCGGAATACACGGAGAAAACATTACAAGTTTACAACTCAGCTTCACCTTCTTTCCTTTTACCATTAAATAGGATTTTAAGGGAGTTACAAGAACTTGGTGTAATATGGGAAAACGAGTTCCAAGAATTTGGTCGAGAGTATTTACCAAGTGAAAATGAAATCACAAAATTGACTCAATTTCACTTAAAAAGATTCCTCGAAAACGAAAGAGAGGCGGAATTAGATGACAAAGTGAAGGAAGAGCATAAAGATACCATATGTGATGCCTTAGTAGAGACACCAACACAATTACTTGTCAACAAGTTGGAAGACAAATTGGCCTCGCTGAATGATGAGCTGGTGGAACGGGGCATAGAAGTAGTCCGTGAGGACGGAAAACCATTAGAGGAACCAAGCAATGAGGCAAAGCAAATTGCGGAAGAGCGTCTTGGTATAGGTTTAAAGATTGATGGATCTCAAACATTGCCGCTGCAACCTTCAAAGACCCTGGATGAGCCGGACTTTGATGATCGCTCAGAATCTCAATACGGTGATGCTGAACCTGTCGCTATGGAGTCCGTCGAGCAAAAAACACCTCTTCATGGTACCAGAAATAGCTCTTTTTCGCGTGATACTTTTGATTCCCCGATATTGATGGAGGAATCTTCCACTCCTAATCCACCCACTACTCGGAGACTATCAACTGTAAATGCACCCCTGTCTAAGGTTATGGAAAAGATTCATAAGATGGAAGCCATGATCGCAGATTTCGAAGAATCACCGAAAGGTTCTATCAAAAATGGGTTTTCAAGATCACCTTTAAAAAGGCTACCATCACTCAACCATAAAGAACTGGATGCATCATTAAGTCTGCGAGAGTTGGCACAATTGGCCCTCGCGGCAGGTAGTAGCAAAGTTCAACATCTAGCCAGTTTTTTCGATCAATTGCATTTTGATCAAATTTCAGCAGAATTTAAAAAACAAAGAGAGCAGGAAATGCAAAGGAAGTTGAACAAGTATAGAGCATTTCCGGTGGTAGCGTCAAAACCAATTGTTGAGATTTACGATAAGATCCAGGACGCCGTGGATGTCGATGAACGTAAAGAAGGATTTAATACGGTAGATGGTAAAGTGGATGACACTGATCCCGAAAAAGTTGACAGTATAGGCAAAGAATCAAAGTCCAAGGATGGCGACATCCCCCAGCCGGAGAAAAACTCTTTGTTAAAGCTGCTTAGTATGTTTTGGGCTGATAGATCAGCAACCCTTTGGGACCCCTTGGAATATCCACTTGGACCTTCTGAGCATGCATTTGCCGATTCAGATGTCATTGTCAGAGAGGACGAACCCAGCTCTTTGGTTGCATTCAGTCTTTCCTCCACGGACTACATACAAAAGATCAAGAAAATGGCCGAAGAAGGTGACACTACTGTTGGTTATGGTCTGGAAGTTAGCAACAAAAAGGCTCAAAACTTTGCCAAGATTGAAAAGAAATTCAAGCAAACCAACGTCACAGAACCAAATGATATTGAGATTCGAATGAACAAAAAATCGACAACTCATTTAAAATATCAATACCAAGATGGTCAGACCATTTTGCTGTGCAAGATCTTTTATTCCGAGCAATTCGAAGCATTTAGGGAAGCTTGTGGTAACCAGGAAACATTCATTCAGAGTCTTCTGAGATGTGTGAAGTGGGATCTGAAGGGTGGTAAGAGTGGGCTGTCATTCTTAAAGACATTAGACAATAGATATATTTTGAAGGAATTGTCGAAGCTGGAATTGGAACTGTTTGTCGCAATTGCACCATTCTATTTCAAGTATATGCTGCAAGTAATGTTCCACACCCTTTCTACATCCATAGCCAAGATTTTCGGCTTTTACCAGATCCATGTCAAAAACCCTATTACAGGAGTGAATACTAGGATGGACTTTTTAGTTCTGGAGAATTTGTTTTATAATACCAAAACTTCACGAATTTTTGATTTGAAGGGTCTGATGAGAAATAGACACGTTCAACAAACTGGAAAAGACGATGAAGTTTTGTTAGACGAAAATATGGTGGAGTACATTTATGAACTGCCTGTTTTTGTCAGGGAGCAGCAGAAAAAACTTCTTAGAGGATCACTTTTCAACGACACTGCTTTTTTGCTGGCTATGGATGTTATGGATTATCTGTTAGTCATTGGATTTGTTGAAGATGGAGATCAAAAGTTGTTATGTGTGGGGATCATTGATTGTATTCGTACATTTACGTGGGACAAGAAAGTTGAGAATTGGGTCAAAGGAACTAACTTAATGGGGAAAAAGGGCAAAGACCCGACTATTGTCACCCCTAAGCAATACCGTATCAGATTCAGAGAGGCGATGGAGAGATATATTCTCGAGGTACCAGATTGTTGGTACGAGGGGAAATAATAAGATTCGTGATAATAACAATAATGATAATCAAGAGCTTTTACTTTCTAAGTAGAGTAGAGTTGTAAAAGGCACTGGGTCATAAAACTTTCCATTGGATATGTGATTTATTGGCTCAACTCTGAATGTTAGAGATGGTCCTGCAGCTTTCTCCATGTCTCTATTAGCCAGAAATAAAGTTGTCTGAGAACGGAATTTTAAATGATGTTAGGTTAATAAATATGTATCGAGAGATTCCAGATCTATCAGAGCAAAAATCAGCCTATTAATTTGATAGTTTGAGGAAAATCTTCACAGCATCACTGGAGTCACACGGTGTATATTTGTTAATACTAACTACTACAACAATACATTTTCAATTACACTACCCGGAACGGCGATACATGCAGAAGTCACATAAAAAATCGCGTTTTGATTGCAGACGCGTCGAAACGAGCGAAGCGTTAATGCAGTGAGAAAAGAGACACTACCATAGATCAAAGAAATTCTTACATTACTTGGGTAGACAGTATTTAAAAGATCAGCTCTAGAAGAAGATATGAAAGTTATGATGATTCTAGAAGGGCCTTTAGTAGCAATCACAAATTTAAGTTTGGTTGCAGTCTTCAATGCAGAGAAACCTGTGATAAGGATATGAGCGATACAAAAACAATTAGTAGATAAATTGTACGTTGATAGTAGTTAGCTTATGCATAGATTAATTTGTGATGTAAATAATAAGAGTTCGAGGTTGAAAACCCTTTGGAATAGTGAAAAATATCTTGACATTTTTGACTTTTATAAATGAGTTATTTATTGACCTTATGGATTTAAGTCAGAGTATGAAAATTGGTAATTTCCATTACAGCTTATTGCAAAGAGTTGGCTACAATTAATCAAACAAGTATCAAAAAATGAGCCTGATTTGAATTGCATCGGATTTTTCTTCTATTGGGGTTCAGTTACTTCCATTAAATTTAAAGTAATAACTCAATAACAAGATAAAGTATGAAATTAAATCTGCGAATATTAAAACATATTATTCATTCTTCAACTATTAGCCATGTGAAATATAATTATACTCAAATTCAATAAACTTAGGAATTGTGAACTCCCATGCGATGATTTAATACCAATTTTCATACCAATTAAAAAATAATAAAGTAAAAAAAACTGTGTGCCGCAAATTCACATAAAAATAAAAAATTGATGCATGAGAGAATCCAGATGTAAAAAATAAAAACCCCATAATCAAATCAATAAAAAGACGTGAATTAAAACTGAAATTAATCAATGATTTTTACGGAGAATTACCCCCACAAAAACATAGTCATGCAAACTTATTAAGTCAAGTTTCAAATCGTTTTGACCTCTTCAAACTCTCGTCTTAATAAAAGAATTCAAATCACCTTCTTTAAACTAAAATCACATAAAAATTCATCCTCTCAACCCAGCCCCTATTCCACCAGCCCTCTGTTATCGCACAAGGCTGTAGCATTTTTTTTCGCGCGCTTGATCTGCTCGCTTAAAACCTCGCGCCGTGCGCTGAATTTTAGGGAGAAAAATCCGCTACCATCCCCTTTTCTTTGATTATTATCATCTTCCTAGCCCCATTTGCAACGAGATATTGTGATCTGATCCAAGTGTTTCCGCCGTGTTAAGTACTTGAATAACTTCGTGCTATTAGCTGCTCCTATTTTCGGCCCCATTTTTGCCTAAAACCAGCTCCCCCCGCCTCACCCCGCCACACCGTTTTCTCCCATGGGCATATCTCCTGCCCTAGGCGCTGTAGCAGCCGTGCTTCAGCTCGTGGCATTCGTTTTCCTTCTATTGGTAACTATTTCTGCCCCAGTGGTCAGTGTATTCAAGTTGGGCTCCACATCTGATTACCTGTATGGTATTTTTGGTTATTGTAAGTCCTCAAATTGTGCCACTGCACTGTACCCTTGGACTCCTCTGGATGTAAGTGATGATACTAGTGATTGGGCTATGCTGTCACTGCTGCGTGATCTGTTGGCCAAAATTCTTATTGTTGCTCCCATAGCTGCTGGATTTGCGTTGATTCTGTTAATCATTACAGTAGTGGCTTTTTTCACTTCCCACGTCGTCGGTATCGTGGCCTTTGCTGCCTCTATTTTGGCGTTTTTGGCTGCTGCAGTGGTTTGTATCGCTACTATTATGCTTTTCCACCCTCACGTTGCCTGGACCGGCTGGCTCACGGTCGGCAGCGCTGCCGCTATGTTGGTTTCTATGGTTGTTATATTGTTGTCAATCAAGCTTGGTCATTACGATGGTGACAATAGTAATGATACTGATCTGGACGATGATCTTACGCGTCTCGAAGACCGTTTCGACAGCAAATTTGAGAAACAGTATGGTTCATCAAATGTCAACACATTTGCTGCTCCTCAAAAGATGGGTTCCAATATCGGACAACTGAACTTTGCTCCACAATTTAGTACTTCACTGACATTTTCCAAAAAGGATGATTCGTCTTTATACAATCAGCCTCAACGTACGGTAGATTTGACAAGACCTTCTACTGGACCTATGTCAGGACCCAACTCTTCGTCTTATTCAGTGGCTCGTCTGGCTGCTGCTGCCTCCAGTACCAATGAAAAGGTTTCTATTGTCAACGGACCAAACACTCCAGTGTCCTCTAAGCGGGTGATGGCACCACATATCACTCCAAATGTAGCCACACCGACCATGAATGATGCCCCAATGTCTAAACCACCACAAAGACCCTACCCAGTTTCTCAGTTCCTGCCACTGGTGTTTGAACATCACCCTGAAGTCGAAGGTCACAAGCCATTTACTGAGCTCACTGACGACCAACATGATATGCATGATGCTCAACAAGATGCGGTTCTTGATCTGGATGCTGATTCTGACTTCACTCTGGTTTCGCAACGTGGACCTAACCCACAATATTATTCTGCTAGAGATGGATCGGAACACGGCTCTAGCGCTCCACCACCTCCACCTCCACACGGACAAAACTACAGGCCACAACAGCAATTTTTCCAAGGACAGCAAGTGCATATGCAAGCGCCTAAGCATCAGCAGCCATTACGCTCGCCTGTTGGTCACTATCCTCAACAGACACAGCAACAGCAGTTTTATCAAAATCAGTATCACCTGACCCCTCAAAGTAATCAAAACTACCTGCAACCTCCTTATCAAAACGGACATGATCTGTATCAATACGGTCAGCTGGCTTATCAGACACCTCCCCAAATGGCTCCTCAACTGACTCCCCATATTGCACCACCAATGGGTTCACAGCGCCAAGCTCCAACAATTCTGGATAATGCGCTCAACAATAATCCAGATTTCGCCCTTAGTGGAAGACCAAAAAGAAAGCCAGGATCGGGTAACCCCTATGCTATTACTCGTGGTGCACAGGGTGCTCGCTCGGGACCTTATGCTATCCGCTAGGTGAATAAAAAATTGGTGAATTCAGTTCGTGGACGTATTAGTAGATTTTATTTTGTTGTACAAGTAGTGAAAATAAATGGATAGAATAGAAATTAGATATATGTAATATGTTAATAGTGTGTTTGATGGATCAATGAAATTAGGTTGCAGGCCTGTCGTCTCTTTCGATTTCGTTATCTCTAAATATGTTCTGGGGCCTATTAAACGCTTCAGCAAAGCATAATTAATGTCCAAGCACCTAGTTTACATCGAATCTCATATTTTCCATCGTCTTAAATTATGCTCGGTTAATTTCTTATGCTCTGATATGCTTGAGTGGATCTTCACCACTGGGGACGTCTGGTTTCACCTCCAGGTCTGGTTTGTCATGTACAACTGTGGTTGTATTGTGTGGTCGCACGAGAACTATAATCAACAATGCAAACACGATAAGCAGCAATAGGAAAATGATTTTACATTTTTGGGTCCTTTTCTGATACTGAGAACCTTTAATCAATTCATTGTCAGCCACTCGCAAGTCTTCGACCGCCAGGGTCAAGTTGTAGTCAATCCGATCTAGAACAGTTCCCTGCTCTACCACCATGTTCTCCAATTCTCGGAAAATCAGAGATACTTCAAGGACACCCGTAGCTAAGCGCAGGATTTCCCGCTCTCTTTGTAGCATCATTTGCTCGTTGGTATTACGAGCGGCAATCTGCAGTTGAACCAATGCCTGTCGGGAATAATCTTCTACATCACCAGCCAAAAGTGGGGTGTTATCTTCGTCATCTTTCAAAAATTTAATGTAATTGCTCTGCATTTTTCGGAATTGCAGTGACAAATTTTGAACCTTTGTAGCGTATTGTTTCTTAAGATTTTCAAGCATTTTGATTTCACTATCAACGTACCCGAGTTTATGGCGATTTTTTTGCAAGAACTCAAACTTTTTGATCAACACGTAACATTGTTGAAAGTTCTTGGTTATAACATAATTGAGTTGTTCGATCTCGGCATCGCTCGCCTGGGAAGCATCATTGAACCCGGGTAAAAGACTCTTCTTATACAATCCGTGAAGTGTTGATATTTTCTGGGTAATGGTAGCTAAATGATCGTCAATTTCTGACGAAATGTCAAAGAAAGAAGGCGGGAGAGCTTTCAATTCAATCGAGTCTCCATGAACGTTAGGTGATGCTCTGGTGGGTCTTCTGGCCCCCATAAGTCCTTGTTCCTCATCTGATAACGTAGAGTATGCAGTTGATGTTCGAGGAATTGTCCTACGGTACGACAAGTACAAGTTCGTGCGGTCTCTGAACATGGTGTTAGGATAAGAATCCAGAGTTTAGATCGTATCTTTTGGTGCAATCAGTGTGCAGGAACATCGTTTGGAACTGGGGACGAAAAGGGTCGTAATGCGCCAAAATATCATTTAGATATTGATAGTGTAGCCTGTTTTCAATTTGAATCAGGAAAATGATTAATTGAGGCTGCACAATGGTTTGTTGTGTATCAAAAATTTTTATTTGAACTATTTTTGCTTGACTTTTATACTATTTGCAGAGAGTATTACCTTCATGAATTGAATTTGTTACACGGCTTTAGCTTATTTTCAGTGCAAGTCTCTCTATGATAAGTTGGAACATCTCACCAAAGTTCTCACTTAGTAGTGCGCAGATTTGCAAAACGATGCGGTCCTCTTGCTTATTGGCAGGATCCCCACAATTGCGGATCGGGCTGGCGATGCTGGACTAAAGTAGAAGTGGTGCACCACCTCTATGGAAATTGACTTCTATAACAGTATAATAGCTACTTCAATCATCATAATTGTTTCTGGGTGAAGTCAATTCAATCTAACTTGCTCACTACAAAAAGAAACGCTCTGGTCACAGGATTTCTCGATTGCTTTTCGTGCAAGGATGAAATATATATGCATCTCTGCGCGAGGTAATGAAAAAAATTGAAATCTACTAAACTCCAGTGGTGTTTTGATCCTTAATCCAGCTATAGACATCTGGACTTCAATTTAGATCGCTTATACCCATACCCATACTTGTTTGCATTGGTCCCTTGATCTATTGTGTTGCTAAAAGGTTCTCAGCATCCCAGTATATACAAGTTTTGGTCTACTCCACATCATATAGACCACCCCACTCCCCACGCCTCAAGCGAATTTTTTTTAAGTGATACCCCCGAAATCATTTGCAAACTTTGGGCGACCAAATTCATTATAAGAGGTTAGAGATACATTCAATCTATACACGCATTTGGATACATTCATCTATTAACATTGTCTACACCCTTTGTTGCCCCTCATATACCGCATGCAATCAAAAATGATGAAGTTCGGAGGTAACGCAATTTTTATGCTTGCCCCAGTTTTTTTAGTGACCGCAGACCTCGTCGTCTCCAAATTCTCTACAGTTGGAGCTCCAAAGGGTTCTTCACTCTTTGTGACCCGTTTAAAGAATAAAGTTGGCTCGGCTAACCCAAGATGATTCCCCTTCGTGACTTTCGCATGGTAAATGACGCTGGCGTTAGATACGTTTCATACATTTGTATATAAAATATTCATGGCATATTGTAGAATAAAATTACGAAGGGAATGTTAGTGAACCAGGTTCCTATAAATCAGTTTAAACAGATTTATTCTATTAATTTGTTGAAATGATAGTGGGGGTTGTCCAAGTATCCTTATCTTTGACCCTATTGCTATCACAGGGTCGAGATCTGCAATAATACTGCCAATACTTGATTGCGCGGTTTGGAGCGTTAGCTTATATTTGTTCACTTAACAACTAGCGTAGGCTGGTGTGGTGGTGTTTTTCGTAAACGATATAGACATTACTATTGGTCAAGAATGGAGCAGAATGAAAAAGGTCGTATTGCACATCTGGGTTGCCTCTGCAATATGATTTTTCTCATCAGTGGCTGCAAAATATGTACATCAATTTGAAGCTTTTGCGCGGTGACGAAATTGCTGCTGATAATAATTTAAATTCTCAAAAGAGAGACCCTTTCACATTTTAGAATATAAACAAAAAGAGGAAGATTATTCTACGTTAGAAATACAAAATCCAATTGTATTCAGTATCAATATCATTCATTCATATTTAGTTCATTCATTTGTTATTCATTCGAGTCACTTTACCCGTTAATCTCTCATCAGTCATTTATATCGTAGCTTTCATCTTCAATGAAAAGCTGGAGTGGCTCTAGCATTCCTAATCGAAATTATACTGGCATTGATTTGAAGTCAACTTCAACCATGGCATTCTCATTATTGGCTTTGACTTCCATTTCGATCTTCCAGTGGCGATTGGCTCTGTCTTCCTCCTCTTCGGTAAAACCGTGGAGAGTATCGTCTTGATACTTCAATTTCCAATCTTTGAACAGCTCTTCAGTACCCATCTGCGAAAAGTGCATCGGATACCCGGCCACAGTCTCAAGGTCATGCATCAAATGACGCTTAATATGGTGTTGCAATTGACGTTTGAACTTCTTCAGATTTTTATTTGAAGTATCTTTTATCTTTTCCAAATCATTATGGCATTCACTTAGCACAAATGGTGGATAGTAATGCAATTTAGCATGAATGAAATCGAAATCGTTGTCCCAAGTTTCATCTCTGATAAATGTTTCAAAATCTGCTAGGTCATCAAATTCTCTTAATGGTGGCTCTTCGGTGGTTCGTTGACCTGCTGGTTTCAAACTGTTCAACTTCTCGCAGTTGTTCAAATCTAAGGGGTTCAGTTGCTTCTTCTTACCCATTGGATGTTGTGTGCTTTTTTTTTGTGTGCTGGTGCTCTCGGTTTATTATCTACTGCTGATGTAGATAAGTGCGCGACGGTAGTTGTTGAATTTAGAGGGTTTATTTAGTTTGCAATTGTGTTTTTAAATTGATTGCCAACTGAATAGTGATAGTGGATAGAGGAAGGACTGGGCATTTATATACTATAATTTAACCTACAAATACGCCAATAAACTATCGATTTCCGTTTCGGGTTGAGCTTGCGTGATCTTGAAGAGAGCCCCTTGTTGGCTTTGTCTAAACGAAAATCAATGACACCGAAATTTTCTCACGCTGCGAGGAGAGGGGGAGAGCCAGTAAAAGAAAAGACCTGTAAAAAGGAAAGACTGTAAAGAGTGATTACCAACAAATAGGTCTCTTAATGATGAGAAAAAGACTCTGAGTCAGATTATAGTTGATTTACATGTCATTATAAATGATTCGAAGTTCCTTGATCACAGAGCAGTTATAGTGTTCATGATAATACGGACTCTATCACTGCAAGCCGTTCCGTAATGCGAGGTAGTGGAGTGACTTTATTTTTTTTCTGGCTTTTACCCATGCGAAGGTGGTGAGACTCTGTGGGCTCATGACATCAAATGCTATAGTGGTGTTATGGTACGCATTTGAAGTGACTCAAAATCCAATCCCATGATTTATCCTATTTTCTAAGATTCTGTGTCTTTTACCAAATACACCATCTATCACAAAAGTAATATCAAGAACATCATAAATGTAAAAGGCCTATTCTGATAATTTCTAATTATTTGGGGGTCTGATCCCCGCGGTAACAAAAGAAAAAGCAAGTCCGTGACAGCATAGAATGATAAATACCCCATTTACATTAATTGGGGTAGTACGGGTAACTTGCAATGTTTTTAAAATTAATAGTATTATTGGCCTAATAGTAACTCATTTAATTTGATCGCCTTTTTACAAAAAATGCTTCATTGACAAATTAAGGACAACAATCTCTAAATCCTTCTATAATCAATCCATCGGAAATTCTCTCAAATCCCACTGTACACTCACTTTTTTATTGTATCTCACATTCCCGCTGGATTCTCAATCAACACTCTCATTTATGGCTGCAACCCTTTTACAATAGATCCATATCCTGCACACACCGGTACGCTCTGATCATCTGCACAAATTGTTCACTGGTGGAAATTTCACTTCCATCTCTCCATCAAAAACACCATCAATATGCTGCAGCTCGGGCTGTTTAATACGGGTCCGCCCAAAAACATTGAAGAAATGACCCAAGATGAACAAGCTGAATATGGAGCTAAAAAAATGATCGAGTTGATGCAGTCATGTCCTGGTAAAACCGTGATGGCCGGAGGTCTGGGTTTTTTCCTCGGTGGTTTCTTTGGTTTATTTATGGCCAGTATGGCATACGATGTGCCCGTGGGAACTGCTGCAGTTTCACATATTTCCCAACTTCCTTTCAAACAGCAAATGAAGTTACAATTTACCGATATGGGTCGTCGTTCGTACCTGTCGGCTAAGAATTTTGGATATATTGGAATGGTGTATTCTGGAGTTGAATGTGCTATTGAATCCTTGCGGGCCAAACATGATATTTATAATGGAGTAAGTGCTGGATGTATCACTGGTGCTGGTCTCTCTATCAAGGCGGGACCTCAGGCTGCAGCTGTGGGATGTGCGGGTTTTGCTGCTTTCAGTGTGGCTATTGACTTGTACTTGAGTAGTGATAGTGCCGCTCCTCCAGGAAACGATTACGACGAGTAATGTAGATAGACTTTTAATGTATATATGGTAGATGAAAGTTGTAATGTAATGTGAAGATGATTTATCATTAGAGAGCAGTTTTATTTCAGTTGATCACTCATAAAACTTACCCTTAAACAATTAGTTATACTGAAATAGAACTGTACAAAATTTATTAAATATTGAAATGTTGAGAGTATTGATTATTGTACATCTAGTATTATACAGTCTTTCTATGATACACTTTGGCTGGCCCCTAGCCGTTTCTCCCGAGAATGCCACCTTTTGTGGTTTCTTATATTTATACCGGTGGAATAAAACCAGCGAAATTCAGCAAAAGTAATAGCAGTAGTCGTAAGTGAGACCAGATACGGCGTAAGAGGAAACAAGGAATATGGCGATGATACTTATCAAAATCCACGATGTGGGCATATTGGCCAAGTCGGCTGACTTTGTCCATTTAGGGATTGATACAAGAGTTGAATCGGACTCAGTGTCGGCTTTCGCTCTGGGTTCAGTCTTTTCTGTAGTGGGTGAGGACAACTTTATCTGAGGTATATGGTCCATTTTATCGGCCTTTTGTTGCACAGTCTCAAGTTCTTTAAGCTCTGGTGTCCCACTAAGCTCTAGTAAAAGTCTGTGTAGCTGAGCTTCAATCAGGGCCAACTTTTCGTCAGTATATTGAGCCAGTACCAGATCTAAAGTAGGCAATTTGGCCTCTAACAGCCTGAGCAGCAGCACTATACGGGCAATCCCGGTCAACTTTCTATTATCTTCACCAAAGTCATCATTTGGAGTGGACTGGGTCTCGATTTCCTGGGAAAGGCGGTTGATTTCGGCACTGATTTGGCGTTCTCGGATCTTGCCTACTACGATTTTGCGAAGCGGGTCTGGAAGAGTGCTCGATTCCGCCGAAGAGAGTCTTTTGGAGCTGGTGGAAGTGTCTGTATGATGTCTCTGTGAATTTACCACTTTATATGGTAAGGGGAGTGGATCTCCTAGCTGAAGGGCCTCTCGTTTGGCCCTATTCATCGGGCATCAGGGTGGTGTTTGTAAAAAAAACAAACGCGCTTATCGATGGTTCCGCGAAATGTGGAGGACAAGATTTACGTCTCGCTTAATTTGAAAATTTAGTGGGTGATGATTTAATTAAGTCGATATAAATATGTTTAAAACTATATGGATGTGGTCATTAGGATGATTGTAATTGTTTGGTAGATAAAGGAGAATGTTTTACGTAGGTTTGGAGAATATGTTAAATGTTTTTCCATTGGTTTTATTGTACATCTTCTCTTATTTTGGTGATAAATTTAATGATCTTTTTTTCCATCCACCGTGAATAGAGTATAAAACTGCTTTATTGCAGCATCTGTTTCCGTCAAATTGGAATTTCTTCTCTACTTACTTAATAATTCATTTCTCCACCCTGTTTATATTGTCTATAATTTAATTAATGCACTGCTGCATAGTTTACTTTTACTCTGGTCTCATTACCACGAGATTTGATCTTTCTGATACCTCTTTGAATCAAATAAACCAAGCAACCAATGAATCTGAAAAGGGCCATGAAAGCCACTGTCCACAAAATCACCGTCAAAAATATCCTCGATCGGTCGCTTTTGTCCAGATCAGAATTGTGCGATGTAAGATCGTTTACTCCACCCGTTTCCAAAACAAGCGCAATGATGACAAAATTCAGAAACATCCATACCAATACCGTCATTGAACGCACGAAGGCATAATAATCTTCATTACTGATTTTTTCTTTAGTTTTATTTTCCACAAGAGGACTTCGAATTTTCTCAATCTGATTGAGGTAACTCTGGTTGACTTCCTCTTCCAAAACTGGAATATCCACGTCGAACATACCCTGTTCGTTCTTCTTGGCTACACCAAGATCTTTTGCTCCGGTATCACCTTTGGTACCCCAAGACACATCATCAATGTTGCAGAAAGCATAAATATTTAAAACATTGACATAAGCAGGGGAAAGTAAAATATACTGCGCAAATGATGTGAACATATGCCATGGTTCAAAGTACATGAACAGCGCAAGGAAATACAATATGTATGTCAGAGCCACCAGTACAACCAAGTCTCTAAACTCTTCATTTTTGAAAAAAGTTGCCACTGTAAACGTCGTTTCGCTTCTTATATCCTGAATTGCATGTACCGCCATGAAAATAGCTGCAAAAATCATATAGGCCATAAGAATAGCAAAGAAAACAACAATAACAACGTAGAATTTTTCCGTCCCCTTTGGCTTGTTACCAAAGGAGAGCACGAACGTGGTGACAATGGAGGCGAGATAAAGCCACAATAAAATCACCAGAAGAACTTTTCCAGGAGCAAAGTTCAAGTCACTCGATGCTAAAGATGTAGTCAAGATACGGAAAACAAGGAAATACAGCGCAAGCGAAAACCAAGACACGATAAGGTTCAAAAACTGGTAGAAAAACTCCACATGCAACCAAAATTGCTTACCAACTGAATGGCCGGATCTCCAAACTTGAGGAAAGTGTGCTAATGCGTAGATGGCAGCGAAAAATGACCCGTTAAGCCAACGACGACGCTGTAAAATAAACTCAGCAAGCCCTTCAGGTACATCTGTTTCAGCAGATGCAGCCTTACAGTAACGAAGTACCCAGTTGCAGCTGGGTTTGGCCACAAGCTCGAAACACAAAATACGATCTTCAGCCAAATACATATTCGAAGTGAAAATACCAGCATTTCCCTCAGCTTGTTTTAATTTCAATGCTCTTTCGTCATCTTTTTCATCTATCACACCGGAACCGTGGAGAAATTCACCTTTGAAATATTTTTCAAGTGGTCCTTTACCATTCACGTCATTTTGTAAGGCCAAGTATCTGTATGCAGAGAAAGCACCTGGTAACACCGAAATGAATCCAAATACAGACTCGGTAGGTTTGTCTAAGATGTTGGAGATTTTGTACTCAAAATTTTGAGCATAAACGAGTGGATTGGTTAAGACTTGATGTTTTTTCAATGATGCTTTGATTTCTCCACAGGCACCAGCTACTGTCTCGTCATTATCGAATTCTTTCCACAAATGATATAACGACTTCCCTGATGGCTGAGTACCAGCATCCAAAAGCACCACAATTCTGGGATCCAATGTGTCACATACAGCTTGGAAGCACCATCTGTGAGAATTGATCTTCTTGGCATTCTTTTCTTTCAAACAAAAGAGCATTTGTACTGGAACAATTTTTTGAGTAGTCAATTTGACTGTGTCCTCTACCAGAGAGATACCTACTCTGGTAGTGTATTCATAGATATGTGCCTTCACGTCATCATCATCAACCTTAGATTTAGCCAATCCTTCTTGATATACACCGAGACCAGCCAACAAAGCCTGTGCTCTTTCATTAATTTTGGATCTTCCATCGGCTACAACACAGACGACAACCTTTTTCCACGAATCTTTACCCCAGGTGTTACTTCTGGTACGACTTTCAAGATATTTGATATTCTTGAAAACACCCTTAAGGGTTCTGGCAAGCAAAATTTCGTCCTCGTTGTACATGGTAATACATACCATCAATTCCGTTCTTCTTTTCACTTGATAGTGGACCGGGCGCAAAATGAAGCCCTTGTTCTTAAAGTTCAGCGGCCCACAGGTTACAGCGGTGTATCTCATGAATGCAAACTCTCGAGCCAACCCACCGCTTTTGAGTTCTGGATTGTAGTCTGGGAACTTTGAGAGCAATTCTGTAGCCACGGGACAATCCAAAACCAAATTACCTTCGAGACCACCAGCAAGACCGATTTTCGTTGGCGGTGGTTGACGTACTTCTTCCAGATCGGGTGGATTTGCCATTTCCTCACCGAACTCCACGAGATCTCCACGATCCAAATCTTCATCACCTCCTCTATATTCTTCTTGTTCTGGAATTTCAACAGGGTGTAAATCGTAATGATCACCTTCAATACCGTCGAATTGAATGTTCTGATCGAACTCACGCTCTTCTTCGTCACCATCTCTGTAGAAATTGGGCACAAATGCATCTTCGAAATCATCTCGGGGTATGTTTCCAGCATTATTATAAGGCTGGTATTCAGGGTAATTTTGCATTTCGTACTCATCATGGAACGGGTTTCCAGACAGATTGTGGGTGGTGTTATAGCTTTGATCATTCATATAATGATGGGATGAGTCTGGGGCAGTGAAAATCTCCTGCGGACGAGTATAATACTCATCTTCTGCGTGAATATAATTCAGAGTCTGTCTTCGACCCGTCTCATAGGAGCTATGCACTGGTTCGGGCTGTTGGAAGTGAAGATCATCTCTTGAAGTGGCGTATGGTTGGTAGTGATACTGAGAATTGGGTTGATTTAAGTTGGCAGACAGGCCACGGAAATCGTCTGAATCGTCCTCATCGAAGCGATTGGTAGGACGATGGCTCATATTTTATCGCTAATTTTGCAAAATGAAGCAAACCTTGTTGGCCACAACGGCTGATATATCTTTAGGGTTGGTTTTAGATGTACTGCTAAAAAAAGCTCAAGTACCGCGATCATCTCCAGAAAAAAAATAGGTAAACAGGGGGCGTGCAGGGAGAGGCGCAGGTGAAAAATAGTGACAGATTAGGAAATAGCGAGTATTGAGAAGTGCGAGTGGGCACGAGCGGAGACGATGAAGAAATTTGAGAACAAAGAGGTGATATGAAGAAACATACGAAACAAACGATGATCAAGACGAAGGTTCAAGCCAATTAGTCCTTGGAGGTCAAAAGACGAATTTTTCGAATGGAAGGACTGTTATACATGAATTCAAATAACACGTTTGGTCATAATTTTTCATCTATGACGACAAAACGCACAATATCAGTTAGCCGTAGCACGCTAATCGTCTAGACAATCATAGTGGTACCAGTGTTTCACGCTGGTAAAATGCACAGTCGCACGCGAAAATAGTGGGGCTTCGGCGTCAGGCTGTGAGAACTTGACACAGCCAAGCCACGGACCGCAGTTAAAACTGCGCATAAGGGCCTTAATGTGGATGAAAATTTGATTCAAGTTGTTATTATCTATGTTATACTGACCGCTTTTTTATGGAAAAGTTTTAAAATATTAGAAAAGTCAGGCTCTATACGTATATATTTCTATGTGCTTCTGCCGTGCATTCGGCGGTCGTTATCATATCGTAAACACCTTTAAATTTTTGTATATTTGTAGATCTGTTTGAGGACACTTCTGTACATACTTTCGTCTATTCAACGGTCCTTCTATGGTCCTTCTGTATCAACGAATCTTTAAGGATTCTGTCACTTTCTGCATGACCTCTTTGGTGGACCTTTCCTTAACACCGTCACTTAAGTGAGCCGGGCTTCAAAGCCTTTACTCGCACTAATTATTTTGTACTTTGATCCACGCTATTCTATTATTAGCATCAGATGATCATCAGACTGCAACATACTTCGCCATAAATATTTTTCTAAAGAAATGAAGATTATACATCTAGTGCTACGATTATTAATTATTTCTTCATTTAGGATACTTATTCTTTGAATCATGATCGGTAAATCATTCATAACTTCTTTTTTTAACGATTCTGCTTTTTTTTCTTTTTTTTTTTGTCATTAGCGTTCCGACAGTTTCTCCCACATTGAGCACCTTAACCACAAGTATCATTTGGTTGTTTCTCACTTTCACATTAGTGATACCATCCTGTACAGAACCGCATCATCCATTTCTTCCAAGCACATGTCTCTGGTGACAGAATCCGGTGCTATACACGCTCATGTGGCCGCCCATGACCCTGAATCCCGACCTAGGCCCCGGTCACTGAACACAAATTCATCCATTAATTCAAATAACTCATCCCGTCCAAAACGTGGTCCCAGACAGCTCGCTCATGGCCGGTCTCTCTCTCATACAAAAATCACTAACAAGTTGGCTCCATCCGAATCTCGGCCAAATTTGCTTCGCCTGAAATCTACCGACCTGATAAAGATGCGGAACATCAAGCGTAATGGACGTCTGTATACGAAGATTTCTGGATTACAACCTCTCACCAAAACAATGCTGAATCTGCTGCTTAAAAAGGGTAACAGTTCTGGTTCTCTTCGTAGTATGGGCATGACTCATCTTGTTGGTTTAAAAGCTACTAAAAAGGGCAAGGCCATTTTGAGCTTGAACGACGATGATTACGACAACTATGAGGATATAGATGACGATAAGAACGGTGATCAACCCGATCCTGACCTCAATCCTACCAATTTAAGGTCCAAAACCGTCAGTCCTGTGGCGAATCTCGCCTACTCTGCTGCAAGTCCTGAAGAGTCAAATACCGATGAAGTAGAGACTGTGGGCGCTCTTATCTCAAATCTGGACTCAAAATTAGATTTACAAGTTCCATCTAAGCTGGATCTACATGTTTCCGACCCGCAAACGTCACCACCTTCAATTGCGACACCTTCAGATTCACAAAACACAACCTCGGATGTGCCTGATTCAAATAACAACCATGATATTAGTCCAGAAAAGCCAGAGTCGCATTCGAGAACAAATTCAAGTCAGAATCCACATCCGACCACACATAAGCCTGAAAATTCGCAGTCACGGTCATCTCAAGATGCACCATCCAACATTTCTAAACTTTCCCGCCAAGATATGGACAACCAGCCGCAAAATCCACCCAATCAACCTTCCAATGCATCAAACCATCCGGAACAATCTAGCACTCTGAGTCTGCCCGCCAATTTTTATCTGGGATCACTTCTTTTATCCCAGCTGACAGGAGTGACCCGAAATATCGCAAACATTCCTAAGATAGCCCCTCAAGATTTTGCTCTGGAAACAATATCAGGAATTACATTTCAAGCACATCCCATGGACATGAGTATGCAACCAGTAGCACCAGTGACCACACAAAAAACTGTTGAGACCAATTCGTATCAACCTGGTCACACTATCTTCAACAATCTTCAACGCACAACAACCCCAGGAGCTCGATCAGGGGTCCTGATATCTGGCGTTCCCGGGCTGGACCCCAATTCTCTGCGAGGTGGCTCGCTGCAAGACATTGCGGGTACTCATTACGATGGTCTGGATGCTACATTTCATAATTTTCTCACCCTGAATCTGCTGTCAGTTCTGCTGCAACAAGAAAGTCGTACACAACAGCGTCTCTGGCTTCAGAGAGAAAACTCTTTGATGGATGTCGTAGGAGGTGAACACTCGGGTGTTGTTGCCAATCTCCTGGGGCTTTCATTACACAACTTGGTTGGAGATGGAAATCTCGATCTTCAGCCCCTGCATGGGCAGAATTTACCACTTAATCGTGGTGATTCTAATACTGCGGTTGTTCAAGAAGCATTAAATCAATCACTGGTGACAAATGGGCTTATAAGTGCCCACTCTATGACCAATTTGGCTGGATTTCTTCAGAATTCATCAATCCAACTGAAAACTGAGTTTGAGCGTCTCAATCGTGAGTATTTGAATGTCCGCAGACATCTGAACCCAGTAAGCGAAAGTGTTAATCGAGCTCGTGGCTACTTGCGGCTGGGTATTCAACTTCGTAATCCAAAGCGGGATGAAAAGCAGACAAACAACTTTCAAGACTTTCTGCCACAATTTGAAGGAAAGGAACCAGAAATTAATGCTCTTGTTAGTCGGTTGTGGCAGAGGGCATTGCTTCTGCTGCACCTGGGTAACTTGGGTCGTCAAAATCCACCAGTCCCTACAAATACGGGAGCACCACAAAGTCAGCGTCCACCTCATGCCAGATTACAGCTGTATACACAGTTACAGAACACTATGAGGACATCGCAAACGCCAACGACCCGGGCGGTAAAGTTGGCGCAGCACCAATATAGGAAAAACGACCAGACTCTGTTGAACATAGCATAATACACATCATATATGTCATAAGATTTTAATCTAGTACCTTTTATTGTTTTGTCTAGGTTTTTTGAAAACTTGCATGTCTTTGCAATTTGGAATTGTTAAATGATTGCAGCATTTTGAACTAGTTGACAATTCGATTTTCGTCTTTATTGCCCGTCTTTATAAATTTGTAGACGTAAATGATTAAAATTTGTTGTAACGCTCGACTATGTCTTTCCATACTTCGTTTTATAATTATAGACTTGATCGTGCTAAAGGATTGAAAGTCTTGCACAATTAATTGTCTCTTGAATTATCTCATATGATTCATCTGCATATCTACACCATCCGTGTATCAAAATATATTGCTATTTACATGTCTATCCCTGTCTCTGCTTGTGTTTGTTGTTACTCTTGCAGAAGACATACATCTTTCCTCTTCTTTTCACCATGTAGCAGTCCTTACACAACTTTTTCACGGCGGTTCTGACCTTGAAAGTTCGCACGGCCAGAAGTACGGGAGCGTTTGTGAACAAGTATGGGGCTACCTGTGGACGCACGGTGGCCATAGCTTGCAAGCTCCGTGCGGGTTGCACAACTCTAAGCTTCAGCAAAAGGGCAAACATGGTAGAGTGTATGTGCTGCTTCCAGAAGAAAAAAAACGAATGTGAGATCGAGAAAATGAAGAATTAGTATGGAAAAAAAGTGGTAGGTTTAAGTGGGAAGATAAATGAAATATGGTGGCTCTAATTTTGACAACTGAGAATATTGGGATGAAGGACTTGATCAATCACCAAATAAACACATATGCAGTATCTCTACCTCCTTTCTATGTGCACTCTTAGCCATTCCCACTAGAAAGTGTTGGTACTTAAACCCCCATGAAAGATCCTGTTTTCGACAATTTCTCTTACTCAGAAATATTACATCCATGTCCGCTCTAATATTCTCGTTGAAATCTGTAATATCTCCAATTTTATCCACTGTTTTCTCACTAGTCCTCCTGTCAACTCACGCGCATTCAAAAAATCTCATTTCCAAATTTCAAAATCAACACGTAACAGTATCACTCCAATCGTACCCATGTCCACCCAGACATACAAGACTCTGGACGCGCTGGGAACGCGTCCCGCCGGGCTTCCGGACAAGATGGTTGTGTTCCAGGATTGTTTACAACAATTCAACGCGTCCCCAGTCAACGCCAGAAAGTGTCGCAAGCTTCTTGCTGATTTGTTGAGATTGTTATACTTTGGCGAGAGTTTCCCAGCCGCCGAACTGACAACTTTGTTCTTTCTGATCCTGAAATTGTTCCAGCACAAGGATGTAGCTTTACGTCAGGTCGTTTACCTTGCTATCAAAGAGCTTTCAGCTACTTCCCAGGATGTCTTGATGGTTACCTCCTCAATCATGAAGGATATTCAAGCGGGCGATGTCACCGTTAAACCCAACGCAATTCGTACATTGCTGAAAGTTTTAGATACTCTGACCGTCTCAGCTCTGGAACGTCTCTTCAAAAACGCCATTGTCGACAAAAACCCGGTCGTTGCATCCGCCGCCTTGATCTCCTCCTACAACTTATTACCCATTGCCAAGGAGGTGGTTAAACGTTTCACTAACGAAACCTTTGAACTGCTCCAGCTGCAAAAGGTCTTCCCACCTAACCAGTTCCAGCTTCATGAGTATTACGGTCCAGCTACGACCTCGCTTCCATCTACAAGCTACATGTACCAATACCACGCATTAGGATTGTTGTACCACTTGAGAAACCACGACAAAATGGCTCTCTTGAAACTTATCACTCAACTTCTGGATGGTTCGTTGAAAAATTCCCTTTCTGTCATCCAATTGGTTCGCTACATCGGTAGATTGTTGCTGGATGATGAGCTGTTGATCCGCTCCCTCTACCCTATTCTCTCCAACTTACTTAAGCACAAGAGCGATATGGTCGAACTTGAAGCCGCCAAAACATTAGTTCAATTTCAACATCTTCTTCGCGATGAAGAGTTTATGGGTATAGTTACTTGTCTCCAGAAGCTTTTGGGTGTGCCAAGAACTGCCACCCGTTTCGCAGCTATCCGTTTGATTAACAGAATCTCCATTAAACACCCAGAAAAGATCATGGTTGTCAATTTGGAATTGGAAAACTTGATCAATGATCTGAACCGCCTGATCTCAACCTTGGCAATCACCACATTGCTTAAAACTTTGGGTGTCGGTACAGTAGAATCTTCCGACGGTGGAGAACATGTGGACAGACTTATCACCAAAATGACCTCTTTGATGGAAGAGATTTCTGAGGACTTCAAAACTGTTATTATTGAAGCCATTGAAAACTTGGCGCTCAAGTTCCCACTGAAGCACAAAAAGCTCGTGTCTTTCTTGACCGATTTGCTTCGTGACGACGGTACTTTAGCCTTGAAGCTGTCTATTGTCGATGCTCTTTTCGATTTGATTAAATTCCTTCCCAATGAATCGGCTAAGCAGCTCATTTTGATGAATTTGTGTGAATTTATCGAAGACTGTGAGTTCACTGAACTTTCGGTAAGAATTCTTCATCTTCTAGGCGATGAGGGTCCTTCTACCCAAAATCCTCTGTTCTATATTCGTCACATTTACAATAGATTGGTATTAGAAAATCTGATTGTTCGTTCCAGTGCTGTTATAGCTTTGCTGAAATTTGCTGTCGTTTGCGGTGGACCACTTGCCAAAAACATCCAGATTTTACTCTCCCGTTGCCTCAACGATGCTGATGATGAAGTCAGAGACAGAGCCACATTGCTGTTGAAATTCATCGAGAACTCCACTAAGCAATTGGTTTTGACCGAAAGTAAGTATAACTTGACAGTTTTGGAGAACAAGCTTACCCATTACCTTAACGAAGAGAATTTCGACATTGGCTTTGACATCAACGAAGTTCCATTGTATACCGCTGAAGAATTGAAGAGTATCGAATACTCCAAGAAGGTGCTGAAGATGGATGACCCTGTTGAAAGTCCAGAGACAGAAGCTGCTGAGGACGATTCAGAAAAGAAACAACAAGACATTTCTCAACAACTCTTGAAACAACAGGAGTACGCCCAAGAATTGGCGGCAATCCCAGAGTTTGCCGCTTTCGGTCAATTATCCAAGTCTCTGAACTTGGTTTACCTCACTGACAAGGAGAACGAATATGTAATCTCGGTTATCAAGCACGTCTTTGTTGAATCCAGCAAGCTTGTTTTGCAATATAATATCACCAACACTATCGACCACATGGTGCTTCTGGACATAAATATGATCGTCCAGCCTGACAATGAGGCTTACGTGGAAGAGTTCGTGGTGCCATTGGACGAACTCAAGCCTGAACAGACCGGTACTGTGTATGTCTCCTTCAGCATTCCCGATGTTTTCTCTGACGAGCAAGCTATCGCCGCCTTCGGCAACACTATGAGCTACATGCACCGCGAGGTTGTAGATGAGCACGGTAACGTCGACCCTGCTGATGAGGGATGGGCCGACGAATATCAAATTGAAGATTTGGAGGTCTTGCCGGGTGACTTCATTTCTCCTTTGTATAATCTGAATTTCACAGCTATCTACGATGCCTTGGAACACGAGCTGCAACTGGTTTACAATGTTAAGGTTGCTAAGACTCTTGGCGCTGCATTAGAAAAGATCAAGAACAACTTGAACATGATGGCCCTTGAGGGCACCGATTATGTGGCCGACGATGCAACCTCGCATCTGCTGAAACTTCTCGGTAAGGACTTATGGGGTGGAAAGGTCGCAGTCCTTTTAAAACTTGCTCAAACTGGTGGTAAATTGGTCGCTAAATTGCAAGTCAGAGCTGATAACGAACAGATGATTCAATTTGTGTTGGACGGTGCCGTATAGCTTAAAAAAAAAACTGTTGATAAAATAGAACAAGAAAAGGATTGTAGAAGATGATCAAATTTTCATTTATTATTAACGTCGTTACATCTATAAAGTTGGAGTTGGGGGTGCAGAAGGGGTGTCGGGTACTCTAAACCTGGTATGTTGTCCCTCCTTGTAAATTCTTTGCAAAGTCTGCTCAAATTCACCTGTTTCTTTAAGCTTCAAGTAGCGTTTATACAAAAACAATGCCGTCCTGGCATCCTCTATCAGATCATGATTTCCAGTTTGGACATTTTCTCTTAAAAGAACGTATGCTAAGAACTTGAGCAGAAGTCTTCTTTTGTGTTCTGGCAAGTAATAGAAATTTGCGGTATCTTGAATTTGCAGTTTTGGTACCGCAAGGTTGATCGTTCTGAAATCATTGGATAATCCATGACCAACAAAAGTACAACCTATTCCTAATAAGAGCCACAACCTCCTATAAGCTGTTTGTGAAGTAACAAGATTTTTCTTCAGGTGTACGGGATCCAAATCCCCTGGTTCAATTCCCAGGAACAGTGTCAAGTAGTCGTCTATGTGACATGTATGTACAATGTAATCATCAATGAATGGAACTCCGAATAATGGACCCTCGCCGCGAACCACAGAAATTCTTGCAAGCGATAGCTTCCTTGGTTTTGTTACATGTCTGGATCCCGTAAGACCCCAAATCTCAAACTCTTCTGGCTGTAACGCAACAAACTCGGCATCTATAGCAACTAGGGTTCCTGCTTTGGGTGCTTCTTCATTACTCAAAAGTTTGTACTCCTTTCTGTAGCCCTCCCGTATTGTGCCAGCAAAATGGTCTCGGTATAAAATTGATTTATCAGTTTTGTCGAAATCGATGTTCTGGAAATTGTCATTGGTGGCACTGTAAACAGCAATAACTGGCTTTTTCCATGGTGCCAGAATATCGAAAACTTCGGACCTAGGGATTTCCATGACCAAAAAATCATTGAACAAGTACCATTTTTCCTCGATTTTAATGTATGCTATCAAATTATGCTCTCCAACTGTGGTATCAGAAGCATGAGATATTGCGCAAATGTAGCCCACCAAATTATATTGCCTATTACCCTCACTTTTGGTGTCAAAACGCAGTTTTTCATTTAAGACTAAATCTGATTCATTGAAAGACTGTGTTAGCCACCCATTGGATGGCTTGAATCCAATGCTGATCAGCAAAACATTCGGAAGTTTTACTGTAGACATAATATCTAAGTGATGGTAATTTGAGAATTCCGGCTTTGATCGACATTGTTGACATCTGACGTGCTTTTTTGAATAAATGGCCGCATTAAGCGATTCCGTTACTGACGACCTTTGGGGAACATCTAAAAAGGCCAGTATAGATTCAGCACGGTCGTAGAATCTGCAAAACTCACTTACAACTTCAGTCGTCGTCACAATTTTGCAAGAATTTTCTACTTCGCTGCTGCTTTGACATAAGCTTTCTAAGAAGAATTTGTTGAATCGTACAATTAACAGCCGCAATTCCAAATTTGTCAAAGTTTTTTCATCATCCACATTTGTCAACTCGGGAGCAACGGCCAGCAAAGTGTTCAGGAAATTCAATATCGTTATATTTTTACCTTTGGCTGTTTTCATCATGTCAAACACGTACCCCAATGAAGTAAGAATGGAGGAGCCTTGTGGATTATTTTCTTCAATGATCGTCTTGTTCGTGTTAGGGAGCATTTCCTGTTCCAACGATTTGATTACTGCATTATAAACATTCGGTGTGTAGCGGTATAATTGAAGAAGCTGGTTAATGTATGCATTGTCCAAGTGATTTTCAAGTCCCGAAAATTCAGTTTTGTTGAAATACAGAAAATCAAAATCCTCAACTCCGAAACGCAGGTATTGAATCTGGAGAGGAAGGTAGCAATTTGGTGGTGCGTTATTGGGATTTGGCTTAATGGAAAAAACGTCATCCAAGGATAAGTCGAGTAAGTGTTCTGTCACTCTTTCAGATATAAATTTTGGCTGGTTCTTTTTACGGCCACCCTTCAACAGATAGTATGAGTTCTCGAGGTGGCTTTGTTCTTGTTGGATTACGGACTCGTCAATTCTTTTAGGGAGCTTTGCAAGCTCTTTTGTAAATTTGAGTTCTGTAGGATAATTCAGAAGCAAGTGCTCTTTGTAGTAGGGCATCCCTACTGAGGAAAGGGGACTCGATAAGTCGTCGACGTCTATGTATGTCGTCACTGGATCCTCGTGGTCTGGTTGCTCCAAGGGAGCTGGGTATGCGTTGAATACTGGATTGTCTGAATAAATCCAGAGCGATACATTAGGGCCTTGAGAAAGGGCCAAGTATTCACCGCTAGGCAGAAGATCCAAGTTAGTAATGCCTCTCTCCGCCTGATTTAAGTTGACTCGCGATGGGTCGTACATGTCTACAAATTGGAAATGACCAGAGGATGAAGCCACGACTAAAACGTTGGGCAACTTGGGATGGAATCGCACAAAGGATGCGCCTGCGGGGAAAGCTACCGGAGCTAAAGGTTTCATCATGCGAAAGTCGAAAACATTGACGAGAGGGTCAATCATGATATCACCTTGATCGCGATACAGGCAGCCACATGTAGCGGCATAATTGCCTTTTACGTCTATGTCGAAAATAGAACCCTGGTGGGCCTTAAAAATGCTAGTCAGCGAATGTGAGTTTGGGTCCAAAATCTCCAATTGACCGTCTGCCCGTGCCAATACGAGGAATTTACCTGAATTACGGATGAAAGATGTCTGGACATCGTTCACTTGCAAGGAATCTGTACTTGAACCAAGAGAAGTTGATGAGCCAGAGCTTCGCAGAATATCTAATTTGTAGACACCAGAAGATGCTCCCATATAAAGATCTCCATTTGTAGCTATATCCATACATGATAATGGGCCTGCTTTGGTAGTTGTGCTTGCCACGGTCTTGGGTATTCCCGACCGTAAATTAAAGTTGACATTTGTAGCCAGTAATGAGAATATACCTCGTTGATTGTTGACGAATTGAAGTACCCTAGGAGTATTATACGGCAATGAGACCTTGAAACGGGTGTATGAGACAAGATTGGGAGTCCATGAGCTCGCGTAGCCCGCCAGGTCGCCTACCCATAATAAGTCGGAAGTCGAGTCAAATTGGAGGGCCGTGACGGGATTTCGGCCACGAGACGCCGGTGTCGTAGCGATTGTACGGGATACCTTGAGATGTTAGTACTTTTCTGAAGACATTAACGCGTCATTGGCGCGCTGGAATTGTACTTACCTCGCCCCAGCCATCCATTTGTCTTAAGATGGTTTTTGAAGGAGGTTGTGTTGATGAAGAGATCTGGAGAAGTGGGAGAGTATCTGCTTAGAGAGGGAGGGGCTACGGGTAAGTGAGAGGCGTGCGGGTTAGGTTCAAAATGGGAGACATTGGGAATGTTAGCATTGGACAAAGGCTGAAGTGAGAGAATTTAGGTTTGGAGGTGATAAGCTGATATATTTGATCCATCAAGATTACAACTAATCTTTAGATATTAAAACGACAACGGAATATGAAAGGAGGTACTTCTATAGTTTTCTTCCCAGGCTTACAGGGTTAATTGTTTACAGTTTCTGATGTTTTATGTGTATCGAAAAAAATATCCACTGGTGGGGTTATCTTTAATTGTGTTGAATCTCCTTATGATCCCAAAACGATATTCGATGAGAGTTGCTAATATGAATAGGTTTGTTTGCATAATTTAAAATGCGTTGTTTAAGTCTCTTCAGATTCTTTCACCTTTCGTCGATATGATAAATCTTACAATTTTTTAGTTGTAAAGTAAACAGCTTTACGGCATTTAATAGTACAACAGCGTTCTCTTTTGTATCAAACTCCCAAAAATAGTATTGCCTCTGTGCTTATTATTACGATTTTGTACGAAGTCTGTCGGTCCGTCTGTAAATCAAAATATCTTTTACCTGTTGACATTTCTCGATAGCGTTATGAAATTAAATTGACCGATATAGCTTTGATATTATGAGATTATTGCGCTTGTCCGATCTGTCATGACCGAATTATTATACATATATGCTTTTGGGCTTGAACGGATATGCCAAATACAGTTCTTGTGTTTTAAGACTACTTTAACAATAACACCTTAAAGGCTCCTTCGAAGCTACCCAAATTAGACAAGTCAATTTGCTTAGGTTCCAAATATTTACTTATCGTTGCATCATCCCAATTCGGTCCAAAATAGATTCAATTCATCTTTGATGTCGCACTTAAGATTCATGCTGCGCTAGGCTAAAATTACCCAATAATTACGTTTGTGATAAGTCCGAAATTTACGGCAATGGAAGACTTTGACCACTTTTGATCACTTTCAAAGCGAACAGGATGTCTCGGAGACTAAATTAAAAATAGCAGTTCAAGCATAAAGGTTATTTGAAAGCTAAATTTGGTCTAATTTCAATTTGTGTATCAGCTGGTGTATTGACCAATATGATAATCAAGCACAGCGGGTGTATGAATCAAATGAATAGAATAATTTGTACAAAAAGATAGTAAACAACCGTTAGCAATTAAATAACCGTTTAAAGATTAGTTTTATAAGAACAACCTACTAAAATCGTCAAATATAATCAGCATCAATAAAAACATTCATTCATTGATGATGCGATAATCAGTATTAATAATAATCAAACATATTAGATTGAAATGTGGTTAATTTGTAAACAAATAAATTTAATAGGCAATGCCTGTAGCGTCAATTGAACATCAGCAATATTTGGGGTATAAATTATTGCAAAACACCCTTATTGATGTGGCTTATGGTCAAACACGTGCCATGGACAGTACCAAAGATGTTGGTCCCACGGCCACCCCCGGATGACGTTCGAGGTCATGACGCCCTTGGTTATGCAGGATTTATCTCCTGTCATGGCTGCGATGAATCATTGTGAGCAACAACACACCGGCGGTCATCCGTATAGAGCTAAATATGACAAGAACGTGGATCCACGGGCAGTGTCAACTCTACAAATTAATTGAGAGAGTTTTGAATCATCCCGTTGCGTATATATGTCTAACTTAGGGGGTAACGTAGGAAAGCATACCCCCTGAACCTTTCTTTCATTCCCTTGGATCCCCATAGGTTGTGTTGTCTAGTGAACCCACGTGAGAAACGACCCCCTCGGCCGCATCTCCTACATGTTATGCCCCTGTACATAGCTTATTTTCCCCAGAAAGTACCGCGTGGGTTATCTATTGCTCACTGATTACATTTGTTGTGCCAGCGCGCGCAGCAGTTATACATATAAATATACATACATATATATATAGCCATAAGATAAACCACAAAAAAAACTCATCAATTACACAATTCTAGCCCCTTTCCTGCTATAATTGTTTTTAATAAGTTTGTCTTTCGGAAGCTATTAATTTGGTCTCCCGAGTCTACAAGCCTTACCTTAAAAGATAACCTAATCGCCACCCCATCCTCCTCCCTCAACATAATGTTCAAGTCACCATTCCTGTTCTTCTCGTGGTCCTCCACTAAATCGAAGGATACTCCAGAATCGTTTAATGGACCTACCGCTTTCAACATCGGTGGAAAAGGTGCACAGATGCTCAGAATCCTGATGAACGATGCTGGAGAACTGGAGGGTTTTGTTGACATTTCTACTCGCAAGCTTAGTTACGCTGAAGTGGCCCTGTTGGCTCCTACCCCAAAAAAAGTCTCATGTGCTGCCCCTGCCCCTGGTCGGGTAGAGAAGAATAAATATGAAGTTCTTGAGCCAGAATTGGAACTCGATGATGAGGAATTCCCGGAGAAATTCAAGACTGATTACCACTACAAGACTAAAAGAAAGGCTAAGAAGACCAAAAAGGTAGCCAAATGATGGAGACTGATCCCCTTGTCGTAAACTTTGGTTTTGATTTTGCCGTGCGTTTGCCCTGTTCCGCTCTTTCCCTCTCACCCCCCCCTCACTGATAACGAATTGTTTATCTCGAGGACCAGTCTTTATCAGGAAGGTGACACAAACGCACCACAGTATCAGAATCAAAAAAAAATATAAAAAAACGCGACCGGCTATCAGTCTCAATCTGTTTTATTTTGCGGGGCCCATAGCTGTTATCTAAATTATTATCCTTAGACTTTTATAAGTAGCACTGTGGATATTGTATCTTAATCTATTTAAAAGCTGTGTAGAACTAAGCGATGGAAGACGAATGTAATATGTAGGTAACATATATTAATTGTCAAACAAGAACCCCACTATTGATGTCACGTTAAAGATTGAAAGTCCTGCTAAGGTTGCTGACGCAAAAACGAGTCATCCATAGTGACGTCTCCTCTCTACAAATAGCTTTTTATGGGTCTACCTTCGGTTTCAACGGTCTTGGCCACGCGCTTTCATGTTTGTCCCGTGACTTGTATCACATGAGTGAGAACCTTACTTGCAAGTATAGAACCCATCACTAAAGTCTATCGCATTGGCACGGTATCGAGATGTAAAGTACAAAAATTGTTTGATATCTAACCATCTGTAATGAGTTTGTAAACCAACCTTGTACTCAAATCATACTATTCAACCTACATGTTCTCCGTTGATCTTTAACTATTTTGACCCTCATTTACTGAGCTTCTCACTAAAATCTTCACCGCCTTTTAGGGTGCTCATCTCATCTCATCGCCTGCACAAAAGTCGAAAATTTCTAGCTACAGGTTGCAAGATGGGATCCGACAAGGTAGACAAGAAGCGTAAACACGATGGAAGTGTGAAGGAAAAGAAGGAGAAAAAGGAGAAGAAGCAGAAGGTTGACAAGAAGGACAAGAAGGACAAGAAAGAAAAGAAGGAAAAGAAGGATAAGAAGGACAAGAAGGAAAAGAAGGACAAAAAAGAATCTCAAGAAGAAAAGGTGCTGTCCAAAACTGCAGCACCAGTATCTTCTGGTTCCTCTTCATACATTCAGTCTCAACTGCTCAATGATATTCCACAACTGGAGGTTGATGAGTTCCTTAAGACCAATGAAGTTTCCGTTGAAGACCCTCAAAATATGGGTCTTCGTCCTTTCTTGTCATTCGACCAAGTCGAACTTTCATCAGAAATTTCCAAGCACGTCAAGAAATTTCCTAAACCCACTCCAATTCAATCAGTATCATGGCCATACTTGTTGGCTGGTAAGGATGTCATCGGTGTCGCTGAAACTGGTTCCGGAAAGACTTTTGCCTTTGGTGTTCCAGCTGTGAACAATATCATCACTGGTAATGTTCCTGGTTTGTCTGTTTTGTGTGTCCTGCCTACCAGAGAATTGGCCATGCAAATTTATGATAATTTGGCTGCACTTACTGCTGATTCCAGTATCAATTGTGTGGTTGTTTACGGTGGTGTTCTGAAGGATGATCAGATCAAGAAATTGAGAAACGCCAACATTGTGATCGCTACCCCAGGTCGTTTGATTGATTTGCTCAACGACGGTGCTTTATCCCTTGGAAACATCAAGTACCTTGTCCTCGACGAGGCAGACAGAATGCTCGAAAAGGGTTTTGAAGAAGATATTAAGAAGATCATTGGTAGTACTGATGCCTCTAAAAGACAAACTTTGATGTTCACAGCCACTTGGCCAAAGGAAGTTAGAGAGTTGGCCACTAACTTTATGAGGACCCCAGTTAAGGTCACCATTGGAGACAGAGATGAGTTAGCAGCTAATAAGAGAATCACCCAAATTGTAGAGGTGATCGACGCCTACGACAAGGAAAAGAAATTGTTGCAATTGCTTAAGAAATATGTTAAGAACGACGACAAGGTGTTGATCTTTGCATTGTACAAAAAGGAAGCCAGTCGTGTTGAGCAAACACTTCAAAGAAATAGATACAATGTCGCCGCCATTCATGGGGATTTATCTCAGCAACAAAGAACTGCCGCGCTCAATAGTTTCAAGAATGGACAACTGCAATTGTTATTGGCCACTGATGTTGCCGCTAGAGGTTTGGATATTCCAAATGTTAAAGTGGTGATTAACTTGACTTTCCCATTGACAGTTGAAGACTATGTGCATAGAATTGGTAGAACCGGTAGAGCAGGTCAGACTGGTATTGCCCATACTTTGTTTACCGAACATGAAAAGCACCTTTCTGGAGCATTAATGAACATTCTTCGTGGTGCTAACCAGCCAGTTCCTGAAGAGTTATTGAAATTTGGAAGTCATACTAAGAAGAAGTCCCACTCTGTTTACGGAGCATTTTACAAGGATGTTGATATGACCAAAACTGCCAAGAAAATTAAATTTGATTAGATATCATGAGAGTGTATCTATAATCTATATAGATCTGAATAGAGGCTTAGAGAAGTGTGAGAAAAATTTTGAACGTGATGTAGAAGAGGATGCTTTAAAAAAATTGGGTATCGCTATTATGCGAATAAGAAAGTCACATGTAGCGCACGATAATTAATTCCGTTTAGATTTGAGTGAAAATGATTTGTAAGTTGGGGAGTTTATATCAGTTCATGTTAGATGTGGGACAAGAAATGGATATTCAGCTAAAGTTGGGTCTTTCTCATACTTACTTACTCACTCATTCACTCACTTTTTTCACTTATCTCACTGAAAGCTTGTTTTGCATTGCATTTTTGTCTACTCTGATTATGATTGCAATTTTGTTTATCGCATCTTAGTAAGCAGTTTATCGTGCATATCCTTTGCGACATCTGTCTTTTTTTCCGGCAGTGTGCACACTCATCGTCCCTATCGAAACCCGCGTCGGGGGGTCTTTTAGGTTGAAATGTCACTATTCGGTGTATTTTAGCGCGCCTGGATCACCCCATGGGATGGTCCCACTCTGTCGGCCATGGACTCCCCGATAATGAATCTGGCCGTTTTACGAAGCTTGACACACTTCCTATGTGAATTCACCTGTAATAATCTTACACGTGTTAAAATGTTTCTGAATATGACGCACCCCAATAGGTGGTCCGCCCCCCTTCCCCTGCCTCTTCCTCTCTGCTTTTCTTCGGCATTCCACCGCTTTCTTGCCACTTTACCAATTTTTCCGCAGCCATTTTAGTCGTTTTTGCCAGCAGTGCCAGTATGTACGTTTCTTTTTCGTGTTCGGTTCTTTTTTTTTTCAGAACATCTATAATCACTTGACTCGCCATCGTTTCGACCCATTTCTTCCTACATCGCTGTATAGTTGCAATCATGGTCAAACTTTCGTTGTTTCTGCTTCTTGTAGCAGTAACGGCAGCGGTATCAACTCCGGTTCAGTTTTCACCTTTTGCACTGGACGATTTCTGTTCTCATGCCATAACTTCAACATGCAACACCACCTTCGCCCACATCGATCAATTGAACGATGATATCCGCCCACATATCAAGAAACTCGTACAAACTCCCTACTTCAGATATTTCAAATTAAATTTCGACAAACAGTGCAAATTCTGGGATGCTCAACATTTCTGTGCCACCAGAAATTGTGCCGTAGAAGTCTTACCCGCTGAGCAGTACAACTGGCTGAAGATAGAACATCAAGAGTCTTTAAATGCTGAAAAATTGGGTGAAATCAACAAAGAAACTGATGAGGATACCGATCCTCAAGCAGGTACATGTGAGGACTTAGATTATTGTGAAATCGATGACGATCATAATTGTGATTACGTTGATTTATTGCAAAACCCTGAGAGATTCACCGGCTACGGAGGTTCTCAACTGTTTGATGTTTGGAAGGCTATTTACCTGGAAAATTGCTTCCCAAATACCAACCCAATGTCTATGGTGGAAGGTGCTCAATCTGAACAATGTGTTGAGAAGAACTTATTCTACAGATTAATCTCCGGAATGCATGCATCTATTGCCGTACATCTTACCAATGAGTACTTATCACCCGACCTGGAAGAATTTGGAGCTAACTTAAGTCTTTTCATGGAGAGAGTTGGTTACCATAACGATAGATTACTGAACATCTATTTCAACTACGCATTAATCAGTCAGCTGATCATTAAACTTCTGGAAATTTTCTCGGGTGCACTTGTAGACCACATTGTATGCGGAGAGAACGCCAAGGGTTCAAATGAGCCACGTCTTTTGGGAAATGATGAGCCTGACTACAAGCAGGTATTTGGGGGCATCCTTCCTGCCCTTTCTGAGCACACATTGTTTAACACTTCGAAATTATTCGATCCATCCGTGGTTTCACCAGAATTAAAGAATGAATTTAGATCGCGTTTCCGTAACGTTTCAGCAATTATGGACTGTGTTGGTTGTGACAGATGTAGAATGTGGGGAAAATTGCAGACAATCGGCTATGGTACTGCCCTCAAAATTTTGTTTGATGGTGACAACAAATCAGTTCAATTCAGACGGATCGAGCTCGTTGCCCTTTTCAACACTTTTGACAGGCTTTCAAAATCCATCGAGGCCATAAACAATTTCAAGAGCATGTATATTAAGCATTTGGAAGACGTCAAAAACGGAGTTTCGCAACCAGGTGAGTTTGACTCATTTGAACAAAAGCAAGGTTTGAAGTTCCCTTTTAGACTGTTTGACGCACCAAAAAAGGCTACTCAAGATAATAAGAACACCAGGGGCGGAGGAGCCGCTAAAACTGCTGCAAAAAAATCTGAAGAATCGGATACTTCAGCAGAAATCTCTGACAACAAATTCCTCAAAATGGCTTCAGTTCCTTCTAGACAAAGGACGTTAAAACAGGAATTAGGTTTGGCACTTGATGAGTTCAAAAACGCAACCATCTTTGTGCTCACGAGTTACAAAAGATTACCTCATAATCTCTTGCACCTCTCATTGACTTATTTAAACGAATGGTGGAACCAGTTCTCCGGCAGAAAGGTCAGCTATGAGCAGGTTGTGATTGAAAATTACCATGACGAAAATGCCTACGAAAAGCTTTTCGTGGATAATGTTTAGGACAAATGTATAGATAATAGAACGGATCAGGAATTTTTGTAGAGTTGCTTTCGTTCCAAAAAATAATTTAAAAGGTTGCAAAGAAAGAAATTGCATTTGGTATGATCTGAAACATAAAATACTATTATGAAACACTTCAGAACGAAATTCCTGACTCAAGCATTGCATGACTCTTGTATTAAAACGTAAAAATAAGATGGTTGCTAATTGGTATCTCTACCAAGAACTACAATTGATAAAATGTATGAAATCTGTATTAACGAATAAATGGGGTATGAAGATAAGAATTAAACTTAGATCAAGTAGGCAACAACACCAACAAGACCAGCGACACCAACAGCCTTGGAAGCAGCACCGTTCTCGTAAGAAGCGATAGAAGCAGTGCTGTTAGCAACGGTAGAAACGTCAATTGGCTGGGTGTAGACAGTGGAGGCTGGGACAACAGTAGAGGTTGGGGTGACAGTGACGTCAGTGGTCTCATCGGTGTTTTCAGCAACAGTGGAGGCTGGGGCAACAGTACCGGTAGAGACAGAAACGGAAGTGGATTCGGTTTCTGGGCAGACAGTCTTGGTAAGAGTGACACCTTGTTCAACGACAACAGTTGTGTAGTTAGCACCGTTAGAGGCAGAAGCACCGGCGGAAGCGTAAGCGTCAGCACCGGCAGAAGCAACAGCAGCAGCGGAGGCAACGGCGGTGGCACCAGCAGAAGCGGAAGCGACAGCAGAGGCACCAGCAGAAGCAGCAGCAGAAGCAATGGCGGAAGCAGAGGCGGAAGCGGAAGAACCAGCGGAAACCCAAGCGGTAGCGTAAGCTTCAGCGAAAGCCTTAGCGTAAGCAGAGGAAGAAGCGTAAGCAGTAGAAGAAGCAGTGGCCTCGGCGTAAGCGGAAGCAGCAGCCTGGGAACAAGCATCAGCTTCGGAAGCAGAAGCAGAAGCAGAAGCAACGGCGTAAGCGTAAGCGGAGACAGAGTCAGAGCCAGTACCGGAAGCAGAAGCAGAAGCAGAGGCAGCAGCAGTGGCAACAGCCTCGGAGTCAGCACCGCTAGCAGAGGCAGCAGCAGCGGCAGCAGCAGCAGCGGTAGCATCAGCGTCAGAGCCAGAAGCAGAGGCAGAAGCTTCAGCTTCAGCAGCAGCTTCAGCGTTAGAACCGTTACCAGAAGCAGAAGCAACGGCAGAGGCATCAGCAGAAGCTTCAGCAGAGCCGGCAACGACGACGGCGGCAATAGATGCAAGGGACAAGACGGCGGAGAACTTCATGGTATAACGAATGTAAAGGAGTTGGTGGTTGTGATTAAAATAAGTAAGATGGAGGGCGGATCACTCTGACTTATATAACTTTAGCGAGGCCTAAGAACTGTTGTGACGACAAACACGCAACAATCGAGTAAAACACGAAACATGGGTAGGATTAGGGCGGTGGTTTTTTTTTTGTTACAAAATGCAGTTTGCAGCACGTCTCTAAGGAACGCCCGGTATCTTAACCTAGGACTGATCAGCGAATTAAGATGGCGGATTGCATGAAAAACCCTTGTGTGCTGCAGGAGGGGGCCTTGTAAAGAGCCCTGAGAGAAAAAAAATTCGCAGCCATTTTCTGTTAGGACGCGATTCGAAACACTCGCGAGGAGAAAATAATGGAAATTAGTAAACAAACATTCGCGAAACATTGGCGATCATAGGGTGGAGAATCAATATTATGCAAGCCTAGAAGCGATTCAGAAACGCGAAATGACTGTGACAGCAAATGTGAAAATGTGCTTATTGGGTAAGATCGAGGGGAAGTAATAGTAATTGTGGTTTTTAATGTGTTGGTAAACAAAAGAGCGGGCATTATTGATGAGAAAAGTCGGCAGTGGTTGCTAGCTAATGTGTGTATTTCTACAATATTGTTTGTATTATGTTTCACATTAAAAAATGTATACTAGAGGTTTTGTTGCTAATCATATTGCCTGAACAAACTATAAACGCGGTGGCTATGCTTCTTAGGCGCTTTAAGGTTCTGATTGCTAGTAGCCCATGATACCTACGCGTCGCGGCCGTTTCTTCTTTTGCCTCGTAGATATTAGCTTTCACGACATAGCCTTGAAATTTTCCATCCAATTACAATTAGATCGTGCCTTCCGGCAATATGCACGGTATGATCTGAGCATGGTTCTTAATGGTTCTGGATGATCTGAAGATCTTACATTTGTACGGATTTCACATCGCCCATGACCGCTGTCAATAGGTATTGACTGGTTTTGGCCGTTATAGTTTCATGGTATTTTAGCTGACGTCTACAGTTATTTCTCTCTTTCAAATCTTCAATCTAATAGAACTACTCTTTGTGTAAGCCTCTTCTAAAGATGCGGCACCCCGCAAAATTTCGTTCTAGCGCATGCATGGTTGGCCAACTTCATGGGTAGTACCACTGGTGTATATGTTTGCTAACCATCGTCCAAATACCCTCATGAAGCCTTCTATTGTTACATATCTCACTGTTTACTCTTGAAACATTTTATTTTCCTTCAAACCCATCATCTACGATATTATTAATAGGCTGTGTTTTAGCTATGGCATCCTTACCTTAATTTTTTTTTTTTGTAGCCCTGATTTTTTGTTTTACCATCGCGAATACCTCCGTGCTCGTATTTCGATACAACAATCATCTACTAAGCCACACGTGCCTCGTGTTTTTAGTGTTCTAATATAATCAGTTATGATCTTTGGCTCTATTCTCCGGTATCGGCAAATTGGAAATTGAATATTCAATGCCGTCAAACTATTTTTAGCAACGTCTTGGTAACCGTCTCACTGAAAGATTTTTTAGACGGAGTGGTGTGTACCTCTCGCTTACATTTCTGAAGAGGATAGTTCAATAATATTTTGATCAATTTTTTTCTACACTCTTACAATGCTATCTTCATATAATATTATGATATAATACAATTCGTTAATCTTCTAAATCTTAATTCAACATCAAATTCATTTCCCAATCTTGAATCACACATACCCAATCATCACGCTCTTCATGCATCTTTTTTCTTCTCCATACTTCAAGCATAATTTGTCGAGCACCCCAATAACTTCCTAAATATTGAGCAATATCTGCTCCCCATTTCTTGAAACCTTGCTGAAGTTCCTCTGATATTGCCTCACAACCAGCAATAAACCCCTGCCAGAAAAGTGGGATGATTGCTGCCTTGTCTTGTCCAATCAAAACTTGAATTGAATTGAGGTGATTAAGTGTCTTTCCTACCAAATCTTGTACCTCGTCAACTGGCTTATCCTCCACTAATTTATGAAAGTAAATATATAATGCGTAATAGAAGGACATAATATGATGATATGTTGCCTCATGCATAAGTGATAAAAACTTCTTCGACTCTTCGGGTATTTCTCCCTCTGTATTCTTTTCTTGACCTTCGTACAAGATCCAATCGAGTCTCCATTGCTTCAATTTTTTGCCTAAAGTCTCAACTTCCATCTCGAATGCTTCAGGAATTGTCTGGTATGTCTCCCGATGGTAGATTTTTGTGCGTACAAGTGAAACCGTATCGGAAAACAATAAAATGAGTGAGTTTGGAAGTCCATAGAGGGCATCGGTTGCAAAATTGGCATCATATTTCTTGGTGTTGATTAATTTCTTATCGTGAAATTCCGGAGTTTTATTGATGTGAGTTGATTCAGTATGATTTTCGGAATTGTTAACAATAAAATCTATTTTGTTTTTAGGCTGGGTGGAATCGTTGGCAAATTTATCACCATTAACATCGTAGCCTACTCTATCTTCACCTTTGATGATGTTCACATCTAAGCACGTCAGGTCTTGAATTAATTTCATAGAGGCAAAGATCCGGTGCAAGATTCTGGCCTTGGAAGACAACTTTCTTTTAGTTTTCATTTTCTGAGCGATTACTTTCCCACACCAGGTAATGTAGAAATGAGTATCTTGCATAGTTCCCCACACAAGATCAACTGATATCATAGACATCACAGCGCAGAGAACATCTTTATACTTCTCTTGACGAACGCAATGTTCTATTCCACTCTGCTCATCTGATGAATGAGAGAGTAATTTTTTAACGAACAAACTGGACTGGTTTCTCAACCTGATACCCAAATGAAGATAATATTTCATTGGTTTTGAATTCTTGGGGAACTTCAGTTGTAAGTTGAAGGCCAGGACGGCCAAAAGAGCATTTAATAATGCATTTTTGGCATCCGACGTCTTCCCCAATGCTGCAAGTTCTCCAACGGCTGAAAGTGCACGAGGGAAATAAATTGTTTTCCAGGGATTTTCTGTTAACGGAATGACAGTCATTAAGTCTGCAACATGTGTAATGTAGTGATTGATAAGATATCTAGTAAGGGGTTGAACTTGAAGGGCAGAAGATGGGATATCGGGAGGATTTTTCACATCTGCTGTCAGTGGAATTGTTATATCAAATCCCAACTTTGGCTGAAGTCTCAGTTCTACAACGCACATGATGGAATGTGGCATTGTGGTGGCATTATTTTGTTCTCCCTCAACTATGTCCGTTCCTGGTTGTGTTGTCGATGCATCCAAATGAATCTCTAAGTTTTCATTTTGTTTAAAGGGATTGTTATAGTAGTAATCATTGTATGAAGAATAAGGGTGGTTTAATATGTCTTGAATATTTGGGTCGTTTCCACCAAGCTGCTGTTGCTGCTGTTGATTCAGATCGATGTTCTGATCCAGAATTGCTTCTGGGGCTACTTGAGCTCCTGAATGTCTGTGAAAAACAAGGTTTAAAAAATCATTTTGATTTGTGTTGTAACCTTGGGCCGTATTTGAGTAGTATATGGGGGTTAACATTGAGCCATTAGGAGTGGTGGAAAATGAGGACATGACATCCAAGTATTGAGTATCACCATTCAAGGCAGCAGCTGTAAGTAATGCATCATCTCTAAGTTCATTGGAGAGCCATAATTGGTCCTGAGAGACTACCATGTTGGCGGTTTTGGAAACATTTGAGGTCTGCAGCTTGGCACCAATAGATCCCGTTGGGGAGGCTGCATTCATACCCAAACTAGCAGCAGTAGAAGCTGGTGATGCTCCAACTTGCATAGGCAATTTTGCGTTCAATTGTGAATATATATTACCCCCAGAAGGAGTGCCATTATCTCTTTCTGTTAGAGTTGTCCCTGCATCTGTGGAAGCGTTCGTACCTAAGTATGAAGAATGAGGTTTTGCGTTCAGAATGGAGCCAAAAACACCAAAGGGGCCTAACATTTTGGTATTCTTAAGAATCATCAGATCATCGGCCAGATTATGGAGTATTCCCAAATCTTTATCCATGTCTTCGTAATAATAATAAGGTCTATGATTTTTCTCTTTCTCCCAATGCACCAACTCCATGGTTCTTCTATGCTTTTCCTTGGACTCTTCGTCCTCTTGACTTTGGAATGCACCCAGAGGAGCTGTACCTGTCTCAGTGTCAAATTGTAATGGTTTCAGCCATGTAAGCTTGACTCCATATCCACTACATTGAATCTTTGACCTGATACATCTTTGACAAAAGGGCCTGCCCAAATCACAGCCAATTTTTCTGCTTCGACATGTGAAACAACCAGTAAAAGATTTTGAACGTTTCTTCTTTACCTTCCCGTTGTCATTGACTTTCAGAGGTGATCTTTCGATGGAGGAATCCATCACTTTGATGTTCAAGTCTTTAGCAGTAATGCAAATCTCTGTCTTTGTTATTGGAAGGAGTTACCGAGCAAATTAATTTTTGAAAATGAGACAGAGATGAGGGAGTTTGGGGTAAGTGAACGCGAGTGAATGCAAGTTAGAGAGTAAGATTGGGGGGGAAGAAGGTAACGAAGGTGAGGATGTGTGGGGGAATGATTAATTTGCCATACGATTTAATGAAGTTTTGCTTTCATTATGGTGGTTCAATGATGTACAGAGAAAATGTTCTGGCTATATTTGCACTAGATTTTTCTCCTTCAATAAAAACTTCTTATTGAGTTTCATTAGCAAACGAGACTAATGCAAATTTTGATTACAATAAGCCTCGATGCGGCAATGGTGCGACTCAGAAATGAAATCATTTTCAGCAATATTCGGCGTTTTTAAGTAAGTTTCGATCATCTACAACAGGGCATTCAAAAGAAGTCGTTGCTCGGCCAAGATTCTCCTGGCCTCTGAAGAAATACGGTGATGACATCTAAAAAGAGGTTTAGTGCAGCGGGATGGTAGTGGTGGGAGGTGAAAATGTTGTCACGAGGCCTCAATACTTCCAATTTTGTATAATTTCTATATAATTATCTTTCGCGGTTAAGAAAACCTTAATCATCGTATAAACTATTTACCAGAGGCCCCAAGTTTGATTTGATCAAATATGTCCCATTAAATGTTCCGTGCAGCATTTGGATCGGGTCTCACCTTAATTTTTTTCTCGGTCTCGTGCAAAGTAATCTCTAAATATACTTCCATAAATTTACCAAAATTCACAGGAATTCACAAAAGGTAGACAAAACTTTTGCTCAAGTTACCTGGATTATAGTAGTTTACAAAAAAATTCTTCTCCACGTTTACTCCACAGTTACAATTAAGAAAGAATCCTGTTGTAGACCTTGTCGCTAATGGCTAGTTTTCGCAATGTGCGCCGCATTTTAAAAACGTCGGATAGATCCTGTTTTGGTCCGCTAAAGTCCCAAATTGCCCCGATGTCGACTGCAACCAGTGCCCGGTGTCGCTTATGGAATTTTTGACGTTCTCGTATTGGCGCTATGTTCCATTTACAGCTTGGACTGTATGCAAATTTAGACCGTTGAATTTTCTTATACGTTTTTTTTGGTGTTGGTGGATGCTCCGTTGCATGTATTTAACTTTTGATCTTATATTTCTAATTTCATCGGCCCAATTTTTAATGAATCGATCTCAATAACTGCCGATGCGAACATCAGGACTCACTATAGCCCCGTTGCGGGGTAAATATGAGCCGATCCTTTAAATTTTAATTTAATCCGTGATCATTGATACAATCTCCTCTCTAAACTCCATCCAAAATTCGTCTCAATTACAATAATTTTTCAACTGCTTGTAGTTCGTGCCAATGTTTCAAAAACTTCACCAAACTCGCGACACCCTGCCGGGCATTTACCGCCGTGACGGCTAAAGCAACACACTAACAAAGTAAAATAAAAATTAAAAAAAATACTGGCTATGGATAAAAAAACAGGCTAGGAAATTGCCGCCCAGCCTGCAGTTCTACACTCAAAGCCTAACGCAGTATTTCTCGCCGGGAGAGAGGAAGCTGACATTAGTAGAGAGAATTAAGAGGACATCCCGGGCGACCGAGATAATATTTTACTCTCTTTCGGAGTAACCGCCGATAAGAAACTCTAGCAATTTTACCAATGGGGTAATTGGCAATCTTCTTCTCATCTATTCAGGGGAAATAAAAGGCCTTCATTTCGCTAGTCTCGAAGTCTCTTCCCCAGCTTTTGTCGCCTGAGTCTTGCGACCGAATAAGGAAACTGTCGCTTGTAAGTGGGCGTCTATTATTTTTTTCTCCCGCTATCGCTGCAGCTATCGTGACTCAAAAAAAATGGGCACCGAACTTATAATTTCTAGTCCATCCTCACCGGGTCAATTTGTAGTTTCACCAACGCCTTCGGCCACTCAAATTGAAATTGATACTCCGAGAATGTTGAACCATATAAAAGCTGTTCCTAGGAGACTCCTTACCACTGCTGCAGTGCGTAAAGGCCCTGTTTCCCGTCGCCTTACTCCAAATGATTTGAATCAACAGACAATTGAAGCCAAGTATGCTGTGAGAGGTACAATTCCGATCAGAGCCGACGAACTTCAACTGAAATTGAGAGAGAACCCAACTGACCATGGATTGCCCTTTGATAATATTATTTCGGCAAATATCGGTAATCCACAGCAGCTCGACCAGAAACCCTTGACCTGGTATCGTCAAGTCCTTTCAATTTTGCAATATCCCCACATTTTGGATTTGGCTCTGCTGAAAGGTATTCAAGACTTGTTTCCTGCCGATATCATGGAAAGAGCTCGCTATTTACTCAAAAGTACTGGATCTGTCGGTGCTTACTCGCACTCAAAGGGTACTTTAGAGATCCGTAAATCAGTTGCCAATTTCATTGAAACTAGAGATGGATACCCATGTGACCCTGAAAATATATTCCTTACCCTGGGTGCATCTGCCGCTGTGTCTTATCTTTTACAAGTTCTTTCAAAGGACGAAAAGTCGGGTTTTTTGATCCCAATCCCTCAATACCCGTTGTACACGGCCACCATTGCCCTTAACAATGCCCAACCTGTCAGCTATTTCTTGAAAGAGGAAAACCATTGGCTGACCGACCCTCAAGAAATCCGTACGCTTATTCTGGAAAGTGAAGCCAAGGGTATTGAAATCAAGGCCCTCGTTGTTATCAATCCGGGCAATCCTACTGGTTCTATTTTGTCAGAAAAGGATATCGAGGAGCTCATCGAAATTGCTGCTGAATCTGGAGTGGTTTTGATTGCTGACGAAGTTTACCAAGAGAATGTTTTCACTGGAAGATTCGTTTCTATGAAGAAGGTTTTGGCCCGTCTTATTGAAAAAGACTCACAGAAATACGGGCAAGTCCAATTGGCCTCTCTTCACTCGACTTCCAAGGGTGTCTCGGGTGAATGTGGTCAGCGTGGTGGATATATGGAGTTGGTCGGATTTGCTCCTGAAGTTCAAGCTGTTCTTTTCAAATTGGCTCTGATCAATTTATGCTCTGTTGTCTCTGGACAGGCCTTAATGGAGCTCATGATAAACCCACCAAAGAAGGGCGACCCCTCTTACGAAACTTATCACCAGGAAACAACCACTATTCACAAAGACTTGCAGGACAGGGCTGATGCATTATATGCGGCTTTCAGGCTGATGGAGGATATTAGCTGCAACAAGCCTCAAGGTGCCATGTATTTGTTTCCTCGCTTGGAATTTACTGAGGAAACCTATCCAGACTTGTTTGATGAGTCAGTTGAAAATGGAAACCCACCAGATGAGCTCTACTGTTTGAAGTTGTTAGAAAGCACTGGTATTTGTTGTGTTCCTGGAAGCGGTTTCGGCCAAGTTCCAGGAACATATCACTTGAGAACGACATTTTTACCTCCTGGAAAGGAGTGGGTTGCTTCATGGGAGAAGTTTCATCAAAAGTTTGTGAGGGAATACAAAAGTAAATAGAGTTTATGAGTGTTAAAACGAATTGATAATTCAAAATTAGAAAGTTTACAGGTTTAGAAAGCAATAAAGTAGTAGTGACTACATGATATTTTACTGTATTTTCCACGTATCCTATTAATTCAATACTCTATTTACATCACTCGTCTTTTTGTTTTACTTGCTCAAAATCTCCAAAGACGCAAACTAAGGCAATACACAACCAAGAGTGGAACCAGCCAAAGATTAACACAAACCATGTCCAGCACTGTAATTCGTTCCAAGAGGTGAGAAGTCCACGCATCAAACGTGAAACGCCAGCAATGTTGTCGGAGGAGGGGACAATAAAATTGCCCACAAGGAACAAAGAAAAAAATGGAGACGACACGAAAAGCAAAAGGGCCAACTTAATGGCAGATTTGTATTTTGTGGTGACGGTCTCAGACTTGGACAGAGTCTTAATTGATGACTTTGATGGAATTATTGATTGTCCGCAAAGTAACGGCTGGACAAAGGTAAGCGGTAAAGCTAAAAATCCAATTGCGAGAGCAAGCAGGAAATGCACAATAAGCAATGCAAATATAGCGATAGCGATGTAGAATAATGACAATGCTAAGAGCAGGAATGAGAGTGGTTTAGAGATACACCAAATCTTTTTGAATTTGGCATTCCCTGACGAAGCCACCGATAAAGCAAGGCAAAGAGCCGTAAACCCGTAAAGGAAAATTGAAACGACTCTAGTTTCACCCACAGAATCACTTTCATAAAATGAAGTCAAATAAGGAGGGAAGAGGGCGAAAATAAGGGCCATTATTCCCACACCAGTAAAGCCTGAGATTAAGCTACCGATCTCGCCGGTGAATTGATCAGCTGGAACTCCACTATTGAGAAGACAGGCGAGTGATGCCAAAACGAAACTTGCAGAAAGAAGAACCGCTGCTGGAAGGTAAGTTCCAATGGAAACAAAATATCCTGGCGAGAGCATCAAATAGAAGAAGAACAGCTGATGAAACTTTTCCAACAAGTTGTTGACTGAGCGCAAAGTAGAGTCGACAATTCTGCCAAATTGTGTGACATCTGGCGGACCTGAGCTTCCACGGGCTTTAACGGTAATGGCCTGAATTTGCCAACCTGAGAAAGCCTCACATCCATTACTTGGTTTAGTGAGTCCGGTGAGGGCCAAATTAATGATACCTCTGACAAGGGTTCGCAAGCGCAACCAGTAGTTATTTTCTCTGGTTTCATCGAAGGAAAGGCCCTGGATCAGGTAACGGAGCTGTTCGTGATAGCCAATAAGATTTGCAGAATTCATGAGATCCAAATTAGGAAGCTGTCCATTAAGGCCCTCGTAGGCAATTTCATAGTAATCAAAATGGTCGCCTTGTTCGCCATATTCCATGACAATGGCAGCATCAATGGATCCTGCAGTCAAATCAAGCGATGTATGATATGCTTCCACCCACAGACGCAAAGTCAAGTGTCCATCCTGTGGAAAGACAAACACAATATTTTTGGACCAGATCCGCAAACGCTTGAAATAACGGGCCAATGCTGCCGCCAAGGCCACACCACCTTCATTATACTCACCATCTGAAGTTATCCATGGCACTGCAATCACCATTGCCTCGGTATGATCGCCTCGAGGTGCATGCATCACCGCATAAAGGGTATCTTGGTAGTATGAAGTTTTAAGGCCAATGTCTTTCAACCAGGACTCGACGGTGGCAGATCTTTCATGCAATGGAGCGGTTTTAAAGTTGTGTACTTCACCACGGTATCCTCTGACAATATTCCACTCCAGTTCACGGAAATAAGAGTTAGCCTGAGCTGGCATAAGGGCATTTTCCGAGATGTAGGTGTTTCTGTAATTGCCCTCTATTGGTAGCCAAAGGAGCCATGCGACGGATGCAAGGGCAAGGAGCGCCAGAAGCGTGGAAAGTAATCGCACGAGTTTGGGGATGAGCCCAAGGCGATGTACCTTTTTAGAAATCACCAACGCCAAGGCCATGTCGTTTGATGTTAGCGCTGTAGCAGTCAAGCTGGCAAAAGATTGACACGGTGAGATTTAACGTGTATGTTTCCTGCAGGTAGTTCGACACGGTGGTAGTAGAGGCTAAGATTATAATTAGAAAAGCTGAATGATGGGGCGTTGTAGGATCCGAAGCAGATATGAAGAAATCATTTACATTGACATCAGTTTTAAAGAATTTGCGTTCATTTTTCGAAATCGGAATATCTTTCGTGCCTATTAAATAATTGTCTCTTATATGGAACCTTTTTGATCCAAATCGAGCGGGTGTACGGGTTTGGTCGATTTGGCAGAATTATTACAAAAAGACTACTTCTTTCTATTTCATTTTACATATATGCGGTATGATATATGATCTAAGTTTATTCTTCTTTATTGAATTTATCTTTGTATTTCAATGATAAATTTATCGTGGTGAATCTCTACAGCTTCAATGTAATACGTTTTTTTTTTTTTTGTTTTTCAGATCTAAGAACAGCTCAATATTCTGCGCAATATGATTGTCTTCAAAAATCATTTTTCACCCAAATAATAGCATATACACCACCCCAATCACTTTAAATTGGCACCACAAGGAGCACTAATAACCTCCAATCGATATTTATAGTGATATAACAACATCTTGAGCCCAAAATAACTATAAGGATATAATTTTGTCCGGCCCATATCGAAATTCAGATCCCCATATCCATCCTCATCACCCACTTCAAAATCATGTCCAAATGGCTGCACATTGTCAAGGGCGATTACAAAAATCTCGTTTCCAGACTACGTAGAGCCCCTATCGATACTGTCAGCAAACAGGTCGCCTTATCAAACCTTAAAAATATATTTACCTCTACGGGAAAGTATAAGAGACCCAGAATTCGGAACTTAGATTCCCTTTTGCAAGATCTTCTCGTAACTCAAAATTACAGATTGATCCCACAATTATTGCATTTCATTTACAACAGGGAGGAACATATACCTACCGATGTCAACAATTTCTTGAATTATGATACTTCCAAATTGGCACTCTCATGGCCCCAAATTCATCTTGCTGATGAGTTCATTACCTCTCCTAAGATTTTGCTGCAGTACCATGATCAAAACAAAGATTCCTTCGAAAAAGTTTTCAGTTTGTCCGACTTTATGAATTTTAAAGAACTAGAAAACGAAAGAATAGAGCCAATTAATCGAGAGATCCCTGTTGGGTCAAAGAATACACAAGATTTAGTGAAAATAGCCAAAGATGCCTATGATAAGCTTTACCAAAATCAAAATAAAATCAGTGAAAAGCTTCTACCATTTGAAGTATCATATCCTGTATCGCCATTGGGGACTCCAATACCGATTCAACGGAGACAAAATCTTGTCAAGACCAAGATTGAATACATCAAGAAAACTCTCAAGCATTACTATCGACCTGCTATGATGGATGAATACAAAAACTTTGTCACAAATTTGCATAATGAAAACTCCACCACCATCAATCCGGTATTCTATAAGGTTGATGGGCAGGACATCAAGAAATCTACCTCAAAATTATTGAAGACCAAAACAAAATCCTCATTAATAACAAGAAAGAAACTACCAAAGGAGGCTAAAATAATAGAATTTCTTCAAACGTACGCTAGAAACGCAATCACTGAAGAAGATTTGAGGAAGCAAGAAATTTAGAGCAATCCCACTTTACATAAAAGGCCTTATTTATTACAATCATCGATAGTTTATGTAGCTCCAAAGGTTGAGACTTCTTGATATTAAAATTCTGGTAATCTAGCGGTCCACGATCAAATATTTCTGTTTGCTTTCATCCAACAAGCAAACTAAAGCCTTGCTTTTAGATGAATTAAGGGAAAATGAGAATGGGACGAACCCGTTCGAAGCTTCGTTAAATGATTTTGCCGATTCATATTTGATGTTTTCAAATTGGATGACCTTATTTGACAGCTGATCATCGAATTGCGGTTTAAGCTCTGCTAGATCGACCGTATAGAATGTGGACTGGCTTTCTTCCCCGATCAAAATAGCAAGCCTAGTTTCCTCCATCAATTGACATTGTAAAATTTTCGTGTTTGTAAGTAATACTTTGATAACTGGATCCATTTTTAATGATTCTGTGGCAAATCTTATCAAAAATAATTCATCCATTCCAGCACTTATGCACGAAATGAATCCACGACCAAGTTGATCAGATTCTCGACTTTTAACAATTTGGAGTTGACAATTTGTGGCAACCGTAGAAGGGAGTTTAAGATTGACCGTTTCATCGAAAGAAATATAAGAGCTCATCACCTGTTGTATTGGACTTAGCAATTGTTTTTGCAATGTATCTTTTAAAGCCCCAAATTCGTCCACTAAATACAGCTTCATGGTTGATTTGGCAGATATGTAAGTCAATTTGGCGTCCAAGCCTTTAATACCGTTAAGAAGCTTTGAATGAAACAAGTTTTCTCCGATGTATTTTTGAACCCGTGTTAATGGAAAGCCCGTCTCGAGGAGTTTTTCGTTTAAAGCTTCGTTAGTAGAGATGTCGTCTTCTTTGGCGAGCCTTTCCACCACGGAATCTTTGAGCCACTCTGTAAACAAATGAAATGATTTTTGTTCTTCGTCCAATTCGATGATCCACAAATATACAGAATTCATTAGTTCAGAGACCGCTTTTATAGATTTGGCAATAGCATTGGTGTCCACGCCAAGTGTATTATTGGACCCTTCTTGGTCTTTTTCTTTTTTGGGGAAGTCAACATCGAGCCAGGCCAGCAAGCCCTCAAATCGACTAAGAATCACCAAAAGCCGTTCTAATGCGGCCAAAATTTGTGTGAAACATATTTTTCGGATCAGTTCGTAAGCAGTGGTACCCAAGCCGGTTAATCGCTTCAATCCACGATCTCCAAACTGATTAAGCCAGTAATCTTTTTCATTAAGCGGAATGAGACCTGAGAAAAGAATTTGGTAAAGGGAATTACACATTTTCGATGACAGTTCTGTAGGGGTTGGAAAATAGGTTGTTAAATCGATCCCTTCGTAGAGGGTATCGCAGTAATTAGATAAGTAGCGCTCGTAGACCTCTAGAAGGCCATTGGCCGGGGCATGCAAAGCTGCGATGCTTTCTTCGATATATGCAAGTAAATAAAACGTTTTGGAACCCATAGATGAAACTTCAGATAAGAAATTCAGATATTTCAGATATGAATCCAAGTGTGAGTGAACAGCCAAGAGACCGAGTTGTGAGCCTTGTAAGTTCACAAGATGCAACAGCTTGTCGATGTTTACTGACACCAGCTGTAAAAATGAGTCAATGTCAGGTGGACTGGAAACTCCTGGGATGGTGAATACAGTATTAATTGAGATTGAAAGTGATTTGGTGCCGTCCACTTTTATTAAACCATCGAATTTAGGCGTTGATTGCAGACAAATTTTCTCTGCCAAAATTATACCTGTTTCCGAGCCTGTTGTGGGTAAAACGGGGAGTGATTTGGTAAAGTCTAGGTCGAACATCCCTAAATACTTATTCTGGGAAGTTGAAGTTGAATGAGGCGCGTCTTCGGATTCGCCTATTTGTAATTTTGGAAGCTGTTGGAAGCTGTCTTGATTACACCAATGAATACTTTGGGTAACGTTCATGGTCAGGTTTGTTGATTCAATGGTATGTATAAGAGTTCCAGAGTTAGAATCATAGATTTTGCAGAGCCCATTGATACCCAAAAGAGCAAAAGACTTCCCATCTGGCAGCCAACAAACGTGAGTAATTGGAGAGCGATTGTTGACAGAATAGATGCGCTCTCCGTTCATTCTATAGACCCAAAGTGACATTCTATTGATGGTAATAGTCAAGAGATCCATTTGAGGGCACCAGCTGACAATACTGGCGTTGGTGGCGCCCACGAATCGGTTATGCAGCATGTGTAACTGAGTTCGATTCGGTGATAGTGTCAAAAAAATGCAGCCTCGAAGAATCAAAAAGAACATATCAATAAGGCTCAAAAAGAGCGCATAAAAGAACACTGAAAATGAAGAGATTCGATTGGAGTGGGTTTTTTTCACCGGGGATTATATGTTACTATAAAATTGGGACAACATTAGTTTATATGGAGAGATGTTTTTCTAATTTCCTACAGCTCATCGAATCATTTCAATATCTATCGAAATACAGCATTGTTGAGCAGGTTGATATGATTAAGAAAAATGAGAAAGAGAGACGAACCGATCAAAAAAACGCGCCTTTAGAGAGAATCAATCTTTGAAATTTATCATGTAAGACACAGTGAAATCCAGTGAGACTTTACTAGTGAAGACAATAGAAAAGAAGAAAATTTAGCGGTGAACATTAACGGAAAAATCGACGGAGAAACTTTAATTTGGGGAGGAATTGATGTAGTAACAAGTAGTACAGAGATGTACAGGAGAGATCCAGAGCCAAATGGGAAGAACAGGATGATTTTGGACTAAAAAGGGGACCAGAGTTTAAGACAAACATACTTCTCAAACAAAATACAGCCCGTATCAGTGATCTGCTCGACGAATAGTAATTGAGACCATATCTTTGTAGTGGCTTTTTTTTTCGCACCCGATGGAAGTTTATGCATAAAATGATCGAAAGCACAGAAAAGCTCAGTGAGAGAGTTGCAAACTCCATTCTTATAATCACATAAAGTTGAGTGATTAGGGAGATTATTGGATTGATTTTAGCATCTACTACTACATAGAAGAACTTAAGGAGTGGAAATGGCCAAAAAACACCTCAAGAAAGCGTAATAATCACATCTTTACACCTACCCATGACCCATGACGTACTGCATACAACCAATCCACCGCACATGACTCTTTCAAGCCGAGGCTGATATTGATAACGATTCTACGTCCAAGACATCCGCTTAGTCCAACAACCAGCTTTACTTTTTTGCAAACAACCCCCAAACTAACCCGATAATAATAAGGAATATGGACGCAAGCTGTGGACCTTCCAACGCCTTGTCCAACCTATCCAAACATGCTCAAAGTGATCGAACATTACAGAACGAAGCAGGTCGATTCGGGGCACAAGGAGCGCCTGGCTCTTTCAAACAACATGGTATGAATCAAATAGACCGTGGATTGAATGGAGAATTTGAGCAGTTTAGAGGATCGAATTTTAATCATGATTTTGCCCCCCAGACTGGTCATCCCGGTTTCCAAAGCCACCAACAGCCCGGCTTTTCCCCACACATGCAAGATCAAGGCCATCAAACAGCCCCAGGTGCAAACGGTCAGTGGATGCAAGACTTCTCACGTATGTCTCTTGCCGGTCAGCCAAATCAAAGCACTACTGCATCTCAGAAGAATAACTGGCAGGCCCAATTTATGCAACATAGACAAGCTCAACAAGGCCAACAAGTTCAACAACAAGGCCAGCAGCTGTTTCAACAACATTATCAACCACAAGGAGTACAACAGGCGCTGTTTCGTGTCCCCACGCAGTCATATCAAGGTTTTAACCAGGCACAATATGTCAATAATCAAGGCATGGCAACCAACACGTACCAAGAAGGTCAGATGGAGACCACGAATCCCGCAACCGAACACCAGGAAATCCATAAAATCGAACAAGAAAATGCCAGGTTTGAGGACCATTTCGACCAGGTGGAGCGTGAGTTACGGGAGATGGAACTGGAACAACAAGAGGGTGTTAACTCGGAGAAAGAAGCCCATAATGAAGAATTTGCCAAGACGGCCCGCCAGGTCCATGATCTGATGCTTAATACTCGATCGGATGACTTGCGAGACAAGTTCCAGGGCTCTGATTTTATGAAATTGATGCAATCTATTGCAAATAGAGATGTGGAGCTTCAAGGAGACAGTTTGGTAGAAAAGTCTTCTGGAACCGATATTCGAGATCATTTGGCAGACCCATTAAGAGAACAAAGAGACTTGGGAAATCATAATACCATACCGCATTCAACCACAGAGCGTGAACCAGAATCCGAGAGAGTTGCAAGCCATCTACCAGATCCATTAGCGCATATCAAGGCCGGTGGATTGGATGGTATTAACGATCCTCTCACGGCCGCCAAGATAGCTTCCGGTGGTCAGGTGACTGATGGACATTGGTTTAAAGAAGTGCCCGGCGATGACGACTGGTTGGATATGACTGAGGATCCAAGACCGGGTATTATTATGGATGCTGCTGATCAAGAGGTCTACGATGATTATAGAAATCATGACAATATATGAGGTCTTAAGAGTTGGAGAGGAGGTTATCGATAATAAATTAGGTAAGCGAGAGGCCCTGAGCAATTTAACAGATGGTTTTTTCTCTTAGTTCAAGTGATACGATAGAAAAATAAAGCACACGTGAAACAGGGTAGTTATTAATACAACCAGATACCGTCTTGCAAAATAATATTATAGTAAAGTTGTCTTACTTACTACGATCAAGTTTTTCTAACAATTCAGATAAGATAAGAGAAGCGTTTCCGAAATCGGGCTCAGCACCTTTCTAGTTTATAATAGGTATGAAATGCAGGAAGGATCAATTTGGATAGTATGTAGGGTTTTACGGAGCTTTGCGGTGTTTTACAAGCTCCGTTGAGAGAAAATTACGCCGATTATGTCATTAAGCGTCAGAGTGGGCCATAATAGAGTAAACGCATTGAAGTACGAAGCCATGAAAACCATACTGTAGAAGCGTTGAACTCATAACCAACAAGCCCACGTCTTGTGTACCATACGAGATGTGGAACTGACTGTTGGAAACGTTTAAGTAGCTGAGTCTCTTCGGTCGTACTATGCTTGCATCGGAAAAATAAACTAAGACAAGCTCAAAATAGTAATAAAAAGGAATAACGAAAAGTTACAAGAAAAAAAAAAAACTCAAAGAAGAAATGTGACGGAACATTTCACTATTCAAGAGGGCCAAGTAAAGGTCCGAAATTGCGAATGAGATAGATTGGAATGATGATGAAATTCATTATTTAGACTTACTGTAAAACTGCCAAAAACTGCTAACGGGAATTTTCTATCCACAACGAATAACTGTTTAAGTTTAGCAGCTTTCAAGACAATCTATGGACGAATGGAAGACGGTGTTAGCGTGTGAATGGAGTTAAGCACATCTGTGTATGAAACGGCTGCGAAGACGATTCTAGCCAAAAACCTAATCGTAGTGTCTATTGTATAAATGGTTTGAATAGTTTACTCATACACCGGGATATCCGTAAATCAAAAGAAATAGAATTCAGGATTGGCTGCAATAAAGAAGGGTGTCGTCATAGCGTTGTTATTATTATCGAATCAACATTATTTATTTTTGGTATGTTAGCAAGCTCAATTTATTTCTGAAGCCAAAAGAAACTAGCTCGTTTTGAGGGATGCCCAGCTTGAACATCTGGATAAAAGCAATTATTTTTAAAGGGAATTCCGATTTACCCTACTGTAATCATATAGTGCTTAAACGAAGACAGGATAAGCTATGGTGAGTATTCTCAAGCTACTATCCCACAAAGTCTGACTTTTCTTTTATATTATATTATCTGCAAAAGTTAACACATATACTGCATTGAACCTGCGCCCCTCTTTGAGCGGGCCTTGTGGAGCGGGAACATCAATACAACCCAGTAATTTTGCTGTAGAGGGGTTTTAAATCATTGGTGACCTCCTTAACATAGTAGGACCTTTTTTTTGGGCTCCGTATCGGAGCTTTTGGGCCGCGATGAGGGGAAAACCCACGCTTTCGGAGTTACGTAACCCAAAATTGAGCTAAAAACCTAGACATTAAGATCAACATGTCCTTGCTACGACATTGTTTTAGAATAGTGGCTAGCAATAGTATCGTTCAAAGACGACTCTAGACTCACGTAACACGTCATCGGACGTCATGGCGCTTTCCGCCTATTCAACTATGATCTCATTGGTACATCTGCACACCGGAAAAACTGCATACGAGATTGAAAAATTTTAGCATTTTTTGATTTTTACTTTGTTCTGTCAATTGATATTATTTTCTTTTTCCGCATCAACGATCTCTCTGGTGCGGTTTAAACTTTCTTCTTTCTTGAACATTTAATATATAAAGAGTCAGTTTCCGGTCCGTAATTCAAGAATTATCAACAATTGGTCATTGAGATTAACAAACATAATCACAATACCACTGACATTTATTTTATTCATTTGCATCAAAGTTTATTAAACATCTATCAGACAATATGACTGCCGAATACAAAATTGAGAAGCCATTCAAGATTGCCATTATTGGCTCTGGTAATTGGGGTACTGCTGTGGCCAAATTGGTAGCAGAAAACACCCGTGAAAAGCCAGACATGTTCGAGAGAGATGTGAATATGTGGGTCTTCGAAGAAGAGGTCAATGGCCGTAAACTCACTGAGATCATTAACACCGACCACGAGAATGTCAGATATTTACCGGACATCACTCTTCCAGACAACTTGATCGCTAACCCAGACATTGTTTCCACTGTCGAGGGAGCTGATTTGCTTGTCTTCAACATTCCACACCAGTTCTTGGGCCGTATCGTGAAGAACTTGGTCGGAAAGGTCCCACCAACCACCAGAGCTATTTCGTGCTTGAAGGGTTTGGAAGTCTCCCCAGAAGGCTGCAAATTGTTGTCTCAACAAATCACCGATACTTTGGGTATCTACTGTGGTGTTCTCTCCGGTGCCAACATTGCATCTGAAGTTGCCAAGGGTAAGTGGTCTGAGACTTCCGTGGCTTACAACTTGCCAGAAGACTTCCGCGGCCACGGTCGTGACATCGACTCGCACGTCTTGGTGCATGCATTCCACCGTCCATACTTCCACGTCGGTGTGATAAATGACGTTATTGGTGCATCTATCGCCGGTGCTTTGAAGAACGTCGTTGCCTGCGCTGTCGGTTTCGTCGAGGGTGCCGGATGGGGTGACAATGCCAAGGCCGCTATTATGCGTATTGGTATTAAGGAAACCATTAAGTTTGCATCATACTACGAAAAGTTCGGCATCAAATCTAACGTTCCTCCACAACAAACCACTTTCACCGTGGAAAGTGCCGGTGTGGCTGACTTGATCACCACCTGTTCCGGAGGTAGAAATGTTAAGGTTGCCCGTTACATGATCGAGAAGGGTGTGGATGCATGGACCGCTGAGAAGACCTTACTTAACGGACAATCTTCTCAAGGTATTATCACTGCTGAAGAAGTGCATCAATTGTTGACCAACTTCAACTTGAACTCGGAATTCCCTCTTTTCGAGGCAACCTACCGTGTCATCTTCGAGAAGGGCAGCGTTGACGACTTCCCAAGTGTTTTGACTTCTATCTAATAAGGTACTGGTTTATAGATTATAGAATTTAATACGTATTGATTATAACAAAAGTAGACTGAGAATTTTTAAAGTGAGAAAAATAAATTGATAAGATAAGATCAATTAGATAGATTAGAGATGAGCGGACGTAGAGTTTGCCTAGAAGCATTAAAGAGAGTATGAGCCAGAACTGAAGTGCTCAATTACACACCTTACACTTGCTAAACCAATTGTCTGTTTATTTTTCGGAAACTTATTATATAGCTCAGTTATGGCCAAAAACCTGCCACATTATTTCATCTCTACATACAAAACTGTGTAACTTATCCGAACAAAATTTTAGAAATCGCGGCTTGCTTTAAGATCTCATGTATGTACCCCGGAGAAAGTCGTCGTTGTCACAAGAGTTGACTGCTGTAGAAGAGACTGATCGCTCCTCTGGGTGCTACCAATGTTGTCGTGTTGATGGTGGTGGAAGAAGGCGCTCTTCAAATTCATTTAAAGTGGGCTCGTACATCGATTCCTTGGTGAATGACCGGACCTCGGGACATAAATCTGCAGCGGTAAAGTTTGAGGTGGAAATGGTGGTCAGTGACTATTCATTTCATCAGAAACGAGGTGGAAGAGTCCCTCAACGTCCTAGACGACTAGAGGCACCGATTTCCGTGCAATATGTACAATGGGAAGGTGTAGGTTTGGCGGTTGCTCCTCTAGTGGGGCATCTTGATGTCAGCGCACAATTTCAAGAAAGAGATCATCGATTTGCAGGGTTCCTGATACCATACCGTTCACAAATTAAACTAGGTGTACTAAATACCGAACGAACTCGAGTATGTGCTTGGTTAATCTCGTACGATTTGACAACTTTGGGTCGGAATAGAAGAAGGACTGTGAGATTCACTAGTGGAACTGCAGTTGTACAGGCAACATTTTTTAATACCGATAATAAGTACTACATTGGATCACAATTCCACCTTGTCATAAGAGATCATCAAGGTGATGTTATAACTGATTGGGATCCGAGAACTGTAAGTGAGGGTTTCTTTGATAGAAACATGTATTGGATGTGTGATCACTGCGTTGATGTCGGCAATTTCAGACAATCGGGAATTACAATCTAATCTACAAGATCTCTACAGCAATAATGATAAATACATAAAAAGAAAGCGAGGAGAAATGGGAAGAGTGGTAATATTAATTCATGACAATCTAGTAGTAGACAATTAGATACACGTACACAAACATACAGAATCGATGGTATTCTTTCTATAATTGTGGTTATGGCCCGATGAGCATTGAGATCAAGACAAAAAGAGCTGCATCGATATAATGCAAAATTACAGTGCAGGTGTGGCTTTTATTTGCGGTGTGGATACGAAGAAAATTCGTCAAGATGCCAATTGGTGAAGACGAAATATTTGGAAATGGGTATTGTAAACTACATTGAGTAGTTATCACCCCTAAGCAATTTATCCCAATTCATTTCTGGTCCCCTATAAAATTTCATTCAAGACTATTTTCTGATCCACACCAATTTTCTGAATACGTCAAAAGAAAGCAATCGCCATTTTTAAATTGACCACCATAAATCAATACTTTTGAATTAATGAAAAACCACCAATGATCAAATTTCTAAAGTATTCATTCGATAAAAAGCCTTTACAAAGCTGGAAAGAGTGACTTTCCTTTTAAAATCCGGTTTTTTTTCACCTCTATTTCATTATCGTTTTCTCTCCGCCATCAATTATTTTAATGCTTATCTTTGCGTTTCTCCGCATTTTTCATCTACAATGAAAGTCACATCCGACGACTTCTACCTCATCAATCTAAAGAACTATTCCCCCCGTAACTACGGTGGAGGTGTTCACTCAATTTGGAATAGAGTCCCTGTGGCTAGACGCCTGCTGGTATTTATTCTCCTCTTCATCGGCAAGCTAGGTGAATTGAGAGTAGTGCTTACTAAAAGACTGTCCAAACTTCGAAACTTCCCCGGTCACATCCTGTTCCCCGGTGGAAAGGCAGATACAGCTCTCGAACTGTTTTGGCAAGTGGCTCGTAGAGAAACTGAGGAAGAGATTGGTATCAAGGCTGATAATGAAGTGCTTCGTAAGGATTATGGTGTGAATATTGATCATATCAATACCATGCCCTGTTACCTTCTGCGTACATTTTCTGCAGTTAAGCCATGTGTCGGCCTCATGAGCTTTACCAAGCTGGGTCTGGAAGATGAGGTGATTCGTAGTATTAAAATGCTGCTTCAACTCAATCCTGGTGAAAGTTCTAGTGTATTTCTGTGTCCACTTCGAGATTTTTTGTATCCTGAAACTGAAGACCCTGCACTTGAAAGTTTAGAAAGGCTGTCATACAAGGTACATTGGGGCAAGATTCCATGGGATTTAAGGTCATATACTTTTCCTCAGACAATTGCGAACGAGGCTGAATGGCTCAAATCCATTGAAAAGTTCAGTGAACTGGAAGATTCAGGTACAGAATCCCCAGATTTAGAAGCTGAAAGTGACGAAGAGTCAGCTCGTAAACAGAGACAAGAATTGAGGCAGTCAAAAAAGAATAAACTCTCAGATTGGGGCCGTTTGGGTTCTAGGCGAGACTCTGAAACGAATGAGAAGATTTATGATGTTTGGGGGCTTACAGCAAATATTCTTCATGATTTAGCTGATTTGGTGTATCGTGGTTCAAGCAAAATCAAACGGGAACTTGGGGAAGAGGAACTTATTCATCTGCTTTGGGCTGAGGGAGGCCAAATGCAGGGCAAACAGAGATCTCAGGAGGAGCTGGAGTTAATTAAGGCTACTACAAAACATGAAATGGGTTTTGATCATGTATTGCCTGCGGCCGAGTTCCAGAGGTTGAAGAAGTTATATAAGCAATAATAGAAAGAGCGATTTAAGCGAAGTGATAAGTTGTAACTACAATAATATATATTTATTGATTGTCTTTCGAGATCTTACGTTATCTTATTGAGCATGTTTATAATTGAATTGGAATTACAACCCTACTTTCCGAACACTCAACAAACGCAAAAATATTATCACCATTATAAGGCATTCTATTTATATCATCATCACCATAACCGAGCCTCGCTATAAAGGGCCTTGAGAAAATTAGCGGGCCGATCGAGAAAAAAAAGAACCGTTCAAATGCACGTCAAGTTCCGCATCGACCGCACGTGGAGCTAACAGAAGATGCGCCGGTCGCGAGCCATGGTCCGGTATATACCATATATATGGTGTGGAGGTAGCCGATTTTCAACCCCACAATGACTTCATTAACATCGCCAGTCATCGCTGGCCATCGTGGATATAAGGGTAAGTACCCAGAAAATACACTTTACGGCTTTAACAAATGTTTTCTGGAAGGTGGAGATGTGATTGAGACCGATTTGTGGATTACTAGTGACAATGTGGTAGTGGTGGCTCATGATATTAGCACCAAAAGGCTATTCGAGGAAGCTGATGGCTCTCCAACTGACTACAATTTGCTTCAAACAAGCTACGCCGATAAACTTTGTACTTTGCGTCGCATCGGTATCGATGAACCCATGATTACCTTGACAAGATTACTCGAGTGGTTTGTGGCCGTTGCTAAAGAATCTGGTAATGGCAATAAGAGACTTATGTTTGACATCAAGGGTCCTAACCCACCAAAAATAATGAACCGTGTGGTCGAAACCTTATTGGAAGTCAACAATGATATCGAATACTGGAGAAATAGAATCCAATTCGGCATTTGGGACCTCAAAATCGTAAAATATTTAAACCAAGAGCCATACTTTAGACAAACTTTAAAAGATCAGGTTTTCGATGTGATCCACATTACATTGCATTGGAAAAATTCATTGCCTTATTTGGCCTACAATGAATATGTCGATCAAAAGACTGCAAAGGATGGCGTATTCCGATTTAAAACAACTGCAGTTTCACTCTTATATTTGTCAACATGGTCCCAGGATTTTCTTGATAAATTTATGCCCTTGATAAAGGCTCAAGATATCAAATTATTTGAGTGGACAGTCAATAGTAAAATTCAATTCGATTACCTCTGTCGGGTGGCTACTTTATTTGATATCAAAGAATATGGAGTAGTAACTGACTATCCTGATAAAATGTCTAATTTTAAGACTTCCACGCTAGCCAAGGTTGAACCTATAACCACTGTGACGCTCTCGTTGTTTCAAAAAATCAGTAATTTCTTGTTCGAGCGCCTTATTGCTCGTGCTATTGTGCCTGCACCACCATTTGAAACTCAGGTAGATGCTAATGAGATTGTCATGCCCAAAATAAATAAGGCAGCCATGTGGCTTTTTATGTCCTGTCAAAGACTCGGAATATTTTAGGCAGCCATTAAATTCTGAAGCTGTGCGCGCTAAAGCGTATATACATATATAAATAAATATCTTAGACACTATTTTATTGTAGTTAAAAGAGCTTGAAGTGACGATATGCTTTAATAATTCAATTGATCTTCGCTTAAGTGATATCATCCACCAGTATTCATTGCCTGGTTTGCCATAACCACAGCTTTTTTGTGGTCTTAGCATCCTCATCATTTTTTTCTTCCACTGATTAACCTGTCAAATTCTGGCCATGCAGTATATTACTATTTTCGTATTACTCGTTTATTCTCATCGCATCTTCATGTTTAGCTCTCGGCTTCCTCGCCCCAGGGATGCTGGTAAAGCTGTTCCTGCAATTCATATTGCAGGAGAAAGGTCCTCTGATGTGGTAGCAGCTATATATGGTGCTATCCCAACTTCACAAGCCCTTACCGTTCCAAATAACCAACACATTTCGGCAAGCTCCAAAACCGTCGATACCCTTCGGTTAAATTCTGACGGCTCCTTGAACTACAGTCTTACAGTAGCTGGTGCAAGTGATCCAGAAAGAAGCTACCAAGCATCGTACAACGATACGATACCGTTAAAGAAACGATACCCGCAATTAAAACATCTGTTTCCACTTCCTCCGCATGATGATGAAGCTCTTCAACATTGTATAAAAAATACTAGAGAAGCTATTGATTCAATACTCCAGGCTAAGTTGGGACTTAAAAGAGACAAGAATAATTACAATGCCCAAATACCGCAAGAAAATGATACAACCGTAGTAGAATTTGCCTCATCTGCCGTGGCCGGGACTGATTCTGAACGAGGGCGTCCTCTTGAGAGAACCATGGAGATCAGAAGCTTTCAAGAAGATCCTCTTTTACCTCCAAAATTCAAAGTTAGAAAGAACAGAACTCACGAGACCTCTCCACCTCCTCCAGTCCTTAAAAAAGCCCCCGAAAAGCCACTTACAAAGGAAGAACAGGACGCCTGGAAAATTCCTGCTGCTATTTCCAATTGGAAAAATAACCAGGGATTTACAATTTCTTTAGACAAGCGAAATTTGGTTGCTAGCGGTGGCTCTGAAACTGCGAGCGAGCTTAATATAGAGGGTTTCGGTGACTTATCTCTGGCCCTTGACGGTGCCGATAGAAAAGCGAGAGAAGAAATCCAAATGAGAAATGCCAGATTGGCGGAATTAGCAATCAAGGAACAAGAAGAAAAGGAAGCTAGGTTAAGGGAGTTGGCTGAATTATCGCGGAAAGAACGTTTTAAACGAAAGGCGGACGATGATCGAGGTTCTAAAAGAAGAAAGTAGTATAATTACAGCCACGGGTGGCCCATTATAGACATACTATAAATATTTATCATAGATTACATATTCACAAATTTAAATATCGTACAGTGATGTGCATTAATTTTCATCGCTATCTACAATCGGCCACGTTTAGCTTTCTTCATCTTGTCTCCACCCTCGTACAAAGACTTATCGAACTTTTCTCTAGCAATCATGTTGACCCATTCTAAGATTCTCGAAAGTTCACGATCGTGACGCTTCTCATTCAAGCTTTCAATAAGTTTTTCCTTCAACTCTTGCAACTCCTTTTCGTTTCCTTTTACCAAGATGTCATCTTCACTCAATTTTTGACGTTTACGGGGTGGCAACCTAGCGTTTGCAGCCAAAGCCGAGCTTCTCTTGCTTCTGGTACGTATTTCAGTTTCAGAGGATTCCTCTTCAGGCGTCTGTGAACGTTCTTCCTCACCTGAGGCAAGCTTGGTCAAACGCTCATCGATTTTCGAGATTTTGTTACTTAATTCAATTTCGTCTTCAGGTTCTTCGTTAAGCCAAAGAGCATTTCTTCTAGCATCAATACTTTGTTGGATAGCCTCCTTGACGTTTAATAATTCTTTTCTCAAAACAGATTCTCGAGAGCCCCATGGATTAAGCCACTGTATAAGACTTTCAATCAGGGCTGCATCGTCGTAAAATTTCCAGTCATCACCGTCGAGGATTGGAGTTTCCATTTCTTCAAGCAACTTTCTTTCTATTGGCGTGAGCTTTTTCCAATCGGCGTCTTTCCAAATAGCACCATAGTGATCAATCAAAAGAGACTTCTTTGCTTCTTGTGTAAAAGTTTTGTAAATCTGATTGGACTCGATTTCAAGAGAAAACATATCTTTCAAATTCTTGCTGTAAGTTTCAGACACCAAACTAAAATCGACCTCCTTGAAGTTCTCCGATCTTTCAACTTCTTCGTAGTAAAACTCGGGTACCTCGACGTCTTCTTGTTTGACTAATTGAGCTCCCTCCACTTCACTTAATGGTTCTTGGAAGATCATCTTTTGTCTGATTTCTGTCACCTCCGAGGAAGACATTTTCAATCTCACACGAAGGTCATCTTTAGAGGGACCTTGCACCCATAATCTACCCATGAGATAAGTTTCGTCCAAAACACCTTCATTATCTAAACCATCATCGTCCTCATCTTCTTCGTCGTCGTTATCGTCTTCTCCAGTTCCACCATGTAAGGTTGGAAGTCCATTATTTTCGAACCACCAATATCTGTTGCAATAACGGTCCTTACCGATAAGCTTTACTCTTTGACAATCAATTTCGACGAGCTTTTTTTCGATATCTTTACGTGTACTCTTAAATTCCTCGAGCTTTAAGATGCTTTCTTTTCTTTTAAGATACAACTCCGCCAATTCAGAATTACCGCTTGCTAGTTTTTCTTCGTCCTCGCTCATCTCAGTTTTGCTAAGGTCGTACTTCACTGTGTTGCGCCCTTTTCTGCTGGCAGTCTTGGAAGCATCTGTTTTGTCTTCATCCTCCTGTTCTTTTTCCTTGGTGTCGTCACCTTCTTCCTTCTTGACCTCCTGTTGCATCTCACTAACTTTGGCATTGATATCGTCGATGATCGAGTGGGCTACATCAACCGCACTTTTGAAATCCCTAATGTTGTCCAAACGGTCTCTTCTCAAGGTACTTGACATCTCTAAACAGTCATCGATATACTGTCTGACAACACTACCACTAGATAAAAGATTAACCAAGATATTCAATGCCTGGAGGCGAAGCTGTGTGTCCATGTCCTGATAGAATCTGTCCAAAACTGTGGCTGGAGTTGTGCTGTCTTCATATGGTGCTAAAGTTTTGTAAATAGTTTCAATAACTTTTTCGTATTGAGGAACATATTCGACAAGTGAGAGAACTCCTAGAAGAATTACCTGCCAATTTCCGTCTTTGAAATTCCTCTTTCTCAATCTATCGTGCCATGAAGTGTTTCTATAGTTGATCACGGAATACGCATTGTGCTCCCGGCTTTCTTCGATTCGATTTTCGACATCTTCATCCGCTTCGCCTTCTTCAGGTTCCTCATCTTCATCATCTGCATCCTCATCTTCTTCAACCACCTCGGCATTCTTCTTCTCACCCCTGGCCTTCTTTGAGCCGTTAGGTGCTTCGTCCTCCGCTTCAGAATGTTCAGAATCCAGTTCCTTTTCAATTTGAAGGGCATTTTCTTCGACTTCTGTGTCCGAACCTCTGTTATCATCTAAATCCATACTTTCTGCCTTATCCTGGTAAGACTTTTTGGGGGGCAATGTCACAAGTAATCCTGTGATAGGATTGTCCCTGTGATCCAAAACCTCTTCGTCACCGAAGCCTTTCAGTTTGGGGTCTTTGGAGATTATGGCTCCCAAAACAGCACAGAATATTTCATCGAGTAATTCACAACGGCCAATATCTGTGAACTGTTCTTGGTTCCAAGAAATCGCATGAATGAAATCGTCGAAAGTGAAAGTGTCAAGAAATAAAGCACGGTGATATATATTGAGGAATATCCAACATTCAAGGGCGCTTTGAATCTTTATGGATCCTCTCAAATTATCGCTGCTTTCTTTATCATTCTTGACATCTGATTGCTGTTCATCTTCATCTTCATCTTCATCTTCATTTTCATTTTCGGAGGCAGTGTCGTCATTGCTTTGCCAGTAATTGAAACTTTCAGGAGGTACGAAGTCTACTGGAACAGGTTTCCTTCTTTGTAAATCGAACTTCAACTCCAAATCATCGACGATGGTCTTTTGCGTAGGCTGAAGGTGGGCGAGGGCTGCGGCCTGTCCAGTACTCTTGTCAAGTTGGCCAACTGCTTCATCTAATTTTTCAGGAAGATAGTGTGCTGGAAATACCAAACCCTTTTTCTTTTCAGGAGCTGGAGAGTCCATAAGCAGCTGAATGGATGCGTTCTTTTGTGCCAATTTTTGTAAACTCTTCTCTTTTTTGGAAATCTTTGGTGTTCCGGAAGCGGATTTGGCCATATTTTGAAGCTGTTTCTCGGTCATTTTGCGTGGCGGGACGTAAGTTGGGTCAAATTGCTTGAGGTCATCGGGATATACTTGAGATATTCTATATTTCTTTGCGTATTTGTCCTTGACCACCCATGGAGCACCAATTTTGTTCGATCGAGACATCGTGAGCTTGATGAATGTCTTTATGAGCCATTTTGTGAACTGATTCCTGTCTCTGGTGATTTGACTTGGCGTTAAAATGGCCTTCCGCATATCATTCGTTCTATCAACCAAGTATTTGGTCTCTTGCACTCCATCGGGGCTATTGTACTGGACCTTTTCTCGAACGACACCTTTATGTTTTTGATTAGTATTGGCGGAACCAAATACAGATACATTAATAGATCCTGGCTTGATGAATATATTTTCACCTGGAAAGTAGTTGTTTTTAAATTCCAGATAAACCTTGTCAACCAATTGGTCCAATCTTGAGATTTTGTTGAATTGAAGGTAACGTAAGATATGTTCTCTGAGGGCTTCCGGGAAATCTCTTTCGACAGCCTTAATTTCTTTATCTTCACTTTCGAGTGCTTGGAAGTAAGTAAGACACAGATTACCAGTGATTTCACAGACGAATTTCTTGGAATTGTAATAATCAAGTCTTTCGAGATAAAGTTCATAAGTATAGAACCATTCACCAGTTTCTTTAATCAAAAAGACTTCAACTGAGAGGTCTTCTGGGATTGGTGGTGGAGCCGTAAAGGTGACTCTTTTTCTTTTGTATAACACCATTGAATAATGGCAATATTTGAGTTCAAACTGGGGTTATCTGAAGTGGTTACAAGGAAGAGTAAAAAAAACTGCAGAAAGGGAGCCAAAAAATAATAACAATCGAACGTGAAAATAGATGAAAAGTGATGATGATGAGGGTTTAAAGGAGAATGATTTCTTAGATAATGGGGGGATTTAGACGCGTTTGAAAATTACATGAGATAGTTTTGTGTATGGGTATATGGGAAATTGCTGAAATCAGAAGTATTAAGCTCTGATTATATGTGTTTTAGGGCACCTTTTATGTGTAAATAGCCAAACTTATAGCGAGCTCAACTAAATTGTTGAAATGCATCAGCGATGAATGCGAGACGCACAGGGGACGAAGCCGGAACAGCAACCACGACAAATACTTTTGGCGACGGCATGTTTCTTTGTTTAGTTAGACGATTTGACTATAATTTGAGACAGTACTTTTGACTTATAAAACTCAAACGTTATCTACAAGTGGACGCTTACAAAAGTCTCGACCTCTATCATCAACGCAACCCCCTTCTTTCGATCATATTAAATGGTATAGCTCGTGGTCAGGATTGGAGCGAGTCCGGCGGAGGCATCATCGCACTGCTTTGTTCGCAGCCAGAAATAATGTGCCAAAAATATCCGAAGTCATATGCGAGCGAAGGGAAAATCCACGACAGGACAGACACGAGAGAAATGGCAAAAGCTAGAAGAAGTGAGTGATTCTTTAGATATACCTGAAGTATATGCACTCTGTTATTAGCTACGATTATAGCGAGCCATATGAGCCCATACACGGATGGTTCTCATGGATGCTCGCCCATCCAACCCGGCCAAGAACTTTCCCCGATTCCGAGAAGTTTTTAGGGTATAGGAGAATGCGACTATGATGAGAGAAAGTGGTATGCCAATACGGTGAAGGCGTCGCCTTTCCTGTACATGATCTCAAGGCGATTGCTGAGTTGGTCTTTATGTGACTGCAGGGCTCGTGTGCACAATTAGTTTGGATTTTTTTAATTGTGTGCACACCCGTGCTCTTTGCTCACTTCTTTGCTCACTTACAACTGCTCGCTTCACTCTTGCAAACACTCTTAGCAGTTTTCTATGCGATCTTTGCTAGAAATGAATAGTCCTTAATAAAATTGAGTAAGTGGGAGGTATATGATGTTCTGATTTTTTATTTTTGAAATCTTTCTTGATTTGAAATTACACAATAGAGAGTATTAATGCTGAAAGAGCCATGATAGATGAGATACATATTTAAGCGGCTATTACTGAAAAACACTTCAGCACTCACAAAGACTCGAAAAAAAATCACTAGTGTATTTTCGGTGAATTTGCAATAATTACTCGGGTGCAGTTCGATCGTTTTTCAACCTAGACTGCGTCGTTTGTTGAGCCTAAATTGTAGGTGAGTTATTCCCGGCTATCTTATTATGCGAGTGACACTGCACAGTGTATTCGGCGCAACCTCATTCGGTGTCAAACCGTTGTGGGCACTGCGCATCGTCTAACGCAATATGACAGCTTTGACAAATTCATGAAGCATTGATGACGAAATAAGGCACAAATTCTGGCCAACTAAGGATATTGGGTGTCATATTGATGTTTCAAGTGGTGCTTTTCTCTATTTCATCATTCGTACTCCCTTAAATTATCGATTTTCGGTCTGTGTTTCTAAGCAATGAAACCCTTTACTCTTATTTCATGAAGCCGTACTCTACGCGTGAGAGAATTTTCCTGCGGCGATTATAAATCCTGTATATATTCAGTTCACCGTTTCATTTGTTCAAGCCTATACAATTAACTGCTACATATAAAACTGCGCATTGAAAGTTTGCGGCGATCGGGTCCACCTAATCCGTTTCAGGATATTTAACATAATATTGACGGCGAATTTATCCAATTTCGCCTTGTAGAATTGAAGTAGACACTGTAGTAAGATGGTAGTCAATCAGATTCAATTGACCATCCACCTCATCCTCATTTCTCGTTGTGGTAGATTTTCATTAGCATCGCTTATTCATTCGCTATCAACCATATTAGTCCTGCCCTTTTCGGAATAATGTTCCGCGCTCTCTTATCGGCACACCATGAGTGTTGCCGCTAAGTCGGCACAATGTCTTATCCATAGTGTATCAGCAGCCAATGTTCTAGCACCAAGATGAATAGAGACGAAACATCATGTGGTTGGTTCGATTTTTTCAATCTCATCACAACTCATGACACTATTGTGGGATCCGCATTGATTTATCATCACCGGAACCGTTGCTTGCAACGTTTGCTGCTTGATGCGCAATTCTCAATTGGGAAATTCAAGTCCGATCCAGTGAATAATTGGCAGGTAACGGATCTGAAAAGCGACAAGATCCATGAATTAGCTCTCTCAATCACTTCTTATCCATAATAATCGAAATGACATAAGAATTAGGGCGTCATAGCATCATAGAAAATAAGAAATCGCCGTCCACTCCCTCCGAAACAGTGCTTCAATCTAGCAATCAATGTCATTTCAGGAACAATATGCACGACCGCGGCGCTAAGGTATAAAAAGCAGAAGCGTTGCCGCCGATCAATTTCTTTGACAATACAATAATTTATAGATAATATGTCAGTACCAGCACAATTTAAAGGATTCGGAGTTGATTCCGCAGAAAACTGGAACAAACCAAAGTTGGTCGAATATGACCACAAGCCATTGCGTCCAACTGATGTCGTGGTGAAGAACGTTGCCTGTGGTCTTTGTGGTTCGGACATTTTGACCGTCTCTGGAAAATGGTCTCCATTGAAGAGAAAGGACTTGGTTGTCGGTCACGAAATCGTCGGTCATGTTGTTCATGTTGGTGATGCTGTCACTCAAGTCAAGGTTGGTGACAGAGTCGGAATTGGTGCTCACAGTCAAAGTTGTATGAAGGACGATTGTCAAAGATGTCAAGGTGACAACGAACAGTACTGTCAAAACAATGGTGTTGGTACTTACAATGCCATCGACAAGTCTGCCGAAGACTACGTCACTCAAGGTGGTTACTCCAACTACTCTATCGCACATGAGCAATTCTGCTTCCCAATTCCAGAAGGTTTGGAAAGTAATGTCGCTGCTCCTCTTATGTGTGCTGGGTTGACCGTTTTCTCTCCATTGGTCAGAAATGTCGGTTACGATGCTAAGGGCAAGACTGTTGGTGTCATTGGTATCGGTGGATTGGGTCATTTGGCTATTCAATTTGCTGCTGCTTTGGGTGCCAAGGTTGTTGCATTCTCCCGTGGCTCTTCCAAGAAGGAAGAAGCCATCAAGATGGGTGCCCTGGAGTTCATTGCTACTGGTGAACAAAAGGACTGGGCAGAACTGTACAAGGACAAGTTCGACTTCATCTTGTGTAGTGCTTCGGGCTCTAACTTGAACATGGAAGACTACTTCTCTGTTTTGAAGGTTGGTGCTAACGTCATCTCTGTCGGTTTGCCTCCTGTTGAAGAGAAGTATGAAGTTTCTCCATTCTCTTTCGTTTCCAACAGTGGTTCTTTCGGATCCACTTTGCTTGGTTCCAAGAAGGAAGCCTTGGAAATGTTCAAAATTGCTGTGGACCACAATGTGAAGCCATGGATTGAGGAGATTCCAATCTCTGAAGAGAACTGTAACAAGGCTTTGACTCGTGCTGACGAAGGTGATATTAGATACAGATTTGTGTTCACCGAGTTCGACAAGGCTTTTGCTTAGATCAATATATTTAATTAGTGACAAATCAAAGTGTAATGTATCCTTTCTTTCTTATATGACCGTACAAATGTATAATAATTCATTCAACTCGTTAGCCATTTAAGCTCATGATCTCGTTTGTTAATCAACTTAAACAGTTTGGAGCTCTTCAATTGAACGTTATGATATACATTGTACCTCTATGAATCAAGTGAAAAACTATCAGGAATTACGCCTCATAAATGGCGCCAGAATTGTGGCTATTCCTCTAAAATTGTGAGAAGCCGGCGAATTGATCTTTATTATGAGAGCTGCACAACCACCAAGGTGAAACATATTAGGATAATTTTTGTGTATACTTGCACCCAATTAAATCAATGAACAGGGCAGCAACTACAAATTGTGTGAATATACATATCCCCCTTTGGTTTGCCACTATTCATACATCCTAAGTTCGGATTTTGCCGATTTGTTGCTGTCGGAGTTCTTGACGGAACTTGAAATGTTATCTCCGCGACGGAAGATAGTCTTCATTTTCCAAATCAGGTAAGCCCGTAAACTGTCAACTCCAACTAAGTTCCGTCATAAGGGCTCAGATTTTGACACTGAAGTCCATAAATACCCCAAGTTACCGCACTGAAACTTCTTTTCATCCAGTTCATTGCGACTAATCTTTAACCGATTTTAGTCCACTTTTGTATATCACAGATTTCACCAAAAGTTAAGTAAAGTATACTTTAATCATGTCAAGCATCTCCCATCTCGGCTTTGGTACCATGTCCTTAACCTGGACTCCTAAAGCACAACCTGTTGAAGACAGTGTTGCTACTATTAGCTACGTGGTTGAAAAATACGGAGTTAGAAACCTCAATGGAGGTGTTTTCTACGGTGCCGATCTCGCCAATTTAAAACTCTTGAAGGCCTTTTTCGATGCAAGCATCAAAAACCCCAAAATTAACCCTGCAGACTTGACTGTTTCAATCAAAGGTCTCATCAATGGGAGCACTTTTGCTCCTGATGGATCCAAAGACAATGTTGATGCGGAAATCAAACTCATTCAGCAATTCTTCCCCCCTAAAGGTGACAGCAACCGTCCCAAGATTCTCTTCGAGCCAGCCAGAGTCGACAAAAATACCCCATTCAATGAAACAATCTCCTACATTCATGCCCACGTTGAAAATGGTGACATTGATGGAATTTCCTTGTCAGAAGTAAGCCCACAACTGATTGCTCTCGCTGTCAAGACGGCCCCAATCTCAGCCATTGAGGTCGAAGTCTCATTTTTGAGTTTGGATGTGTTCACCAATGGAGTTTTGGAAGAAGCATCCAAGCACAAAATCCCTATCTTTGCCTACTCGCCTCTCGCAAGAGGTCTTTTGACCAACAAGGCTGCCCTGGAGGCTGATTCCTTCTTGGATAATATTCCTGAAGGAGATTTCCGATTGACCTTTGACAGATTTCAGAAAGACAATTACAACAAGAACATGGCTTTGGTCAAACAATTGTCTACATTTGCTAAGAAGAAGGACGTTTCTTTAGAAGCATTGGCTTTATCGTGGACACTGTCTTTGAAGGGTAAGACACTTGGTGGCATTAAAGATTTGACTGCAGTGATACCAATCCCCAGTGGATCGACTCAACAAAAAATCGATGCCAACTTTGGTTCCATCATTCTGTTGAATTCTTCTGAGGTTGAAGAGTTATTTGAACTCGCCTCCAAGTTCCAAGTTAGCGGTGGGCGTTACAATGAACATGCAGAGGATAGTTTATTCGTTTGATTGGAGGTCAATTGAGTACAAATTGACTTGAAAATCTATATACTCTTTAAATTCAAGAAAATGAAAGAAAATCCTTTTTAGAAAATGTAGGAAAGCGGTAAATCTGATCGTTTAGCTTGTGCTATAAGCGTCAGTGTAGACCAATTTATATGAATATATTGATAGATCAAAAAAAAAATAACCACCTTCATATTCATCATCATTAAATAGTAACATATCAATCAATATAAAGTCTTACATCAATTGCGAGATTCAAAATTTAGAAACAATATGAAAAGAAAAGACGAGTATTTGGGAATCTAAAGTCTAAAACTCTATAAACCAGTGGAAATATTTTAAAATTCGACCTCACATTATATTTCCCCCCTCTTTGTGCTGCTGCTTACAATTTCCAAGTTTTTCACTCGCCAATTTTCGCATCTGAGATATTTTGAAACTGAAATTATCAGAGCCCATCTCGTACTAGTATGCTCCGCAATACACCATATTTGGCCCGTTTGAGTGCCCGTGGGCTCACTCAAGCCCGTGTTTTGTACAGACCTGCAGATTTGGAGACTAATAGTGCTCCATCGACCCTCGCCGAAACGTCCACTCTTCCAAAAACTGAGCAAAACATCCTCAAGAACAAACCACGACAAGCGTCAAGAAAGTCGCCCTTTCTCTCCGATAATGCCATAGAAAATGACCCTAACTATCAAATGTCCGGTTGGAAACAACGTTTGGGTCAGACCATCGTCAGCTTGTTCAATATTGATATGGATCGCACCCGTTCGGGTCCTGTTGCTGGGTCCAAGTATTATGGAGAATGTAAAAAACAAGCTCTTTATTACCCTGATGAACCTCTTAGTCAACTGGCTCTGTTTTACTATGAGACTTTGGGCCTTCCTCAGAGTTTTGCTCAATGGTTTCAAATCACTTTGCTTCACTACTGGATTCTTCAGGTTCGCATCAGAGCCATGCCATTCAAGTACGGAAGAGACTATCAGCAAAAATTAATCGATCGGTTCTTCAAGGATATGGAGCTCCGCTTTGCCGAAGAACTTAATATCAATTCAGGTTCTGTGAGAGAAAAGTATCTTAAAGACTTCCACAAGCAATTACTCGGTGCCGTTTTCTCGTACGATGAAGGTCTACTGACCGATGATATTACCCTTGCCGCTGCTTTATGGAGAAATGTTTTCAACGGTGACCCTAATGTAGATATCCGTCATGTTGAAGCTTTATTGGTACACGTGAGGCAACAGCTTTACGTTTTGAGCAAGATGCTGGATCGTCAATTTGGATTTGGAGATTTCGAGTTCGTGGCGCCAAATGAAACGGTAACGCCCCTTACGAAGACTCAAGAGGCCGAGTTAAGAGCAGCAGTTAAGAAGAGCTACGAACGTATGACAGAGCCTTCACAAAGAAGCTCGCTCAGTTTGGACGAGTGATGTATATAGTATATAAGACATGATTTATTGAAAGGATGTAGATAATGAAAGAACGTTGAAAAGAAGATTCAAGAACCAACCAATCAACCAACCAAGGTTTTTTAGTGGCGACTGTAGTACTTGTGACATGTAAGTGTGTTCATTCAATTAATTTCGGTTGCATTAATAATTCATAAATTTTTCTACACGATGAACAACCTCAACTTGAAGACGAATGACTGATCAGATACAGTCGACTTGATATGAAAGCGAAACTCTGTCGATCTAATCAGCCTCATTACTGAATGGACGTCAAGCTCTCGAAAAAATCTCACAGAAGACAACCGGTATAAGTACCTCCCGTGACCTACAATTCTACAAATCGATTAATAACCAATATATAGGCTGTCGCTCCACACAAAAACGGACAAACGTGGAGCGGCATACCGAGTCAAGTTGAAGAAAAACCTTCATCAAGAACAGGAAAATTGTAGGCGAGTGAGCCGGACGGACCAACCAATATGATCCCCCAGTGAACCAATACTCAAGTGAACTTGATGAATTGGTTAGATTCAGCAAGTTCATTTGTGCACCTGTTCCCTGTTCCCAGTTCAAACTACTACAATTTCCCCTTAGAATCGAAATTGTTCACCAACTTCGTCCAGTCACGACCAAAGGAATCTCTGATCATAACGTTCATGACGGCGTAATCGGTACCCTCCACTCCATTTTCTTGCTTACCAAGACAAATATCCTTGTAAAATTTGAAACCAAATTTTTCATAGATTGGGATATTCGTGGAGCTGGACAGTTCCAAATACGCAATATTGTTGTCCGATTTGTCTATGTAGTTTTCAAACATGTATTCGAACATCTTTCTCACGTTACCCTTACCTCTGGCGGCAAGGGATGAGCCAAGATAGACCAATGTGTAGGCGTCCTTATCGTGAAATCTCGAATCGGTTGCCATAATATCAACGAAAGTATCATGCAATAAGGAAAACATATGCTTAAAGATTTTTTCTCTGGCGAGTGCATCACACTCGAGCCAGACTTTCCAAAACCCACACTCCATCATGTGTGTGAAGGAGTCAATGTCTTCCTTTGCCTCGACCTCAGGCAAGGCCCAGAGGGCTACAGTTTCAAACTGCTCTTCACCCTCACCAATACCAAGACAAAGACCAAGCTTAATGTGTTGGATGAGGTAACATTCATACAAAGTAATTTCAAGTTCCTTTCTGATTTCTGGATCAGTAATATGAACTGTCAAATACTTTGCCAATGCATCATTTTGGAAAGCTTCATACAAAGTAAGAGCAGCTTTCCTTGCGTCGCCCTGCTCTAAGGTTTTAATATCAACCTTGCAGGGCTTACTATCCGGTTTTTCACCTTCAGAGTCATTACTTGTTGCTTCTGTTATTGGTTCTGAGTACATTATATTCCATAACTTGGATTTAGATTAAACTGCACTCTAGTTTAAAAAGTATCAGCTGTAAAGAGAAAGAGAAATATTTGTAGAGAGTTTGAGGGGGGTATAAATAATTTTTGGTCGCAAAATGTTTGTGCGGCATGCCGCTTCCACGTTCCTAAAGAGGAAGGCGTGTGGATAACAAAGTGGAGCAGCCGAGTGTAAGGCCCCAAAAGCGAACACCAATTTGCATTTTTTCCGCGGGCGGTACAGCGGGTCCGCGCTTTGTCGGAACTAAAACGCCCAATCGGGCAGGTTGGATCAGAGTAGTCATCTTAGATAAAAAGCGCCCACGAGTTACGCAATGGGTGGCGGTTTAAGTCAACGTCTTCTGATGAAGGTCTGCTGCATGGTGCCTAGAATATGCGAATCCAACGAATGGGGATTTTGTAATTCTTTTGTAATTAAAAAGGATTGTATAGAGCTTTTCTTTGCAATGTCTCTCTTTTCTCCTTCCCCCCCTCCCCCCGGATTTGTATATCTATCTTGACGTTCCGCATTTGACTGCTGCGATAGGAAGTAAATAATAGAAACCGAGGATGACGGAATGAATTACCGCTAAGATATAAAACTCGATGACTTCATATTATCCTTCACTTTGGGATTTCTAAAAGGTTTCAGTTCTCTTCTTTATATCCGCTGACTACTTATTGACGTTACAACATCTGGCATCACATCGCATCATCTTGAAAACCGTTACTCACTAGAAATCGGTAAAAAGCAACAACGAGACTCCGGTATCATGCACCGAAAAAAAGTTATTCCTGTATTCGAACTAAACCGGTAACACAAGCCGAAAAAGGGTCTACACATTTACCGGTTTGAAACAAGTGAAATCATGTGGTGGTGCTGAAAGTCTTGGACTTGCTGGTTAACTACAGGAATCATCGTATTATTGAATGATTTATCAGCAAAACTCCACTATCAGCACAATTTAAAATCTACAATTGATCTTCAAACTCGTTGAACTTTCAGTATATTCTATCCTATTTCTTTCCCTTCTTCTTCTTCTTACCTGAGTCAGCCACGAGAGCACCCTGGTGACCACTCTTCTTTTTATCCTTCTTCGTTGGCTTGTAGTAAGATCTAAGTGACATTGGTAACCACCGCTCCTTGTCCAAACTCAGTGGGTCGAACTTTTCTTCCGGAACAAGTTTTTTGTCAGCTGAAAATTTGGCTTTCTTCTTTTTGCTCAGAGATGGCTTAGAGACCTTGTTCTTACCGACTCTAACTGGCGTGTTACGGGCTACCTTGCTGTCCACGAGCTCGTCGACGTCGACTGCAAGTAATGTCTCCACGTCTCCAGAACTTCCAGAAAGCTTCTCCAAAGGTGTGAGCCCTTCACTTTTACCTGAAAGAACTGCATTAACTAATTCGTCATCCTTTTTCTCGGATTGCAATTTAGTGAATATGGTATTGGCCTTAGTTTTATCGATCAAAAGTAATTTGAATGCGACCAGCTTTGCCAATTTATACAGTTGATTACTCAAGGAGGACTCACTCAAGATTTTTTCAGACAAAGCAGTGAACAATTGAGATGACTTTTCATGTTGACCGAGAGATTCATAAATCTTGAACAACGAGCCGACCAAAGCAAGAGAGAGGTCATTCAAATCACCTTGTTCCACAGAAGTCTCCAAAATCTGTAAGCTTTGGTTGAAGTTATTTGTGAAACGGTTCACATGTATCAAGAGCAACGTCGAAACGACAAACTCAGGGAATGTATGGGCGTTTGTAAGTTTGCCATAAGTTGAAGTGATCCATTTAAACAAAATTTTGGCGTACTTTTTGTGATTGTCCTCCAATGTATCTAAATCAAGATTTAATTTGTTTAAAATCTTGTATAAAACAGGAGTCAAGTCACCAGCAAAAGTAGAGACCCATTCAGTGATAAACGTCTTCGAAAAGTACGATGAAGTCTTGTTCAAAGTATGCGTGTCAAACCTGAGACGAAGATTGTTACGAGTTATGGCCTGTATTTGTGGCTGGGTTAACTTATGGTAAAGCTTGTGCAACTCTGGCTGATAATCAAGAACTCGAAGCACGACATTGTCGTTTTCAGATGCCTGATTGATGGCTTGCTTGTTGTTGCTCAAAACGAGCTTGTTTATGCTGTTGGAAGGTGCAACTTGAGCGAGAATTTCACCAGCTCTTTCTTCCTGTCCACTGAGATGGTAAATGTAAGCTTTAGAGAGCTTTATGGGGGCAATTTCGTCCTCGAATTCATCCCCTTCAAGAGTTTGTGAGCAAAGCTGTTCTGCGCCATCTAAACGAACCAATGCTGCATCAAATTTGCCCTGTGATATCTCGATCAATGCACAATTGAATTCGAAATCATAAGACGAATTAACCTTATCGGAAAGAAGCAGATCGATATCTCTCTGTGGACCCAGGGTGGAAGAGTTAGCCATGAAGTTGGCTTGAGATGTCACAGCGGCCTCATTACAGGCCAAATCCTGGACATTATCGATATCTTGATTGGAATTAATAAGCAGCACGTAATACTTCAAGGCTTCATCGTTCTTACCCTCCTTATAAGCATTTTGAGCCATAATATGGGTGAGAGCTCGAGATCTAATCAGGTTGGGTGCAACACTTTTTTGCAGTTCATACAACTCGTTCAACAGTTTGGAGTTACCAGTCTTATAAAATATGTATGCCTTTTCAACTACAACATCTTCTTGTGCTTCGGCAGGCACTTGATTGAGTAATTCTTGAGCCTTGTGGTACTTGTCAAGATTGATTAAGGCGACCAAGCAGTTGTGAAGAGCCCTCTTATCAGAAAAAGAAGCGACATTGCTCAAATATTGGTACAGAACCTCATATATATGAGTGTGCTCCGACGCACCTTCAGAACCGCCGAAACTGAGGCTCTTAAACGCCTGGGAGATCGAGTTAGCCATGGGTGGAGAAGTTTTGAAACTTTTCGACGAGTGATGTGTGTGTGCAGGAGATCCACAATGGTTTAGTATCATAAGATCTCAAAGTTTTGGGTTGATTTTGAGAGATTTTAATGCACATTTTTTTATGGAATCAGTGTCAGGAGTAGAACAGTATCATTTTCTTTAGTTTTTCATAGATTTGGTCCGTTAAACTCCAATTTGTAGTGAGTTATTTGCAGATTTCAATGTAATTCACTGTAATCTTGCTATAAATGGGAACTAATATTAATTTACTGTTTAAGGGCGTATAATCAAGTGGGAGACTTTGGGAGTGCATATAAGTTATCAAACATCCTAACACCTGATAAGTGTGCGCCTACCATGTTTTAAAGTGAGATCAATGTTCTTTTTGTATACTATTCCCATTTGTATTGGAATTCAGATCACTGGGCAGACCACTACAATTGGGCTGTTTGCATAATTTGAAGACAAGGCTTCTTGGGCAATCAGAAGATAGCAAAAATCTACGGCACTAATTTCATGTTTCTGTATCTATCTATACAATTATAGCTTACGCCGTCATATTCGTACAGTTTTGTTTAAAGGGGGTAAGGAGTTGGTGTATGGATGTTACTTTAAGGCTGGTACTATCAAAGAAATATTTCGTCAATAAGCCCGGATTTGTATCCGTAAACCCTTCAATCAGACTATGTAACTCTTCAGAATACTACATAAGGTCTGACTTGCATATCCGTATCGAAATAGAGCAAGCTATTTAAGGATTGTTGTATCTTTTTTTGTTTAATGCTTGATTAATTCATCTCATGCACGCAATTATGCAACCAAAATTGCAGCCATTTTTAGTTTTATCCTAAAACGTTAAATTGCACACTAAATAGACATTTTGAGGGACACCATACTTGAACTATCAACTGAATAACGCATTTTTAAAAGCTACAATAGATTGATTACTTTTTGTATTGTAAAAACTTGAATTATATATGTTTAAGTTGAAATTTCGAAATTATTTTTACGAACGAAGTGGCGTTTCGCTTCATTTTGGCCAACTGAAAAAGCCCGCTTACGTCTGCTTTTCTGCTTCAAATGTAACTCAACCTCATCCGTTTCCAGATCGGTAGCAGTCAGCTCTTCTTCAATTGCTGCTCCATAGTTCAGCGATGAGTACAAGAATTTTTTATCCACCGAAGCTTCGGCTGTTTTAGCACCTAAGGCAGGCTGTAAGCGATTGATATGCAGATTTCTAGGAGGGGTTATAAATGACGGGATATTGTTGTGCTTATGAAGTGAATTATGATCGTTGTTGGCGTTTGGAGGTTGCCAGAGACTGGTGAGTTCAAGTCGAGATGACATGGAACTAGCGTGGGTATAAAAGCCAGGGAATTGAGAGATGCTGAGTGGTTGAAGAGGCAGCCTGTAGACAGGTGCGGTCTGCTTTCCAAGGCGACGGGATTGTTTCTGAGGCTGGAGAATATTCTCTTGGTCATTATGATTCCATTTATTTCCGTCGTCAAGGTCCATGGGGACATAGTCATCGTTAAAAGCACTATTTTCCTTACCAGAGGTTTCTAGAGCATCTGTTTCCTTATCCAAAGCCATGCGTCCGAGACGAACCAGTTCAGGGTCTTCAAAAATGGTGAATCCCATACTAGGTCGGGGAGTTGTTCTGGCTCGAACTTTCGTGGGTGAACCTCCTCGAGAGCCCCTGACGGACTTAGATCCTTTGGTGGGTGAACTTGGTGTATTCTGTGGCCGCGGTGACAAAACCAGTCGCTGTTCGTAACGAGATGGGCTGGACATGCTAACTTGTGTTCTAATGCTATTTTTTTCGAAATGATGCCTATATTGCTTGTTTTTATTCGAGCCACCCCTTCAACACGAAAGGCTGCGCGTGGGTCACGTGCAGGACGCGATAAGATCGCGTGGGTTGCAGCAACGGCGGATGGTGGTAGACGAAAGGGATAGACGACAGTTATAGCCGGGAAAGCGAGCGGATGTGAAAATGTACAAGTGTGGAGTGAACTCTTTTACAATTACATGTCTTCAATTCATTTAGGTATTTATATTTTACACACACATATTATTTTCTTGCTATTGAATTGCTTTCGAATTGACTTTTAAAGCAGGATTTCAATTCTGAATTATGCGGCCGCGGCTTTGAATTTCTGCTTTAAACAATCGCTAAATTCGTTCCATAAAGAGATGGCTGGGACACTTTATTATAATAAGATGGAAGAATTGATTGAACGGGATTGTGCAAAAGCAAAAAATATATTGAAATGTGTAAGACTCATGCTCGTTGTAATAAAGCAGACTATTGATTAGGCAAATTTGACTGAATTTGACCGAATTTGACCAGGGGAATTTGAGGTGATTCTATTCTTTTTCCATGTCCAAAGGGTGTTTTCTCATAGTTTTGATCATTTTGATCATTTTCGTCATTCTTCTAAAATTACCCTCCATCATTCCCGAAACCCTTATACATCAATCATCTCTATACAATCCACTCCAAGCAGAATATCTATTGCTATCATTACGTATAAAAAAACCCAGTGGACTTCAAGCCCTGGATCAGTACCTCATCTTCAGAAAAAATATTCTCTTCCCTACCTAACCTCTGTAAAAGTTGTTTGGCACAAAAGGCATCTTGGTCACGACACCTGGTCTCTTCTTACCACGAATCTCGATATCAACCTCGGTACCACTCTTGTGCAATCCTTTTTGAATGAAACCTTGTGCCACATTACCACCAAGACTAGGCAGTGGCAGACCAGAAGTAATGTAACCAATTTCTTTACCGTCTTTGTCCAAAATTTTATTTCCCTCACGTGGAGATGGACCCTTGGAGGTGAAACCTACTCGTTGGTACTTGACTAAAGATTTATCAGCCAATTGTTGCAAGATTTTGGAGGCACCATTAAATGTGGCGGTTTCAGCACTTCTTCTCAGCTTTGGAATCAACCACAGCAAAGTGGCTTCAACAGGTGTGGTTTGCTCGTTGAGCTCGTGTCCATACAAACACATACCAGCTTCCAATCTCAAAGAATCACGAGCAGCAAGACCAATAGGTTTCACAATCTCGGGAAACTCCTCAATCAAAGCATTAAAAAAGTCTCTAGCTTCTTGAGCCTCTCCCAGAGTGGCCGATGGGATCAGCAACTCAAATCCGTCCTCTCCAGTATATCCCGAGCGGGCCAAATGTACAGTTGACGATACGAGTGATGAAAATTTGACATTCTTTGCCTGCCCGAAGGTGATTTTGCTTAAGTCGTCAGTAGTAAATTTGGACATTACGTCCTTAGCTTGCGGACCTTGAATGGCCAATAAAGTGCCCTCGAAGGGAGTGTGTTCAACTCCTTCAAAACGCTCCAACTCATTACGGATGAAGCTCACATCTTTTTCTCTACATCCAGCATTGGTAACCATGTAAAAATCATGTTCACCATGTTTGGTGATTATACAATCATCGATAACTCCTCCTTCTTCATTAAGGAGTACAGTTAAAGACAGCGAAAAGGGGGCAATTTGCAGAAGATCGATGGGGGTAATCTTTTCAAGCAAAGCTGCAGCCTCTGGACCACTGAAACGATGCTGTAACATATGTGAAACATCGAAAAGTCCACACTTTTCACGAACCCACAAGTGAGAGTCAACGTGGGATTGACCTGAGTACATTACTGGCATGGAAAAGCCAGCGTATGGAACGAGTTTAGCACCGTGTTGCACATGACAGTCATACAAGGGCGTTTTGAGGAGCTTGGCCGCAGAATTCCAGCGCTTGGTAACAATTGAAGTGTTTCTAAGCATATTTAATATGGATGGGGTGATTGGGGATGAGGTGCTTTTATAAAATCTGGGGTTGCGACTCGGGCAAAAAAGGGTAGACTCTGACCCAAGTTCCGAGTCGCTCTTGCTGGTTCCAATAAAAAAAAAAAAGGCATCCGAGTTCGCAGGGTGCAGGAGTTCCAGAGGCATAAGGTAGTATTGGAAAAGGCAATTTATTGTATTGGAGTGATTTTTAGGGGTAAATGTTCTGGTTGAGGGGCTATGAAAGTTATGAATATACACATTGTTGCTATTAAATAACACGTAAAGGCTGAAAGTGAATATCTGAGCCAGCGTTTGGCCCGGCTGCGCTTTTCGATATGATCGCGCAAGACTTCGGTTGCAACTAAGCTTCTTCTTATCGGGACTTTCCCAAATGAGGATCCGGTTAATTGCATCTGATCTGATGATAAAGGGAGTCGATTTTGGAGTTTTGATCCAAAAACTAGAATTCGTATAATCTTGGCCGATAAACAGAGCCATAACGGAGGAAATAGAAGACCCCAGGTAAATCTTCGCTTTAGCAGTACATACATCTTGGTAATGGAGTGGCAGCAGGTGCAGGTACATTCAGCTGAATAGCGCGGGATTTGCGAAAGAATTTGGTCGCGCTCCAAGTAGATCTTGTAAAGGCCCATTTGGGGGGAGATGAGGGATGAAGCGGGATGAGGCAAGATAAAAAGATTCAGTGACAAAGGAAAAAACATTTAAGTGAGATGGTTCTTCTTATATATCGAAATTCATTTTCGTGAACATTTGAAGGCTGTTTAAGTCATGTTTTCGAGTACTTTTCTTAGCTGGTCTCATGTTCCAACTAGTTACCCGATTGGGAACGTCACTGGGAAAAAGATTTGATGTGGAAGTTTTTTTTAGATATAGACACCCATTGATTGTGGCAAAAAGTTAACCCGAAACAAAATTCCATTCTCGATTGAGTTATCTTGAAATAGTCTCATATGAAAGCGCAAAATTATCCCATTGAAAAAGAAAACACAAGATCCTAAACCTTTTCTTTATTTTATCACTAAGTTGGAATTATTCTGCAGCATCTCTGCATAATAACATCGCGCTCAAGACTAGAATTTCTATCTGATCTGCTTTATCAAACCAGGCCAACATTCGCCTTCATGAGCAAGCCCAATGTAGATCGCTTGTGTCTGGGGCTCCAGTCATCTCGTGTCAAAGACAGGACAGAGGCAGTGGCGATCTTGACGTCAATGGCAGAGTCAAGGCTTTCTCCAAAAGAGGTACTCGCCATCGCATTACTGTGCTTTAGCTCGGTAGAACTAGATACCCCAATCGCTATAAAGGGGTCCACTTTCTCGGCTGAAAAAAGGATTGAAGATGTCACATCTGTCTTGAAACGTATGGTGTCTACCTTTGTTGATCGAGTGGGACTTAATCCACCTAAGGCTACTTTAAAGAGCCAACAGTTCATTCGTATATTGCATAAAATTGAAGACAGTTTCTTCTTGGACTCTGGAGTTATCTTAGCACTGTCTTCATATAATCTTCTACAACTTTATAACAAGACCTTATTACAAAAAACTATTTTGGAGCATATGAGTATCGACGATTGGCAAAAAGCCTTTAATTTTGCAACCAAGATAGCAGCCCACTCGTTGCATAAAGAGATCGTACCAGCGAATATCAATATTCGCACCGAATTGACTACTTGTCTGCTTAAGACTTTAACGATTTTGATGTCCACTGACCCAAAGAATGGGTTATCATTGATCCATCTTCCTACATTTTATGCCACCAACCGCGAGAAACTATTCCCCATAATCATTGATGTGATAGACAAGCATACAAAATCACTTGGAATAATTCTTTACGTCTTCCAAATAATTAACAAGCTTATCATAACTACCATAACGGAGGATTCACATTTTTCATTCAAACTTGTTGTTCTTGGTTTAAAGCTCTCTCTGAATTTCCTCAAAGAAGGAATATCTGAATTGCAAATTCAGATTATGATCTTTTTGAATTTGACGGAAACACATATTTTATTGAAGCATTTTTCAGACCATAAACAGGTCTTGAAAGTAACCTTTGGTGAAGCTGCAGCTCCACAGTCAGAATTTCTTGACGAGGAAGAAATTCGTGTATCATACTATTTGAATAATATTGTCATTATACTCTGCAATATGACAAGAGATTCCGTGTATTGGAACAAGATGCTGATCACCTTTAAACTACAAAATTCTTGTTTGAAAAGCCCTTCTTTTTTTGCATTCAATTCCATAACATTAGATAATGGAAGTACGGACTGGAGCCGTATGGGTTGGCTCTCGATTAGCGCATTAGTACATATGATCAACACATACTTCGTCAGAAGAAAAAAGTATCCGGACCTGGATTCTTCAACACCCGAGCCGTTGTCCAAGAGACAAAAGCTTGACGTCATTTTGCAAAGCTTGCGGACCTCTGTCAACGTAGTGGATTTTTGTCAGTCAGTCCTTCTGATGAACATAGTTTCCAAAAAAGATCAGAATTTTATTTGTCAGATCTTGATATTCTATTATCAAATATACCCAGAGGAAGCTAAAATTATAGATCAGAGTAATGGAAAATTACCAAAAGACACAGCAAGCTTGTCGATGACATTGTTTGGAGAGGTGACTTCTCTAGACACTTTACAACTTATTTCGAAAAATCGAGCAGACTCTAAATTATTTTACTTAGCGGTGAAATCCTACTTAGATGTTTCTCCCGGATCTTTAAATGTCAACCTCAGTATCTTCAACGCGGCAATGTTGGACATATCGAACGAAGATTGTGGTGATTTCGCATGCGAGGTTATTAGTCAAATAATTTTGCTGGCGAATGACGAATTATTGCACGCCATTACTAAACCACTTTTTAAGCATACATTAGAAGATATGTTAGCACTGGTGAAAATTAAAGGACCTCTCTCTTTCTCGCAAAGCTCGTTTCAATTTTGGTATTCTATAACCATTTTAGTACGACTCAAAAATGTATCTCTTGAACACTCGTTGCAGGAAAAGATTCATCTGTGGTTTGCAGACAAATGGGATATTTTCTTTGGTTGTATGGGATCAAAAAGTAAAATAGATGACTTGCGAAGTGATGATCAGTTGTTATTGAGGATCAAAAAAAATGTCAACGATACTACCCACAAGTTTACAACAAGGCATGATTGGCGTGCAATCAAAAGGGTTCAAAACTTCATGCTTTGGCTAATGGGAATCAGTAAAGACTTGAATTATTATGAACTGCAAATTGAGTTTGTCTCTCAATATGACGAATACTTGATTCTTCTGCATGAGTTTTCCGATCTTCGAAACTTTATTTTTGGAGTACGAAGTAGGGATAGTTTTACACTGAGACCTAAGCAGAAAGATTCAACGCTTCTCCCTGAAAAGCACTTGCAAGAGTTGCTCCAAAAAGCAAGCCGTCATTACTATGATTTGATTGATGAATCTCAATCTCACTCCACACAAAATTTTGCAGACGACAACGGCCCCAGAGGCATGGACCCTCTGATTTTTCACTGGCTCATATTTTGTTTGAAAGTTCAATTTGCTCAAATGAAAAACCCGAATGTCCAAAAAAATGGGGACATCTTATCATTGAATTTTATGGAGCTAATTGACCAATGCGAGATTGAGTATAAAACAATCAACCAACTTTTTGATATCATCTTAGCCGAAAGTTGGAATTTCATAGACTACTTCTGCACAGGGAATACAGAAAAGAATGATATTTACGATGGGTATATTAACAATAAAATCATTAGAAAAATTTTAGAAGCCTCCATGGAAGCTAAATTTGCTGAAGAATGCAGTTCTGGAGAGGACCGATTTGAAAAAGAATACTTCATCAACAAGAATGTTGCGGTGATTGAATGTACGCAACCTGATAAAGTGATACTGTTTTTATCCCTTGTGTTTACAAACTATACACCAAAAATACACCCAGATACAGACCCTATAGTTCAATTATTAAACGAGCACGTTTCGTCTTCAGCCAATCAGCTTTGCAGTCTCTATGAAGCTTTGACTGTCATCGATAAATTGATTGATACGAACGACATTGAAAATATCAAAAGGCTCGGAAGATTAGTGGGTTCGATCGCGTTGCAAGATCCCACGAATGAAAGAAGCGAATTCACGTTCGTAATCGCAAGCAACTTTGTCAGAAAGACCATCAATTGTCGTGATAAAGAATTTGCCAGCGACTGGGAAGATATCTTGTTTTGGTTACAGGCTTGCTATACCCAAAATTTAATCAATACTTTTAGAGGCAATAGAGAATACATTTTACTTATTGCAGAGTTGGAGATGAATTCAGCAACTTCGGCCGATTCTCGTCACTCACAAAAAGACTTAGCTACTCCTTTAACTAAAAATTCAAATAACTTCGAAGCATATTCAAATTCAACGATTTCTTCGATTGGACCCATTATTGGTGTGATGATGGGTTCCAAACAAAAAGGAAGCGCAATACTCTATGGTGATTTTTTGAATAAGTTTAAGCATCCAAACTACTCGTCAGAATCATTTGCAGCCTACGCCTATTGCCTTGTAGAGCTAGCGTCGAGGAATCAAAAACTTATATGCCCAATAGTCTTCAACATCATCGAATATTGTGGATATGAACCATGCCAGCCACATATCAAAAAAGCTATATCAAAGCTTAGTCAACTGATGAATTTTAAGTCAACGAAAGACTTTTTTATGGCGATGCGCTTTGGGTTGTTAAAATTGTGGTGGAGTTATAGACTACAGATGAACGAATTTCCGTACAAAGTTTTTGGATTCGAGACCTTGGAAGACTTCTACTACTCTAATGATACTGAAATTGTGTCCATAATGATGTCATGTACTCAAGATTTCGAGTCGTGCAAAGAGTTATTACAGGTTATTGCAACAACTAAAGAGGTGGAAATAAAAAATCTCATAGAGGACTCTTTTTCCTCAATTATGGTATTGTCATACACGAACAATGGTATAAAGAACAATATTCATAACAACTTGAAATTGGCATTAGGATCAACATATTCGAATTTGGTAAAGGGCCAGCTTTTACTAATTGTGCTCAACATATTCAAGTATTTGGACGTGAGTAATGAAAATATGATCTCTCAGGTCTGGATCCTGGAAGCAAAAAAGACATACCCTATTTTGGACACAGAAAATAAATTTGTTCCAGGCAACCTGGAAATCTTTAATCTATCCTTGACATCAGGCTTTGAGTTGCTCAAATCAATTATTGCCAAAGTTCACAAGAAAACTACTGAATTTTGGACAATACCATGTTCATATTTCATGATCAGGAGGCTCACAGAACTTTTACACCCCAACCTCAATAATGATTATACTATTCGACGGATAAAGCTTGTTTTGCACAGTATGAATTTCGAGAGCACGGCAATCTCGAGTTTGCTAGTGAACACGCTTTCACCGTTCTTATGTGAAAGCGAAATGTTGTCTCTCGAAATTCAAAACATTTGGGTGCAAAATTGCTTCAACCAAGGTAGTGGCAACTCAAAGACTAATTTTGGGAAAAACAATGTGGTTAAAATGATTAGGTCTTTGATAGATCAAAAAGGAGATCATCCATCTTACTTTGTTAGTGATGATCTTGCAACCAAACTTCGAAGAAGCGTCGAAGAGACCTTCGAGGACAGGGCCCGCGTCTTGTTATTAGCTACTGTCGACAAATTATCTGAAAAACCAAGTTTATTAAGTATCGTTGACATGGAATTTGTCCTATTAAACAGGAATGAATTGCAAAAACTCGCACCAACCAATGAATTCGAAAACATCGCTATCATTGTGGATTATGTCTTCCCATCATTTGAGGGCGGAGATATAAAGCTATGCAAAGATGATTACGATTTTTACGGCACACTTACAGAGTCGTTGAGAGAGCTAGACATTAAAAGGTTACAACTTCATAAGCCTTTCATCAGATGGTGTAGCGACTTTTTGGCGACATATTTCACGCATGGAGCCTACAGGGAAATCAAACATGCCTATTCGAACAATTCTATCGACAGATTTTTGATAAAGGATATTGGAGAAGGTGTTTTACAAGAGATCTTCGGACAAGCAGTTGACCTACTTTGCACATCTGACATTGCAACACAGGCTTGCGTTGAATCTATAATTGGAGTTTTTCTTGATAAACTTGCCAAAGAACATCACATGGTAAAGTTTTTACCTGGCCACATGTTTGAGGAATTTATACTGTACATTATACCTCTTGAGTACAAGACGGCCATTCTACTACAAAATGAAAGAAAGGAGTTGGAGCCAGCAATCTTGACAGCTTCAGCTTTTGAATCTAACAAATATTCTAAAAGCTGGGCGGTCAACCTTTTCGTAGAGCTTCTGGCCGAGTTGGGTGAGAAGGCCAATTTATCTTCGGTTTTTTCAATCTTGGCAGTCCAAAGTCAGGATTTTTGCGAAATGGCATTGCCTTTTATTGTAACTTTGTATATTGATACAGTTGGCAAACCATCGCTAACTTATATGACCTCGGTGTTTGAAAATTTGGATGTGAAGAATGAAAAGCTATTTGAATTGTACTTGAGATTAGTACTAGCCATACGCATTGGTTCTCACAAGGGAAGTCAAATAATGACAGAATTGTACCGGAATTGCAATATTCCATTATTTGTGAAATTTGCGCTTAAAACACATTTTCCTAAAGTTGCACTCATTTTGTATGAAGATTATGCAAGACACAATTCGACAAAAGATGCAATCTTTCAAAATCCTGATCTACTTAGGAGTATTTATAACGAGATGGATTATGACGATTTGAAACATGGATTACCAGCGGATTCAAGTCTAGACTCAATCTTAAGGGACATTGTTGATAATTCAACAGACAACCATACGCCTTTCATGCTTTTATCAAGCAAGTATGACGCTGATTTATCATTGGGCAGGTACGACGAAAGAGAATTTAATGATGAAAATGTTTCTAATATTATGCAAAAATCTGGCACTCTAGGAATCTCGAGATTACTCCAAAAAGATGGATTTGTATCAACTCGCAGGCAATTTGAGAGTTCATGGAGATTGGGATACTGGGATTTACCCGAGGCCGAATCACTCACTACAGAGAACGAAGTGCTTTATAACTGTTTGAAAAAAGTAGCGGAAGCTGACGATTTGATAGAGCCGTACTCAACGATAAATTCAATATTTGACAAATTATTTTTAGAGAAAGAAACATTCTGTCTTCGAAAAATGAAACAGATTGCTACACAGCATAGAGATTACTCTTGGTTGATGTCTCTCGCTTCGATAAAATCGATATTGGGGATATGTGAAAGTAAAGGATCTTATTCCGAGCAAGACCTCTATAATTTCAAAAACGATACGAAATGGGTTAGAAAGACTGAAGTTTTGACTTTTGAACCTATAATAACTAGCCGGAGAAACGTTTTTCAAATAATCGCTTCGAAATTGGAGAACACCGATAGTCGACGAAACAGTTTGCTCTGTCTGATATATGAAACTGTCCGCTTAATAAATTTATTCAAAATTATCGGTGAGCACCAAAAAATGTTTAATGCCACTATTTACCTCAATGAGATTACAAAATTAAGTGAGTTTGATGGCCAGATGCTCGAAAATATTGAAAGACTTTCTAAATTTCATCTTTCCAATGCATTGTGGGAAACAGGCCAAGAAAAATTGGCAATTAGTATTATGAGAGATTTGCAAGATTATTCAGTCCAAATCCCTTTAAAGGCATTGTCTTTATCAAACAGTTTAATCCGAGCCACCTTGGTGGATTGGATGATATCGGCGAGACACGAGCAACCAGGAAAAATCTTTTCGGATTACGTGATACCACTACACAACTCTAGAGATGATCTCGGAACCGAAGAGGAAAGAATCGAGATCTGTGAGAAGTTGGGTAGGTTTTGTGAGGGTCAGAATCGGATTGTGGAGAATAGCATTTTCAAATTGAAGAAGCTGATAAGATATAGACAAAAAGAAATCGAGGAACTCAAATCTATATACGGCAGTTCAGGGTTGAAGGTTGATGACAAAAAGAGTATCCATAGACATTATGTTAAATTGAAGGCTCAGTATCAAACGGAAATTGGGGAGTTGGAGACATCCCTGAATCAAAAGGATGTTCTTGCTGATTACGCTGTCGAATTTTATTTAAAGAGCATCTCGAAAGATATTTCCAACGATAGCAAAATTGATAAATTCTTCTCCTTGTGGTTAGAGTTTTCCGAAAAAAATTCGTTGAATAAATTGATCCGTGATGAATTGTTGGCATTACCGACACACTTGCTTGTTGATTGGGGTCCACAATTAATATCTAGACTTGCCGATGTCGATTCCGAATTTCAAAATACTTTAAAAATACTCATAGAGAGATTATGTCAAAGGCATCCTTATCATTCGCTTTATAACTTATTTTCACTTGCAAAACATGAATCATCTGCCAAAATGAATCCCACGTCAACGACTTCGGCTAAACGAATTTGGAACAAACTAAAGACTACTTCCAATGGGCCAAGAAAGATAGTAGAGATAGAAAAATTTTGTGAGGAGTCTATCAAATTAGCGAAGTACAAATCTTCGAAAGGCAAGTCTATACTACTAGATACTATGGGTGCAGGCTATTCTTGGTTTTTAGAGGATTTACCCCAAATACCCCCACCGACTGCTCATTTGAAAATAGACCTCACTTCAGAATATGCCAATGTTCCGCTATTCGATCGCATTGATCGTAAAATTGTAATCGCAACTTCAGGGTTGAGCTTACCTAAAATTGCCAAATTTTACTTGAGCAATGGTTTAGAACATAAGATTTTGTTTAAACATGGGTCGGATGACCTCAGACAGGATTCTATAATGGAACAAGTTTTTGAAAAAGTGAATGAGATGCTCAAAATAAACGTTGAAGCCAGGAAAAGAAAGCTTGCGATAAGAACCTACAAAGCAATACCTTTGGGGCCCAATGATGGCCTTATCGAATTCGTTTCGAATTCCATGGCTTTAATTGATGTGATTAAACCTTATCATCAGCGAGATATCATTTCTGCCGACAAAGCAAGGGAAATGATGAAAAGCGTACAGACAAAATCTAAAGACGTCAGGGGGAAAACTTACGAACGTATTGTTAAATCAATTCAACCAGTTCTACTGGAATTTTTTTTAGATACCTTTCTAACCGCAGAGTCGTGGTTTGAAAGTCGTATCAAGTATAGTAAAGGGGTTGCCACCTCTTCGATTGTTGGTTACATTTTGGGACTCGGTGATAGGCATTGCAATAATATTTTACTTGATAAAAGCACTGGTGAACCCATACACATTGATTTGGGGGTGGCCTTCGATCAAGGTAAATTATTGCCAATACCGGAAACAGTTCCTTTTCGTTTAACAAGAGATATGGTTGATGGTTTGGGTGTTACTGGTACTAATGGCATTTTTTCATTGTCATGTGAACATACTTTAAGAGTATTGAGACAAAATCGAGAACACATTATTGCTATCTTGGACGTCCTTCGTTGGGATCCATTATACTCTTGGTCAATATCACCGGTAAGAAAAAGTAGGCTACAAAAGGGCGAAGGGGGAGATCAGGATTTGCATAGACCAGAAGAGGGATCAGAGGCTACCAGGTCGATTTCAAGAGTAAATGACAAATTGGGAGGTGTCTTGAGCGTGGAATCAATGGTAAACGAATTAATTCAAGAGGCAATTGATGAAAAAAACCTATCTTTGATCTACTGTGGATGGTGCCCATTTTACTAACGAAATACGCTTCTGAAATTTCAGAAAGGTGAAATAGAATAGACATGGCATGATGTAATTATTAATTGCTCCAAGTTTTGTAAATCTACTAGATTTCAGAAGTCGCCATAAGTAAAAATCTCCCTTCGTTTGTGGGATGGTAGCTTCACACGGCAAATTATTAATTCTCATAAAATGATATCACAATAGGTATATCGGCCGTAAGATTCCTGCAATTAACGCTGGCAACATCTCCTGGAAACAAGTCAAAACCATTATCTTCAAGGTCTAAAATATAATCTCTTCTTTTGCTCTCGATAAAGACGCCTTTTACTGGCTTGTCACACCATAGAAGAATCACTGATCCTCTTACTTGAAAATTTACTTTTCTGAATGATAAATTTAAGTATTTCAATGGCTGCGGCCAATCACCAGTATGGCTCACGTATTTTCCATCAGTCGTGAGTACAGCCTTAACAATTTCGGATTGACTGGCCATGATGCCACAGGCGTTAATTTCGGTTGTCTGATTTGCTTCAATACGAGTAGAAGGTAAATCTAGTTCTTGAGTGAGCTTTCCATTCTCGAGCATGACAGTAATTTTGACTGTACCGGTGAAAACTGCGTCACTCGTATTAACCACCCAGACAGAGATGATCCCATTGATTCTTTGCATTCCTAATTGAGTAGGTTTGCACTCTCTTTTGATAGAATAATATGCTAATTTCGGGCACTTGTGGAAATCTATGATCGACCAACTTGCAACAGGCCAACAATCATTAAGTTGCCAAACAAGACACCCGCCAACCTCTCTCCCAAGTGATTTATTATTCCATTTTCTTCTCCAATACCTAAATGCAAAGCCAACGCAATCAGCTTGCATAAGCTGAGTAATATAGATCCAGCTTCCTAAACTCACTTCTCTCAATCGAAAATTCTCCCATACGTACAGAGGTAAACGATGTTCGAAACCCAATGCTTTGTTATGGTGATCTACTAAATCACTTTGAGGAAAAAGTTGCAGCTTCTCACTGATGCATCTTTGATAAACGTATTTGCTAGGCAATGATTCCATTCCAAATTCCGAAACGAATCTCCCTCCGAGCTTAAACCAGTCTTGATACCTTTCCTGAGTTCCGTGCCACACGTTCCATTGATGAATATCTCCCTCGGTAGGATCACTCGTGCTAGAACCGCCCCAAGGTGATCCATTGTGATAGGGAATTGCTGGAGAGTACTTTTTCACTATTTTTGGAAAGGTAGATTCGTACATCGTCCTCGCTGGGAATGAAGTATTAAGGTAGTCTCCAGTATTGTCATCTTTATTCCAATCCAAGTTGTATGCCTCAGCAATATTATAATCCTCATTATTCCCAACAAAGATTGACACCGAACAAAACTGCAGTAATCGTAGCACTTGAAACTTAATTTCCTCGTGAACGTTTTCTCTGAAAAGGTCTACGTTTGCAGGATATTGGCCGCATGCAAACATGAAATCCTGCCATACCAATATTCCTAATCTGTCACATTCGCTATAAAAGAAATCGGACTCATAGATGCCACCTCCCCAAACCCGAATCATATTCTGATTTCCTTCAACTGCGAGCTCTAGCAACTTAGTATAGTCACAATCTCTAACTTTGCTCATAGAAGAATGAGGTGGTATCCAGCTTGAACCTAGTGCTTGAACAGAACGTCCATTGAGCTTGAAATAGAATGATTTTCCTTTTTTTGCCGGTATCTCCTCTTGCACCAACTCTACCAGCCTGAACCCATATTTTTTAGTGACAACCTCATTATTCACCAGACATCTGAAGGTGTATAGTAAGGGACTGCCTGAACCAACGGGAAACCACAACTTTGGGTTTTTTATGGAAAAGTGTTTTATCACGGACATCAGAGTTTCTGCATTTATAGTTGCGTGAAACTTTTCTTCCCCTGATGTTGGGTCTGCTATAGTAATATTGACGAGCGCTGGCAATTTCAAGATCACATTAGCACTTATTTTGCCTTCTACTAAATCATAAGTAACTTTCGAAGTAGTAATTGTGAAATTTTCAATTAAGGTATCGCCAGATACGAATTCTATAGGTTTAAATGGACCCATTGTGATTAAACGGGGACCCCAATCCCAACCAAAATGGTACTGGGCCTTTCTTACGTATAGTCTACTGGTATCGCCATTCCAGCAATTGAGAGTACCATGCTTTTTTTCCAATTGTTTCGATACAACAAGTGGGCTTTTGAAAATAATTGAAAGCTTGTTGGACTTCTGAAGCTGATGAGCTTGAAGATCTAGAGTGTAACCCCTGAACATGTTATTTGTTGACAATACTTCTTTACCATTGAGATAGACAACAGCGAAAGTGTCTAAGCCATGGAATATGAGCTTACAAGTATGGGAATCACCTTCAGGGCCATTGAATTGGGTTCTGTATTCCCAGTCTTTGGTTGCAACCCATTGTACATCATTTTCGTTCTTATCAATAAACGGATCAGGTATACGGCCCTCTGATATAAGATCCGAATAGATATCAGTGGGCCCCAAATTTGCCGATATACTCCATGAGTCGGATCCAACTTCTCTATAAAACCACTTCTGTTCACCTAATCTCTCAATCATAGTATTGAGTAGATCAATTTTATTATCTTTTCAATCTTCCCCACAAAATAGGTGCTTTTTATTTTTTGCTTTACACACAGGCCTACATAAGATAGGAAAAATCTCCGTATATATATAAAAAAAAATAAAATCAACTGGCTCTGACATGCCATATCTATGGGAATAAATAATCTTTGATCTGTTCTTTGGATTTACCATGGGTATCATCACACAAATCACGCCATGGACTCAAAGTCAAAGGTAAATTGGAGGCGGCAATTTGGGGGAATTTGGTTTCAATAACCTTGATTAAGGCCTTAAATAAAATTTCATTACCTCGTGCAGTCAAATGAACACCATCAGTTAACAAATCGGCTGGTTCAGCGGCAGTTGCATCAAATTCACTGAAAAAATCGATGAATGCCACTTGATTTTTCTTTGCAACTGCAATGGCGGCATCAACATATTCTCTATTTCTCTCCATCGAGCCGATATCTTCAGCTTCAGCTTCGAACCAAAGCTTAGCATCATGCCAAGTTGGAGTGATTAAAATAATTGGGATTTGATGATTTTTGGCAATGTCGATAATAATTTGCAAGTTCTCAGAATATTCCTCTATAGTGACACTCTGGTTAGTACGAACTGCATCATTGGTACCATAAAAACATGTCATGAGGTCCCACTTATCGTCCAGTTTGAGAATTTCGGGCAAAATAAGGGAGCCGTGATTGGAATTGTACCCACTAAACCCCCGGATAACCACGTCTGCTTTCCTTTGATATTCTGATGTTAGTATTTAAGCTTTATTGTGCGTCGATTGGGGGGAGGAAGAGAAGAAGAAGGAGGAGGAGAATAAGAATGAGACGCAAAGAATTGCAACATACCATTTTGAAGACTGGCTCCCCAGCCACCAGATCTATAAGACCATTCGGTGATTGAGTCACCAAGTAATAAAATACGCTTGTATCCAAGACCTGTCAGCATTACTTAACAGATATATTCGCGCCGTAAGAAACGGCAGCTAAGATGGAATCAGGCCGACCTAAATAGTAAGCGGTAAGCCCGGGCCTGCACACAGATTATCCATATATCAAGCAGGAAATCGTGCATACAATCGGCAATTACCAGAAACGGATGATGAGGAGTGTGCTAGGGGGTACCATAATTAGTGTATCGGTGGTGATTGAAGACCAAGAAACTGGAGATGTAATTCGTTCCGATCATCTTTATTTGCACGTATACGAAAAAACTAGAAAAACCGTTGTTACAGCCCTTCTCCCAGAGGGCACATACCAAAGAGAGTTAACGAAGGCAGATCTATTACAAGGTAGGCAACGGACTGAGCGGTTCAAAGACAATGAATGGATTGCTCGGATTAAAAAATTGATGAGTGGTGAAGATCAAGGGGATTATTCAGAAGAAAAAAGTGCAACATCATCAAGAGAAACAGGGTCTAATTCAAAAAATGACCTTGGCATGGTTTTACAGGGTCGGTATGTGACCCAGAAACGGTTTTACAATGTCAATGGCGATATAAAGGATGAAGGCGATGGAAAAGCATCACCGGAAGTGAGTTTAGATGTGAAAACTACCGGAAAATTGCCCGTTACATTAGGAAGTTTTCAGTTATATCTCATGAGAGACGAGGAAATGGATGCAAACCCAGAAGAAACTAACTTATTAAATTGGATGGACTTGTTGATATCACAAGTACGCAAACAAACAACAGACATACTTCAGTTGAGGTCTGAATTAGATCAGAAAACCGAGGCTTTAGATTACTACAAAGCTGAATTGATCCAAACTTCAAATGAGCATAAGGCAATTATGGATGATGCAGAGCAAAAATTTTATCATGTACTCAATGCAAAGAAGGATAAAATACGGGAACTACAAGGAGATAAGTACGACGAAATTGACACTATTCCAGGACTCAATGATGTATATCGAACAAAGAACAAATATACCTTGGACCAGGAGATCGTACCGGTTGCAAATATTCCTACAGAGATCCGGCCTGAATTGGAACGTTCTAATAAGGCCAGGAAGCGCCTAGGATCAGGGTTAGGTAAAAAGAAGAGGAGAATTAATGAGGATAATGGAGATGGTGATGAGGAGAACGGAAACAAAGCTGATTCCTCTACAAATGACAGCACCGACAACTACTCGGATAAAGAGAACGAGGAACACAAGATTACCGAGGATAATAATGATGATGACAAAAAAGCCGAAAACGATGTGAACGAAGATAATGAAATAGCAGAGGGAACAAGCGGTGAAAACGATAATAATGCAACCGATAATGCAACCGATAATGTGACTGACATCGCGACCGAGATAGAGTCTAATGATGATATGGATGAGAGCGACAAGGAAGTCGAAACTAGAGACAAAATAGATGAACGGGATATTGAAGACAAGAGAAATCTTAAACAGAAAATCAAACCCTCTTCAAATTCCAACCCCGTTACGAAACAAGAAGATTCCCCAATTCTGACACGATTGTCGAGAGCAAAAACTGGCAAGCCTGGTTCAATACTGCCTGTTCTGGTTAAGCGGGAGAGTGAAAGTGAGGTCGATCAAATACCACATGGATCGAATCCTGGCGATGGTTCTGAAACCGAGGATGATCCCGAGACCGAAATTGACAATTCTACGGAGGTAGATAATTCTACAGAATCAGAGTAGCTTAATGAAGAGATTACGAAGAATCGTGTGAGATATGATGGGTGCAAATAGGGTGGATTATTGAAGTTGGATTCGATATAGACTTAATTTGGATCATGAACCCTGGCGCGATCCCGATGCGGCATGATGAGATTGTATAAGTATAAGTGATATGATACTTGTATGTAATCAAATGGTTCAGGTGAAGATTCAAATACAATCGCAGACAACTCAAATAACAGATGCGTAGGAAAACTCCGAGAAAGTTGATTGCCAATAACGTGGCCGGGAAATTATGGCACTATTTTAAAATTTAAGTAGCATCGAACAGGTGAAAAATATTGGGGTACATCTAAATTGATTGAGGTGCCAAGTGCACGGTGCAACGGTAGAAACGGAAAAAAAATAATTACCGTTACGGCTTAGTTTGGATTGGGACAACGGTTTTCTACAAGCAAACTGATTCAGAGAAAAGTCTTATGCCATCAATGAATACAGAAACCATCGAAACATCGAATTTTCGGATAATTTCAATTCGAGTAAAGCTTAGTCATTCCTCATATACTTGTTGAAAGGCCCTTTCCCTTCCTTCAATCATGATTTAAAAATAGTGCCAGAAAAATTACCAAAGCGGACAAACCAGATCGGCCAGGGCTGCAAAGCCTTTTAGCAGTCCTACGAGAGAAGGGCCATACTGAGAGGCATAACATGCTTCAAAAGAAGAAAATGAAGACGATCGAACGATAGCGAAAAGGGTAAAAAACCAAGGCATTGATATCTAACCCAATCCTCACCAATCTCATTCTATCTAGTGCGTCCACCCCCTACGGTACATAGTATCAGTATCACCCATCTCACTCTCATCGCTCTTCTCAGTATTTGGCTCTTTTAGGCGGTCGTCCGCAGGACAAAACGCTCGCGTTTTTTTTTCAGCGAATCCTCTACGCAAAAAGGCCTGCCAGACGTGTGTTGAAGAGCCGAGACCCACCTGATCTTCGGCCAAACGCTCCAAAACATGTCGTATTTCGACCCTTACGGTGGTACGCCCATGTACGTCCCACAGTCCGCATTTTACGGGCGCCAGGATCATCCCGGCCTCAAGTTTCAGCATTCAGGCCCTTCTGCCAACAACGCAATGACCCCATCCCAGGGCTATCTGGATGGTTCCGAGTCTCCATATGAACGTGATTCATTGTATGAACAGTACCGTATGGCTCGCGAGCAGCTGGAGTCACCAGAACTCTGCGATCTGGACTCCTACCTCGGTCCTCTCGATCTGGAGTTCCAAGCAAGAGGCTTCCATAGCCCAAGCCCGGGCCCCAGCCATCTTCTGTACCCACATCTGCATCTGCTGGCTAGTATTTCTGGCCACAACCGCTACGGGATGCATTCTCGTGGCCCCAGAAATACCCAGGCTGCACCATCAGTTTCTTCCCAACACTTTTTCTCCATGGCCCCATCGCAAGCCCCATCGCAATCCCATTCTATGGTACTGACCCCGCAACCAAACCAGGTTTATCATTCTCATTCGTTCCCCCATCAACAGTATGAACAACATTCGCAACCCGCATCGTCAGGTCCTCACTCCAGAACTGTTTACTTGGGCAATATTCCTGCTGATATTCAACCCAATGAGCTTTTGGATTATGTTCGCCTGGGTATTTTAGAACTGGTAAAGATCCTTCCACAGAAGAACTGTGCTTTCATTTCATTTGTTGACCTGCAAAGTGCCCTTCTCTTTCATCTGGATTGCATGTTAAAGCGTCTTAATATCAAGGGTAACGATATCAAAATTGGCTGGGGCCACAATACCCCAATTCTGCCCACTGTTCTGGAGCTGATCCAGCGCGACGGTGCCACCAGAAATGTGTACTTGGGTAATTTGAATGGTCCAAATGGTATCCCATTAGTGTCAGAAGAAGAGTTGCGCGAGGACCTACTGGTCTTCGGTGTCATCGACTGCATCAAGATCATCCCAGAAAAGGGTATTGCTTTCATCCACTTTTTGCTGATTCTCAGTGCTATTCGGTGTGTTCTGAGCTTGCCACAAAAGCCAAAATACTTGGACAAAAAATGCTTCTACGGAAAGGACAGATGCGCTTTCATCACCAAGACACAGCAGCACAATGCAGCCCAGTATTTGGGTTTGGCTCCAGGCATGGAGAACATAGTCACTGCTGCTGATCGTGATTTTATCTCGCTGGCACTTGTACAGCAGCTGGCAGCAGCAGCCCAGATTGCAACTCAGGCTGGAGGTGCCAACAATTTGGGTAACAGAACCGTTTATTTGGGTAATATTCATCAGGATCTGACCGTGGAGGAGATTTGTAATGTAGTTAGAGGTGGATTGTTACAAAGTGTCCGCTACTTGAAAGAAAGACATGTCTGTTTTATCACCTTTGTTGATCCAATAGCAGCAGCACAGTTTTTTGCCATGTGTCAAATCCACGGTTTGACGATCCACAACAGACGCATCAAGGTAGGATGGGGAAAGCATCTGGGTCCACTCTTCAACGCTTTGTCGTTGGCAGTTTCCAATGGAGCACTGAGAAATATTTACGTTGGAAACATCCAGGACTTTAGCTACTACAACGAAGAAAAATTACGACAGGATTTCCTGACATTTGGTGATATTGAACAAATTAACTACTTGCAAGCTAAAAACTGTGCTTTTGTCAACTTCCTTAACATTGCTAATGCCATCAAGGCTATTGATGGAATTAAGTCATTCCCTGACTACAAGACTTTGAAGATCAACTTCGGAAAGGATCGTTGTGGTAACCTTCCACGGCAATTCCTGGCCCTGACCGAAGTTGCTGACGACGACAATGAAAGCGGGGACCTGAAGGACCAAGATCATAGCTTTGGTAAGGGCCAGATACATAGCCAAGATTCATACCATAGGCAAAATTCACAGCATGTCAGAAACTAGGACTAGCTGGCACACCAAGAATAACTTCATCAATAGCTGATGAATCTGCATTGTTTCCTTCTCTGTTCATACAAAGATATATGCATATATAGATTTTCATTACACGGTTTAATTGGGTAAAAAGAGTAAGTTTTTTTGAAAAGAGTATCTACAGAAAATTGACTGACTAAAAAACCTTCTTTATTTTATCAACGTTTTATCATTAAATACGTTATCAGGTACTAAATAACTTGATAAATGCAGAGTATCAATTAGATTTTTCTAATTTAATACTTAACCTTGAAGAAACTTCAAGATTTATGTATCAGGACATCATCCCGATGTTCTAATCAGTTCTTATTAGATCTAATCAGATCGATAAAGAGTATCTCTTTGTTGCGTGAACTTCGAAAGTTTCTTGTCTTGAACACAATACTTCAAAAAACAATAGTGTGCTGGATTATGCTCCAAAATGTTTTACCATTATAGATTAGCCTTGAATTTTTGTTCATTCAGGAAGCAAAGGGAAACCTTTCTCTTGACGAGGTCGGTTGCCTGATTGTGAAACTCAATCCTAGCTTCTGCCAGAGTTGCTTGACGCATTTCCTTTAACGAATTTTGTAATTCCCTATTGAGTTGAGTTATTCTACGATCCGACAGGGATTTCAGGGGCAAAGCTTTTGGTTTTTTAGCTTTTTGATGATTATCACTTATCGACGGTCGATTATACTCGTCAAAATAAAAAATCTTAGCCAAGGACTTAGCGACCTTTTTGCTACCAGTTTTACTGAGCCCACAAAATGTTTTGCAACAAAAGCTTGTCCATTCGCATGCTTGTTCTCTAAATTAGTTAAAAGAGAACCATCGGTTATTGACGTGCGGCCTCCTGGATGTACTAGCGAAACAGGTAATTTCATGAGTGAACAGTAGGTAGGATTGCTTTGAAGAATTTTCGGGGCGGCTCAGAGATTTCAGAACAGTCACCCAGTGTGGTCAAGGTTTGAACAACGAGCTGATAATTTGGATTTTAATACTTGACATTAATTTGATGTTAAAGGGTTAGCTGAGCAAGTTTGATTATCTTGAATTTTGTTGAGTGCTTTTCCAATTTGTCTGCAAAAGCGTCAATTCGATGGGTCTCATTTATACTTTTTAGCTTTTCCGCTGAAGGTCAAATTCATTTGCATCAAGATTTACGAAACTTTAGTTCATTTTCAATTATATGGTAAAGTTTTGATTCAATTTTTCATAGTTAAACAAAATTTCATTCGTTTGCGTTCGCACATATGTGCTTTTAGTTCACCATCGTCAAAAAGTTTACTTCTGACTTCATTGAAGCTGTAAATTATTAATTAATTGCTTTAAAATAAACTTCGTTATCTGGAAGAGTCTCCTTTTTCATCAAGATTTTTCGAATTCACAAGTTGTCAGATATCATAACTTTTTCAACCCAATTTGGCATGAAACGAAGTTTATCAATTAAAATAAACCAAGATAAACTGGCCGACGAGTTGGCTAATTGTATGGTAAATTTCAACTTCTCCATAAGTAATCGTCGTCAAAATTAATCGTTAACCATTATTGTATCACCATATTCTCATTGCATCGCAATTGACACACTTTTCTTTTACATTTTTGGAAATATTTTCACCAAGGCTACCATGAAGAAAAACATCAAGAAAACTAAAAATGCCACTTTCATCAAAAACCAGAAGCTGATTTTACCACCAGTTTTATTCAAAACGTACAGATTTAAGCTGCGATCCACCACGCTCATTAAACTCAGGTTTTTTGCCAAATTGTCGCTAGTGCTGTCCATGACTCGTGCGTCCTCCGCTATTTTTCCTGAGAGCTTCATAGCAGATTCCTTCAATGTAGCTGCAAACCCAGAGAGTTCACTTAAAATGTCCTCTTGAACGGATTCGTGATAGTCATTTGTTTTATCAAGTAAAGCAGAAGAGTTCAGCGAAAGCAAACGTTGCCGTAATTCATTGAGATTCTCCCCGGCAGACAATTCGTCTTTGTGAGAAGATTGGAGTTGATTTACACTGTCATCTGGATCAGTAGGAACCGTTTCAGAACTCTTTTGTTCCAATTTTTGATTCCAAAGTGCTAGTTGTTCATCATTGACAAAAATTCTATCATCAAGTAGACTTTGGGCTTCAGCTACTGCAGCTTTAGGTCGTCTTTGCTCTTGTCTGATTCTTTTGAGGTCGCCAGCGATCCTATCCAACTTCAATTTGGTTATTAAAGGTGATATTTGAGGCTGAGAAAGCTCAGAACTGTTGACGAAGAGATTGGGAATATCAAGAGCACGAAGTTCGGCAGTGAGTCCAAGAACAACGCTCTCCATCTCGATTTGGTAGGCTGCCATTTGAAGTTTATAAGGAAAGTTGACTGTATATAGACCGCTTGATTGCCCTGAAGATGATACCTGCATAATGTCATGGATTATGATTGTTTTTTTTTTGGGTACAGTCGCCTTCCTGCACAAAAGATGGGTAAATCGACAATCTGATGAGAGAGAGCAGAATTGCCAGGGCTCATATCAATTACAGTTGTATCGGTCTTTGAGTGTCCCAGTCTTTCCCAAGGGTTGAAGCTATAGATAGCTGACTTAAGCATCTTGAATTGACGCGAGAGAAATTAGAAGAATAATAGCGTAGTCAATGAAACTTCAACACCTTCGAAATGAGTCCACCCCGCAGAGATGAACAATTTCAGGTCTGAAGAATTTTCACGACTACAATAAAAAAACTCAACTACGAAATATATAGATGTCGGCCCCACTACTATCAAACTACGATCTATGGAATGGGATCGTGGTTAGCGAAAAGGGCCTTGTAATTCTTCGTAATCTCTTGCAGAGCACCTCATCAGAATCCGTGCCGAAGATTGCAAGAGAAAGCGTAGAGAATTGAGAATTTTCACTGAATCCTTCTTATACGGGTAATTCATGAATCCGGGTAACTTAACAAAGTTTGGGCCTGCATCGATGCTGATTGGAAGGGGTTCTTATTTTTAGACCATCCGAGATTTATTCATAACAAGCGAGATCGAAGATAGGAGAGACAAGACCGCCAAGCAACTTACGGTTCAGCAAGGGAGAAAAATAAAGTAGGGGAGTAATAGTCAATTAGATGTAGAAAGGATGAGTAGTCTGGTAGATCAAGCCACGTCAAGATAGAAAATACTTCGATTGAAAAATAAAGAAACTAAGTATTAGCGCTTTATCATCTGGGCTGAGCCCGCTCAGCAAAGCCTTTTCGAGAAGGCGTGTTTCGAGATGGCGTATTTTTTTTGATTTGTCTCCGCGAGCGGTATGCACGCTTGTTTAATCGCTCCTTCTATAAGAGGATAGTTCAGTTACCATAGGACATAAAAGTTCGGCTAAATGTATTGTGATGTTGAAGTCAATGGAGTATGGATATACGACTATGATTGAGTAAAATTGTAGTTAAAATAGACCTAGAATTCTATCAATGTAGTTGTACTGATTTGCTATTAATTGATGTTCGGAGCTAATAAAGCATCCCCCGGATTTTGCAGCTGCGGTACGTACATCCTTAGCCTTAAGAGCTAAGCAAGAGTCTTCGAAAATAAAGCACTGAATGCTCATAGAGCGAAAGACGCAGGCCCATTTTACAGTATACGGTTCGAAAGCCGCAGATTGCAGAACCTGACATTAGAAGTTTACATGGAACACCAGGCGTGCTCGATTCAGTCAGTTTCAGCTCGTTCTTGGACGCACTCTTGGCTGAAAGCGTTGGGAGCCAAACCCCCCATGTGCAGAATCAAATGTGCGAGAAGAATGTAGGGGGACATGAGGGAATAATTCAGCCGCCCTTACTCTCCGGAATACTGGTATTAGGTCGATATGATTATGATCTCAACCAAGATACGGTGTAAATACTCAATAAATCGTCATCCCTCCTAACCTCCCACATCACCCCCACCACAATATTAAAGTACCGCCGATCCCGTCAGGTGTTGGCTGTTTTAGGCCTTTTTTTTCTCCTGCAGCAGCCTTTTTTCTTCTCCTTATGCGTGCATGTTTATAATTTACCGCAGCATATTTTTATCCTCCCCTTCAAACCAAAACAAAAGTAATTAGCTATTTTTTCAATTCATTTTGTTTTGTTATTGTCAAAGGTATCGTCATACCTGTCATTAACTGTTCATTCGCCTTCAATCTCGAGCATATACACCCATAAGCATACTGTATTTGACTCCAGCTTTGATCACCATTCAGAGTCCACCCAGATTGGACCTTTTTCACTTCTTCTTGACTCCCCCCCTATTGACCGCATTATTCACCGGCCAACCAGGAAATTCAAGCATAGTTCCAACACTAATTCAGCAGTTTATTTTTCGTCAAATAGCTGTTCAAACTGTCGGAATTACACCAGGGACATCATAAAACATTGGATCAAGACTTATACCCATCATTCCCAACCGTTTGATACCTTTAAAGTCGACGTATTCGCAGATCATCTCGACAGCAATCGCATTTTTTTCATTGTAGAAGCATTCTCTGCTTTTCCATCTTTCATTCGACCTTTCAAAGCATCCATATAATGCAGCTCGCAATCGCTGTATTGGCATCTATAGCCTCGGTCAACGCCGCCTTCACCAAGTATGGTTGTTTTCCAGCCTCCGCCGTCCTGCTCCTGACCGGAGACACAAACATATACCAGAGTCTGAGTCATTGTGGAGGAGTTTGCAGTGATGATTCGGTCTTTGGCTTACAACTGGGTAACAAATGTTACTGTGGTTCCTCAGTACCCCTGAGTGACCAGGAAGTTTCTCTGAGTATGTGTGATACAACCTGTGACGGCTATGATTTAGAGCTGTGTGGTGGAACGAATTACGTACTTCTCTACGTCGACTCCTCCAAATCCTACAGCACAGATAGCTCGTCTTCTTCATCCGCCGCAACTCTGCTGGCGTCAGAAACTCTGTCTCAAGAGACACTGGCTTCGGAAACACTGTCATCCGAAACACTGGCATCCGAGACCCTGGCATCTTCGTCAGCAGCTTCGTCCTCCGCCCTGAGACTGTCTTCTTCAAGACAGTCCACCACGACCCTGTCCAAGGGCTCATCGTCATCATCATCATCATCATCGTCGAAGACCTCGTCATTGTCCTCGACTCAAGCATCTGTTCAGACGTTGGTCTCTACGGTAACAGCAGCAGCATCGGGCAGCCAAAGCGTCCTCTCAGTGACTACTACATTGCATGCATCAACTACATCAGATGCTTCTAGCACTTCAGACGGAAACTCCAATGACACCTCAAACAAGGACAAAAAGAAGTCTCTTAGCACTGGAGGTATAGTAGGAGCCGTTATCGGTAGTGTTGCTGGAGCTTTATTACTTCTTGCGGCAATTGGGTTCCTTTTCTGGCGCCGTCGAAATGAAGAAGATGACAAGGACGACGAGTTCACTCTTCTGGGTCCTCCAGAACAAAAGCATCCTTACAACATTAATAATAATCCATTTTTGTCGGCCCAGAGAGATGCTGGTGCTATGGCAGCGGCTGGTGCTGGTATGACTGCAAATCATGCCCACAATAATCTGAATTCTTTCAGTTCTTCCCATGGAGATGAGGATTTCTACTTGTCAGACCAGCCAAAGATGGATCTTGGTGAAAAACGATCACTGGAATTTGGTCGACGCAGATTAAGTGACGGTTCACTTCCAGATATGACTAGAAATCCCAGCACATTGAAGGTTGTAAACAATTAATATAATGAATAGTATAGGAAAATTGTAGGATACTGTAGAGAACATAAACATTCGAATAGGGTCAGAGGTATAAGGATTGATTATTGCGCTCATCCAAATCAAAAATCAATTACATTCACCGAATTTTATTATTGAGATCATTTTTATTTAGTGAGATTACTGCGGTGTAAAATCATGCACCGAACAAATTACAAGCTGATTGTCTTGTTTATTGATTTCTGCATTTTATTTGAAATTCTGCGTTTATCACGTGGGCACTGCATTCACTCCTAAAAATACTCATAACAAAATAGAAGACAGCAAAGTATACATAACGGGGTCAGGGACAGGGTCCTTCTTCGATACAAAGTTCTTATCAATGTGTCAATGGTAAACATCTATGTCAAATATTTTATTCTCAAGTTGTGTTCTACAACATGTTTTCATTTGCGGGGTGTGGGATCCCACAATACTATATTAAGCGAATCTGCCACCCTTTCGGTGTTGTTGTGGACCAATTGGGAACAATCGGCGAGCGCACTGCGCCTTGAGCCTGCACCATTCGTGGAGTCTACACCACAATTTTGTTCTTGGGGGAGAGTGGTGGGGGGAGATGCAGAGGAGTCGCACTGCTTATCTTTAGTGAGCGGATGCTTGAGTGAATCTGTTTCTAAATTATAAATGAGCTCCAGAGTAAATAGTCAATACGAATAGTCCAATTAATCAGACTCATCAATACACAGGGTATTTGTTTTGGTCAACTTGAACACATTGAATGCATACCTTCTTATTCCTACCAGATAACGTCCACTTTTTAATGGTGTGATCGTTATTTTTTACTAATTTTCAAATCAAGACGGGTTGACTTACCTTAAACTCTACGCACGCAACCTTATTAAGTGCGCCGCCGAATCGAGCGAAAAGATTGTTTTCTTATTGTTGATGAAACATCCAGACCGGTCCAAGTTGGCGATGAAACAAGCGGAGCGGTCTCGTTTGTTGATCTTTTAGGGTCGCGGTGTACATTACAACGTTACTGCGATTCTCTGAAATCAATAGTTAACTACTATTTTAAGATACAAATCATCGATCTTAAGGTAATTAATGATAAGTGTAGAACATTTGAAATATTAATTTAGATGCAAAGGAATTGGTAATAACAGGTTTAATATTATGATTCAATCCGCACATTCCGATATATACTTCGAAAATGGTTTTATATTATCGATTGCATCTTCAAATGGGCTTTAGCGGAGAACAGAGATCGATCTGAAACCTGCATTTAATACATGCATTGGTAATAGCCTCAAGTCTCACAGCGATCGTATACTGCATATTAGCCATCACTGTAGCAGGACAGTCCTCAATCACCTGACCTGTGACTGTTCCTGTGTACTACTACGCCCCCGCCCTAGCGACACCGGGTCCTGCACACATCTATCACTTCTTCGCAAGACACCTAACAAAATTTTTTCCCTCTTCACTAATACAGTAATACAATATGTCTGGTTCTGGTGCTTCCGGTAACAAGTTCCGTATGTCTGTATGTATTGATGGAGATATATTGGATCGTGACAACTCTTGGTTGATTGAGGCCGTGTTCCTGATCGCTGGAGCTGGTGAACATCAAGCGTCTTCGACCCCCAGTCGAGAATTTTTCATTAAGGTTTCCATGTGGAGCAAAGCGATTTCTGATGTTGTTTCAACGTATTGGAATAGAAACCAGTAGGCTGGCCTAACTGGTGCGATTCATTGACCACGAATCTAGCGCCAATGGGAATCGCTTACAGGTTCTGCCGATGCCCATCGACGTTAGAAATTTTTTTCGAACAAACTATGAAAACCTTGATTTATTTACCGATAATTGTTTCCCGCTTGAATTACAGAAAATGTTGAATACCGAAACTTTGGAATACTTTGATACCTTATACGCTTGAACCAGAAACAGCTTGATCGCTCAAGAGCAGCTCGTCCAATATTTTTTTATCCTCTAAGTAGTATACTAACATTATAGTTGGGTTTGCCAGTTGGTGCCGTCATGAACTGCGCTGACAACTCTGGTGCCAGAAACTTGTACGTTTTGGCCGTCAAGGGTTTCGGTGCTAGATTGAACAGATTGCCAGCTGCTTCCGCTGGTGACATGGTCATGGCTACCGTCAAGAAGGGTAAGCCAGAATTGAGAAAGAAGGTCATGCCAGCTATCGTCATCAGACAAGCTAGACCATGGAGAAGAAGAGATGGTGTCTACTTGTACTTCGAAGACAACGCTGGTGTCATTGTCAACCCTAAGGGTGAAATGAAGGGTTCCGGTATCACCGGTCCTGTCGCCAAGGAATGTGCTGATTTGTGGCCAAGAATTGCTTCCAACTCTGGTGTTGTTGTCTAAGTATAATAATATTTCGGTATAAGATTAATCTGTAGTATAATTTAAGTCTTTGTAGTTTTATTGTTTTGTTATCTAGTATCCAAAAAGTTGGTTGAAATAAGTGATTCAAATAGCATAAAACGATGTCAAGAAAAAGTTACTTTACAACTTACAAGGGTACGCATGTGCGCTAGTATCGTACTATGGTTTACGTCGTCTGGTAATACATTCTAATCATTTTACAATTTTACAGATACGTTCTTAAACAACTTCTAGTATTGAAAAAAGGTCACTACCATCAATAGTTCCCATCTTTCTCTATATTCTTAATCTTGCTTCTTCTCTTCTTCATCCTCAGAATGAATTGCACTGGGTAAGGTGTCTACATCGTCCTCGTCCTCGTTGTCGGGCTTTTCTTTGACAATGATATCGCCGTTTCGAGAAATCATCGGACTCAACTTAAAGTCATCATTGACAAAACTGGCTGGAGGCTGGATTTGAGTGGGATACGGAAGATAGCTTCCAACTATAGGTGGCTGGCCCAGAAGACTTGGTGAAGTAGGATAACCATTGCCAGGAGCAGCAGGACTACCCATTACGGGAATTCCGTTTTGAGGGATCGTGTAGTATTGTTGACCTGGTGCTTGTGGGGTGGTTGGAAAGCGCTGGGGTTGAGGCTGACCTGGTGTGAGCTGCTGAGGCTGTGTAGGTTGTGGGTTGGGCTGGGGGTTCAACGTATAATACTGTTGCAGAACAGGATCGTAGTACTGTGGTTGCTGGCCCGGAACATAGATGATCTGAGCAAATTGAGGACCAGGAACAGTACCTGCTTGCTGCGATGGCTGACCGTTTATTGGAACATTCGCCTGGCCATTATTTTGACCATTTGTTTGACCATTGAGTTGACCATTTGTTTGACCATTACCCTGGGAGGACCATGATTGATCCGGCAACGGCTGATAAGTCATCGGCACGTTAAGGGTCTGCGTTGTCGCTGATTGATTTGTCGGTAATGTTGCAGCTGAGGTGTCGGCAGCATTTTTCTGCGTACTCTTGACGTCGTCATTAATGGTTTTGTCTCCAGCATCCACAGGTGTGATGATGGTGCCATCACTATTGATCATATTAGACAAATGAGGAGAATTGCTTTCGCGCTGAGAATAAGTTGGCGAGAGTCTATTCCCCCCTGCTGCAATCGAGGCAGCTGCCCTAGAAGTAGAGTGCAGAAGTCTTGACGTTTTGGAAACCTTGGATGCTTTGGATTTGATCAGGTGTGCTGCGACAGAATCAATAGTGCGAGCATTCGTCTCTTGTGAAAGAATGGATGAAGTACGGGAAAGCTTTTTCGATGGATCTACCCCGCCTTCTTCTACAATGCGTTTGGTGACAAATCTTGCTCTGGCTGCTGGAGTGGCCAAACTAGTCAAGTTTTTGATGTCATTGTACCAACTTATCATATCTTGATAAGTAGTAGTTCTAAACACCCAATTGTGAGAACGATGTCTAATGTTCAGACCCTTCAGGTAGAGAACAAACTTGTAAACTCCACCAGCCTTGCCATCATCCTTCAGATGCTCGCTAACAGAACATTGATCAAGTGGGAGGGACAATACTGGAATTGGGTCTTTTTTCCGGTCCAGACTTTTAAATTCATGAAAATAGTTACATGTGAGTACATACCAAGCACTTGAATATGACTTGAGGTATTTTGATCTTCGCTCCAAAGCCCCCTTTCTCACGGCAACATTGAGGGCAGTATTGTAGTTTGGAATAAACAAGTCAGCTGACTTACGTGCCGGGAAATTGAGATCAATAAAGGTTCCTTGAGCAGCGTCTGGTCTTGCGTTTTTGCCGTTAGCACCAGGGAGATTTCTGTTGATGAAGGAATCCCATTCAAACGTCGCCTCCTTGGTTAAGAAGCCGTTATTGATTGATGGTAACAAATAATCAGGCACAGTAGAGTGTTCTGTTTCGACCAATGCCAAAAATTTCAGCAAATAGTTTTGAATTTCTAAAACTACAATGGACTCAAGTTTCCCACCTGAGTTCTGTAAGTTGGCATAAGCCTCATAAAGGTAGTTCTCCTCTTGCAACTGCTTTTTCAATTGCCTGTCAAGTTTGAGCTTGATTAAATATGGGTCAAACTTCAGTTGATCACCCTCGAGGAGGTGGTGGTGCAGAGTGCCAATGGTGTCTTTACCTGAAAGATGGTTTTCCAATTTGTTGGATAACTCAATGGCCTGCTGATATTGAGAGAGCAAAACTCTTGTTTCCTGCACTTCCTTGCCCAAGTTCGTTTTGAAGTCATTTTGAAGGTTTTTGATTTCCTTTATCTTGATCAAAAGGTCTCTACGCAATTCATCAAGCTTTGGAACAATTACATTGTTAATTTCCTTCAAAGTTTTCAGGCCGTTTGTTACATTTTGTTGATGGAATTTAGACAAAATAACGGGCAAATCTTGAATCAGCCCATTTCCAGCAGAAACAAAGAATCGATTGATATTTTGGGCTTCTTCAGCGTTTCTGTTACCATGATGGAGTGAAATTGGGGCCGTGGGACCACTAGAAGAGCTGGTACCTCCAACCAGACCTACAGCTTGCTGGAGGCGCAATTGTTGGCGGACGATTTCTTCTTCAACATTGGCATATTCTTTCAAATAATTGATAAGGTCTTTTAAAATGGTTCTCCATGATTGAAATCTACTGGCAAGGATTTCAGTTGGGTAATCAACCAGAGAATTGAAATTGTAAGGGAGTTGAATCTTCAACGGGTTGCTGAAGTCGGCGGGCATTTGAGAAATGATCTAGCTTAGCAGCTTTTGTGGGGAGCTTTTTTGTTGGGATTTTTTGGATAATTTGGATAAATTGGGTGTTTCTGGTATATTCAAAAATGAATTACGAGAAAACGACGCGATGATGACAAGTTGTAGTCAGTATGGTTAGAAAGCTGGGCAATCTTTTTTTTTGGTCTGCTATCACAAAGAAGCAAAAAGTTGGGAAAGGACCTCGAATAAGATGTACCGAATAATGACTCAGAGGTTTTGAAGCACACAGAGAGTAGTATGGGGTGCAAAATGCGCGAAAGGGCCAATGATTGGGGTTCAAGGGCAAAAGGACGGGGCCCAGGGAGATTTAAGTGATACTGAAATTTGTTGCCGAGTATTTGCCCCATAAGTTCCGGGGATGTGTGCAGGACGTGCTGTCAAGAGCTTAAGCATTTACGAATTAGAGTGTTGGTAATAGAATTTTTATTTGAAATTGTATCCAAAATTACGATTTTTAAGGATTAGGGATAGGTGATTAGAATACTAGAGGGATTATAATGTTAAATCAATGGTAGAAGTTCAACAGCTGTTGATCATTTATCCTTAAAGCATTAACAGTGCAGGATTGTTTAGGACATCCTCACCCTTTATTCCTCCCCCGCTCACCATACAAAAAAAATGCGCGGCACAGTGACCTGTCACGGGGGGAAGAGGCTCAGTGGGGTGACGATGACGATAAAGATTACGTAGCAATGGGAATTTAAATGGGGCTGAACTGTGCGTTAATTATAATTTGAGTGAATATTGAGGCAGTGTTGGCATGGAGAACTATGTTTATGGTATTTATATATGTATGAATTACTTACTCTCTTGATTCCAAAAATATGATCATCTGTATTTATTATCAATACTGGGCCTGCACCTTTGCGTTTTCTTTTACTTCTAATTATTCTTTGCAAATGCTTCACTTACGCACTATTGTTGGAGGGAGGGGGGAGGGCCGCATCGATGATTTTTCGGTGTTTATTTGCTTTCATTCTCTATCAAATTCACGAATTTTAACGAAATGGCCGCTGTGATTCGTTCGGTTTTATTTGATTATTTGTTCGCTAATTCTCTTAATTATGGAAACTTCTATTTACCTTCTTATTTGAGTTAATTTGATTTTTTTTATATAGAATTCCTACCATTAATTATTGTCATTTACTTGATTCTCTTGGCTCGCTTGGCCCTCTTGGCCCTTTTGCTTTCCATTTTGTCTTATCTTTGCGTTATTGAAACTTCTCTTGCTCGCGCATGCGTGGGGTTGGCGTGTTTATCTGCAACACTTCACTGCGTGGAAAATAACGAAATAAAAACGAAAAAAAAACATTTCTAGCTTCACAAACTGAAAATCTCATTTGGTATTGTAGCTAATAGGAAATTAACGACAGATATAAGAGACAATTGAATCAATTGATTAAAATCATTTTTCAAAAGTATGAAGTAGACTTAGTGGAAATCGAAATTTTCTGTAAAAAGCAAAGATAAAAGAAAACAATTCGTAGTAACTATGTAGCCAAGATGACGGCTCAGCTACGAAACTTTTATAATTCGCGCGCTAATATGAGGTCTCGGTAATACTTCCACGACTAATTTATTGTGCTTTGCGACATTCTTGGGATCTATCGCAATGTCACTAATTCGTCTTCTTCAACCACCTTCATCCCACACAAGACTTCTCTTGCTTCTTCAATTTCACCAGTCTTTCCTAAGTCTTGCTTATCAAATTCTTTCCTCTACCATTTATCTCTTTTCTTCTACCTCCTCTCTCCTCTCTCTTTCGCTTCTCACTTTTCTCTACACTCTTATCTTTTCAATTATCTTTTCCACGTGACTCTCATCACTAATTGCCACTACCTTAGCTCTAAAAGAGTTCGCCTCTCCTCCCCTCCAACATACACCTTCCCCATGTCCAATGTGAGTGTCTCGGTGGTCCCTCTGTCAGATGAGGACGATGACATCGAAATTATAGAAACCCAAACTATCTTAGATAACCCTGAACAGCCCCCGAATCGTGATACAACTAAGTCTTTTAATCAGCTTCAATGTCCCATTTGCTTTGATGAAGTCAAAAGGGCAACTGTCACTTCTTGTGGCCATGTTTTCTGCCTAGATTGTCTTCAACAGAGTATTTCCAGTTCCACCGCAAGAGGCCAGATCAAAGGTAGACTGGGAGTGGGTTTGTGCCCGTTATGCCGTAAAAAGGTCGTCTTTAAAGAAGCAATGCTTTTACGAATGAAGATAGCCGTGCAATCGGGGTTACCAGAACTCCCTCCAAAACATGAAGGCGAAGAAGTATGATGAAATGTAATCAGATGTTTCAAATGAACGGTATGAATCAGATCGAATCTACTAGAATAAAGCTTACGGAAAGCTGTTTATGCATATAATGTTAATAATGCCCTTGATTATGCCTTGTATCGAATAATCAAGAAACACATAGACGATACTAATCAAAGGAAATTTTAGCTTACAGTAATATTTAATAATCGAATGCTATTAATAATCTTCCGACCTAGTATTTGTCTATACGTTGTGATTTATAATGGTTACAGACCCCTCTTCTCAGATATCCTCTTTCTCATACCTTGTAAAAATGAACTCAATTCTTCGTACTCCGTCTGCTCGTGTTCTTCTTCGGTATTCTCTTTCTCCAATAGAGGATCTACCTCTGTATAGGAATTGACGTGATCCAAGTTTTCGGATACAATCTGTGGATCTATTTGTGATGAAGTTTCGTTTACGTCCATGATTGGAACCTGCGCAAAATCTTCAACAACTTCATGACTAGTGTTAATTAAAGCCATCGCAGCAACTTCCTTATTTCTTGCGGATACGTATTTTGCATAAGATTCATATCCAATCAATATTTTTGCAAGGTCAATATCACCAGACGATTGCACTTTCATCGAAAGTTGCTCACTTCCAGGTAAAACTTCATAGATCTCCTGGACCTTTTCAGCGTAAGCTTGGGCGTCGTAAAACAATCTGAATGCTTCAAAAATTTTAAATAACCATTCAGAGCAAGCTTTGGGATTGGCCAAATACACAAGGGCTATGACCCTTTCGAAAAGATCACCGTCTTGCTCCCTTTTTTGAATATCCGCGAGTTCAACCTCTTCAACTTTTTTGGCCGGCCGAACCAATCGTCGCAAATCGTATAATTGTGACAAATGTGATAATACCAAATTAGAATTGATGATCGAAAGATGTCTTGGTAATTTGTGTTGTGCAGAATATTCCATGAATTCGTAAAAAAGGATTCGGTCCCCAATAAAATCCAACAGAAATGCTATTTCTTTATCCTCCTCAAGTGAATGATTGAGGTTGAGATGAAGCAGATGTTTGGTAATCAAGGAAAACTTTTTATTCCCCAAATCTGTTGGTAATGCAGGTAATCTGATACACTGGCCATCACGTGTGAACAATGTTGGTGTGTTTTTATCTGAAAGAATAGCCTTGTTTAAAGTTGCTGTAGATTTTGGTAGAGAAGTATTGATTTGCCTCAAAAGCTCGGAATCAACCTCGATTCCATCTTCAATACTGACTCCATACCTATCGAAATGTAGAACTTTGTCTTTCGAACGAGAAAGAACTTCAAGTACCGTTTTCATTCCACTTCCTCTCTCTTTGAAGTCGGCTAATGCAGTATATATGAAAAATGCACCGTTTCTGATATTGATATGGGTAGTTTTTCCCCCACAGGTTGCTGACAATTTCATTTTCATTTGATACAAATCTCGCATCCTCAACTCCTTGTGAAATTTAGACAAAACTAGATGTTTAAACTTCCGGATTGAACCAGATCTTTTCGGTTGCAATTTGTATTTTTGTAGAAGCAAAGCTCTGCAAATTGTCAACACACATATGGACTTCCCTTTCATAATTAGATCTTGAACCGAAAATCGTTCAATGCTTGATAATGGAACTTTCACGGGTCGAATCACAAACTGCAGTTTTTCTCTAAAGTCCAAAGATAGAGTCGCCATTGTACCTACTGTACTTGTTTCTGGAAAGTCAAATCTCGTACCAAGAAGCTCATGTCTATTAATGTTTATCAGCTTAAGGGTATTTCGTTTTCGGCTGGGCAATCTGAAATTTTGCAAAACGTTTCTCCGAATCTTCGAATTAGTATAACCATTTTCATGAATGAATCCCAATTCTTTTGCCAAGGGATTTTTCTCATTGAGCAATGGCCCAATGAAATTATGTAAATGTCGAACATTCTTTAGTCGTGCTAGATACCCTAGATATAGAAAATATGCATCGTTTTGAGTCAGATAAATCACACGTTTGGACCTTTTATCTCTAAGAACTAATGTGTAGGTATTAGCTTCATCAATTTTCACTAAATCTCTATAATGCTCTCCGCTGAGTTTTGCTCTTTCGGTATCGAGTCGCAATTTGCTCTTGAGGTACAGCAATACAAGTTCATGGGTATTATACCCTATGTTTAACAATTTCTCAGTCTTGATTTGTTCAGTTTTGCCTTGAAGGCTCCAGGGGAAGTCAACTACTGCTTTACGAAAGATACCACTAGCTTCAGAAGGTCTTTCGATCAGCACCATTGGGCAAATCCATTTGGAATTCAGTGTATGAGCAGTTCTGATACAGATAGAGGCAGCGGCTCGAAAATTTGTGGTAATCACCTTGCATTTGGAGAGCAAAAGCATCTTTTAAAGTATCACCTGCAGTCGATCTCCATGCCTCTCTTGCGCCAGCCAGACCCTTCAGGTGCAACTTTTTCAGTCTTCGCAGTTTGAATGTACAAGAAATCTATATGCCAGATTATGCACCTCCTCGGTAGATCTTGCTGATGGGGAGTAGCTGTTTGAATCACGGATTTAATTACATTGGAGAAACAGAGGTACTAAACACGGATTAAAATATATTTTTATTGATTGAAGTTTTAATTATTTACCAACCTTGTTTATATCTTCAGCGCTTATCTCTTTGTCTTTCAATTTGAAGTACAACTTTTCTAACTTCTCAATTCCAACGTCAACTTCTTTAATATACGGCCAATCATATTCTAAAGGATTGTAACGACCTGGTGGTGCATAAATATACAAAGGATCAACGTATTCTTCTTTGACTTTAGAATGGTCATAATAGTGGAAAAAAAAACTATCACCCAATGCTTCAACTCTTGCCTTTTCCCATTCAAGTTGTTCCTCTTTCAGTGGGAGTTTCTTTTTGCCCAGAAAGACTCCAGCGATGGCAGCAGCATTAGCTTCAATAGTATGGAAATTAATCGAAGATATTGCAACTCCCGCAATTGCCAAACTTGGATCGTCAATAGCAAAAGTTTGCAAGTACAACCCCTTGACTCGGCTGGTATTGGAAGGATCAATCACCTTCAAATGCTCTGATAAGAAAGGGTAATGATAATGGTAGCCACTGGTAAAGAGAATGACGTCAAAATAAGATTCCTCTGTACCATCCAGAAATTTGACTTTATCACCTTCAAATTCAGTGATAAAAGGCTTGGGATTTAAACCTTTGGCTTCTAATCCTTGATTGATCCATGTCCAAACCAAATGAGGGTTTCTCCGAGAAATGTAAACTTCTTTGGCTACTGGAGCAACATATTGAACCAAGTTGGCTGTAGAAATGCTTCCGCCAACAACTAGAACCTTTTTGTTCTTAAATCTATCAGCATTTCTATAAGATTTGGCATGAAGTAGAGTGCCTGGGTGGTCTCTGTTATATTGGGCCAAACCTTTTATTTTCGGGATATTAGGAACTGTGTAATGACCGTTGGCAATAACTATAGCATCGAATTGTTCTTGGTACCATTCTTCCTTCAGACCGTCATCACTATCATGACGGATTGTAAGGACCCATTTGTCTTGCTCATTCTTCTCTACTTTTTCAACCCTAGAGTTGACTCTAATATGATCTCCCAATTTCTCGTTTTGGATAAAGGTAGAAAATCTGTCAGCTAGTTCATTACCTGTCAAAAAAGGGTAAATCAACCGATTTTTATCTAAATACTTCTCTTCGTTTGGAAAATACGAGAAACGGGTCCATCTTGAAGGAATATTAGTAAAGAGATCAGGATAGAGACCACTTTTTTTCCATTCGAGTTCACGATCATGTTTATTTGGGTTTTGAACCCAGGGCTTTTCTTTGGTTGCAGAAATTGCCTCTTTTGGAATGGATGATGCCGGGTGAATAATGTCAGGATTATTATAATTTTCTGTATCCAAAATTCGTTGAGGTGGAAAGTCTAAGTCTGGTGTAGGAGATGGTGCCCAAATTCCTCCTGCTTTGTCCTTCTGTTCGAAAAGTGTTACTTTAAACTTTGGCTGATCAGGCTTATCCTTTCCAACTGTGGAGTTTCCTTCATGGTCCACGTGCAAAAGTTCGTAAAGAGTAGCAAGCCCTCCTGGCCCTCCGCCTACAATACCTACGCTTTCAATTGTCATGGTAGGTCCAAAATCCTCTTCCAGCAGATCTCATAGTGTGCTATATATATTTATCTCACATATCGTTTTTCATGTTTCCGTATAAAAGTGTGGCTGATTGCACAACCGCGCTCACCCGAAACGCACTTCCTCGCCGCTAGCGCTAACTTCGGGAGCCACATCGGTGGCATTAAACCACAGTATATAACTTATTAAAGAAGCGGGTCGGATAGGTCTGGAGAGTACCTTACAAAGCTACAATGGTATATACTACATGAAATGCAGGTTGTAACCTAGGTAAAATATATAGTTTGAAATCGGCCGAAGTAAAGGGTTGTTAAATATTCATCTCCACTATGATCTCTATCAAAACAATAGCACCTTACACTAGCCAAAGCACTAAAGATTCAATTGTTGTCACAGAAGAAGAGGTTTTTGGTAACGATACTGGGCCCCAAAATGCTTTTGTGATGACTGCGTTTGAGCAACCTTGGGCTATAAGAGAAATACCTATACCGAGCATCAATGAGTATGAAATTTTGGTCAGAAACAAAGCAATAGGATTAAATCCTATTGATTGGAAAGCAAAAAAGTATCATTTTGGAGTTTATAGCTTCCCTTGGATAAATGGACGCGAAAGTAGCGGCGTAGTGGTGAAGAAGGGTGATAAAGTTGGAGCCCACGAACTTGGCCAAGAAGTTATAGTGAGCAGCACCAGTTACAGAGATAATAGAACCAGTACTTTTCAAGAATTCACTGCTATTGACTCTAGATTAGCTTGGAAGAAACCATCAAGTTTGACACATGAAGAAGCAGCAACATTTGGAGTTGGTTTGGCTACTGCAGGGGTAATTTTGTTTGACAGCTTTAAGTTTTCCACAGATATTAATAACCAAGAGATTTCTGGTTTAAATATCTTGATTTGGGGAGGTTCAACAGTAGTTGGAACTCATCTTCTACAATTAGCCAGAATTTTAGGACTTAACGTATTTGTGGTTGCTAGTACCAAACACAAGGATTACCTTCTACAATTGGGTGCCAAAAAAGTTATTGAAAAGGGTCTAGATGTTGAAGAGATTTTGGACCAGCTTCCCAAAGACATTCATTTTGGTGTGGATTGTGTTTCAAGAGAAACTTCTCAATCCCTATTAAGTATATTAGCCGCAAATAGCTCCGTCGTTGGTTCCTTTGCAGGGATTGTTGGTATTCCAAAAGAAAATCTTCCACTGAATGTTTTAATTAAGGAAGTAATCATCAAAAGGTTCCATGAGGATATATTATTCGGTAGTCGACTTGTTCAATTTACGGAAACCCTATTACATTCAGGAGATTTGAAGCCTGCCAAGGTAAAAACATACAGTGGTGGTTTAGGTCAATTAGATAATGGCCTACATGATTTAGAGGTCATTGGTGCTCATGGAGAGAAATTTGTAGTAACTTTATAAAATGAAAGACAATCACTAATTGATCTGTAGATATTTATTCGACTATGAACCTAACAGTGCCTCAAATTCTTCCTTGGAAACACCACTTCTCCATCTTAATTTATGGGCCGGGTGGGAAGGCTTGAGATAAGAAGGTTCTTCGCTATCAATACCAAAAACCTGCTCCCGGAAAGTGATACCTTCTTTAGGGTAATCATCCCAAGCTAAACCTCTAGATCTCAATTCTGGGAGTAACTTGTAAACAATATCTTCAAATGTTCCGGGAGTTATTGCGTAGGTAAAATTGAACCCGTCAACACCTGAAACATCGACCCAATGTTCGATTATATCGGCCACTTCCTTAGGAGTACCATAAAAAACCGGTCCAAGTCCGCCAACAGTAATTTGAGACGCAACATAATCTCTGGTCTTCTTCAAGTTTGGGTCATCTCCAGGTGAGGTTTTGGTCCAATTGTCCACAAAACTTCGAACCGCATTACTTTCCACGTGTGTGAGTTCTTCGTCGTAGCCGAACTTTCCAATGTCGATACCCGTCCACCCACTAAAAAGCGCCTGGGCCCCCTCCTTGTCCCCATAGCTTTTCAAGATTTTGTATTTTTCAACTGCCTCTTCATGGGTGTCACCAATTACTGTGGTAATGAGAGTCACAAACTTGATAGATCCTTCTTCTCTTCCATATTTCTCCTTGGCTAATTTTTTGATTGAAGATATATCAGCAGCTAATTTTTCAGGAGTAAAAACAGTGACAAAAACAACTTCGGCATTTTTTGCTGCAAATTCTTTACCCGCTGACGAAGCTCCGGCTTGTAAAATTACAGGAAGCCTCTGAGGACTCGGACTTACAATACTTGGTCCAGGAACAGTAAAATATTTACCTTTGTGGTTAATCTCTCTGACTTTCTCGGGATTTGTGAAGACCCCCAGCTTGGCGTCGAGCTTGAGAGCATCATCACTCCAAGAAGATAAGAAAAGCTTATACACAACATTCAAGTATTCTTCTGCTCTAACGTATCTTTCGTCGTGTGGTGGTAAGTCCTTTCCATCTAATGTATTTCTAGCAGCACTATCCAAGTATGAAGAAACTATATTCCAACCAATTCGACCGTTTGTTAAATGGTCCAAAGTGGCAAGTCTTCTGGTCAATAGATATGGCGCTTCACTAATTGTACTAAATGTAATTCCAAAAGCAATATTTTTGGTAACTGCCGCCATAGCAGGCACGAATAAACTGGGCTCAAACACAGGGAATTGTGCTCCTGATGTTTTGGCAGCGGTGAGGTTGCGAGGTCCATTGTAGACATCGTATCCTCCTAAAACATCAGCAATGAAAAAAGCATTAAATTTCCCATCCTCTAAAAGTTTTGCTAGGTTGATCCAATAATTTAAATCTTTATTAGCCGATTGATCTTCGGGATGCTTCCAGAGACCAGGGGCTTGTAATCCGGAGCACCCCATATCGAATGCATTAATAATAAGAGGTTTTCTAACTGTCATTTTCGAAACTACCTTTTGATTAAATTCAATACCTACGTGTTGGGGAGATGTTATTTCTTTATATACAGACGAGTCAGACTATCGTATTATATTGAAAAGGTTATTTATGTCTCCACAATTTGATTGCAAAATATGCAACCATGGTGCAAAAAATAACAAGAGCCAGGGGGGATTGACGCAACCTTGGTTCAGGGCATCAAGAGAACAAATGAGCTATTGTGCAGACCAATTAAAATCATCACATTCATCTTCTTGTGGCCTTTTCGCTCAATTATTTCTTCTTGATCTGAGGTGTGGCTGCATAATCTCGGTTATCTTTTCTACAGCCGATGCCACCCGATACTTTTTACCCGAAATTATTTATGGGGAACTTTCTTAAACACAATTTCAGGTACAAAAAATACGTCAACCTCACTGTGGGCATACACAGCAATTGAGTCGGTATTCAACCGACCCGAGTATTTTCCAAGATGTTGCCCATTTCAATAACTGGTGATTTTCATAGACGTTGATTTTGCTTTGCAAAATAACTTGTGAAATGAGTGCCGATATTAGGCAATTTCATTATGTACTCAACCCCACAAATTGGATTGACTTTTATTTTTCAATTTTTTAGGTGAACCCTATAATTGTACCCGGAATATGCAATACGTTTGCACAAAAGAGCTTTCTGTTAATGGTATAATAAATTCCTGTGGCTCGACAAGGTTTATCTGACATTACAGTTTTCAAAAAAAAAAATACTGTGGATTGTTGCAACCGATAGATGTCTAACAATCAGATAATCGAAACTTCATTTCTATTTAAGTATCATGAACGAACTTACTTTTTATCGCAAAAGAAAAAAATTATTGGAGTAAGCGTTATGGCTGAAGAACAAGCTGTTCAACTTCTAGGCCAAGGTGCTGGATATGGTATCTTGGTGGGTGTTGGTGGCTTCTTTGCAATTGGGATAATCATAGCGACTAAACTTATGTCAAAATACTTGCATGAAAATTCCAATTCAACCGAAATGTTTATGGTTGCAAATAGGACAGTGGGTACAGGTTTAACCGCTAGTGCAGTTTATCTGTCTTGGACGTGGGCAACCGAGTTCTTGTGGGCTGTTACCATGGTTTATTTATATGGGGTAATGTCTGCCTTTTGGTACGGAGCTGGTCTCGCAGTGCAAATATGTGTAATGGCTGTCTTGGGTATTGAAGCCAAAAAGAAAATTCCGGCAAGTCATACATGTCTTGAAATAGTCGAGATTAGGTATGGGAGATCTTGCCATCTTCTTTACATGTTTTTATGTTTGGTCAACAACTTACTCTCAAGTTCTGCAATGATTTTGGGGGCTGCAGGTGCCATATCAGTCATTTCTGGAAACTTACATATTGTTGCAAGTTCAATGTTAGTTCCTTTCGGTGTTTTACTTTACACTACAGTTGGGGGGCTCAAGTCAACCTTCTTGACCGACTTTGTGCACACTTTCATTCTCTTGATTGTATTGTGTTACATATCGACAGCCATCTTGCGCAATGAGCATATTGGTGGGATCGGTGGGCTCTACGATTTAGCTCTCGCACATGATGGCGATAGATATATTGAGGGAAACTACAAGGGCTCACTCCTCACTGGTAAATCTCAAGGCGCTATTTTCTTTGGAATCATACATTCTATTGGAGACTTTGGCTTAACGGTAATGGACAGCTCGTTTTGGCAGAAGAGCTTCAGTGCCGATTTAAAGGCTTCCGTTCCAGGATACTTGATAGCGGCAGCTTTCATTTATGCAAACGTATGGTCGCTAGGCACCGTAGTTGGTTTGGCAAATGTTATTTTGGAAGACACTCCAACATTTCCTACCTATCCCCGTAAAATGACAAGCTATGAAATCAATAGTGGCTTTGGTTTACCCTATGTCTTGAAAGCTTTACTTGGAGATGGTGCACTTGGTGCTTTGTTGCTTATCATATATTTAGCTGTCACATCTACTGTCAGTGCACAAATGATTTCGGTAAGTAGCATCATATCTTTTGATATCTACAAAAAGTATATCAAGCCAGATGCCAAAAACAAAAATTTGATAAGAGTTTCTCATGGTGGTGTTGTTTTCTTTGGATTATTTTCAGCCGGCTTTTCAGTTATGCTACACTATGTCGGTCTTGATGTGACATGGTTGGGGTATTTTTACTCAATGGTTATTTGTCCTGGTGTTTTTCCATTAATCTTTACAATTACTTGGTCACGTCAAACTAAACTTGCCGCTTTTGTTTCACCTGTCGTTGGTATGGCGGCCGGTATTGGCGTGTGGCTAGGTACCGCGTACCATTTCTATGGTGAAGTCACTGTTGCAAGCACCGGTCAGCAATTACCCTGCCTATATGGTGGTTTGACAACTCTCTTTTTGCCAGGTGTTTTATCGGTTTTAATATCACTCACTATAAACCCACACAAATTTGATTGGAATAAGTTTAAGCAGGCCAAAATCATTGTGGTGGAAGAAGATGAGGCTAATACAGACCAATCACTGGTTGAAGATCAAAATTCTGGTACCAAGCTCGATAAGTCACAGAATCCTCAAAATGAAAAACATGCCCTTGAAGTTACTAATGCCTCTGTCAATTCCACTGATGAAGAGAATCAACAACTGTTGCAACAACTTGAAAATATAGAGCGCAACAGAACAATTGATTTATACTACAAAATTGCCTATGGCTCTACTATTTTCGTCACCCTTCTAACATGGGTCGTGTGGCCCTTGCCTTTATATCGTGACTGGATTTGGAGCAGAAATTTTTTCATTGCATGGACTTCGGTAAGTATGGTATGGGTTTATGGCGCTTTTATTGCAGTGGGGTTGTATCCTTTGTGGGATGGTAGACATGCCCTTTCTAAGGTTTTTGTGGGGATTTGGAATGACTATATAAGACGAAAATGATGTAGATATATATATATATATATATCTATATATAACATATATAAAACACTTTAATTCAGCAATTAGAAGAACTTTTACTATCATAAATGGTATTTAAGAGTAGTAATGATAACCTCTTTCGGAATTCATAGCACTAATTATTTTCATGCGAAGTCGATTCGAAACTAAATTTATTTTTTAGGAATTTATCTTTCAAAAAATCGAAAAATTAATCTCTCATACAAAAAAGAGCATCTGATGTCAGAAGAAGCAGAACCACTCACGTCCCACGTTAGACCACCCACCGATCTGGTGCTTACGGTGCGCATAATCAAATCCTTCCCATACAGAAATGTTAAAAATCACATTTTTCCGTCAGTCGACCTCAAAAACACCACCCCAGCTCAGTTCGTAGAGCAGATCAAGACCCTCATCAACACTTCTGGTGGCTTGAGACCATACAGAAATGTGGAATATACAGCACTTAAAGTCTACACTAGAGCACATGGAACCAAAAGTATGAATTTGGTTATTAATTTTGATCATGATGATAGCGACTGGCTTTTGTGGTGTCCAGAAAAGGGCATTGACGGTGAAAACAAGTCTTTGTGGGATTACGGAATCGAGAACGAGACCGAATTGAGTATCTTTAACTGGATTGAATACTTGCAGTTTAAAGAAAATCCAGAAGAGAAATGGTAAAGAGGAACAATAGATTTCTTAATAAGATGTCACAAATCAGACTGAAAAATTTCTTGCTAGTCAACGACACCAATAATATAGGATGTGATCCAGGTACTTTCCTACAACTAGGACTTGAAGAATTTTCATAATCATATCGGAATAGAATAAACGTAATACGCTACTAAAATAGAAAACCCAGATACTCATTTTAATCAATGTAAATCAACAAATAAATCTCTTTCCAAATTGTCAAACCAAGGGCACAGCCGTGTATTACTTTAGGATAATTTTAATCGGTTATTTCTTGTAAATTAATTGCTGCAACAGCACATCGAGATTCACTTTATTGAAATAAAACCTCGTGCATTGTCGTTCATCATAAGCCTTGATCTCTGATAGGGAAACGCCGTGCAAAGTCGGGTCTACTTTTTCTATTGGCAACTACCGTGGCGGCTGCAGCCACATTTTTACATTATGCGGAATTTGGTGCGAAATCCCGGCTTGTATTATATCGAAGAAGTAAGTGATTACATCAGAATCAGGACAAGATACCCGCGCAATTATTTATTCGATGCACGAAATGATAATAAAATATAGCCCTTCGAGAGTTTCGATTCCACGAAAAGCTTGGCTTCGATCATTTGATATTTGATATTTTAAAGAAGAAGATCAAGTATGATACGGAGAATTGACGTTTCGATTCAATATGTTACAGCCCTGTTAATCATGTAATGAATATGGTCTAAAAAATGGACTTTATCTATGAATATGTGACAGCCACAACACCTGCTTTTTCTGTCGCCTTAATGTGTGGCCCAAGGCAATAGACTAATTGTGACGCTTCATGATGCATCGATTTTTTGCAACCTTTATAAATGTAACTAGATCCTCGAATATTTGAAAATCATCTTTACCATGACATCTCAAGAATTAAAGAAGGGCAAAGAGGAGGTTTTCGTTGAAGAGGCTTTGGATACTTCTTCGATCGAAAGAGATAATCATTCTGATGTCTTCTATTATGAAAATAAATTATCTGACTCTTTGAAGTCAAGACATTTAAGTATGTTGGCTCTTGTGGGAGTTTTCGGTACAGGTATATTCTTATCGAGTGGTTCCACTTTGACGAATTCAGGTCCCGTAGGGATGTTGATCGCTTTTTTATTTGTGGGTTCTGTGGTTGGTATGAATCAACTCGCTATTACCGAGAATGCTTGCTTGATGCCGTCAACTGCCGGTATCGTCAATCATTCAGAGCATTTTTTCGATGATGCTTGGGGTTTTGTAATGGGATGGGTTGGTGTTTATGGCTCAATTATTCCAGCTGAATTGACAGCTACAGCTGTGGTTGTTTCCTACTGGACTGATTTGAATCCTGCAATTTTCATTACCATTTTCCTTGTGGAAATTCTTGTCATTAATAGTTGGAGTGTTAAATGGTACGGTGAAATTGAGTTTTGGTTTGGTATCCTCAAAATATGTTTGATCTTAGCCTTAATCCTTTCCGGGTTAGTCCTCGATCTCGGTGGGGTAAAGGGACAAGAAAGATTAGGTTTTCATTATTGGAAAGATCCAGGGCCATTTGCGGAAAAGTTCACCACTGGCAATTTGGGCAAATTCCTTGGGGTTTGGAAGGCAATCAGTTCTGTTGTTTACTCCTATGGAGGTGTTCAGACAATGATTGTTGTATTTGCTGGTGAAGCTCAATACCCACGAAGAACAATCTACCGGGCCTCAAAGAGAATTTTTTTGAGAGCTTTTACCTTGTATATTTCGATCGTTTTCGTTTTAAGTTTGATTGTGGCCCATGACGATCCTCGAATTGCAACCGGGTCCGGAAATGCTTCCAGTTCTCCTTTTGTTGTTGCTATGTCAAATGCTGGAGTGAAAGTATTCCCAGACGTAATTAATGCAGTTGTTTTAACCTCTGCATTATCTGCAGCCAACTTGAGTATTGCTGAAGGTAGTCGTAATTTGTATGCATTGGCATCCAAAAAGCAAGCACCCCAGATATTTTTGAAAGTCAACAGAAATAAGCTTCCGTATGTTGCAGCCATCGCCATTGCAGCATTTTTGCCATTGGCATACATGAGTGTGTCTCTGGCTGCGGGTAATGTCTTTGGTTGGTTCACTAGTGTGACCTCTTCATATCTCCTCTTAAAGTGGATCACAATTTCGGTTAATAACATTCAGTTAAACAGAGCGATCAAGGCGCAAGGCTACTCCCGAGACGATCTTCCTTATAGTTTCAAAATCGGGCCATTTGCTGCTTGGTACTCGCTTTTTTGGTCGGTCATATTTCTTTTGACAGGAGGTTTCGCTACATTTATCCATGATGAGTGGGCATGGTCAACATTTATCAGTTCATATTTGATCATTCCTCTCTCATTGGTGTTATACGGCGGATTCAAATTTATCAAGAAGACGAAAATAAAGGGACCTAAGGATATCAACTTGCAGGTGTTGTTCCAACACGTGATTGATAATCCTGAGCCACCTTATCCTAAGAAGACGGGCTTAGGTTATATTACTTGTCTCTGGGATTAGACTTTTTTAAGAGGTGTATTTGGTTCAATATAGGTTAAAAGCGATTGATACTAGAGTAGATTTCATTGAGGAATTCAACGTAAGCCTTTAATTCTGTGAGTATTCTTTGTAAAATAAATTTCATTAGATGGACTTTTCAGTAAATAAGCAGTTTCTTTAGGTCCTTGATTGAGTATCTCATAAATTCGAATAGAAGAGTTGAATCTACACAACTTGAAAGGTTCAATCATTTTTGTTCGAGTTCATGATTCTCAAATCTGGATTTGAATATATTTATAAGTGAAAAGTAAGCTTACAAAAGATTGTTTGAAATAAATAGTTACCAATCCGAATTTTCACAAGGCTTAATCTTGATTATTGAAACACCTAACCATAATAAAACCAAGTTGGGGTTGCATTTACATGGACAACCAGTCATTTACAGTTGTTTTTGTACGTTCCATCATTTGAAATTTCGTGATCTTGAAACCGATAATAACAGATCACAATTATATTTAATTTTGTTAAGAAATTCTTAGATAGGTGAACTTTATATTAACATCGAATTGAGTTCGGCCAAGTATTCTAGCTCTTCATTGATTGGATATATAACAAAGGGAAAGACCGGATCAAATCGTTCCCACTTCCACCGGGCCGAGCCTGCAGGCTACTAATGCTCTTATGATCGCATGCGCTTACCAGAATGAAAATGTTCTCACCCATTATCATCCATCTAATAAATCTACTACCTTTACATTCTCTCTCTCTCTTACTCGCTTACCTGAATAAATTTCTCCCACTATTTCCCCCTCTTTCCTGCACACCGGCACCCATCAGCCCATTCTCCCACTTCCCAGCGCGAATGAAATGCGCGCCCGCTCAGCCAATGACATCGGTGCTTTTTGCTCTGTATAATCCTGCTAGAGATTCAAACAAAAATTTACTCACACCAACAGCAAAAGATGTTTAGAGCAGTATCTCAGAGGTTTGTAGCCGTTACCGTGGCCTCCGCGGGCGCAGCCGCCCTGTACGGCTTGTACCAGGACTCGCTCTCCGCCAGTGCCATGACCGCAGCTGAGCACGGATTGCATCCACCAGCTTACGGCTGGTCCCACAACGGGATGTTTGACACTTTCGACCACGCTTCCATTCGTCGAGGATTCCAAGTTTACCGTGAAGTATGTGCTGCTTGTCACTCGCTCGACAGAATTGCCTGGAGAAACCTTGTCGGTGTTTCCCACACTGTCACTGAAGCCAAGGCCATGGCTGAAGAATTGGAATACGACGACGAACCTGATGATGAAGGTAAGCCAAGAAAGAGAGTAGGTAAGTTGGCTGACTACATTCCAGGTCCTTACGAGAACGAACAGGCTGCTAGAGCCGCCAACCAAGGTGCCTTACCCCCAGACTTGTCCCTTATTGTCAAGGCTAGACACGGTGCTTGTGACTACATTTTTGCCCTTTTGACCGGTTACCCAGATGAGCCTCCTGCCGGTGTTGTATTGCCTCCAGGCTCCAACTACAACCCTTACTTCCCTGGTGGTTCCATTGCTATGGGTCGTGTGTTGTTTGACGAATTGGTTGAATACGAAGACGGTACCCCAGCCACCACCTCCCAAATGGCTAAGGACGTTACTACATTCTTAAACTGGGCCTCCGAACCAGAGCACGACGACAGAAAGAAGTGGGGTTTGAAGGCTCTCATTGTGCTTTCTTCCTTGTACTTCTTGTCCGTGTGGGTCAAGAAGTTCAAATGGCAACCAGTCAAGAATAGAAAGATCAAGTTCAACCCTCCAAAGAAATGAGCTGTGCATATAAAAGTACGTACGTAAGTATGATAGACGTAATAGAGACTGTAGGTTTGATTTGAGAGTGGTTTTTATCCGGGGGCTAAAGAACCCAAAGAGTTAATTTAACTAATATATTACAAGTTTTCTGGCTAAATTTTTTAGGAACCTAAACCAGATTTTTCGTTCACCACCGCACGAATTTTTCACAACGATTTACTATTTTTTGGGTGGTCGAATCGCGGGCCGCTTATTTGCGGATAGTGGGCCGCATGGTTATTTATATTTAAGTTGGGTTTTAAGAGTTGATCTCTGCTGTTAAATTGAAGAAAGAATAGGTGTTTATCCTCATTTCATTTGTATGAATTGTCAATTACGGACAATTTTTTTGTGGAAACCCCGACATTGCCGCCAATAAATCTCGAAGTTCCAACTCTGCTTTATCTCCGGTTTCTTTTTAAAATCGATCCGCCAATCGAGCATCATCACTTTCAAACCACAATATTGTCAGGTTTGGCATGTGCACGACACAATCTCGCTTAGTCAGATTGAGTAAATGCAGCCGTCACTGCGATACCAGAGTGCATGTAGCCGCATCTTGAAGTGTCATTCATGGTCCAAAATTCATTTAATTGTTGTTGATCTTACAATTATTTCTTATTTGACTAAGATTATTAATCATTTATTATTAGATTCATTGCTACTTGTAATCAACTATAATATAAAAGCTATAGATTCCTGACTTGATTGCATTCAATTGCCAGATAGCTTTCTAATCAAACAATCATTCTGGAAAAGGAAACGATAAAGTCCCTTTTAAACAGATTAAACGGTGCCAATCCAAACTTAATATAAATTAAACGACTATTGACATTGACCAGTTTCCCCACTATATACCGCCATGTCTATCCGCAGCATTCTCAAACTAGTGCCAGCCCGCAGTTTGACTGAAGGGACCGGTGTTCTGGTCAATCGTGGACTAGCTATTCATGCCATGCATAACTTCAACCCGTTCATACTTATTGACCATTTCAAAGGAACACCTGGAGCTTCCTTCCCCTTTCACCCTCACGGAGGTATGCAAACAATAACCTATATGATAAAAGGACATATGATGCACGAAGACTTTACCGGTTCCAGGGGTATACTTGGCCCTGGAGATATCCAAATCATGACCGCAGGAAAAGGCATAGCACATCAGGAAGTACCAGTGGGCAGACTGTCTAAAGACACGGTTGAAGGGATCCAATTATGGGTATCACTTCCGAAACAAGTTTTGAATACCGATCCGGGACACAAGATGGTTGCATCCAATAATACCCAAATAATCAAAACCTCTGACACCTTCGTAAATATCTTAAACGGACAGGCGATGGGTGAAAAAGCTAGCAATAATCTAGCTAGGGCCAAAATTGAGCTATACCACTACATTATCGCCCCTAATACTCGCTTCAAAATAACTGCAAGAGAAGATTGGAATTGGTTTCTTTATGTGATGCTGGGTAAGGGTCTTGTTATTGATAATCAGGAAATAGATTCAAATACTAGTGTATTTTTCAATCGGGATGGTGATCAAATAGAGGGGCAGAATAAGGGCAACACAAATCTTGAATTTTTCGTTGCTGCTGGAGAGATATTAGACCAGAGTATAAAGACCCTTTCACTGTTCTCAGGCCCAGATGTGAAAGAGGTGCAGAGAAAAATGCAAGATTTCAAGGCACAGCGTGGTGCTTTCGAGAAAATGCGTACTTACAATCCCAAAACGGCCAAAGAATTGGCCGATGAACTAGTTCCTTGGAATGCAGCTGGATGGGTCGAGAAAGATCCTGTCAATAAGGTCAATTTTGGTCAGTAAATTACGATGATTCGTTGGAAGTATTGAATACTTGCGGAGCATTTGTCAAAATATAGTATTTATAAAAATAGAGCATTTATAAAAGAATTCGTTGTAATATAGTGCATTAATGTAGTATGTCTATATAATGTGATATATGGGAAATATTTAAACAATTTTGAGAAACTGATATATCTTCAAAGATGAACTTGCTCTTATTGAAGTTTATCCAATATACCTGACCATTGATCAATTAAAGCAAAAGCTGCTTCTTCATCATCATCAGACCTTTCGCACCCAAAAATGTATTCCTATAAGACCCCAAATCTCACCTGTCGCGCGTTTGATTAGCGCGTAAATTTGATCCACAACGATGAAAAATGGATGGCTTTGCTGAACAAATGTTATCATGTCGCAACATTTTTGCATCATTCAAACCTGTAACTATCCCATCAGATGTTTCCTGTGATCTTTCTCATTTTTTCGAGTCATTAAGGCTTGCTTATTTCCCCTCACTTCTCCCATCTCACACTCCTCCTGATCCCGTCCCTCATTTACTTTCTCTCTCATCTCCTCCCGCTGACCTTTCCTTAAATCATAATTTTTAGCGTGTCGCGACATTAACGCGATTCTGCCAAACAAACTTCAAACCCACATAAATATTCAGATATGACTATGGACATGAACGAAAACGAGGCCCATTTTCTTTCAGAGTCTCTATTTGAGTCCAAGCAACCAGTCACTTATCGTATGCTCGCAAGACAGCTTCAGATTCATCACTCCGCCGCAAAAAGACTAATCTATGATTTCTACACCGCTCATCAAGACAAGCTTTCTGCAACTTTTGTAATTACTGGCGTCGATACTAACGATTCGTTACACATATATCGTTCAACTGCTGAAGAAATTGCTGGTCGTGCAAAATCTTTTAAAACTATTCACACCGTCCATATTTATAGCGTCTGTGCAAATGATACCTTCCCTTCAAATGCTCAGATCTCACTCGAAGAGAAGAAGTACGCACTTGATTACGCACAATTGGAGCGTTATTTCGACCATGGACTCATCCGCGGCCCAGCCCTCGAAGTTATTAACCCTCAGAGTTCCTCTAGACGTCCGGAGCTTATTAATTCATCACCTTCACCAGCAGTCAAACAAGAAACGACTTCTAAGAAAACCGTAGATAGCGGTTTGTCCTCTAAATACGTGTCACGAAAGGCAACTACAGCCGCCACTAAACCCCAGCAACCTTCTACTGGACTTCTGTCTAATTATGTGTCCAGAAAAGCATCCGCAAAAGCAGCGGCTCCAACCAAGGCCCCAGTTACTGCCAAAAAACCAGCATATGAATATAAATCTCGTAAAGCAGAAGCTAAACAGCCAAAGGAACGGGTCATCATGTCTTCCGTGGACCACGAGACAGCTGAGGAAGAAAAACCGGTCATGAGACCTTCTTCTTCAGATATTCATAAGCTTTTTGCTGATGATAGCGATTTTTCAGATAATGATGACGACGCTACGGCCAAACCAGTCGAGTCTTCCAATGTGGTTATACCCGAAGAAGAATCGGAAGATGTAATAGAAGTGGAAGAGAAGCCTCCTGTCAGTCTGCCTCCTGCGAAGAAAATTCAAGATATCCAGGAACCCAGCAACGATGAAAGCCTAGAAGTGGTAGAGGAAAATGCACCTCAAGAGCAGAAGTCATATTACGACGAGGAAGGTTATTTGGTAACTGTCAATCAAGAGGAGAAAAAGCCAGCCTCAGAGCCTGTGCGGACCGTTCGTAAACCGAAGGCTGAACTTACTAAGCCTGGACCCACGAAGAAGAAAAAGGGTCAAGCCTCGTTAATGAGCTTTTTTCAACCAAACAAGAAATAAATTGAGTATCAATGGGAAAGACGTTTTAAACACGTTGTAGATATTAAGGTTATCCACACTAAACCGAAATAACCTCAATCAATAGTATATGCAAATATTACTTTGTACCACGCGTCCGCTGAACCATGTTTCCAAAATGCCATGTGGTCTGTATGCAATTTCTCTTGCTTAAACTAGTAAATAATTGAGTCCATAGAAATAATTATGTCTGAGAGGGGAATTTAGACTAAATTATCGGGGAAGTATGGAAATCACAAAACATGGCGGGCTAGAATCCATGGTAGATGGCATATTTTCCATTAACCCATTTGTCAATTATGGTACAGACTTTATCCCGAAAGAAGCAACACCAATCGGCTCAACAAATATGAAATGTGGAGTTATTCATTGAATTGGTGATCAAGTGATGTATAGGACCTCGAATAAGTATTCGCATTGGACAAATAATAATTTAATGTATTTTTATCTAAGAATTTCAAAGGTATTGATGTCCCATAGGGGTAGTTTCTGGAGACATATGATAAGTCGTATTAAGAGTAATGTATCATTTAATCAAATTTACTATCAATTTTGATCTACTCTCTGACAATTGTCTTAGTAGAATGGTTTTAACGTTATGAGGTGCGATTTTGGGGATGTGACAAAGCCCCTCATAAGAATCTATCAAAAAGGAGGCTTCCTGTTGGCGAAGATTTCGGTACATGTTCAACAACGTTTTCGGTTATGTAAGATCAGCGGCCAAATATCGTCGTTAATACTCTATTCAGTTATCATTAACTTAGTAGGCAATTTTTCCACTTAAAATTGGAACGTATAGTGCAGCCTAGAACCTTACTAAGGTTTCGAACGGATTGAAATTTCATAATTTGTTGCTAAACTTATCTCGAAACCGTGTATAATTAGCATATTTTGTCTTTATTGTAGAGTATTATTAGCTGATTCCCCGTCTTATTCCATGTCTCTTGTTGAGTCTATACCGCTTTCGACTATTTTCTTCTCCAGTTACACTGTGAAATTTAATTTCCCGATTAAGAAATTTCCTAATTCGGAAATTTTTTTACAATAGTTGCATTTTTACGATTCAGGTTGCAAGAGATTCGACTATTGAAGGCGTGTGAAATCTCCATATTGAATTATATTTTCTTTAACAGTCCAGATCTCCTCTTTGTTGTGCGTCTGTTATCCTCTTTACGGTTTTGTGATACAGTTATACATTTAAAGTTTTTCCCTGTTAGGGCAATGACCTATTTGGGGCAAGAAGTTGCAACTTTCCTAGCAGAAATATATATACTACAATTTGAAGCCCCCTTCTGTCTTTTTCTATCATCACTCAACATACTCAATAGAGCAAGAAATCTAAAATACAATGAAGCTCAGCCACACAACTCTCGTTACGATCTCTATGATCATCGCTCTCAGTGAGGCCGCACCAGCCGCCAGTGGCACCACTCTGTCCGCTGTCGCTACTGCTGCTATCACCGCTCCAGCAGTTGACGTAAGCGCTACTTTCGCTCTTGCATCTTCCCCAACCGGTGTTGCAGGTTCCGGTAACGGTTACACCTCCAGTAACGCTGTTGGCGAATCTGTCGCTCAAGCTCCATCCCTTTCCAGTGACTCTCTTGATCAATTACAATCCCTTACTTCTAAATTGCAATCTTACAGCAAAAAAAAAAGAGGGATTTCGACTGGTTTAGACAAAAGAGAAATCCAATTGATTACTGAAGTGTTGAGACTTGTCGCCGACACTGGTCTTGCTCCAATTTTCATTAAATTCTTTGTTACCGACCCAACTTTGCAACCAATTGTCATTGATGTTATTGTTAAGACCTTGAAGTCTGGTCTCATCAACATGGACTCTCTCTTCAAAGCCTTAAACGACTCTGGTTTGGCTGTTTCTGTTATCAAGCAAATTCTTTCCGACTGTAAGTACTACGTCGCTTTATACAAGGATGCTGTCCAAGTCATCAAGGACCTCCCAGACCTCATCAAGAAATACCAAAGCTCCAAGAGAGAACTCGTGTACGAAAGAGAATTTGAAATTGCACCAGCCGTTGAGCACATGCCAGTCATTGCAGCCAGAGCTGAGTCTGCCCTTCAAACTTCTGTGCTTACTTCTTTCTTTGAGTCTTTAAAGAACTCTGGTTTGGCCTCCCAAGTCGTTGACTCTATCCTTACCGACCCAGACTATGTTCCATTCGTCGAAAACTTGCTTATCGCCATCTTGAAGAACGGTGCCTTGAACATCTCCGATGTCATCAGCGGTGTTGTGTCATCCGGTTTGATTGAATCCTTGTTTAAGGAATTCTTGAACGCTGGAACTTTCGAGACCGTTATTGCACAAGCATTTGCTGCCCTTACTGGTAAGTGTAACACCAGTGGAACTAGCTCTGGTGTATCTTCTACTACCTCTAAGACCGCCACCTCGACCACCAAGAACCCAACCACAACTCCAACTGCAACTACTACTGGAGCCTCCTCTACTTCTAAGCCTACCACTGCTGCTACCTCTACTACCACAGGTAAGAGCAACTGTAAGAGAAGAAGAAGAAGAGACTACATCTACTAGATGTAATGCGCGGGTTGCAACACTCAAAAAAATAAGTAGAAAACTTCAGAAAGAAAAATGATAATATCAGTTGAAGCGTTTAGGTTGCTTAACAAAGGCATTTAATAGTTGAACAGCAGACAGTGTCGTGTTTGACAATTAGTTATATCCAGTATCTACCATATTTTAGGATGCCCTTTCTTTCCGAATATGAATAGTATGATTTGTTTTGATTCATCTGTAGTCTAATTTGCCATTTTGATGGTATGTTGCTATTAACTTTTCATATAGGAGGGCAAAAATTACTTGATCATCACAAATAATAGTCGTGAACTTTTGATTGAATATCAAAAGAATACGGAACCTCTATTGTTGAGAGTCTTTGGTCCAAATCCACTATTATATTGTATGCCTTTGTCTCTCCTGTACTGGGATGTTTAATTAGTTGCAGGAAATATGCAAGAGAAAAATGTGGTGCGTAGACGAAGCCACCTCGAGAATCACATCATAATTGACGAAGAGATCATCAAGTAGAGGTTTCTGGTCACTGAGGATGATGATAGGACTCCTTTGTTACTATTTGATAAGTTTTCAGCCCTTTATCACTACATATGCTTGATTGAGGGCGCTGATCTCTTTTCAACGGTGTTCTTCTTTTTATTTTCTAAATATGCAGCAATTTCTCAATCGGGAAATGTCAAAACAAAGCACCTACAGTGGTAAAAAAGGATGAAGGATGGACTCTTCATTTCCTATAGATGACATAGTGGTTCTTTATGATTACATTGTTTGAATCTTTATGAAGCCATCTAACATCAAAACCGCTTTTGATCCTTCAGCAGCGGGTCAGCAGGCAGAAGAACCACTTCAACTGCCGAAGACCGCGCAAGGCTTAAAGAGCTTTTTCCGTCAACCTAAATCACCAACCAAGTCAAGAGATAGCTTCTCGGACAAACTGCAGCTGCCTCCCCAATCAAACATTGTAAACCACAATCGAATATCAATTATATCCAACTCGTCACATCTGCCGCATCGCCTCAAGGGCTTATTAAGACCGATTTACACCAGGTCTACATCGACGATATCAAACCATAGTATACTACATGCCTCCGAAAACATAGAAATGAACCCTTCCTTAATTCATGAAACACGACCCATAGAGAAATCCGACTTTGCAGATTCTGACTCTAGTGCAGAAAGTCCTAGGCTGGTTGGGGATGACTCAGAATCTATATATTCTTTAGTCTCCAACATGCAAAATAAGAGACGCTTTGTTGAAGATTTAAACACGAGCCTGGACCCATTCCAAGACAAATACGAGATCGGAGACAGAGGAGCACAAAATTTTGTTGAAGAATCGCTGGCATCTCAGTCATTTTATGATGCTAGGCAGAGCAGTCAGGGATCCCGATCCCTTTCTTCAGGTTCAATACTTGGATACGGTAAGAGAAGTCTGAGAAGTGTGGAGGAAAGAAATGCAAAAGCATTATCTACTTCATCAAACATAGATACTGATAGATGGATGACGATGAAATTCGTCGAAGCAGAAGCAGCATCGAGATGGAAGCCAGAGCATGATCAAGTTAAAGAGAGCGAAACGCTGGTTGTTTCGGAGGAACCATTGCATTCAAGAAATATAGATACCACGACGAAATCAGGCGAAACGGCTCTCAAGCATTCATCATGGCAAAGAAGAGTCAGTAAAGAGGCAGAGTCATTTTCTTTGTCGTCTGGGGAGTTGCTTAATACCCTTATGAGTGCATATCCTCAAGCAAGTAAACAACCAGGCGTCAAATTGGTCCAAGTATCAGATTCCAGTTATAATAGAGATGGATTTGTTTCAGATGGATCTTCGAGTTCAATTTTTCATGACAGGGGTAGAAGTCCAACACCGTCTTCCATGACCACGCCGCCAGCAACACATAATAATCCAAACCAGCCTCTGTCTATATATTCTACAAATCAAAGTGCAGAAGCAGCACATAATTTAGAGCAAGGAATTGAAGATTTTCGTCGCAGTCATCCGTCGCAACAATCTTTTGGTACTTTGATTGCATCTCCAGAAAATGGAGTTCTTCGGGATTCTTTGGAGCGAGCTACATCACATGAAAGAATGCTTTCAGAGAAAGATGAACTAAAATTTAAACATCCTATGGAAGGTTCAGACTACAAAATCAAGCGCAAGACTGGGTCCTTTTCGTGGATGAGGTATTTCATCTTGATAATTGCCGGACTTGTTGCTCCACCAGTATTTTTTTTACTTGCGATGGGATCATTTGACGATCATTTCAGGCCGACGCCATATTATACCGGTTATTTGTGTGAAAGTGAAAAGCCCGTACGAAGAAAGTTTAGTAAAACCCAAAAGCTTGTCAGTTTGGCATTAGGATTATTGTGGTGCATTATAGTGTTTGCCATGATTGGGGTAGGTTTTGGTGTGGGGGTGACTCGAGAGGGATGAATGGGTTCACAAACGAACAAATTTCGGATGTTTTTGAAGCGGGACCTGATGTAGATAGTACATCTTACGACAGGTCCGTTGAATACACCAGATTAATCCAACTACATCGTCAAACGTGATGGGAATGTTTTCAGCCAAGATGTGGTATTGTGTGGGATATGTGGTGCAACTGATCCCAAAGAGGAAATTACTATATTTGGAAGTGATGAGAAGAAAATTATAGCAATTAAATTTTAGACGGGGAAAGAGCAGCTACACGAGTATGGAATAAAACAGTGCCCAAATTAAGAGGGGAACTGTAGTACCAAGTAATAGCAATTACTGCATGTAATGGGCACCACGAGGGGAGGCGATGTTCTTCAGCCAATAACACCAAATAGCAAAAGGATGTGATTTTGTTATTTGTGTGCAGGATCGGCCATTACCACGATCTCTCCTCCTCGACCTCCTCGGCCGTAATATCAAATTGCGCAGCACAATGCGCCCGGGCCAAAGCCGATAAGCAGAATGCGCAAAATAGTTCACACTAGAACTAGCAAAGCTGGGGTACAAGGTGAGAAAATATCGCCAAATAAAATTGCATGTGGCTATAATTGTATCTACTACAAACAAGGTACATAAAATTGATATCATCAATTGAACTTAAGCAGATAACTCTTCAACCCTTAAAGTGTTGCTGTTCCCCGGATCTGCCCAGACTGTGCCCCAGAAAACCATGCCCTGGACCATATGCAGGCCACGTAGCTGAGATGTGGAACACTACCATTGAACTAGGAGGAGATTATAAGTTGAAACACATTCATGGCGTCTTGTATTGATAATTACTATATAATTCAACCAATATAACCATAATGAGTCTCAATATATTCCATTAATTAAAAGATTATGCAACACGAGCAATTAATAAATAACCCTCTCCATTAATCCTCATGCTTTTTCTTGCCCTTCTCTCCTCTGCCCCTATTTCGCTCCTGCACATAATCACGCCGACCCTCGCCTCCTTTACAAATCGCATCAACCGATGCACCCCACAAGATGGGCAACGTACCAGCTAAGGAGAGTGGAAACCGCAGTCGATCCAGTTCCTATCTGGGTAGCTACTCTGCATACCTGGGAGGACTGGGATCCGCTTTGCGGCGCAATCTGACCAACACGCTAGGCGCAGCACTTTTGGGCTCTCAGCTTAGCGAACGCCAACTCAGAAGAACCGAGGAAAAGGACCGGGCTAGACGCCAACAGGCGCTCGATCTTATAGTAAGACCAACTGAAACTGTCGATGGAGGGTATTTGGCTCCACATGGCACCTACAAACTGAATTTGGACTACTCCACCCCCATAGTACGTACTCTTATTCTGAGGCGCAAACTTGCTCCTTTTTACACCCCTTTGCAAGATTTCGACCGTTCTTGGAGTGAAAAAGAACTCGTCGTACTTGTACGGCAACTCCCATTGCACCAGGTGGAAGCTGCATACCTGGGAAGTGACGAACCAGATGACGCTGATAATCATAAGCTTCATAAACTGGGTAATTACTATCGGCGTCAGGAGACCAAGGCTAAAATTAAGCAGCTTGCGCTTGCAATGAAAGAGGTTCAAAAGGGAGAAGAACAACGCTATTTAGACCTCAAGTTGCAACCAAGCCACCCCGAACTTTCTAGTGATGCCTTGATTTTACGGTTGTACAAGGACGCAAGCGAATGTCCAATTTGCTTCTTGTACTATCCCCGTAATATGAATGTCCTGCGCTGCTGTGCTCAGCCAATCTGTAGTGAATGCTTCGTGCAAATCAAGCGTTTAGATCCGCATCCTCCCCATGAAGAGCAAGGTCCCGATGGAGTTGCTGGCGGCAACACCAGTAACGCAAACAATAGCAATGGCCAGTCTGCCACCGCTCAGGACAACCCTGCCTCGCACACTCTCATTTCCAAATCGGCTAATTGCCCATACTGTGGAATGGAAGATTTTGGTGTTACTTACGATCCACCCCTCGATGTGCACACTGGACCAGATGGGCAAAAACCTGGACTCTGGCCACAGACTTCAGATACTTTGCGTACAACTCCGCAAGCAAGGGCCAGAAGGAAGCTGCTGGTAGCCGCAGATGCCCCTGGAGTAGTTTCCATCGACCTCATCCGGCCGGACTGGGAGGCTAAGCTTACTTCGGCGCGTAGTAAACTAGCCAGAAAGGCTGCTGCAGCCTCGGCGATTCACGCACTGAATCTTCTTTTGGGTGATGATGAAGCTGGTGCCAGTCTGACTAATGCAGCGCGGGCTAGTCTGGCAGAAGAACGGATGATACAGGAGGCCCTTAGACTAAGCTTGCTCGATGAAGAGGAGCGTCAGGCCAAGGAAAGCAGAAAAGAGAGGAAAGAGGGTAAGGAAACGAGACGCAAGGCTAGTCTTAGTAAGAATGTATAGAGCATGAGATACGGATTCGGAAAGTAGTAGTTTTAAAGCATGTACTAAGATTTTTAGTGGTCGAAGTTTTGAAAACGAGGAAGTAATTGATTTTTGGCCTAAATGCATTGCAAGAGTATGAAACGCAATAATGAAGTATCTGACCATAAAGATAGTAAGTTTAAGTAATTAACGGTATTGATGCATCTGAATGAGTTGTATTTAGCTTTGAGGCAGACGAAGTCTCATGTGTATAGGTAATTCAAGCAAATTCTCTTGCTCGAAAGAGATTTGACCTTGACAAAGTGTCCGACTCTAGCTCCTTTGTCCCTGAAAGCTTGTATGACGCTTCAAAACAGAACCTGACCGTATATAATTGGAATTGCTGAACCTTATTCGAAATAAGTAAGTGCCTCCGAATTGGGAGATTTTTCTGCCAATTTTGAGACAAGCGTCAAATAATTGACATTATAAGACCAAAGCCGCATAGACAAATTGCTTGCATCAATAGAGTCTGTCTAAAGCGCCAAATTAGTACCCTATTGCCTCGTCAAGTACAAAGACTGCCAAGTTTATTGAAGGAAATTATGTAGCATTATTCTTTACAGATCGAAAGGACTGATTTTCCTAGTATTTCATTACGGAAAATGACGTAGAGGTTAAAAGTTTATAGCATTGGCCTTTGGTGAAAGAATAGGCGATGGCGCATGGGCAGTCATCTCCGAAAGAGGAAAAAAACTTTGGGTGCACAGGGGATATCAAGGAGTGGGAGATGCGAGGAGTAAGGAACCAGATCTAATTAGATTAATTTTGTAAGCGAGAGAATACCACTATGAAGGGTGAGACCAAATATGTCGCAACGTAACGACTTGATCGGGTAGCCAGGTAGAGTCCAGCATTATGAGTGTTTAAGATAGAAGCGAGATTATGAAATTACGATCGACAGAAAGCGGTTCGACCGGCACGTCCTTAACAATTGTAGGTTCTGCGTGACAAAGAGATCTAATTCTATTTACCAATTGGGTAGTTTCCATTTAGCGTTCTAAAATAGAAGCCTCGGAAGAATTTAGTGGAACGCTTTTAAGTCGTCGTCAGAAAAATTTTTCCTAATACGGGTTCACTGGGAGAATGAGCAATAAAGACTAGCGTTGGTTTTTCTACTATGACAGGTTACTAGTGGGAAAGTATAGAACTCTACATGGCTACTGCTAGGTATGGGTATGACGCGTCAAATCTTAGAATATAATTGTCGAATTAGATTGCACTAGGTGTTAGCCCCTGTAGTACATTCATACTTCCAACGGCCGCAGTGACATTCAGCGCAGTACCGCGTTTTGCATGGTGATGCGCATTATTGTAAATGCTGATTACCGCAGTGATACGAGCGTTTGCGCAGGCCGTGCGCAGGCGAGCTCGCAGCGCAGATGAGGTGAAACGTTTGAGGATAACGGTTGGTGGTGTGGATTAGGTAACAGTTTACGGATTATTAGCTGGGTCTCAACACATGCGAAGTAGAAAATTGGGCTCAAATAGTCATTGAAGGGTCCATTACAAGGGGAAGCGTCGAATCTTGTCCCGCATTTAGGGCAACCCATTGCATGTTGATCCCAGACAGTCACCAAGCAGAGTTGCTAGCACCAGCAAGGATCCGAGACATACACAAAAGTGGGCAAGGAGTGGCATGAGAAGAGTACGGCGTTGGAGATTAATGTTTCATCAGGATCTATAGTGTTTCATCTCGACCGAGGTAAAGGAGTCATTCCAGGTTCTGGGTCTCACAAAGGAGGGGCGAGGCAACTTCCCCCAGCAACTTTACTTCTCGCTTGGGTCCATCATCCTGTACTGAGCGGTGAAAAGTATCTTTCGTCTAAAAAATAGTGCCAAATTGATTACAATTTTTTTCTTCTGCAGCTTATGCGAGATAATAAGCGGTAATTTACATTGCTCATCAAACGTGCATCAAGGCCTATTGTAAGATTCCAGGCCACCAGCAGTAGAGATGCCTCTTCATAAGATATGCTATGAAACCTTTCATCAGATTACCTCGAGTAAACTTTACCTACCTTCAAAATTCCACCTCATCCTCGTAACTATGTTTGTGGCCTCATTAGACCCTTCTTTAGTGCTCGGTTCCACCCTTCGTACCTTCGCTCGCGTCTGTAATCGTCCTCGCAACCACCGCTAAAAATAAATGCACCCCGAGAGGAATGTGCCATAATAAGCCGCTGAACTCAATAGTACCAGCAGGAATATTGCGTATTTCACCGCTCTGTGCGGCTCATAACAGTTTAACGGCATGTCAGATGAGTTGAATCGAAACCCAATTCTCGCGTCTTTTTCTTACCCCTTCTTCGATCACCTGGTTCCGTAAAAATTGTTATAACCACACCTTTTCGTTTCCTACCTGCTGGAATTATCTGGTGATTAAGCATCAACAGCACTTTAAATTGACCAACCAGTGTGCATATGTCTGACCCGGTGCTACTGCTTCCGACAAAGCTCTTGGTGGACCGCCATCTAAGAATTCGAGAGGTTCCGAAAACCCTTCAAGAATGTGCTGCTCATGATACCGATATCGTGCTTAAAGTGAAAATGACAGGAGTGCTGTTTAAAAGGGATTTCCTGCTTTATCAATCTCAATTAAAGACTAAAGCTGTGGTCCCAGGAAACAAGATAGTAGCGAAATTGCATCAATCTTTAGACCCAACGATAGCCCCTGGAAAATATTTGATCTTTCCTTACTCTACCTGCCATTTGCAGCTGGCTCAAGTAAAATGTGATAACTGCTTGGCCATTGAAGCCCAGCTCACAAATCTTGATGTAAATTACTCGAACTACCATATTTTCGCTAAATACCCCTGCCAAAGTCAATGGGAATATGGCCTTACCATTGATGGAGGTCTTCAAGATTTTATAAAAGTCAAATCCGCTGCAAGTTTGATTGAGATACCAGAATCCCTCCTGAGTCATGACTGCTGTTTCCTCATAGATATTGCTTTGCCCTTCTATGTTTATGTCAGAGATACTTTTCATGTACAACAACGGCTCAAGTCACTCGACCCCGCTGTCGGTACACCCGAACCAATTCAAATGGTGGCCACTCTGGCTCAGGCTGGCGATATTGTTCACCTGAAAATTCTCATCGTGTTAAACAATATGGCTAAAGAGGTCAATGAAGTGTTATTGGTCCTCAATCATTTCGGAATGGACCGCAAAAATGTAGATATAATTGACCGCAAACAAGACATCGATCCCAAGAAATCATATTCATACGCTTTCGTTTTCAATTGCGATCTTGCAAGAGCTGCTGCTCGAGCTCTCAGTACAGGTTTAGAAGCTACCAAATCCCGCTACCAACTTGTTCTTTTCAACCAATACGACTCTAAAATGTTAAGTAACTCCCGATCTTTCGAAAGAGAATTTTCTGATGTTTCAATCACTCATTTCCTGCTTCTGTTCAAAGACAAGCTTAGTGCTGTTGAGCTTATGAATATGGTTTCGGAACTTAACATCGGTACTAAAAATGAAACCAAAGATTGCAAAAAAGTCGACAAAAGGCTGAAGGATGAAACACTTGGAAAGCAGCGCAAGCCTTGTAAAGGGAAAGACTCTAAACAAGTCGAAACAAATGTCAAAAAGTCCAAGAATTCAAGCCCTGAAATGTCTGGTACAAGCAGTAAAAAGGAAGCCAAGGGAATCATGAAGTCTACGATCGTTAACAGAGATAGCAAACATTCATCTCCAGATGACCCAATCCCAAATTCATTGCCAACCGATGAGTACGAAGGTGGCCGACCTTCATTTTCATCGATGGAAACCCAAGTTTCATCATCTGCATTTTCGGAGCATCTGGCATCAACTCTGATGTCCTCACTCCTGCTGAATGAGCGTAAGGTTAAGACTGTGCGCTTTAAGCTGGAAGAACCTACTCAAATACAGCAAATATCAGCAAAAAAATTGAAATTGCCCTCGTGGTTTTGGTACGAATGTGATTACTCTTTATGCAGTGTTTTTGATCAGAGAGAAGAAGGTATGGACGGGTTCCATAGCGTTCTCCAAATCAATCAAATGTTGCAACAAGAAATAGATACCAGAGTTTGTTACATCAAGCGTGTGAAGGGAAAGTCTTTAAATGCATTTTTGTTTCACTAAATCATTTTGACAAAGGCCTTACACGCCACCATCAATTCCATTATGTATAATAGACCGCTACTATCCGGATCATTTTAATTCTAATTTGTGAATCTATATTTATTTTATTCATTATGCAACTCCTTCTGTAGTAAATTCAGCCTTCGGACCAAATTATGCATTATTTATCAGAACCCAATTCTTTGAATGTATCAGTGAGTACGTCTCTTAATTTAAACAAATTCAACACTCTCAACTTCTCATTATTGAGATGGGCATTATCACTCGCCTGTCCGCAAGGAATTTGTGCTGCAGGAGCGTTAAAGGCCTTCTCCAAAAATCTTACCAGAGGAATAGAGCCACCCTCACGAATAAACAACGGCTCAGGTACCAGAGGACCCCAATTTTTTTTCAAATTCTTAAACAAAATTTGATAAACCTGGTTCAGTGGGTCACCAAGCCAAGGTTCAGCCTCGTGAAATATATTTACCGAGACATCATTTTCAGAATTTAAATCTTGGGCCAAACCTTCAACATATTGACAGAGCAGATTTTTGATTTTCGAGAGATCTTGGTTAGGTACAACTCTTATCAGAATCAGAGCACTAACAGTTTGAGGAATAACAGTATTATTATTGGGTCCTGAAAATTCCATTTTGTGCACTGTAAGAGAAGGATTTCTCCATTTAGCAACCAACTGCTTCACGTCCTGCTCTCTAATTTTCTCATAAAATTCGATCTCCTGTTGACTAAGAGGAAGAACATCATCGTAGAAGCCTGGAATTCTAACATTGCTATCTTTGGGATCTACCAATTGGCTGAGAATATGAATTAAATCCATGGATGGCTCTCGCAGTACACCTCCCTCAACACCAGAATGACGATCTGGTTGTTCAGATTCAACAGTGATGGTGGCATTGATGACTCCACGGAGACCGTAATTGAGACAAGGAACTTCGTCATCCAACCAGTACAGATTTGAAAGCATGACCCAATCAATATTCCCGATCATCTCTTTGTTTTTCGTGATAACATCCTGAAAGCCAATGGATCCACATTCCTCCTCACCCTCAATAATGAAAACCACATCGCATGAAAGTTGTTTTTTATGAAACAACTCAGCTACAGCAAAAATGGCGGCCAACGTGGGTCCTTTGTTATCAGATACACCTCTACCGTAGAGATTTTCTTGTTTCGGTGTAAGACAAAAGGGGTCAGTGTTCCAGTTGTTGTCCACCATCGCATCGACAACGTCATAATGAGCATACCACAAAACTCTGGGGGTTGGCTTTTCAAGGCCATTGTCGGGTTGTGTTCTGCGGAACATCAGATAAACTATGGGATTCCCAGTCTCCACAGGAATCAATTTGGTGTTAGACGCACTCAACCCGATGAAAAGCTTAGTTAAAAATCGGGCACATGATCTCGATTCCTCTATGTACAACGAAGGATAACGAGAAATGGTTTTGTAGCTGACATATGTGTGAAGCACTCTTAATAAATGGTCATTGTCGTACTCAAGTTCGAACTTGTCCTTAACGTGTAAACGGCTGGAGTCTAATTTTTTATCACCAACCGCAGTAACATCCCAAAGCGAAACAAAATTGGATCCACCACACACCAAAAAGGCCGATTCCTTGTGCTCGAAGATCTTGAGGGTCAAGACCGGGTCAGGGGTGGAATTTGAATTGTCAGTAGTGAGCAATCCATTGTTCTCCAGGATTTTAACTTCCTCGGTCATTGCCAGGCGATCCCAGGCACTTCTCAATGTAATCTTCAGAATACCTCCACTATTCAGGGCTTTGAAAATGCAATTGTTGTAAAGTCCAACGCTTAAAACCATGTCTTTTCCAAGCTCATCCTGGTTGGTGAAAGCCCTGATTAGCTGAAGGGTGTTAAGGTCCCAAACATTTATTGACAGGTTCGAGAGTCCGACATAGGCGTAGGAATCATGGATGCTCATTGATAAAACAGAATCTTGTGAATCCATACCGTCGATTGCCTTTATCTGAAAAGGCTTGCCTATTTTGCTTGGATATATACCCCAGATTTTGACAAAACCATCACCTCCTCCAGAGACTAAAACACTATCGTAGTCATCACTATATTTGATCAAAAAGTCGTTCAGAGCACTGCCAGGAAAGTATTCTAAACAGTTAACATATCCATAATGCGCAAACCGGATGATGTCATCTTGACAGATCTCTATAAGTTTGGGCTTTTTCGAGGATACGTTAGCCTCCTTCAAATGCATTTTCTGTTGTGTTTGTAAATAATTGACCAGACCACCAGGACCCTTCAGATCGAAAAACTTGTCATACCGGAAAAGGGGCATCTTACCCAATGTACCATCATTGACACCAGATAATGAGAGTGTGCACCAGAAGATGGCAGCTGATTGTGTTCCAATGAATATTGTGCTAAGTTGCTCGGACCAAGCAATTGAGAAAATATCACCCACATCGATCAATGAGTATATAATGTGGGTATTTACCACCTCTCCTTCCTCTTCGTTGATGAGTGAGATGTCCCAAACTTTCACAAGCGAATCTGTACCTCCTGAAAACAAAAGATTCTCGTCTTTGCTCAATGCGAGACAGAGATTCAGGGATTGATGTTCCTTTCTGCCTGTAGCGATGACCTTCTCAAGGGTGTAGTTTTTAGTGTTAAAGAAAAGAAGTTTCAGGTCCAGAGTACCACAAACAACCAAATTTTTCGATGCAATAGGCAAAACAGATAACACCAGGTGTGAATGGGTCCATTTATGTAACAAATTTGGAAAATGATCTGTGGAACCAATACCAGTGCCTCGAGATTCGTGGTCAAAAGAGGGCAATGCGCCCGATGCAATCACTAGGTCATCCCTAGCGGCGTCCGCTTGTTCTTCCAAAAATTCTATATTCCTAGAATCTGAAGGAGAAGGGGAAACAGCCTTTTTAAGAATTGGAGAAGCCAGACGGGGTCTGGAGTCTGGAGCTGGCAGGCTGCAGCCGACTGGGAAAGATCGCATGGGGAGCGGTACGTACTCTCCTTCATGGATATTGCGATGGAATTTCGAACCATCTGAGTCTTTTGAGCTTCCCATGATAAAGTGATGTATTTAGATTGCAATTCAAGCCTAATAAAGCCTGGAAAGGTTGGTGCTAGATGTTTTCGAATTTATAGCTGGAAAGTGAATTCTGGGACTATAAAATTGTGCACTCCCAATTGTTCACTGGTAGCAAAAGTTTTGATATGTGCAGATACGAGCGTATAATCTCGGCTGGAATGTACACAGGTGTTCCACGGAGTTTTGTTCCTAGTACACGGCCGCTTAATTCACTAACACTGAGGCTCTTTAAGCTTTGTCCGCCACAGTTTCAAAGTTTTGGTGAAGAAAAATCCTGCAGGGCAGGGTCACGTGAACTGATTCGGTGCGTCATCGCGTGCGATGACAGGATATGGTTAAAGTGAGAGGGGTTGCCGTGAGTGATGACGACAGAAGTCACTAACGGGAGAGATATTGAGAACGGAGAAATCGCGAGCGGAATCGGAGAAATTGAGGCTTAAGTGAATTAGAAGAAAAGTGAGACTAGATGAGACTGGGAGGTTATAGAGATGCGAAATTTTTGACGCACGTATGAGAAAATGATGACAGTTGCCTAGATCGGGCACCAGATGAGATTTCAGGGCGGGCACAGAGCGGGCGTGCTTAAATTGCAATTACTTTTGTCTTTCCCCATCATGCACTTTCGATGAGCTGCATAAAAGGTAGGCTTTTTTAAGTTTAGCTGAGACTTGTGGGCTGGACTGTGGTGATCATGATCCAACACCAGTCCAAACGCTAGGTCTGAGCAATGGTGGAAGATTGACTTTTTCTCCGCACAGGTTAAAGCTCAAGATTCCCCCGATCACGGCGCCTTGCTTTATCACTACGGCATCTTTTATTCAAAAGGCCGGCGCAGCAGATCTTTACAGATTATCGCAAAAGAAATTCCGGAACAATCGCGGAAAAATCAGAGCCCGTGGGGGAAAGAGCACGCGCGGGACTCCTGAAAAAGGAAAGCTTTAGTTAAGTAGTAGCTTGTAAGGAGTAGATTTTTGACATTGAATTACACCAGTTTTCAATACTACTTGTCTAGTCTAACCAGATCAGCCATAAATAGCTTTGATCGTGTAGCTTTATTGTCAACCTCTCTTTACATCAGCCGCACCAGATTGTAATCTGGCGGTACATTTCTAGCTATATTTTTGTCAGACCGATATTTAAATTTCTATTGAACTATTTGTTAGACCATCGCGAGGCGGTATTTCCTGCTATTGAAATAAAACACATAGTCAACAGGATAGAAAAAAAACGGCTTAACCGAAACAATGTCACTCTCGAAAAATTCATTAGCAGTCCCATGTCTAGCCCTACTCTGCCCTGCCCAGCCCTTCTCTCATCGGAACCACGAATTATTCTCCTACAACTTTTCTTGGCTGCGGCTTGGTTCCTGTATGTAGTCCGGTTGCGGCAACAAGTCACACGATGAAATGCCAAATTCGAGAAGTTTTTTCTTGACTGCTCGAAGCCTAAAAAATTGTAGTTGCAGCCGGTTGCAATGAAGTTCGAACACTCTTTGAAGTTCAATGTGGTTCCTGAATGGCAGGATAACTACCTTAATTATGCTGCTTTGAAAAAAACCATTTATCGCCTTCAAAATCAGATTGTGGAGGACTCCGACTCCGCTTCCGATTCGCATGCCAAGGTTCCACGCACTGTCTCTGAACTTATAGACGGTCATTCTTGGTCTAAGGTTCTGGAAAAGGGTAAACCTCTCTACCAAGTGGATCTGGAGGCTTCTGTGGAAAACTCGGGCAAGCTTACCGCTAGATTTTTCTCTAAATTCAAGCATCAAAAGCGAGACCAAGAGATCCCAATGGAAGATTTAGAAGCGGGACTGTCTTCCACTAATGTTGCAGGCTCACTGGTCACTAAAGATGTTAAAAATGCTTCTACTAACACATCGGTGAAATCTTTAACTGTGGAAATGGAATCTCTCAGTCTCCAACAGTTTGTGGACTCTACTGAAAAGGACATTGACCCCTTAACTCAATTTTCTAGACAACTTTTAGAGCAATTGATCAAAATAGACACTTTCTATTCCACCAAAGAGGAGAAAGTCTTCAGAGACTTCGAAAACTTGATCAAAGATTTGGAGGCCAACAAAATTTACATTGACGATGTTTTCAAGCTTACTCAAGCCTACCTGGAAGATTCAAAGACACATGATGCCGTTGCCGTTTTGAGTCGTAAAAACACTCAAAGATCGATTAAAGATTACGAAAACGGCTTTGTGTCCGAGTCTGACGAACTTAGTGAATATGATGACGATGATGACAACGATGACGATGATGACGATGACGATGATGAGGACGACTACCAAAACTCTCAAAACTCTGCATTGTTGGATCATTCTCATTTCCATGTGGAAGAGCAAAAGAGAATCACGCTCAAGAGAAAATCCACTTCTTTGTTCATTGAGCTTTCTGAATTGAAGTCCTTTATCGAGCTCAACAGAATTGGTTTCACCAAAATTTGTAAGAAGTTCGATAAGACTTGTGGCTACACGACAAAGCAGGACTTCGTGGCCAATGTTTTGCCATGTAGATCTAGGGTATTCGTTCCATCCACTATCGAAACCATCGATTATAAGTTGAACAAATTGATCAAAATTTATGCCCTTTTGGTTGATAGACTTGGAGAGAATACTTCCGCTAATGAATTGAACGAAATCAGACAAGAATTGAAGTCTCATTTACGTGATCACATTGTCTGGGAACGTAATACCGTCTGGAAGGATTTGCTCTCCATGGAGAAGAAGTCTTACAATTTGGAACTTCACAAACTTAATTCTTCAAGCAAAATGGGCGATGAAGGTAACGTTCCAAATGACGTTATTTTGCACATGGCTTGGAAAAGAATCAATTTGCCTTTCACCATTTTCGGTTACAATTACTTCAAGATCCCAAAGAGCTTCTGCACAACTCAAATGCTCAAGCTTGCAATTATTGTTCCAGTTTTCATTATCTTGATGACCGTTAAGACCATGAACGACCCTGAAGAACATCGTGCTTTGGCTGTTGTGGTCACTTGTGCCTTGCTTTGGGCCCTGGAGGCTTTACCTCTCTACATCACTGCTTTACTTGTGCCATTCCTCATTGTCTCTTGCAAAATTTTGAAGAACGATGACAAAACTGGCCATCTTTCTGGCCCAGACTCTGCCACTTATATTTTTGAAGAAATGTGGTCTTCAGTCATTATGTTGTTGATGGGTGGATTCACTTTGGCTGCTGCATTATCTAAGTACAATATCGCAAAGGTTGTGTCACTGTACATTCTTGCTGTCGCGGGTACCAACCCAAGAATTGTTTTGTTGGCTATGATGTCTGTGTCTTTATTCCTCTCGATGTGGATTTCCAATGTCGCTGCTCCAGTCTTGTGTTACTCGCTTGCTCAACCAGTCTTGCGTGGTTTGCCAACCGATTCTCCATTTTCTCAGGCTTTGGTCTTGGGTATCGCATTGGCAGCCGATGTTGGTGGTATGGCGTCACCTATTGCATCCCCTCAAAATATGGTTGCAATCGAAGCTATGAACCCTAACCCCGGCTGGGGTAAGTGGTTTGCCGTGGCCCTTCCAGTTTCAATTTTGCTGATGCTCTTGATTTGGGTTGAGTTATTGTTAACCTTCAACATGAAAGGTGCACACGTAAAAGCATACAAGCCAATTACTGACCGGTTCACTGTTAAGCAAATTTATGTGTCTGTTGTTTCCATCGCTACAATTATCTTGTGGTGTGTCATTAGTGAAACTGAAGGATTCTTTGGAAGTTCTGGTATTATTTCCATTCTCCCTATCGTCTTGTTCTTTGGTCCAGGATTATTGACAACTCAAGATCTTAATAATTTCCCATGGAATATTATTGTTTTGGCAATGGGTGGTATCGCTTTGGGTAAGGGTATCTCTAAGTCCGGCTTGCTTTCCACTGTTGCCGAGTCTTTGCAGAAAAAGATTATGAACTACAATGTCTTTGTTATTTTGATCATTTTTGGAGCTCTCACCTTGGTGATTGCAACCTTTGTTTCGCATACCGTCGCTGCCATGATTATCATTCCTTTGGTGAAAGAAATTGGAGACTCATTGCCAACATCTCATTCCCAACTTTTGGTTATGGGAACTGCTTTGGTTGCTTCAGCAGCTATGGGTCTCCCTACTTCAGGATTCCAAATGTGACTGCCATGTGACAGACGAGCTAGGAAAGACATATTTGACCGTGAACACTTTTATTTTCATTGGTGTTCCAGCCTCAATCATTGCATACATTGTTTCTATGACTCTTGGTTACGGTATCATGAGTTCACTTGGATTCTAGATTAGATTTTATATAGACGTTAAATGTTTATTAAGCATACAAATTGTTACGAGAAAATGGAGTTTAGTGTAGCGTTGCCTAAGGTACTTCCCCTAGCAATCATCTACCGTATAAATTAATCCGTTATCTATGAGATTAAGGTGATCCTTATTGAAGATATTCTTAATCATGGTATATTGGATCAAGTCTCTTTTCAAGTTGAGGGTATAAACCAGTTGCTTGCATATTCATGAAAAGTTACCGATATGAGGGTCCCAGTTAGGATCAGTAAAATACTTCTGTAAAAAGT